>OX155664.1:636633-1245767 GCA_944567765.1 Carterocephalus palaemon
CTTCAACGAACTTTTAAAAAAAAGAATTGGCCAAATTGGTCCAGGCGTTGTTGAGTTATGCGCTTACCAACACATTTTGCGATTCATTTTTATTATATAGATAAGCAATATTATTGTAGGTACGTACCCCTCTCTTGTTTACGCTTTAGTGAATTTGCTGAAATAACACATCAAGGCGATAAAATTTATAAATATTTAATAAGTCTTATAAAATATTCCTAAATAAGCTAATCATTTTTTTTTGTGTTTGATGAATAAGGTTTGTGCTGAAAATCATTTCGCGCTCAACAAAAAACTATCATCACTTTAACTAATATTATGTAGTACCTATATAATATACAATAGGTACTATTATAAAATAATATTTAATAACAATATTAATACCAATAGTAAAACTGTATAATATTAATTGTGTGCTACTTTCCTTTTCTAAATTCTTGAAATAGGATACGTAGAATCTTTATCTACCTATGTAAGGTAAAGTTGTCTTACTATCCAAATTGTGCATCTTATTCACCTGATTGGCCCCCGGAATACTGGTATCCGTAACATATCGATACAGTGATCTGTAAATGAATAGCTATGTACATTATAAGATCACGCAGACAAGATACTTCGACTTTATTCAAATATTTGAGTACTTAAGGACTTAATCTTAATTCAACGAGTCAGTATTACCATCGGGTATTAGTTATTCTAAATTTGAATTGAGTCGCTTCTTGGCTATGATTATATGAGCTTAATATTATCTATGGATAGCGAAAGGACTCATGGTAGGTCCCAAGCTAAAACATAACCAGACTCCGAGCTTTCTAGTTAGAACACCAACGAGTCAGTCATAGATGTATCTAAAACTTTTAGAAGTTAGAAGATTATTAAAAGTAATTTCAACGAACAACCAATAAAATAACAATTACCGATACATAAACTGTGGCCTTCAGCCAACATAGCTTTTGCCACATATTATTATTATTAATTTTCAATTCTTCAGCTTGTTCATATCCACAGCATTTCTTTGTTGTGTAACGTGCAGGGTCACAATGCGAATGAAATTTAATGTGTTAACAATAAAATTATATGCAAACGCTAGTAATAAAAATTTCTATCGCATTGCAGCGTCCATAAAGTTGAAGTGTCGATCATTTTTAAGTGCAAACTAAACCTACCTACGTCTAATTTACATTCCAAAACCAAATACGAATGGCGGATATATCGTCGGTACAAAAGTCAACTAGCCAAAGTGTCATTTTGGCAGTAAACTAAGTAAACTAATCTCGCTGCGACCCATAGACGTCCCACTGTTGGGCACGGGTCTCCTCTCAGAATGGGAGGGATTAGGCCTTAGTCCACCACGCTGGCCAAGTGCGGATTGGCAGACTTCACATACCTTCGAGAACGTTATGATGAACTCTCAGGCATGCAGGTTTCCTCACGATGTGTCCTTCACCGTTATAGCAAGTGACATTTAATTTCTTAAAACGCACATAACTTAGAAAAGTCATTGGTGCGTGCCACTGGGGTTTGAACCCGGACCGCTCGAGTGAGAGGCGAGTTCGATAGCCGCTGGGCTGTCAAACTAATCTCACATAATAATAATAATATATTAGTTTACCTATGTAGAATTTTTACTTTTTTTAGATATGCAGAAAAACGATTTGTAATAATAACATTTATATTTGAAATGCCACATAAACAATATTTTGCCACAGTATGCGTTGTGTCAAAATATTGATGTCATGTAAAAACTGCCAAAATTACACTTCCGACGAATTAGTTCTTCCGACCAAAAGTGCACATTATAATGTGCACTTTTGGTGGTTTTGGGTAAAAGTTCTTTGCAAAAAAAAATGTTTCCTCTTTATAATTATTTAGTATCTACTTATGTATATGTAGAAAGACGATTTCCTTTTTCAGCACAACCATCACCACGACGAGCACCACCACGACGAACACGACCACCACCACCACGAGCCAGGCATGCCGTTCGACTTTGCCTACGCGGTCAACGAAGACGGCAACGACTACAGCCACAACGCCGTGTCGGACGGTGACGTCACGCGCGGGCAGTACCGCGTCGCGCTGCCGGACGGGCGCACGCAAATTGTCAAATATACCGCGGACTGGAAGAACGGGTTCAATGCAGAGGTATGTTAGAAGAGATCTTGTGAACGAGAACGAAGACATGGCCGAGTGAATGAATGGGTTATACAATTAGGGCGAGATTGAAAAGGAATGATGTCTTCTACAGCCACAGTAGTACAGAACGGTGACGTCAAAATTAATTAGATTAGTATGTAGGTATTTATACTTTATGGCAATTCAGATTTATAATAAATTATCGGACGACTTGAAAGATTTAACTTACAATAATTGTTTCAATCGAAAATTGATGATGTGGCTGCAGACAAATTGTTTTTAGAGTTTAAATGAAATTAAACACAATTGCTAACCGGTTAGGTAGAATAAGAGATTCATTTTTTTTATATGTACCATCATTGTAACAAAGAAATAGAATAAAAATAGAAAATGATTTATTTTCTTTCTTAATGCTACAACATTAAGGAATGAATACATGACAAAAAAAAGAGAAATAATAAAAAAAAAACATAAAATTTATAATTAACTAGGAGAAAGCATGTCTTGGAGTGCAGCACTGGGAGAAGAAAAGTGGACACACTCAGCCTGTTTCGTGATTAAGAACCACGATTGCTGATTTTCAGTGTGCCCATTCATTAAAAAGAGGGACTTCTTCAGTATAGTACCACAGAATAATAGTACAAGGTAGTACTATATCTGTAGTGTACATGCAGATCTTCCTCATATACGAAGTCGTAACACTATTTTTAGTAATACTCGTAAAACCTGCTAGCACCCATAGGCCACCGCCATTTTAGTTGTTTTATTTGTGGTTTTGTCTGCGTGTATCTTTATACCTTTATTTAAGTACCCCTGTGACCTGTGTTAAATAGAATAATTAATTAATTCATTAAAACACGAAGAATATCTACTGACACAAAACTTTTTTTACAGGTGACCTACGAGGGCGAAGCCCGGTATCCCGACCAACCTGCCGGGGGCTACGGCAGCGGCCCCTCTTCGGGCCAATCCTACGCGCCCCCCAACCAGGGCGGCGGCTACCAGTACTAACAAACAACCTGTGATCTGATATAGTTTAATGAGGATGTTTAGTGTAAAAAACCTTTGCCAACTAATTGTCTTGCCGCTGGCTGTCTGCGTAAACGACATGATTGTTACCACTGCTGTAATGGCGAGACCAACTGAAAATAAACTAAATAATATTGTAATCATAAACAATAGATACAATAGATTTCTTTAGGCCGCAGCGGCTTATGGGCATAATTGCCCACAAATAATCATAATATGTAAAAATAAATGCATAAAATTATGAAGCATATGCAATCTTCAGCGTCTTGCATAATCTGTAGATATTGGATAAAAAATTAGATTAATAATCGATTTATGACGTAAGGACTATAACTTTCATGGTCTAGTCCAAAAGAAACTGGAGCTGCCTACTAACAGCTCTAATTTCTTTGGCCTAGCCCGTATTATATACATAATTAAATTATTTAAAAAAAAAACTTTGTCTATGCGTTTAAAAACACCACTTGTGAATAAACAGATGTTAAATGTAAATCTTGTGGGTAAATTACCTTAAATTTATCGTATTCATTTGTTATTATTAGTTAAAACAATTTGTTATTAAGTTTTATTGCTATAGTTACCAATTAGAGTTACAAAGATAAAAGCTTTTAAAGCTATATTATAAATTATAATTTTACAAAATTTTACTTAGCAGCCCTAGATTTTGTATGAATACAGTTTTTATATTATTTTTTTTTGCCAATATTTATGGCCCAAAAGTCCCAGACATGTCTGTATGCTAGCACAAACAATTTTATTGTAAGCTTTACAAAAATTTAGTTTGCTATTTTACTTTTAACTTTAGTTATTACTGATTAGACATTCAGTATAAAGAATCATACAATACTCACTTCACTGCCGCTAGGTATATTATTGTATTTCATAAGTTTAAATTTAATATATTTTTTAATTTTCAACTCTTCTAAACATACCATGTCCTTTTGTACCTTATTTTATAATAAAATGAAACGAGTTATTAAAATTTATTGTTTTATTTACATAAGTAGGTACCAATATAAATTTGTTCTTAAGTAAATGCAAAATAGGTGGGAAAAAAGGCAATGTACTACAGAGGTAATAGCAACAAAGTGATTTTGTCACTTTGTTGCTAATGAATCTTCATATGGCCGTCCACCCACTCCAGGACCAGACCAGGACCTGTCCGTCCGCGGCCTGTAAGAGTCGGAAAGGACGTGACTCGAGTGTTACATATTTTATCAGATTTAAATATTTTTATTCCAATAAAATATTTAGTTCAACGCCATCTATTGGTCAGTAGTTAAACTACTAGAAAAGTACACAATAAGGTTTTGACATTTTATGTTTCAGTAATGGAGGGAAGAGGACTATTATGTCCAAAACGTCCAAATGTAATTAGCCTTATTTGCCGATTACACTGCCCTTTCCACTACTCATCATATGCCTAACAGCCTTATTTCAAAGCTGTCATATATAAACATTTCTATCTATTATTCTATTTAAGCCGCGGCCATCGCGTTAGATGAAAGGTTCAGGAAAATGAGAATAGAAGTCAATCCAGACAATAGTGCAGCAGAACTTTTCACTCATAAACACTGATATTTGAAAGTATTAAAGCCCATTTTCATAATTGATCAAACATTTCCATTTCAATTGAAAGCATCTGAAATCAGATTTTATAAACTTTTCAAGTGCACATTGTTTATATGTCTTGTGAGTTCTTTTTTCAAACTATACCTCTTATTACAAATTAAACAACATTCATTCCGTTCCATGTGACTCCGTTTCATGTGGTCTGATCTACGACCAGAGGTAACAAATTTTTTACTGCAAATCGTGCATTCATAAGGTCTAGAGTCAGAATGCAACCTTAGATGTTCGATCAAGTTCTTCTTGTGAAGGAAACTACATCCGCACATTTCACAAACTTCGTTTCTCTGGTTATCATGAGTTTTTACATGTTCATTCAAGTTACTACTTTTGTAAAATCCTTTGAAACATATCTGACAAATGTGTGGGCGAGTACATAAATGCTTTTTATTCATATGTGCCTGAAGTGTAGATTTACTGAGAGTTTTGTACTCGCAATCATTACAGTAATGATATTTACGTCTCCTGTTACGTTTTTGCTGAACATTTGGCTGTGGTTCATCACTTTTCACATTTACATTGTGGTCATTGTTGTGATGGTAGTTTAAGTTTTCTGCTGTTTCAAATGAGTTTGTACATAACATGCAGATAAAAGATTGATTGCTTAATACATCCTGTATATTTTTGCCATCTGCTTTATGTTGGTATGAGGGTAAATCAATACTTAACATAATTTTACCGTTGTTTACTTCAGTTCTACAAATTTCATCTATCTTCTTAACTAGGTCTTTAGCAATGCAGTTTAATGCAATTGTTTTAGTTTTTCTCTTGTGGAAAAGTATGTATAATGCAGTAATTAAATCTGAACAGTCATTACAGGCCTTCCCGAAAACAAGATCCTGTAAAGCAAACACTGATTATTTAATAAATGTTTTTATTGTGGATGTAATATAGCAACATGCATGCTCAAAATTAACTGTTGTGAGCTCACAGAATAGAAATACACCAAGGAGTGCGAGCTCGAATAAAGCTTTGACAGAACTATGACACAATTTCAAAGAACCAAAGATAGATGTATGATAATAGATAGGCTGTGTTTATTAAAAAATCCACACAAAGGTTGGGTCAATTATGTCAAACTCATTTCATTGACTGCGAACTAGTGAGCCATAAAGTTGTTTTTTTAAAGCTCCTGTTTTAATTGGTTCCTAAGTAATTTTTAACTTTAAGAACAACACAGTAACGAACAATTATTTTGTTAGTTTGTAGGTATGATGATTATTTATGTATTTAGTTTGCCACTTGTATCTGGTATCAAGCTGCTTAAATTATTTTCAGATATTTTATTTATTTATTTAACATGTAGGTAACATACAATTAGATACAACCACCATGTGCACCTTGTTAAGGGATTGCAAGATGAGGAGAGAGGCAGATATTTTAATTAATAGTATTCACTATATATTGAGGTATTCATCTACGGTGTAATGCTATTCAAATTAAGAAATTTTTAAGTAAATTTAAAAACTTAGTATATTTATTTTCGCTTTTTAATAAGTCCGGTAGATTAATATTTTTACATACAATCATGAATTGTATGATAGACTTGGATGACTGTAGACATCAAGTTTCAATAAATAAATGAATAGATAATTTTTATTTTAATATTACCAATAAAGAAGAAGAAGAACACATTTGTTTCATAAGTAGAGTTAGACAAATTAACAACAACACAATTTATAAACGATAATAAATAAAATTTAATTGGCTACTTGATGAAAAGGGGCCGCACTCAGCGTTGGCCGTAGCTGAAGCAGACTACGACCGCTGGTTTTCAGTGCGACCCATTTTGACCCAGATCGGACTAGTAGTGGTAAACTTTGTTTAAAATAATTATATTAAAATGCCAATGTATCAAAATTAATATGTAACTAGTAAATAAAAGACTATCTGTTATTAGGATCAGGGATAGTGCTGTCTTGAGTGTGCCACTATAGTACATCTTATTATGTACGAAACTCATACTTACTTGGTTGGGAAATAAGTTTCTATACATTTCTGCCAGTGATATTGATAGCATATCATACTCATTTCGAATTTCAAATACTGTACAAATATCCAAATTATTATCATCGCTTAAAAAACAGAGAAAACAGGCACTGTTAAAATTTTTGCTATTGATTAAAATATTAAGCAAATCCATGACAACAATTCGCCTTTATTTATTAATTAAATGTATTATTTTGTCTAAAACTACGGATTTTGACTTTGACACGGACCACAGATTTATAAGGACACTGAATGTTTTCAACTAGCTATTTATTATTAATCTGTGGTTTTGAAACAAGGTAAAAACCATTGATAACAGAACTAAAGAGGATGTGAAATAAGGTCACGTGATTTAAAGTCGATGATTTCTACAATATGGCGTCAACTCCACCCATCAACTGCCTAAAAAACCGCCCCCTGGCTCATAGTAGGTAGTATTGTACTCATAAAGTCTTTACTATCCAAATCGATTAAACGTTTAATTAAAGATTGTGACGTGTTAGAATGAGATAGTTATATTTTTGTTATTGTGGTTCATATTTGCATGATATTTCTATAATGAAAAAATACATAGGCAAAATAAGGCCTATCCTCTTTATTTCTGTTATCAATGGTTAAAACGTAGTGATTAGGTACTTTGCTCAGTGACAAGGAACCACAGATCACTATTACTTCTAGACAAGGAACATAATAAACCAGGATACCTAGGTACTCTCCTATAAAACCAAACAGTTTATTAATTAGTTTTAAAACTAACTAAACTACCTAACCTAACTAACAGTGTTAGCACAGAGGCATTCCTCTGTGCTGGATTGTATACTTTCAAATTCAGTGAGGGCTTTGTATGATTTCGAATGGACTTTTGCTATAAGGTCATAGGGACCTTTACGGCTACTATATCTACTGCACAGCTCTACCAACTACAGTTTGATGTGAGATGTGCGTTTTAAGTCTATGCTTGCGTACCACAGAATACATAATAGTGGTAAACGTCAAAGACGCGTCAAAGTCAACAATATTCATCACTTTCCGACTTCCGCCATTGAAGCGGCTTTGATCTTTGAATAAAAAAAATATATAGTTGCCAATTTTCCTGTTTTTCCCAAATTCATGTAAAATAAATGTGTTAGTTTCGTTTATTCAATGCCCCATCATATATTATACATACGTGGTGTTTCTATTACATAAAAATGGATGAAGTTTATAGGAATGTTAGGGCTGTAAAACCGTACAGAAATGCGCCTGATGACTTTGGAAATTCAACTAACAACAAGTCGCGACCAAAAGTCGAAGACATCCAGCCTCTGACTACGAAAAATGCAGTGAAGTTTCTTCTGGAAGGAACATTGAAATACAAAGTTTGCAGATATTGCCTAACAGTATCATCCCAGTTGTCGCAGTTAGACGAAATATTTGAGGTGGCACGTAAAGGGGCTATTTATAAGGTTACCCTGAGGGATATGATTGCTAGCGTTCATCCTTTCAAGGTAAGTCATGCCTGGCATACAGGTTGTGTATAGATTATTTCTCCTTGTGAGTTAATCTAATCTACATACCTACTGAGTTATTATCATGGAGCTATAGTTCTTTTCTATTGACTATCATCATCATCACAACCCTTTCTTTGTCCCACTGTTGGGCACTGGTCTATTCTATCAAACTATCAACTATGTTGGGGCATAATTATAATAAATCTCATTTGTTACAATTTCGGTTTGAAACATACTAATCACCTCAGATAAATAAGATTAAGAATAGTTTATTTCGACAAATTTAATTTCATACAATACACAACAAAATTAAAAATACATTGACCTTAAAAGCTACTTAATCTAATAAAGTAAGAATTTGTCGAAAAGGGGAAGAATTTGTCGTACTCAGCCCGTAAATACCCTCAAATGTAGACATTTAGAATTGATAACTAGGTTTTATTGGTGGAACTCGGCACCATACTGTGAGACCTGCACAGTACAAGTGCTGTTGTTCAATGAACTGGGAGTGTGGAAGAACTGGAAGATAAATTCTTGAATGTGACATATTATCGAAAATATTGTGTACCTACTACTAAGTGGGGAGGAGCTGGAAAAATCAGTTGAGAGTGTCACATTGCCCTTGATTATCATAGAGTCAACTTTCCTTGATAGTGGCTCATCGTGGTCATTGTGCTGTGTCGCAAGTTGCAGCTGAGGAGGCTGCTGCATAATACTCCACTACTCTAGTACGGTTTGGTTGACGGCCAACCAAGAACCAGTGTGGATTTAGTGTGAATTTAACTTTGGCCTTTCTAGTAAGAAAGAGCACTTTCAGCACGCAATTAAGAAATGAAATGGGAAGTTAATTTGATTATCTTAACATACTATGTTAGTCAATTAACTAACACTGTCTTTAAATTTCATTTTGGGGTAAAACAGGTAAAACTACATTACTAGCCCACAATTTTAAGGGTTTTGGTGGGGGAGGGAGGGACTGCATTACCGCCCATTCATTTCCCACCAAATAAAATGCATATTTTTTTAAATATTCAAGATTGAAATTTGAGGTTTTAAACATGCTTTTGTGATGAGAACATTATGATGAACTCTCAGGCATGCAGGTTTCCTCCGATGTGTCCTTCACCATTACAGCAAGTAACATTTAATTTCTTAAATCGCACATAACTTAGAATAGTCATTGGTGTGTGCGGCTGGGGTTTGAACCCGGACCGCTCGAGTGAGAGGCGAATTCGATAGCCACTAGGTTGTCACAGCTGTTTGTAGTTCCATATGTGTAAGAACAAATGTATACATTTCCAGGTTGCTGATGACCCCAATTTCCCAGACAAGGTGTGTGATCAATGCGTGGAGAGTGCTATAAGCTCGTATATGTTTGCTCAGCAGTGCGAGAGAGCAGAAAGAGCCTTGCGAAATTGTTTTGATGACATCTATACAAAATTTGAAAGGTTAGACCCTCTTGAGAGGCCTAAAACACGGGGCAGGCCTAAACTCAACTCGAATTATAATGTCTTGTATGCAGAACATGAAAATGTTGTGGACTATGCTGAACCTATTATAAACATTATCAATGTAGGATCAGTGAACTTGGAAGATGAGAAAGAGATTAGCGCATTGGAGTGCCCTAAGTGTTGGCAAGTTCTCCCAGATATCGAAGCTTTGTTGAACCACGAAAGCATGCATCCGAAAAGTATGTGGTTCAGCTGCCGCCTTTGTGGAAAGTCGTTTGTCAAACGTCATCTATATAAAAGGCATATTAAGAATGTTCACGAGTATGAACGTGTTGTTACAGTACACGGTACTGAGAGTTTTAAATGCAATCAATGCTTGGCTGTGAGTTCTGGTTTTGGCGAACATTTGCAGCATTTGGAGAAACATAAGTTTAAAACAACATTTGAGCATCTGATTGACAGAAGTATGAACCGTTTGTGCACAGTTTGCCTTGAAAAAGGAACACGGATGACCCATATAGATGAGACCATACACATGTATGGTGGATACCCTGGATTGAATAATGAAAAGTCAATACATAATATTATCACAGCAACCTTTCCTGAGGTGAGTGTTATTTAGTTTCAATATAACTTTTGTATCAAGCATAATCGTTGGGCTTCCATACAAGGTTTTGCTTTAAACTCTCCTACAAATCACATATATACCTTACTTATTATATTAAACTCTAGTAGTAGTTAGTGATGTCAATAAGCAACAGTGACTGCTTACCATCAGGTAGCCTGAATGCTTATTTATTAGGTCTTAATCTATAAAAAAGTAGTGAGTGTCTGTGGGTAGCAATATTTAAGTTGTAGCATTTTTATCCAGTAACATAAGTGATACTGTACATGGTTTTAGAGAAAATCTTACAAATATCAAGAATTGCTCATACCAACCAGAGCTAGTATAGTGAAAATCACAAGAAGAATGGACTCAAATCAGATGGAAAAGCCAACGACAATATACAAGGACAAGGAATTATTTCAATTTCGTGCTCCCATAATACTTTCGGCACAGCAAAAGGACTTTGAGATACTATATCACTTTTCTATCCCTGAACCAATCAATATTCATGATATGCTTACATTTAATGTAGGTCAGAATATTCTTTCTAAAACTATAATATGTGATGATTATAAAGAAGAAAATAAAGTTACTATAAATGACCCAACTGTGGCAAACAAAATACTTCATGATACTATTACTATACAAGAAAGTTTGTCACCAAATGATAATTCAAGTGCTAATACAAAATGCAATGATGACCACGCTAATGATGACCCTGAAATACTAGAAATATGTAAAGTATGCTGGATTTTCAACAAACCTACTTGTGAGAATTGTCTTGGTACTAAACAGTACTGCACTGATAACAACAGCACTGTAGATACGAAGACCAAAGTTGAAAGAGTAAATAAACAGGATGAGTGCCAATATTGCTGGCTTTTTGATGCTGTTGGTGAGTGTAATTACTGCAAGAATATTCTTACGAAGCAAGATAATACCACTACTATGGAAACAATTAGCTGTAGCACTGAAGTTAATATTCAGAGTGTCCAACAAATATTTAACTCTCAAGGTGTTGATGCGAAATATAATGTATCTGAAAGTAATGTAAAGGGTGCAAAGGCCCCTGAATCTAGAGTCAATGAGAGAAAGAGAAAATCGACTCAAGAACCTTTTATAAAAGGAAGACAAAAATGGAAATGTCGTATTTGCTCAACAAACAACGGTAAAGATAGACAGACTTGTTTTTGCTGTGATTTTGACATGGAAAAATTGGACAGTAAAGTGAAATTTAATTTTGGATTATGCTTGCCGCAGCATCAGCTTCAGATTAAAGCATCAACAGTTAAAGAAGTAATAAATACAGTGGAACAAGCTGAACTTATTGAATTAAATGAAACTCAACTCAGTGCTAAATCAACAGGTGACAATGTAAAATTTATCAATTTCAATGGAAGTAATTTTAATACAAAATCAACAGTTGATGAAATCAAGTTTGATGACTTCAGTAAAAGTGAAAATCTAAATCCTGCTGTTGCAGCTAAATTTAACGATAGTGAAAGTCATGTTAGAGCATGTTCTCTTGCTGAAGTATCGGGATATCAAAAAATTCCAGCAGATGATCCAATGGACATCGAAATAATGACAAGTGAATCAAAATATATTGGAATTGAAAACAGTGACAAGATTAATCCATTTATGAAAGACGAATCAATGGATGTGGTGGATGAAGAAGAAAGAGCACCATTAATTCAACACTACAATTTGCCCACGGCGTTGCCTTTTAACGCCACAGTACCGGTTTACAATACACAGTTTATGCCACAGAGTATGCCTGTTCAGTTTAGTTTAGGAACAGGGGGAGATGCACAAAGAAATCGCAAAATTCTTAGGCCAGTGCGACGAATGGCTAATTTGGGCCGAAAATAAGTACATATATGCTTAGCTTAACAATTAATTTACTGCCTGATCAAGTAGTAATGTGTTTTATTTTTATTTATTTATCTTTATTGAACCACATACAAAAGTACAAGGTACAAATGGCGAGCTTAATGCATAAAGCATTCTCTACCAGCCAACCATTGGGCTAACCAGATAGTCACGAACAGCGGTTTTAATTTTAATATTTTAAGCACAAAAAAAAAAGAGATGTAAGGAAAGTATGTTCATAAATGACTTACCATCAGATGGCCTGTCTACTATTTGTTCGGCTAAAATTGATACAACACTAGCTTTCTTCACGGCTCTTACTGAATCAAATCGTTTTCAGTGCAGAATTGCCTCTACCATCAACAAATAGTTTAAAATATATTAAGCATCAGCAGCAACTATTGCCAAAGGGAAGCTGCACCAAAGATTACCTTATCCAAACTTCGCTACCCATAGACGTCCCACTGCTGGGCACGGGTCTCCCCCAAAGGCATAGCTAGAAAACAACCGGGACTTTTACGTGCCCTCCTAAGCACGGTAGCGTCCATGAAATTTTGCCACTAGCGGTCACCCATCCACAAACCGACCGCGGCCGTCGTTGCTTAACTCTTTCGATCACATTGAATCGACGCGAGCCGTTGGGCTGTGGAAGCTACTTTCAAAATCTAGCTTAACCCAAAGTTCAGCCAATCACAATAATTATGAGATAGCCATCAATTAAAAATTTATCAATTATTTCACAGTTTTGTCCGTTTCACAGTAACCATGTAATTATCAGGGATAAATAGAAGCCTATGTCACTCACAGCTGTGTACTACATCTATGCAAAAAAATCACACTGACCCATCATTCTGTTGAGGAGAAGCAAACTGTGCCAAACATAAGATTTAGTCATCAAACTTGATAAAAAAAAATTTATAACACTATCCTATTCTTTAGATTTTCTTTAGATTTATTCTTTAATTTAAGAATGAATACCAGATGAATCCGAAAGCTGGATACTAAACTTTTATTTTTTTGATGTATTTGTATGTATTTTAATATGTTTACCTAATCAATTTTTTTGTGCTTATAATTATAAAATTAAAACCGCTGTTTGTGACTATCTGGTTAGCCCAATGGTTGGCTAGTAGAGAATGCTTTATGCATTAAGCTCGTCATTTGTACCCTGTACTTTTGTATGTGGTTCAATAAAGATAAATAAATAAAAAAAAAAAAAAATTAACTTGGCCTAAACATTATAACTAATAAACTTAACATGATTTATTTTAAAAAATGTTCATTCCCTCTAGATGACCTATAACTATTTTCTAATATCGATGTAACTAATTTAATAAATAATCTAAGTAATTAAAGTAATCTAAAGTAATCGAATTAGTCTTGTTATATACTAAACAAGCACAGTTTGTGAGTCCTGAGGGAAATTAGGAAGGAACACAATAAAACCATTACTTGACGTATATTCCAATTGGCATTACACGGCACATTTTCATACATACTCGTATTGTTAACTATATACATACTACATACATATTTGACATTTATAAGTTATTGTATACCACAATTCTAATTTTATGTTTAAACCAAAGAAGATTTGTTTGTAAGTTGTAAGAAAACATAAATAACTTTAAGCCAAGGATGTATTTCTCAATTGTGTTTGCTTAAAATTATACTTTTATGATTTGCAGCTTTCTGTTTAAATATATATTTGTGATAAAGAGTGTATCTATCTGTCTAATTAATTATTGTTGACTAAGTAATTTTGTCATAAGCATTTAATTATTAATTTAGATTAAAAATGTAATGTCTTTCATTAAGAATAATATACAAATACCATATAATACAAATAATTGATTCTCTGAGTGTGTTGATTCTTTAGTATAGCAACAGGTAGGTAGGTATTTATGTACTAGACATTTCAGACAGACATGCTAACACCAATTCCTTGTAGGAATAGATAGCCCCGCTATAGTTTTAGTTTTAATCACACTTTATTTAGTACATTATTTTGTGAGATATTACTTAGATAAGTATGAACAAGGTACACTGCTTTACGAACTTTTGAATTGAACGATTTTCATTCAAATATTTCAGTTATGTAAGGGATCGAATCGAAACTAGTCAGCTTTACCGATAGGGAAATATTGGTTCAATATTGTGTTACTAAAGCTGATAGTATTTAATTAACATAAGGTAACTACTACTAATTCACAATGCTATTTATTGCTTAGATAAATTAGTTACAATGTTATAAAATTATAATCTACTAGTGGACGCCCGTAGCTTCGCTCGCTTGGAATTAGCAATAGTTTCGTTACCTTCGTTTACATCTAGTAATCCATACTAATATTATAAATGTGAAAGTGTGTTTGTTTGTTTATTTGTTTGTTTGTCCGGCTTTCGCGTCGCAACGAAGCTATTAAATGGTATGGTTTTTGTGTGTGGTGATAGTGAGGATGGTGGAGTGTGACGTAGGCTACTTTTTACCTCGGTAAAACATCCCCATTTGAAGATATCGATGTTTTTTTATTTGCTCCAGTAAGTCTGTTTTCTTACACTTTATCTGCGGTCAGCATTACCTCAGGTTCCTCTAAGTATCTTATAATTGTGGAACTGTCACTATTCATCCACCACAAATGTGTCATGTATGTTAAACAACTCATTGTTAATTCCCTTTGACCACGCGGGCGGAGCCGCGGGTAAAAGCTAGTATTATATAGTATGTGAAAGAATTTTTGAAATCGGTCCAGTAGTTTTCGTGGGAAAACATTGTTTCCTCTTTATAATATTAGTATAGATGATATGATGACCAAAAATGTATTCATTTCTCATTTTAATGGATGTAAGAACGGCGCGAAAGTCTAGCGCTGAACAAAATCTGGAGGGGATAGTTGCTCCTTGGCTATTAGTAGAGACCGGATTATATGCAACATAAAAAGCTTGTTATATGCATGATGCATGAAAAATGCTTGAAATATGCATGAAAATTGGGAAAATATGCAAAATTAAATAAAAAGGTTTAGGAACCAAAAAAAAAAAGAAAAGTAAGTTTCCATTTTTTTTATTTCAAAATCAACATACAATTAGTAAATTATCCATGGATAGACGATAAATAAATAAATAAAAATTATTTTGTATTCTTGTACACGTAAACAATCAAGTATTGTTCCAAATGTCCAGTGGTAAGTGGTAACTAGATATTAGGTAAAATATGCAATATCACCGAGAATAGGCTAAAATATGCAAATGCATATAATTCGGTCTCTAGCTATTAGACTGACAACTCGCTCGCGCCCGACGACACCTTAATTTCGACTTTCGCGCATTCATGGTCACGCTAGACTTTGATGCCGGTTTGTATATGGTAGCTATAAGGTGCTTTGCGTTAGGTGCCATGTGCATCCATCGAATTCATGGGAAATGTGTAGATTTAATGTAAAAACATTGAATCCGCCGTTGCCGAATATTAAAACCTAAGCAATTTTACCAGTAATAAATCTAATGTTACAACAAATAGTTTTATTTGTATTAGTACTAGTAGTTACCTATAAATCAGTAATATGGTATTGTGCTTCACAACAGTCAGCTCAAACACTCATAGTATGGCGCTAGTTGTACAGTTAATTTATTTAAGTGGACGCCCGCAGCTTCGCTCGCGTGTAATTAGACAACAATAGTTTCGTTTACACCTAGTAATATTATATAGCCTATGTCACTCAGTGAAGATGCTGCTTATATCTGCTGTCTAATGGTGAAAGAATTTTTGAAATCGGTCCAGTAGTTTTTGTGTGAAAATGTGTAAATTTCGCTGATGTTGAGGCCGCCGCGGTGGATCACTGGTTAGAGCATTCATAGGAAAGGTTGTGGGTTCGAATCCCACCTGCGGTGAATTTATTCAAGGTAGAATAAATTTTATTCAGGCAACCCGGACATAAAACTTTAATTGCATATTTTGTATGCTACATAGGTGCTTTTTTTGCTTTATTTTACCCTTAAATATTTTATTTACCCTTAAATTTAGAAACTTGTCATTATTTGTCTAAGTAGTCCGTGAATTAAGAAAGAGCCTTATGTTGGTAGCAA
Source organism: Carterocephalus palaemon (assembly GCA_944567765.1). NCBI lineage: Eukaryota > Metazoa > Arthropoda > Insecta > Lepidoptera > Hesperiidae > Carterocephalus > Carterocephalus palaemon. The sequence continues at coordinate 652,920 of OX155664.1, forward strand.
TATCTTTATATTTAGTTTTGATGACAATGTTATTATCTCCCGAAGACCTAAATTAGGTACCTATCCATAACTTCCTTTTATTTTTTTGTTGCAGATGATTAACAATAACACAGGAACTCACATATGTGACAGATGTTTAGAGCATTCGATCACCTCATATGTGTTTGTTAGTAAAATACGACATGTAAGAACCAGATTGTTCGCTTGCGTTAGTAATATGTTAGACCAGTTGAATGAATTAAGTGAATCAGATAAGAATTTAATGGTAGAAATTTCACAATACTCAATACTACCACAGATTGAAGACGAATTGAAAGTCATAGAATTAGACTCTGATAACATAGATGAATCTAAGTTTGAAGTTGATGTGTTAGAAGATGAATTTAGAGTGGAATCTAGCTCGGGTGAAGATGATGTTAAATCAGAACATTCTGTGTTTAGTGACAATGGAATGGATACAGACATAGATCAAGATACGAGAGGATTCTTGGAGAATCCAGCTAAAAAAGCTACCAAGACATATGTAAATAAAAAGCTGTTGAATGGATATAAAACGGCGGCAGCAGAGAATGATTGGCTGAAAGACGTGTGCGAATTTCTAACGTTCAAAAAGAAGGTGAAACGAAACCGACGACGGCCTTATAAATGCAAGTTCACGTGCCCATATTGCACTAAACATTTCATAACGGATTACTTCCTAAAGAGACACGTATTGAAACACAAGCTATCGAAAGTCAATTGCAAGACATGCGGACTGCAGTTCAAATCGAAGTTTTATTTATACGAACACGTGAAGATGAATCATTTGATGAAAGAGACATGTTATAGTTCGTGTTCTGTCTGTGGGAGAACGTTTAATAATACGAAGAGAATGAAAATGCACGAGAAAAGCCACAGGATAAAGGAATGCTTGCTGTGTGACAAATTCTTTGTGTCTCAGAAGCACTATAATACTCATATGCAGAGACATGCTATCAAACTGAACTTGGCAAAGCGCTGGAGAGTTCAAACTTGTAGCTTCTGCGAGAAGGAATGTGCAAATGAAAATGAACTCTCGCTCCATGTAAATAAGTCACATCTTCAAATAAAACCTTACGGCTGTGACATGTGCGATAGGCTGTTTTACACGGAATACCATTTGAAGAATCACAAGAAAATCCATAATTTGTACTCAAATGAGTCGTGTGAGTTTTGCGGTGCGAAGTTTAAGTGTAGAAAGAATTTAGTGATCCATGTAAGGAAACATTTGGGTTGTAAACCCCATGTTTGTCAAGTGTGCAGGCAAGGGTTTTATTCGGAAAGCAAGATGAAATGGCACATGGAGGTTTATCATGGTGGTAGATTCTGCTGTAGGCTGTGCAAAATAGTTACGGCTACCAAGAGTGAACTGCGGACTCATATAAGTGTTGAACATAGTGCTATGTAGTGGTTAACGGCTACCAAGAGTGGACTGCGGACTCATATAAGTGTTGAACATAGTGCTATGTAGTGGTTAACGGCTACCAAGAGTGAACTGCGGACTCATATAAGTGTTGAACATAGTGCTATGTAGTGGTTAACGGCTACCAAGAGTGAACTGCGGACTCATATAAGTGTTGAACATAGTGCTATGTAGTGGTTAACGGCTACCAAGAGTGAACTGCGGACTCATATAAGTGTTGAACATAGTGCTATGTAGTGGTTAATGTGAGTGATTGTTGCAAATCGTGCTATATCAAGACCGGTGGTGTTTGTGGCAACTTAATTTTTTTTAAATGTATTTTAATTTGAAAAATCCATAGTCATAGTAATATTATAAATGTGAAAGTGTGTTTGTTTGTTTGTCCGGCTTTCACGTCGCTACGAAGCTATTATATGGTATGGTTTTGTGTGTGGAGATAGTGGGGAGGGTGGAGAGTGACGTAGGCTACTTTTTACCGCGATAAAACATCCCCATGGGAAGATATCGATGTTTTGTTATTTGCTAGATATTTAGTTCCGGATGCTGTTATATAGATGGCGTTAGTAAAATTTATTTGCAAGTTCTGAATTTCGCTAACAAATTATACACTATACAAAGTAATACAAATGTGTCATGTATGATAAACAACTCGTTGTTAATTCCCTTTGACCACGCGGGCGGAGCCGCGGGTAATAGCTAGTTATTGCATAATTAATTTATCATGTGGATTATGTAAGACATAATGGGTTAAACTATTTGGACCGTATATATTTCGCTTCATAATTTTTATGGATATAGGTTAGTAAACGAGCATGCAGTATCACCCATCCGCTGCCGCCCATAACAACTGACACTAGGGACTCGGAAGGTTAGTCCACATAGCTGTGATAAGAACATTAGATGGTCATCATTAGTCTCCACTTGTTCAATAATAATGCTTTCGCTGCGACCCATAGACGTCCCACTGCTGGGCACGGGTCTCCCCCACAGACGCAGCTGCGGGAGGTCTAGAGCATACTCCACCACGCTGCTCCAATGCGCATTGGTGGAGGGGTTAGTGGCCAACCCAGTGACGAATGTTCTCAAGCCACCCGAACAAGTCTTCGACAAGGCTTAACTCCGAAGCACGGTAGCGTCCATGAAATTTTGCTACTAGCGGTCACCCGTCCACAAAGCGACCGCGCCCGTCGTTGCTTAACTTTTTCGATCACATTGAATTGACGCGAGCCATTGGGCTATGGACGCTACAATTAATATTATTATGACCTTGGAAGTTAGGTTTAGTCTGTAAAATTTTCTCGTGTGAACAAGACCTTAATATAGTACATAATCTTTTTAATAGATGGCGCTAGTAAAAAGAAGGTTGAATCTCGCTAGTGAGACATTTCAGGTTTTACTAGTAGCTTCGTTTTTTTAAATTATTGTTATCACAATTTATATTTGTGAGATGAGAATAGTATTATTTTATTTTTGGAAGTGGTAAGTTCGATACCACTTATATTTACTTACATAAATATAAATATATAAATAATGGACGCTACTTTAATATGTAATGTGATCAAATTATAAAAATTGACAATTTCGAAAACAGTAACCACCGAGTTTCTTCTCGGTAGCATCAACTTTGTGAACCGGCGGTAGATACAAAAATGTTATGACGTTCATTAAGCGTATACAAAATACCATGTAGTGAAAAATAAATGAATCTAATCAGTTTGTTAATTGTTAGTAGGTCGGTAGGTAGGGGAAGGGACTGTTAGTGACAGTTAGTACTGTTAGTTGGTGTTAGTAATAAGTGTCTCCCTGAACGAATTATAAGAATCTCGTTCCGAGTCTGTCACAGGTGTGTCTTTAGGATCAAGTCGGTTGCCTCTACCACAGTGTAATTAAAAATACACCATAGATAACTAAATAAGTAATATTAATTTATTCACAAATCAACTTAAACAACTTTCGAAAAGCACTGGCCAAAGTTATGTTATAGATTTACTCATAAAATATTTCAAGGTGTGTCTATAGTTAAATGAAATTTATCTTTCGAATAAGCCTGAGTGTGTGTGGAAGCCACTGAACAGATAAAAGAGGTGGAAACCATGGTGGTGCTATGAAGCAAATGTATGTAATATTGTTATTTATATCTCATAGTTTTTGTATATACTTTTTGAATCAAAATATGTAGTTTACTTAGATTTATTTTGATTTCTTTCACATTTTCCGAAAAATTAATGTTCTATTCAGTGTCTTATCTTTAAGGTCTAATGAAAAGGAAATGTTGGTATCTGTGAATTTTCGATTAATTTTAAGTAACAAGTAGGTAACAAGATTAAAAAATGAACTGTATATTTTAGATGTTATTTTTTATTATTTAGTTAACATGCACAATGTATTAGATAACAAAATAGCTACATTACAGTAAGTCTGTAAACGAGTCTAAAAATGTAATATATTTAACACTATACTTAAAGATGATTTTATAATAAATTTTATTGAGAAGCTAGAAAATTGTTTTTTTTTTTAAAGTCTCACTTCATCAGATCTATTTATTCTATATTATTGATCGAAGTATTTTATTTATTTTGTTATATTATATTATTAGGTATAACATGAACGTTGTTTTAAACACCAAAACCTTTTCTATGTCACACTTGGGCACGGGTCTCCCCACGGTATGGAACCGTTACATAAATAGATTGTCAGACTTTCGAAATCCCCATAAGATGCGTGGCTGACAAGTCTCCTTATTTATGTATTTAAAAATAGCAAACGAGAATGCCGCCCATAACAACTGATTGAACAAGAAACAAATAAGCACTGGGATCTGATTAGTCCAAGCCCATATGAAACCTTCAAAAATCCAAGGTCAAATATTTGTCTGGTAAACAAGTTTTTCCTGGCCGAGATTGAACCCGGGACTTCCACCCATCATCAAGGTCACTACGCATAAATAGGCCATGGGTAGGGTTGCATGGCTGCAAGCACAGACTAGGTAGATATACTACGTCGTCCCTGTAGCTCGGGACTAGAATAGCGCTACGGTATCCCCTGCCTGTCGTAAGAGGCGACTAAAAGGGGCCTTCTGGGTTCACGGGCGGCAAGAGTGGGAGCTCGAACCGTCCATCTAGTGATCCCGGGAAAGACAACGTTTGTCGCTCCCACGATGTCCGGGTACCTTTAAAAGGTTTCCCCCTCGTAAAACAAAAAAAAAAAAAAAAGGTAGAATACTACTTACGCTGCAAGTGCTACAACAATACCCAGTAGCGCACTACAGAGTAGTGTCCATATTATCCATGTGTAGTCTTCCTGTTTTAACTACTGTAAACATCTAAAAATAATGTAAACATCTAAAACTGAATATTCATTCAACCATGTCACATATCTTTTTTTTCAATTAATTTTTAAATTTTTAATTTATGAGCTAATTTTAGTGAGGTAAGTTTTCATATGTTTTTTTCTTCTCTGGGCTCATTTAAGTACATATAATATAATGTATTAACAACTACACTTTCTACTTGGTAGAATGAAACGTTTTTGACAGTACGTACAAGCAGCAGAAAGTCAGAAACGGAAAAAAGCGCGGGAAGTGTTGAATTAAGCGGGTGCCCTTTTTTTGGCTAATCATATTTAAATGAAATTAATTTGATATTACAGGATCAGATTAGTTGTGAAGTGTATATATTAGTAGTTATTGTTTATTATTTATAGTATTAGTTTGTTTTCTTGGCTTGGTAAGTCATTTATTTGTATTAAATGTAAATAGAAACTTTTTCTTGGCGTCCATGTTGGAGCCCGAAGACCCTGGAGGGTCATCCCTCCAGGTGTCTCATGTAGTTACAATCGATGTGTCGGGAATGGAAACGGAAGGTTCAATTATAGATACAGACTGTTCAGAAAGTATTAAATCGGTTAAAAGAAAGAGAATCTCAGCTAATAACCAAAAGAAGAGAAGGAGTCACAGACATACGGGTCTATCAGATATTTCCCCTAATGATTTAAAGGATAATTTTATTAATAAAGTGCTTAAGTCTGATGATAAAAACAATGAAATTCACCATAATGAGGCTGCTCACTCTAACAATAATACTACTACAAATAATCCTCGAATTGCTAGGTCGCTTTACCAGGCGTCAGACCCTGCGCCTTATGTTGTCCATGTTCAAAAAATCTTACAACCTAATCAAACCGGATCTATTCACCCAGTACAATTTGGATTTTTCCTTAAAAAAACTGTAATAAAAAGCATTGTAGAGGGAAGCATCAAAAAAATTGGAAGGAACAGGTTGTCCTTACAATTTGAAACATTTCAGGATGCTAACACATTTCTAAATCACAAATCTCTTGATGTCAATAAATACAATGCATTTATTCCGGCCTTCACTATCACCCGCATGGGAATAGTGAGAGGCGTTCCATGTGACTGGGACGAGAAAGATATTATAGAAAATATTGAGCTTCCGCAGAACTGTGGAAGTATTTTGAAAGTTCGGAGATTAAACAGAAAGGTATATGAAGGCGAGACACCCAAGTTCATTCCAACTGAGACCGTAGTTTTAACCTTTGATGGGAAAGTGTTACCTCCCAGGGTCTTTATATGTTACAACTCCCTATCTGTAGAGCTTTATATTTACCCCACGCTGCAATGCTTTAATTGCTGCCGTTTTGGTCACACCAAAATGCAGTGCAGAGGCAATCCAAGGTGTTACAAATGTGGTGACAACCATTCAGGTATAAGCTGCGAGACTGAAAGAGATGATGCTGTGTGTATCTTATGTTCTGGTTCCCATTTCGCAACAGACAAAAAGTGCCCAGAGTACGCTAGGCAAAAATCTATAAAAGAAACAATGGCTAGAAACTCTATATCTTATTCAGAAGCCAATAAAGTCCATCCACCAGTTTCAAAATCTTATGCTGACGTTGTTGCTTCTGCTTCATCGGCCCCTTCTGGTCCATCTATTACTTATTCCAGCCCCTATAATTTAACAACCCCTTCTAAAAGTCCCACACAGTCATATAGGAAAACAGTATTCTTGAAACCCAATGCTCGTCCCAAAAATGCTAGTAAGGGATATGATCAAAAAGCGCATGCAGATCTTATCCAAGATTACAGCAACATTCCATCTACAGGTTGTCTCAAAAATTACAATGATTTGTCAGAAATAATAACAAAGGATCTCATCCTTTCTATAATTCAGTACCTTTCACAATCTAACATAATTAAAATACCGTCCAACGATGCCGCTTCTTCAAAAAGTTTTTTACCTCATGGTCAGTCAGGACCATCCACGAAACCAGTATCTGGTGATTCAATGGAATTGCCGGAGTATGGTTTAAAAAAGTGACCTAATTTTTTTATTGAATTGCAGTCTCTCTTTATGAGACTTATCTTCGTCCTGGATTCAATTTTTGAATTCCAGGACATATCTGTCTTAGAGAAGACAGAACACTAAAGGTCGATATCACTTCGACCCTTAATCGTATGTATGAGGCTGGGCCATGCATGCATTCCCTTGCATTGCATTTGGCAAGGCCTAACACATATCAGCCTAACATAGCCTTAGGATCGTCTACTTCGTCTAGCGATATATATGTCAGTGTGACAATGACGTTGGGATTTTAATCTTTTTCTTTGCCTGTCCTCGACATAACCGTTCCGTTTTTATTTCCTCGCTTTCGTCCAATAAAATTCCTTTTCCTACTTCAATTTCTGTCCTTTTATCTAATATAAATATTGATGTATATAGAATTTTAGCCAGTCTCACTTTTCAGAACAATATAAAATATATATAATATAAAAATATGTACATATTATATACTAAATTTACCTGATCCTTTTCCAAATTCCGTTCCAATTTCCAATCCAATAAAATAAATCCAACACACTTCCTAACCTTTGTACGTGGCTGACGCACAAACCGTGCAGGCCAAGAAAGGGAAAAAAAAAAAAAAAAAAAATTCAGAAACGTCAAATTTTTCGGGAACTTGTTTTGCCAACAGGACATCGTCTTGTCAAGTGCAAAATAATGCGATTTATTTACTGTTTACATCCCGTAAATCATAATATTGTGATGGCCAAGAACTGTCTGTGATATGTAACCGCCTTTTAATATTAAAGAAAAATGTCGTGGCTTAATTTGAACCAGAGTTTGAGCAGCTTGAAAGGGCAGATTACAAATTTTGCTTCTGAAGTGTTATCTGAAGGCGCCGCTGAGAATGGTGACGAGGGGACACCTGAAAATAATTCTGTTGTAAAGGAACTGCGGGATAAATGCCGTATCCAAGAGCTTGAGGTGAGTTAACACTCCAAAATAGTTAGAATAATAGGTCTCGTTTGACAGATTGGTTGATGAAGGTTATGTTTGTTTGATTAAAATCTTTGCAGCTGATGGAATGATTGTCTCTCTGTTTGCATTTGCGGAAGACAGCGGGAAACCGTTGGATTCAGAGGGCGCAGGATCGGGAGGAGTGGCGACGATTGAGGGAGGCCTATGTCCAGCAGTGGACCCTAAAAGGCTGATGGATGGATGGATGGATGGATGGATTGCATTTGCGTCGTATTTCATCGGTGCTTTGTACCTTATTAAACTCAAACTGAATTGATTAGCTTAAACCTGAATTTTACCTTAGATGTTGTTACTGTTAATGTTATTACAATGAATTTTAGAATAATCAAAACAGATGTACCAAAATTCAGTTAGGCCAGTTTATTGAGCTAACTTGGATGCAAACTTTCATAAGTATTGTCTACTAGTAAGTTCTACTAGTCAGTAATACTTAACACATCCTCTCATTGAACAATAGTCTCCAATAGTAATCACATTTTCAATAATACATTCACTTTCAAGACACAAACATTTAAATTCAAGCAACTTTTAGCATATCATCAACATAACTTGCAGTGACTGGCTCATGCCATGTTTGTTCAAATCACCCTAATTTAGAATGAACAAATGAATATTACGAACGAACAAATGAATATTACGTGTGATAAATGTTGTCTGCCTGGAGATTCATAACACCGTCAACAATCTTTATAGCAGTTGAATTTAGGCCGACTAGTTTCGATCGAATACGATGATCATCTTCAGGAGTGAATGCACTCGCGGCGGGCACTGCGTACACTGTAATTATTGTTGATGAAGTAAGAGAACACTCTGCAAAAATGGGCAATGTAGGACTAACAAACTCACTGACAAATTACACTTGCGACATTTCCTATACCAAATGAGAATCAATATGATACCCCAGACATTAGATTATATAATTTTCGAAACATCTCTCTCCAAATTCGTAATATTGAGATTCTCCACGAGCTACACTCAGACCACCATCAGTACACAGTACTAATACACTTAGGTTCTGACGATAGCCAATAGGTTCTGGCGATAGCCAAGATAAACAAAGACAAGGCCAACGGCAGTTAACTGGACAGAGCTTGCCAAATCATTAGATTCTCCCTACTCTTCCTGCTACAAGCGGTTCCACACAATTTTAACAAGAGAAGATGCAATTTTTTCTTTTAATTCCATTACCACTCATATCCAGATCCTCACTAAAGACTCGTCACAGGAAATCAAAGCTGCGAATGATCGCCGCTTCGAGCTCCCAGATGACATCAAAACTCTTTTAACCAGATAAATTTCTTGATATAAGTTTATAGTAGTCAAGTTAATTGTGTTTGTAGGAAAACCAAAAAAAAGTCTGCAATTTTTTTCGTTTTTACCAAATAGTAATTATTTCCTTGTTACAAAAAAAAAATTAAAAAAAAAATCCCTCTGTATTAAGTACAAACGATGAAAATGGTCAAGGGAGGTTTGTAGGGGACAAATTTTCCTTTGTAGTTTAACAAATTTTTAAGTCACATCCAAATCGATCCACGTTTATTTATATAATATAGTTTCGAAAAATACATTTTTGATTTCTAACTCGTTATAATATTGCTCCTGAATTGAAATTATGAAAAATATTCAATGTCAGAGAAAGTACCTCTTCAGTTTTAATATGTAAACTAGTGGACGCCCGCAGCTTCGCTCGCGTAGATTTAGACCCATTAACGACGTCTGCCCGCGTTCGGGTTGCCCACTTGACTTCAAAAACGGCAAAGTTTCATACTAACTTTGCACCCCCGTTTTACCCCCTTAGGGGGTGAATTTTCAAAAATCCTTTTTTAGTGCTCCCCCACGTTATAGAAGGAACCCCTGTGCAAAATTTCCAGTTTCTAGCCCTTATAGTTTAGGCCCTGCGTTGATATGTCAGTCAGTCAGTCAGTCAGTCAGTCAGTCAGTCAGTCAGTCACCTTCTCCTTTTATATATACTAGTAGACGCCCGCAGCTTCGCTCGCGTAGAAATAGACCCATTAACGACGTCTACCCGTTTAACGACTTCAAAAACGGCAAAGTTTCATACTAACTTTGCACCCCTGTTTTACCCACTTAGGGGGTGAATTTTCAAAAATCCTTTCTTAGTGCTCCCCTACGTTATAAAAGGAACCCCTGTGCAAAATTTCAAGTTTCTAGCCCTTATAGTTTAGGCCCTGCGTTGATATGTCAGTCAATCAGTCAGTCAGTCAGTCAGTCAGTCAGTCAGTCAGTCAGTCACCTTCTCCTTTTATATAAATAGATAGAAGATGATGAGTCAATCATCATAAGTATTAAGCCAATAATATACAAATACTACAAGGGGATTTAGGGAAGTACTAATTACTTACATGGAAAACATTATTAGGGACATTACACTGTTATTATTAATATTATTTGCTGCGACCCATACACGTCCCACTGCTGGGCACGGGTCACCCCTATGACACTGCTGCGGGAGGTCTAGAGCGTACTCTACCACGCTGCTCCAATGCGGATTGGTGGAGGGGTTAGTGGCCAACCCAGTGTCGAATGTTCTCAAGCCACCCGAAGGTCTTCGACAAGGCTTAACGACTGTTTCCAGCATTGAAAACAACCGGGACCGACGGCTTTACGTGCCCTCCGAAGTACGGTAGCGTCCATGAAATTTTGGCCCTAGTAGTCACCCATCCACAAACCGACCGCGCCCGTCGTTGCTTAACTCTTTCGATCAAATTGAATCGACTCGAACCATTGGGCTATGGACGCTACAATTAATATTATTATGACCTTGGAAGTTAGGTTTAGTCTAAAATTTTCTCGTGTGTACAAGACCTAATATAGTACATAATCTTTTTAATAGATGGCGCTAGTAAAAAGAAGGTTGAATCTCGCTAGTGAGACTTTTCAGGTTTTACTAGTAGCTTCGTTTTTTAAATTATTGTTATCCACTGACATGTCCCGAGTTTGACAGCTAGGGGTCACGAAATGTTCGAACGTTCGAACATTCGTAGCATTTGTAGTATTATTTATTTTTGGAAGTGGTATATTTGATACCACTTATAGATACATACTTACATAAACTTTTATCTGTCTATCTGTCTGTCCGGGTATCACATGAAAACCCGTGGATGGATATGGATGGATGTAACTTAACTTGGTAAAGTTATTACTCACAAGTCCTGTTATATAGGCTACTTTAATTCGCGGAAAATAAAGAGCTTCCATTGGGATACGGTTCCAAAGTTTATAATAATATGGAATTTTTTTGAAATCTCAACCAATTCATTTAAATTTGCAACAAATGTTTATTATTTAACGTGTTTTGTTTGTCAGTTTTCCTATATTTTGTAAGGTAAAGACAAAAAAACTGGTTGTCTGTAAAGTCGGTTTACGGACGATAGATTTACGTGATAACATCATAATCATTAATAATAATTATTTTATACAATACAAAAAAGGAGAATTGAAATTACAAAGATAACAGACAACAGACAAGTCTATATATTTATTTTGACAGTTCCGCCGCAGACCGCCAATGTTGTCGTGTGTAAAATTAATTTATTGAAAATAAGTTCTCTGCAGAGAACCGCTCATTTAATATTTTTTTTAATATTTTTCTGTAAATCAGTATATTTTTCTCTTTTTATGCTGGAATGTACAAAAGTCCCGCCCAAAAAAACACATCTCCACAGGCTCAGGCCGAGGCGGAACGGGACACTTTTTCATATGCGCTGTCGATGTTCATCAATTTATAAGACGTTATCACGTCAAAAGTGATATATGCAATTTTTATAGGTGGATGAACTGCTGGATGAACTTAGTGTGTTTTTCACCTGTAACTATGAACAAAGATAAAAACATACATTTTCTCCACTATAAATTCAGCATAAGTTTAGAACGGGCTGAAAAATAGAGATTAAAAGTGCTGACTGAAGGGTTAACTGGTCCTAAAGCACGTGTGAACACTGCTTGTTTAAAAAATGTATTTATACACTCTCCTAATTTAAAGGCCCAATTGGGAATCACATGTTTATGAGTTGCGTTACAAACTATTTTCATTCGTTATTGTATTTTATTTCGCAACATTCATTTATTTTAATACTGAAAGCTAGATGGCGTTGCCACTTCAGACAACAGTACAACAGAAAATCCAATTGTTTTTGGAGTTTATTATGGATTTTAAACATTTATTTTTGAACTTTCCTCTGAATTGAATCGTTTAATTTGAATATAAATTTTATTGATATTATTTGAAATAATTTGAATTAATTATTCATGTCATATTAATAAAATTTAAACTTACTGAATATTTTTCTGATTTGCTCGGCTCTGCTGAGCCTGAGGTTATTTGATTGAAGAATTCCGAATTAGATTAGATAGGTACTGACTCTTCTTCTTTATTTGAATTCAAATTCTTTATTTATTTATTTTCAGTCAACATCTTGTTTACAGTTTACTTGTTACATCAGAAATTAAGGTACGCAGTTTCCAAAATTTCGTTTGTCAAAAAATCAGTGAATGTTTTTACACTGATAAGAATCTCATTGAAACGTTAACCGGTTCAACTTCATACTTTTACGAGTGTAATAACTGTCGTACTTACCGGTTCAAAGCTACTCGAAGATAGATGGCGCTTTTATTGCTTTTATGTCTCATACTCTGTAGTAGATAATATCTTATATGTAACTAAAATAGAATGATGGCTTTCTGGATTAATTGGCATTTTAATTAATTATTTTCCCCCGGCGGTACTGGTAGATTTCATAAAACTTTCACGCTTGCTAGACTTAGCGTCTAATAGCGGAATGTCATACTAACCTTATTTAAGCTACTCGAAGATAGATGGCGCTTCTATGCCACTCTTGCCACTTGAATTAAATTCAACCTTTTTGGTAATTCACTAGGTAAATAAACAATAAATTAAGGTCGTTTTGAAGGGTACATTTTGTGTTCTATTGTAATAATAATCTTCTGTTAGTGGTCAACCCAGTGTCGAATGCTCTGGAGCCACCCAAAGGTCTTCAACAAGGCTTAACGATTGAAAACAATCGGGAATGACGCCTCCCCTTCCGAAACACGGCAGCGCCCTCTCCCACGCTCAACAGCGGGAGGTCACCGACGGGGTTCACCCCTGGAGCAATTGCCCGGATAGAAGGACCATCCTTAAATCCGAATTCCCTCACGCAGGAGCGCCCACAGCGCCGCGAAAGAAGAGGAAAGGTTTCGTACGGCAGCGCCCATGAAATTCTGCCACTAGCATAGCGGTAACCCATTCACTAACCGACCGCGCCCGTTGTAGCTTAACTCGTTCGATCATATAATCATAATCATAATTTATTTGCAAGAACAAAGTAACAGTTGATGCTTTACATACGATCAATAAAACAATCCATACTTCCATACTAATATTATAAATGCGAAAGTAACTCTGTCTGTTTGTCTCGATTTCACGCCAAAACTACTGAACCGATTAAAATGAAATTTGGTACAGGTAGTCTAGACTCTAGAGCCTGAGAAAGGACATAGGCTATTTTTAATTTGAAAAAAGTGTTGTAAAGGGTTGAAAAGGCATGAAAGGTTCTATGAAAGTATGTATTGTCATTTTTACAACTAGAAGCATAAAATTTTATTTTAGGCTTTTGATTAGATATAGGTAAATAAATATGGCATTCAAAGTTTGTAAAAATTTTACCCATAAGGGTATAAAATAAACATAGGAGATAACACATTTACGAATTCATTACAAATTTGTGGAGCTTAAAGTTAACGCGTTAAGAAGAATCTATTAATATGTCTAATTCCACGCGAGCGAAGCTGCGGGCGTCAACTAGTACAATATAATACACCAATCTAACTGTGAATGAATGAATTATTTTTTTTAATTTTTTGGCCAAGTATTAATACTTTGGATCGGTATTTGTTTGATGATACTTTAAGCCATCAGTGACAGCCCAGTGGCTATCGAACTCGCCTCTCACTCGAGCGGTCCGGGTTCAAACCCAAGCGGCACGCACCGATGACTTTTCTAAGTTATGTGCGATTTAAGAAATTAAATGTCACTTGCTATAACGGTGAAGGACACATCGTGAGGAAACCTGCATGCCTGAGAGTTCATCATAACGTTCTGGAAGGTATGCGAAGTCTGCCAATCCGCACTTGGACAGCGTGGTGGACTAAGGCCTAATCCCTCCCATTCTGAGAGGAGACCCGAGCCCAACAGTGGGACAAAGAAAGGGTTGTCATAATGATGATGACTTTAAGCCATGCGAGGTATCGCACGGGAATGATCAGTAACATATCGGAAGGTGTGCGGACACCCTAACCGTACGCGTACACCAAATCCGTCATCGGCCGAAGTATGCTCGTACGTCAACGGCCGAACTTTGTTTGTACCGACGTCGTACGATGACGTCCGAAGTTTCAGTGTATGCACTCTCATTCATTGAGCGGTTTTCCATTACCCGGCCCGGCACCGGCCCGGCACCGGCATGGCCGTCCACCGGCGCCGGCACCGCGGCTTCGTTTTTCCACTGCGCCGGTTGTCGATGCCGATTGCCGGTGAGTGGTACAGTACAACGCGTTTTACCAGGCTGTTTTTTACAAAATGGTATCGTCAAGCCGTCGACTATATCTATTTGTTATATCTTTTACATCTACGACGCCGACACTGACGCAGAGACATCAAATTTTGGATTCATCCAATACTAAAAGTCAGATACCTAGAAGGAACATATTATACTTTATTTGAAAAGTTGGAAATGGACCTCAAAAAATTTCGCTCCTCGTCCCCCTACCCACCCCGCGCATTCACACACGCATACGGCTACAACACACATGCAGTTTTGCCGGGCCGACACGACTGGGAAGCTTGCTGCCCCGGCGACGGCGACGGTGCCGGCGGGACTCAACGCCGGGCCGGCGCCGGTGCCGGTAAGTGTAAAAGCAAGCCATAATTTTTATACGTTTTTGCTTCCCCGGCACCAGCACGGCGCCGGCGCTGGCGTCGGTGCCGGTGCCGGGCCGGGTAATGGAAAACCGCCTATTTACTTATGTTTGATTTGATCGGACGAGTTCGGCCGTTGACGTACGAGCATAGTTCGGCCGATGACGGATTTGGTGTATCTCTACCGTAAGGCGCGCCGGCACCGGTTGGGGGAGATACGGCTATCTGTGTTTGCGTGTGCTATCTGCTGATAGCCGTGAGTCCTGTTGGTTTTGTTACCCAACTCAGCTTTGGATTGGCTGGGGTTGGGAAATGTTGGAATTTTAGGACTAATCGCCTTGTGCTGACGGTTACGTTTTTTATGGACAGCAACAAGCATGCTCCATCCATCCGCTACTCATCACAATCGTGGTATATCATGAGCAAGACTCGTAAGGGTCTCGATCAAAGTGGGTTTAACGGTCCCTGTGGTCTATGGAAAAAGGCAGTGACATGACAAAATGACAAAGTTATCACCAAAGAGACGTCAAAGTGACGTCAGCCCATAAGTTGTTTTCGCGCGCTTTTTCAAAGAACTTTTTTTTAAGAACCCCTTATTTTAAGGCCCGAAGGAAACTGATTGAGGCATATTTCGCAGCCAAAATTTTAAATTACTTGAGTACCTATTTCGTGGAGTCCTCAACTATCATTGGCATCATTTAACTAATGTATTTGAAACGTATAATCGTACGATATAATCGTACTGTTAAATAACTAAAAACATTGTCTGTATATCAAAAAGACAAATATGTATATATATCTATACTAATATTATAAAGAGGAAACATTTGTTTGTAATGTTTTAATACAAAAAATTCTGGATCCATTTAAAAAATTTGAAAGCTGCATATTCCCTGAGTTACATCCATCGGCTATATAATATTACTCGGTGTAAACGAAACTATTGTTGTCTTATTCCACGCGAGCGAAGCTGCGGGCGTCCACTAGTAATGTGATAAAGTATTATGTATGTATTGCGTTAATATAAGTCCGGTGAATCGATCAGGAATAAATAGAAAATCAATCGTGCGCCAAAAAAACTGTACCACCGTGACAAAGGGCGTCGACCGTTTAAAAAAAAGGTTATCTGTGCGATCGAATCTACCTTTTAAATCATTTGACTCAGATTCAATGCTAATAATATAAATGTGATGTTTATGGTAAGTCAAATTGGCGCCAATTTTTTTTTCAATTGAAAAATGGCTGAGACTAGTCGGAGACAATCTTTTTGAAATTATTGTTGAAATATTATGTTGTTCAAAAATAATATTTGAATTTGAAAATTGGTAATTTGAAATTCGAGAAATTGCTTACGAAAATATTTGGTTTGAAATCTTTACAGCATTCAGAAACTCCTTAACATAATTAACATTATCATTATCTATATTCACGCCTGCGTTTCCCTCAGTGGGTAGACAGAGGTGTACAGAACTAGGTACATCAACTATCAAATATCACCATTTATGGTTATGTTTTTTCATACACTGGTCTCAATCCAAACTTAAATAAATTCATTGGTGCGTGCCGCTTGAATTTTAACCTAGAACTCCTCGAGTGAGAGGCTGAGTTTATTAGCCACTGGACTGTTCACCGCTAGGTTACACTTCTTTAGACCATCTTTGTCCTCAAGGGTAGCAACCATTGAAGGGTAGCAACACATCTGTGACTGACATGAAACGAGACTTACTAACAATTACTAATTGGACGGCTTACTAATACCAACTAACAAGACTAACTATCACTTACAGTCCCTAGTCCTCATACCCACTAACGAACTGACCAACTAATGTTCTAATTAACTCGCTCACCTAACTGGACTAACTAACCATCCCAGTCCCTGTTTGAGTCTTGTTCAAAGTCAGTCACATGTCATGGACGGCAGCGGATGGGTGGTGCTGCAAGCTCGATTGCTATCTTATATCCATAAAAAAAGGCTAACCATAACGCCATCGAAATATTGTTGCTGAAAATAATAAGTAAGGTAAGGTGGCCAGTTAATTTGCTCAAACAGTCGATAAGATAAGTAATTTGTTAAATTTACCAACGTCGCGTGAAAAACGACATGTCATCGGTACTAACCTGAAAAAAAAAACCCGACCAATGGGAGGCGAGCATTTTGAAATTCAAATGCGGCAATTGAAATGCGATGCTAATAGGTCACAGTGGAATGTATTGGAATGGTAATCGGCCGGTTGTTTTTGAGACCCAATCGTCACGGTGGAAGCCATATTTGATTTATTCCCCAGTGCTCCGGGGTTTTCAGCGGTGAAAAGCAGGGTTGCACGGGATAATTATCAAGATAATTATCTTGATAATTATCAATGATTATCATCGCGATAATTACGTACTGATAATTATCAATGATAATTATCGATATTATCTAGAGATGTGATTAAAAGTTTAAAAAAAATAATTTCACTATTATTATCCGAACGCGGGTAATATTTAGCGTAACTGTTTAGCGTAATGTCGATTGTGTGTATCCGAACACGAGAAATGTCTGCGGCTGAAGGGAATTCCGAATTCCCCCGCTCTTCGTTAATTAGTTTTGACAGTTATTGTGTGTATCTTTTGTGCAAACATATAACCTTATATTTAAAGTGTTATAACATTTAAAAGTACTTTTAATAAGTTTTATTACACCTTATACTGTTGGATAATAACGGGATAAATATCCGATAGTTATCAGATATTTATCGGATAACTATCAATGAATTATCAAGATAATTATGTCTTGATAATTTTCAACCCTGTTGAAAAGTCTTTCACGCGGGGTCTGGATTTCATTTCTACGTTATGTGCGTTTTATGGTTCTGTTACCATATAATGACAAACGAAACCCTATTAATTTTCCTGCGCTGTCTGTCTGCAATAGCCAGCGCTCTATATCTTGAACGGAAATAGGTAGACACTTGAAATTTTAATAGAATACGCGTTACTGTGTCCGCCATCACAAATAATAGAAACTTAATCCCTAAGGCCTCTTCTCCACGAACGGTTTATCGCCGTGAAAATCTACGGTTAATTCGCCGCGTGTAGGCACGGTCGTCAGTGTTGTATGGATCACTGTGAAAGCTTGTTGACGTACACGGGTCATGTACAAGCTCGCACGGTTGTTCAACCGTACGGATAACACACCGTACGGTTGAACAACCGTGTCGTGGACAAGAGGCCTAAGGGTTCCGCATACAAGTCACCTAAAAAAATCTCTCACTCTACGGGACGCTACGTTTATGGACCCGAGTCACATTGACCGAGATGTTAAAATCACCCGTCAACCAATCCACATTGGAGCGGCGTGGTGGAGTAAACTCGACCTCCCCACAGCTGTGTCTGTGGGGGAGATCGATGCCCAGCAGTGGGAAGTCTATGTGTCGCAGCTATAAATATCACCCGCTGGAACGGTGAAGGTAAACTTGGTAAGGATGGAGCTTGAGAGCTTGAGGGGCAAGCAAATTTTTTTAAAAGCTTTTATTTAACTTCACTCGTATGTATCCATGTATGTATGTATGTCCTGGTATCTTGCAATCAATATTTCACCCACTTCCACTGAAGCTATCGAGCTGAAATTTGGCACACATATTTGGTTCCGATGACAATGCACGAAAATAAAAAAAAAGTTACAGAAACCTTTTTTTAAAATAATTTTTTTTAATAATTTCAAAATAATTTGTTATCATTTTGTTTCAGATTGCCTCGCTGAAGAAGTTGAATGAAGAATTGCAGGCTTCGTTACAATCTGAGGTAAGCGAATTCATCTCATGATTTTCATTATTTTAGGTATTTCCCCTTTTCAAAGCTTTTAAAAGCAAGTACAAGTGTCGGCACGAAATTGTAGTTCTGGCACGGGTCTCCCCCACAGACGCAGCTGCGAGAGGTCTAGAGCATACTCCACCACGCTGCTCCAATGCGGATTGGTGGAGGGGTTAGTGGCCAACCCAGTGTCGAATGTTCTCAAGCCACCCGAAGGTCTTGTCGAAGACCTTCGGGTGGCTTAACGGGTGTTTCCACCATTGAAAACAACCGGGACCGACGGCTTTACGTGCCCTCCGAAGCACGGTAGCGCCCATGAAATGTTGCCACTAACGGTCACCCATCCACAAACCGACCGCGCCCGTCGTCGCTTAACTCTTTCGATCACATTGAATCGACGCGAGCCATTGGGCTATGGACGCTACTGTCGCGACTTTGCTATCTTATTTGTATTAAAATACCATTTTCGGTGGTTCAAGTAGTCTGGGGTTCACATCCCATTACAAGTGGAAGTCATACCTAAGTATTTCTTTGTATTGTGTCCTATGTAAATCACAGTAAACATTTTAAACTAAAACTTATTTATTTCCAATTCTAACGTGGGCCATCGGTAGTAAACGACATCCTAAATTAACATAAAAAAACATTAATATTTACTG
Source organism: Carterocephalus palaemon (assembly GCA_944567765.1). Classification (NCBI taxonomy): domain Eukaryota; kingdom Metazoa; phylum Arthropoda; class Insecta; order Lepidoptera; family Hesperiidae; genus Carterocephalus; species Carterocephalus palaemon. Next base: position 672,087 of record OX155664.1, read on the forward strand.
TTTCCTGTCCCCTGATTTTAGTAATCACCTTGTAGGTAATTTAGGTAATCACTTGTTTATGCAGGGATGCATGTTTAAGTTATTTGACTTAGGCCTATTGCACGAAAGGTCTTGGGTTCAAATCCTAAGAACCTTTGACCATAGCTTTTACTGTTCCAGGTAACGTTATTATTTAATAACTAGTGAACGCCCGCAGCTTCGCTCGCGTAGAATTAGACCCATTAACGACGTCTGCCCGCGTTCGGGTTGCCCACTTGACTTCAAAAACGGCAAAGTTTCATACCAACTTTGCACCCCCGTTTTACCCGGTTTTATGACGTTCATTAAGCGTATACAAATACCATATAATGAAATATAAATGAACCTGAATCTGATCTGTGGCAAAGTGACGCTTTGGTTATTTCGCATAAATAATATATTGGTCGGGATTCGAACCCAGAACTTTGCCGGAACCCCCAGGCCCCAGAGCGTCAATTCAATGGATTAGAGCAGGGGTCGGCAACCTGCGGCTCTATGGATGTGAAACTGAAATTAGTTCCATACGCAAGTATAAATAGATATTTTTCTTATGAATAAATAGATTGTTTGTATTTATTGTTGGCAAGAATTATTTGCGGCACTTTAACTTTGATGTATATTGTAATTATTGACATTAAAACCTTTGAAATTTTATAAATTGTGTTTTTGACTTTTCCGACTCGGAAAATTTTTAAGTATTAAGGGTCGACTCGACGTGACGCGTCATGTTTTTCCGCTTACAGCATATTCAGCTCTATTGCTCTATTATTAAAGCACAGCTCGACTCCAACCCGCTCGACACCAGCCGCGCGTCGACGCGCGCCACCATATTTACATAGCAGAAATTTGTACTTAAATAATAGAGCAATAGAGCTGAATATGCTGTAGGCGGAAAAACATGACGCGTCGCGTCGCTTCGACTCTGCGCCAGTGTGAGTCGACCCTAAGTGTAAAGTCTACTCAAAAGGTTGCCGACCCCTGGATTAGAGTATCCTATCCTCTATCGTTCGATCATCGATACCCGCTTACAACCGACGCGGGTAGATAAATGTATTGATCGTCGTATCTCGAGGGTGGTATTCGTCGTATCTCGAGGGTGGTAGATAACAAGCGGTATAAAAGTTCTCGATAAGCTCGCGGGTGCTTTGTTTCGCGGGCTTTTGCTGGGCGGAGCTTGGGTATGTTACTTTTTTTTTTTCAATTGATTTTAATTTGGTAGTTCTATATCTTAATATATATAATATACGTGTCACGTTGTTGGACGTTAATGGACGCCTAAACTACTTAACCGATTTTAAATTAAATTTGCACACCGTGTGCAGTTTGATCCAACTTGAAAGATAGGATAGCTTACATCTTAATTTTAGCCAAAATATTATTTTATTGCAAATTATTTAATGTAATTTTATATTTGAAAACGTCTAACTGACATGCTTTACAATACTGTCATTTCAGCCATCGCCACTTCGTATTACTTTTGACACATGACGTTGCCATTTACGTTGACATGGCCAAGGCGTACACATTAAAAACGTAGTGATTACTTGCTCAGTGTACACATTCACAAAAAAATATTTTATTGCAAAACAACGTTTGCCGAGTCAGCTAGTCTAATATATAAAATTTCCATGTCACAATGTTTGTTGCAGTACTCCTCCGAAACGGCTTTACCGATTTTTACCAAATTTTATATGCGTATTCAGTAGGTCTGAGAATCGGCTAACATCTATTTTTCATCCCCCTAAATGTTAAGGGTAGTCCACCCTTAAATTTTTATTTTTATTTTTTAGACAAAATTTTTAATTTCTATTTTTTTATGATACAACATATAAAAATACATACAATCCTCAATTTTCACCCTTCTACGATCAACCCTTATTTTTCCATCGCGACTTCTATTTTTAATAAGGAATGATTGGCAAAACAACGTTTGCCGGGTCAGCTAGTCTTAATATATATATTTCTTGTGTACGTGTGTATGACAGTGAACTCCTCCTAAACGGCTGGATAGATGTTGATGAAATTTTTTGTGTGTTCAAGGGGATTCGAGGATGGTTTAGATTCACAATTTGGTCCACTGGAAAATGGATTTTAAACACTATTTTAGTAAAAAATTTTATCCGTCGTTCATTGACGTGAAGCGTCGCGTCACTTTGACATTTCATATTTCAGGAAAACGTTTGCGGGGTCAGCTAGTAACCTATACATATATAAAATATATGGATATGCTATATAACCGTAAACAATTGTGTTTTTTGAGGTTTCGTACCCTAAGAGTGACACCGTTTGTCACCCCCTTTTTTTGTTTTGTTTAACGAGTGGGAAACCTTGAAAAGGTACCCGAACGTTGTGGGAGCGACGCCGGGTTATGTGGGACTTTCACCCACTAAAACCCGCTCGGTGGCCTACTCCGGCGCTACAGGAGGGCTCCGGGATCTCTTGTAGAACGCGCCGGTGCCCTACGGCGCTGCGCCCAAGACGGGCTCTTCCCGGTTTACATAACAGCGTCGTCTTTCGTCGTTGAAATCGGTCCAGTAGTTTTTGTGTGAAAACATTACAAACAAATGTTTCCTCTTTATAATATTACCTAGTATAGATAGATAGGTTCCATATAGCCTATACTACCTTTTTTTTTTTTTTTTTTTTCGCTGGGAAATGCAATTACGCATCCCACCCAACCTTTCGGACAGGTGGGTATGTGGGACTCGCTGATATCAGAATACCCACTAAAACCCAGCGGCACCCTCAGCGTTGATAAGAGACGCCACGGGATCGCTAGCGCATTACTACCGTGGCAAGCCTATACTACCTAATGATCAAAGGTTTTGATGTCGCACACCCCGATGTTAATTACTACCCCGGGCAAGCGAACACAATTCCAACTTCCGTCGTTTTATCGACTTTCGGCTCCTATTGAATATTCATCGATTTTCGTTTTAACCTTTACAAACACATAATACTGACTGTTTTAATTCGAATAATTTATTTCCGATGCTTTTTAATTGGCTGCCAATGTACGCTCGGCCTGCGTGGTGGTTTAAGGCATAGCGCCTTCCGTTCCGAGGCCCGTGCCCAACAGTGGGACAAAGAAAGGGTTGTGGTCGTCTCTCACTGAGAAGGCTGGGAGAGTACTCCGGCACGCTGCTCCAGTGAGGAGGGGTTAGTGGCCAAGCCGAATGTCAGAGGTCTTAAACCGCCCGAAAGCCACTGACAAACATTTTCGACTGTTATTACCGATACTCAACTTCATACTTCTTTAAAAGCGGTGACAGCCCAGTGGCTATCGAACTCGCCTCTCACTCGAGCGGTCCGGGTTCAAACCCCAGCTGCATGCACCAATGACTTTTCTAAGTGCGATTTAAGAAATTAAATGTCACTTGCTGTAACGGTGAAGGACACGTCTGAGGAAACCCGCATGCCTGAGAGTTCTTCATAATGTTCTCGAAGGCATGTGAAGCCAATCCGCAGTTGGCCAGCGTGGTGGACTAAGGCCTAATCCCTCTCATTCTGAGAGGAAACCCGTACCCAACAGTGGGACAAAGAAAGGGCTGTGATGATTACGATACTTACCTAACCGATACTGACTGTGACTAACGGCTTAACGTGCCCTCCGAGTCACGGAAGCGCTTGTTTTGACACTACCAGCTTAACACGATCGACCGGCTGTCGTCCCAAGTCCGGTTAATACGAGAGTAAATAGAAAACGTAAGGAGTTTTCAATTTTAAGCGAATCGAAGTCTATTCAGTATGTATGTAATGTATAATTATTATTTTACATTAGTACACGTATGCACGCGTTGCGCCCTCACACAGCAAACGTTTCACACATGTGACGGGCTGTGTATATTAAATACATTCGTCACAAAATACGATAGGTATCGCACTACTCACTACGTGTTGCTACGAGCGTTTATTTTATTATTATTAGATTCAGATTCATTTATTTTTCATTATATGGTATTTTTTATACGCTTAATGAACTTCATAACATTTTTTATCTACCGCCGGTTCACAAAGTTGATGCTATCGAGAAGAACACGGCAAGAAACTCGATAGTTACTCTTTTCAAAATTTACAATTTTTATAATTTGATCACATGACATTATTATTGAACAAGTGGAGCTGGAGATACTTCGCACCAAGCATTACTATCGTTTAAGTAATCAGTAATTTTATAGAAAGCTTTATTAAGGAGGTTTTGTTTGATGTAAGATTTAAATTTATTCTCTGAGAGACAAGTAATATTTCCGGGTATTTTATTGTAGAAGCGAACACAGTTCCCCATAAAAGATTTTGATACTTAGTCTAGAGCTAGGTACAATCAATTTATCCTTATTTCTTGTACTAAAGTTATGTACGCTGCTAAATTATCAGAACCCTTTCTTTGTCCCACTGTTGGGCACGGGTCTCCTCTCAGAATGGGAGGGATTAGGTCTTAGTCCACCACGCTGGCCAAGTGCGGATTGGCAGACTACACATGCCTTCGAGAACATTATGATTAACTCTCAGGCTTGCAGGTTTCCTCACGATGTGTCCTCCACCGTTACATCAAGTGACATTTAATCTCTTAAATCGCACATAACTTAGAAATGTAATTGGTGTGAGCCGCTTGGGTTTGAACCCGGACCGCTCGAGTGCGAGGCGAGTTCGATAGCCACTGGGCCGTCACCTCTTTACGCGCTACGAGCGTACGAGCTTTAGATGCGATACTTTTTTTTATAAGATAGCACACGAGCAAGTGGCACCATCCATTCGCCGCTGCCCGGGACAACTGTGACAAACTTTTTAAGTACTTAACACCTACTGATGCAAACGCGTGCCGTGAATTGGTGTCATTTGTGACCAATTCAGTCAGTCGAGCTGTGACCTGTCATTGTGAGCGCGCGCTAACTGTACTGATTACAAATAGCTGTCTCTTTCACTCTTACGCTTTGTGTATTTCATGTCGCATTTGCGTGTGTGTAGATATACAATGTTATTAAGTTATGTATGTGTCGCGGAACGATTAGGTATGTTGTGCGTGTAGTATGAACGTGACGTATCTTTTCTTAAATATCATTGTTTCGAACAGCAAGCACTCATAGGTTCATTTCCTGTTGGAATAAAGCACACAAATCAGACTATTTACGTTCTAATGCATTCTTTACAAATGCTAATGCACGCCGCTAGACTCCCGAACGTTAGACGTTAATGTCAGAATTGAAAATTCCGAACGAATTTAAATTTCGAACTTTGACACCGCGCGATCATATCTCGCACCGCTTCGCGTCGAACGCGTTGCATTTTCATGAAGGTTTTGTTTAACTCACACATGCGCGTATACGTGTTCAGTGCGCAGGCGCCGGCTAGTAAGTCAGTAACGCTTCGGACGCCGTAGCGCGCAGACGTCCCTTGTACAGGGTGCTTAATAAGTGTCGGCATCGGCGCATCGGCTTGTTCAAACGAGGTTCTCATATTTTGTTTGCGGATGGGATATCCGTGCAAACTTTGGTGAGTTTTTTTTTTGACATCATTTTTTTGTTTGTCTTTGATTAGCGTTCCGTTGCGCAGGTTATGGCTGTTTGCAGTTTTGAAACATTTTTTTTTGTCTTACTTTATCTACCTGACTCATATTGTTTGCAATGTGACATCACTCAGACCGTCTTAACTCTTTCTTCAGTTAAGATAAAATTATTAATGTATATGTAAGCTATGTTCGCCTTTGTGAAAATTAGGTCGAATGCTGTAAAGTTACTTTTCCTCACGCAACTATAGAATTGAAATGGTAATTTTTATCCACGCCGAGACGCAAATATTCTTCGTCAAGTTTCCCGCGCTAGCTTGTGATTTATTCAATGCCTTTTCATAATTTACTGGCACTTAAAAATCTTAATTTGAATTGCGGTAATAACCCAACAATTGAATTTTTATGATATTAAAGTCAAGCAAATTACTTTGATTTGTTGTTATGAAATTTTCCGTCATAATTATCGTCATCCATTGGCCCTTATTTTACCTGTCCAATGCATCATATTTTTGATTATGATTTCAACCTTGTGACTTTGCTAGCTACTTGCTTGTTGGGGCCCACTGCTGGACACAGGCTTCCCCTAAAAAGACAGATTAGTCATAGATCCGTAGACATCAACACGCTTTGTCAACGTGAGTTGGTCACCGCAGCTTATACGAGTATACATTACAAAAAAGATGCTACCATCAGCAGTTTTTTATGGATTTAAGATGACAAGCGATCTACCCGTCCGCTGCCATTCATGACAACTGTGACGTAGAATGACTCAAAAATGGGCTGGGACAGTTAGTCAAGTTAAGTAAAAGATATTATTTGGAGATCATAGGGTCGTACATGCATTTTTGTACAAAAATGCATGTACGCATAGCCTTTCCTTTGCAGAATCGGAGAATGTAAAATTTGTCGAAGGAATACCCATTAAAACTTGTAGCTACCAAAGACAAGATGCGTTACGCCCGCTTTAGCCTGGGAATACATTTCCGATTTTTCTCTCCGATCCGATAGTCTGATCAGTCGGATAGTTGGATCGGACGTGTTTAGTTTAGATTATCTGATCAGACAATCGGATCCGACTATCGGAGAGAAAAATCGGAAATGTATTCCCATAAAGCCTTAAGCCGTTTCGTCGTACAAATTAAGAGACCCACAAAATGTCTACGGCGTAGGATCTATGCGCCTGCTACGTAGACTCTACCACTGTTGGAAAACATTATTCAAATAATTAAAAGCTATAATAAGTTCTGTGAACTTCCTTATTATAATAAGTCAATATGATTTTCTAATTAATACTTAAATACTGAGAAGATAATTTTGTTAGGGTTCTGTACCCAATGGGTAACGGGACTCTATTACTCAGGCTCCGCTGTCCGTCTGTTCGTCTGTCACCAGGCTGTATCTCAAGAACCGTGATAGTTAGACGGTTGAAATTTTCACAGACGATGTATCTGTTGCCGCTATTACAACAAATACGAAAAAATTAAAAAAAAAAAATTACGTGGGCTCCTATACAACAGATACGATTTTTAATAGATAATGGTACAGAACCCTTCGCGCACGAGTATTACTCGCACTTGACCGGTTAATTTCATAATTAATCCATGTCGAATTAGGAAGCTCTTGACTACTTTGTTACTTAAAGCTTTAATATTGCTATTTTATGAATATTCCCCAATTTCACACCATTATGGTTTAAGGCTTAACGTCGAAGTAATTATTTAACGTATTCAACGTATCTTTGAATACAAATGAGGTGAGTTCAAGAGGTACTCGCATATGTATTCAAATCGTTTAATTATTTCATGACTTATAATTAAACGGTTAAGATTGCGTATCTCGTTTTAAATTTATTATCTAAGCGTGGCTTCGCTGTGGTTCTAGTTTAGATTAATTTAGTGAGTATTTTAATGTCGTTTGGTAATTATTTATAGCTTGATGAAGTCAAAATTTACACTGCTATATATCAAATGCAACGAGCCGGAAATACGTGAAATTTTGTATATTGTTTAAACTATGACGACCATTTGAGTGTAGAACAGAATAGATAAGACATTCACTCATTCAACAGGCGTTGGTAGCCCAGTGGATATCAAAATTCGTCTCTTATTTGAGGGGTTTGGATTCAAATTCAAGCGGCACGCGCCAATTACTTTTCTGTTATGTGCGTTTTGAGAAGATTGCAAGATATTTAAATGATTGCATTGCCATCGATAGGAATCTCCAACAATTCGCATTGGAGCAGCGTGGTGGAGTATGCTCTAGACCTCCCGCAGCTGTGTCTGTGGAGGAGACCCGTGCCCAGCAGTAGGACGTCATTCGTCAATGGGTTGCAGCTATTCTCATTATATTCGGGCTTTGATAAGTGTGTAATGTTTCAAATTAATCCGACGTTTTGATTTGACTGAAAATCATGTCAAAGATTCCGTTACATACATACCAAGATAATAAAAATTTCGCAATTAGTTTAAATCAATGGCACTAAATTAAAATCCTTAAAAAATTAATGCATCTGGAAACATTCGAGTTCAATGACTTGTATCCTTATATCCTACTCAATAATTACTTGTCCATTAAAAATGCACCAAAAATTATGAAATTTCACTAGAATACTGTGTTAGTACAGGAATAAATCTAAGACTCGTGAACCTCAACATAAAGAAAAAAAACTGTCAATCATTATTTTCCCTCGCGCGCCCAGCGAGCATCCGCCATTTTCATTTGCACAGACAATTAAAAGACGTCCTCTTTTTTTCTTAAACTGCAGACAATGGAATTGTGACTCGCGTGCCGCGGTAGAATGTTTAATTTAGTTACAAGTACCGCTGGTTGATTGGAAGCACTTGTTCAATGTCACAAGTAATACCATAAATAGTAGACATAGCTATAATTTTCTAGATATAATATTAGAGTAATAAATGATCATGAATTCCTTCAATATTTCATTAGTTTTTCATATAAATACAATATTCTACGCGAACACGAAGTTATTAGTAATGTAATTAGGACTTACTAGACAGAACACAACTAACTTCCATCAACAACCAATTGTGTACTGACTCGCTAATGATACAGCCTAGATAGGGTTGGGCTTGGAAGAAGACAACGACTGGCCAAGTACTGTTTGGTAGACTACATGAATTTGAGAAATATAAAAAAGTTGACCGATGTCATAATAATAGAATCTGAACTATCTTATTCGTTAAAAAGCAGTTATTTTATATTTATATGTATATCTCATCTAATCTGTTAAACGAAGTTGAAATTCTTATGCCAAGGACATGAATAGCCTGCACAATCCGATAATCTTTATGCTCTTTGTCTAAAAAAATTCTTACGGTAGAGATACACCAAATCCGTCATCGGCCGAAGTATGCTCGTACGTCAACGGCCGAACTCGGCCGATCAAATCAAGTGCATACACTGATACTACCGACGTCGTACGATGACGTCCGAAGTATCAGTGTATGCACTCTCTTTCATTCACTTATGTTTGATTTGATCGGCCGAGTTCGGCCGTTGACGTACGAGCATACTTCGGCCGATGACGGATTTGGTGTACGCGTACGGTTAGAGTAAGCAGATAGAAGAACCAGTGGCTTTTTGGAACTTGGCTCACACTGCCGTGCGTTCAGGCGTTCTGTTTACAATGTTCCCTGTTAAATATTCTGAAACACACTCGCGTTTCAAATAGTTTCAATATTAAGAAAAAATGTTTTATCAAGTGTCATAACGAAGGCATACATATTCAGCTGATCAAACTGTGTCATAACTGTGCACGAGACTACATATCCTATTGTCATGTGGTTTGGGGAGACAATCGCTTGGCGTGTATCAAAGTAAACAGAATACAACGCAAGACTGTCTGTCTGTTTATGTTCCTTTGACCCGGGTGCTTTAGAGAGACATGGTGGTGAACGTAGCATTTACATGGCGTGGAATTAGTTATAGATTTCTACAAACATTTTCAATGTGGGTTAGCTCTATACTACGCTTTTTTTTTTAAAGAAATGCTTAAGACTAATACAATTAAAACATCCCGCCAAACTCCTGGAGTTTGTAGGCGGATAGTGTTCGCTCATGTTTTTTTACACACAGTTTTATATTATATACAGACATTATTTTTATACTATTTTATACATAATATCTCTCAACGATACCTAAGTAATATATAAATAAAGCTCTAAGTGATGGATTCTAAAAAATATAGTTCAATTTTTTTTTTAAAAGTGGTTATTTAAATCTTCAAAAATTTGAACACATTCCTAAAGACTTTGATAATGTATTGTAATTAGGAAGATCGTCGAAGAATTTCTTGGTTAGTGTAACGTTACCTAACGTTAGCTATGCAAGGACAATGAAACAAAAAAAAATGAAGGCCAATATGGTTGCTTCTCTCACTTTCAAACTATATCAATACCATCTGAAGGCCGACCTCAGCCTTTCCCTTGCGCTTTTGTTAGTTTCCGTCATAGATTTTTATTTGATTGTAGTTTTGAAGCCATCGCATTAAAAAAATCTTGCAATCCAATCATTACCTTATCATAATCCATGTATTTCATATTCAAAAGCTACGAAATGACTGTGACCCTGTTACTAAGACTTTGTTGTTGTTCCGTATGTCACCAGGCTGTATCTCATGAACCGTGATAGTTAGACAGAATTAAATTTACTAAAAATTAGAAAAAATAAAAATGTAAGGGGGCTCCCATAAGTCCCATACAACAGAACATGATTTTTTTGCCGTTTGCCGAATTCGAATTTCATGTTGGGAAATGCAATTATATTTTGGCCGACCGATTGAACTAAGGACCTCAGATTCGAGCTTGAACTAAAAAAATGAGAATGAACTACAAAACCGAGACCAAAGTAGGTTGACCATTAGTCCTATCAGCAAAAACGGTTAATCCTTCAAATCAATTAATTGATAACGCATTTACATCCGATTGTATCTATTACTCGGAAAGACTAAATCTATGTAATAGCTTGTAGAGATTTCTTTCTACATCGCTTATCTATGTCAAATATATTTTGATATGTTTTTAAGCATCTTTATCTATACACCCGCAGATAAGCAACCCCTGCCTACTCCTTCGGGGAATACAAGCGTTATATTATGTAATGTGTATGAATCTATGAAGGTACTCAATTTGTAAGGAAGTAGACAAACCTTACAGTACAATCACCTGACAAATCACCTTATCCCACTAATATTATAAATGTGAAAGTTTGTGAGATTGGATGTTTGTTACTCAATCACGCGAAAACTATAAAACGGATTTGAATGAAACTTGGCAGATAGGTAGACGATAGCTTAGTTAGGTTAGCACATAGGATACTTTGCATCCTCAAAATATGTTCCCTTGGGATGCTTTGCACGTTTATTGGAAAGCAGTCTGGCACACCGTCAACAGAAGATAACTGACAACTGACACTAATTATTTATTTCATTACACTTGCGGGTGAAACTGCGGGCAAAACTATTAGTTTTATAAATATTTTCAAATAATATTTCAAAAGTTGATATAGTTTACCTTTACTATTATAGGGATAAAATGTTTTTGTCACTTTCATTCGAATTCTGAATTGAGTTTGAATAACGAAGACATAACACCATTTAGCTAGCTTTTATGGTTTTATTAATTTGTTATGAATAAGGGGTTAGTAATATCACGATAAGAGAAGATTATGGAAACCATTAAAACACAAAAAGCCCATAAAATGGACCATTATCTACCCCTTTACTGAATCGTGACGCAAATAACTCAGTATCAGTAGAAATTAACACAAAATGGCGCGTGAAATGCAAATGGCCGATGACGCTATCGGGAAATGTGAAAACGGGGTTATGTTACATTGTATTGTTACCTTCGCATCTGTTGATTTACTATTGAATAAAATACACACCTTTTTTTATTTGTTTTAAATAAGCTAAAGCGAAATCGCTTCATTAAAATCCACGCGATTTTTCAAGTTTCGCCAGCAAAATTCGGCGATGCTTGATAACTGTACGAGATTAAATACCTGTTAATATTGTGTGTTTTTGGATTATGACTAGACTTATCCTATTGAGCTTGTGGTCTGCTTGCGGTAATTTTACTTCGATCCTTAAAATCACCGATAGTCATTACGATTATGACATTTGAAAGCGTGTCAAAGCCACTACAGCCTTATCTTTATGGATCTTACACGAACCCACGGACACACATTAAAGCGTACAAGTTATCAGGCATTACCTGTGTCGTAAGTGACGCCCTGGCTCTGTTTACAGATAAAAAATAGTGTACGATAAGGAATAACGGTCGAAAGCGTTTTCCCGCCATTTTTACTGTCACGTTGCGTTATCTGTCGCATACACGGCGTAAGACCATGTAAGTGTATGCTCTATTTGCTTTTAATAATTGCCTTCTATTCGAGGTATTGTGCGCGCTAGATAAGTCCGCGGCTGATATAGGGCGCTGTTTATAAAACCTTTTTAACCTGTATATTTTTACCTATTGAACAAAACATTAAAATTGACGATTGATTAATTTTAACAATTTAACTTGACCTAAAAATACCTAAAAAGTGGAATGCTAATTCATTCGGGTCGATCACGAACACTTATTTTTGTCACCTTTTGTCTACTTAGGCAAGTTACAGTTGTAATCGGGACCTATTTATAACACTTGTATTATTATTATATATTACTAGTGGACGCCCGCAGCTTCGCTCGCGTGGAATTAGACGTAACATAACCTAAATACAAAATTTCATTGAAATAATGTAGGTATATACGAAAAACTTTTATACCTACTAACTTTGCACCCCCCTTTTACCCCCTTAAGAGATGATTTTCGAAATTCAATAAAAACTTTCATAGGTAGTACTGAATTTCATTCGAATAACATCAAAAACTGCAAAGTTTCATGCTAACTTTGCACCCCCGTTTTACCCCCTTAGAAAAATCCTTTCTTAGTGCTTCCCTACGTTATAAAAGGAAAACCCTGTGCAAAATTTCAAGTTTCTAACCCTTATAGTTAGGCCCTGCGTAGGATATGTCAGTCAGTCAGTCAGTCAGTCAGTCAGTCAGTCAGTCAGTCAGTCAGTCAGTCAGTCAGTCAGTCAGTCAGCTTCTCCTTTTAAATATATAGATTTATGGAACCAAGTAAAAGGCCTAGTCAGCAAATATCGACTCCATTCATGCTAAGCCGTATACAAATTCGTGACAACCTTCGAATTGGACTGTTAAAAAAACTATAAATGATCGTCAACTTACAACTAGACTTTATATACAGATTCTACCACCTGTTCCGTAAGCCTACGTTGTGTTTGTTTTTTCTAATTGCCATCGGTATTCACGGCGTCTGTGGTAGGCATGGAAGGTGTTAATATAATTCGTCTGTAATGGTATATTAGCCAATAGGATCGGTAGTTTTGGTTTGTTCAAACATTCTACCACTTGAGTCACGGACCGTTGCAGCAGTTAGTTAATTTCTAAACGTACGAATAAAATATTTATTGGTGCATGGTGGTCACAGATCTACAGATGATGATGAGTGTGTACCACTCATCATCATCTATCATCTACAGACTCATCATCTACAGACTTTACACACCTTGAAAAGGTTCAAGTACTTTATGAGAGACATGCAGGTATCCTAATGAAGATTTGTAAATTGTTATAGCAGCTAACTAAGAAATAATTGATTTATATAGATATTCGTTCGAAATGTGTTGGCTTAAGTAAATTTTCCTCGATCACAACAATGACATAAAAATCTGCCAATGAGCACTTTAGTGCAAGTGTGAGAATCCCGACGGTCATACTACACCAAATAAAACACGCAAGGCGCGCCGCGCGGCATTTCCTGGAATATGTTTTGTTTCATGCTGCGGTAATTTATTACAATGCTGAGTGTAGCATACAATATGTAAGGTTTTTGAAGAAAAGATTAACGCTCGAGTACAAACATACTTGCACTAGGATCTCTGTGTTGCGATTTACTGACTACTTTTTTAATAAATGTCTGCTTAGCCCGAGTATTGAAGCTGGTACCGGCTGCTGTTAAGTCAATACGTATTGACGGGACAAAGTCCGACTCATGTCCTATATTCCTCTTACCACTGTCTCCAAGGCTGCACTGAAAACCAGCGCAAAATATACAAAATAGCACGGGCCGCCCTTCGACAAGGTGGACAGACGGCGGGCAACCGTTGGATGGCACAGAGTTGTCGGAGTGGTGTCTTAGGAGAGCCCTATGTCTAGCAGTGGATGTATAGCATTGATGGATGATATCTCCTAAATAACTAAATACTTATTAGTATTACGTATCTCAAAAAACCAGTGGTGTCTAGCATGAATAGATAAATCTCCTAAATAACTAAATATTAGTATGTACATCAAAGTCAGTCAAATAATTTATTTCGCTATGAGGTGATTTGACACGCTTAACGAAAGTCTAGGTAACTACAAACTACTTAAAGAAAACAGATATAATGCTATACTAAACTGATCAATATAAGGCAAAGGATTAGCTATTGATCATTGAATTATTGAGAGATTTTCTCTACAAAATCGCGAGTTTCAGAACTGGACCGGACTATTAAGAACATGGGACGGGGTACATAGATCCAGTTATCCTGGATTGCCAGCACAAGGTATAGCGAAAACCAAAGACAAACTCACGTCCCGTCACGGGTGTTAACGTCCCAGTAGGTGAGGTCAAGCAACACCGGTTGTCGCGACCCGTATTATATGGTAATGACGGCGGGGCGGTGAAAAATCGATTATAATTTTAAAATTCGTCCGATTACAATTACAAAAAGCCCGGATCGCTTGGCGATGCGGTGACCAAGTTATGACTACCGTCCGTGGGCCTTTCAGAGTCCACTGATGGATATAGGCAGTCCCAGCCTTTCAGAGTCCACCGATGGTCCTGTGTTTTTAGGTTATAGTTTATAGAACATTTATTATAGGTTACTGTTATATATTGAACCCATTTTCTTTAATTTTCTTTTTTTACCCATATAATTACTGTTGAGTACCTATGCCCGACAGTAGGTACCACCACAACCCTTACTTGGTACTTCCAAGTACCATTTCTACTATTATCAATTTTCCGGTAACATTTTAGAAGCTTAAAAATCGCAGTAGAAGCCTTGTTCAAAGTCTGTCACAGTTGTCACGGTTGGCGGGATCGCACTACAAATTTCGCGTTAATAGCGCGTTCTACGCGAGCGAAACTGCGGGCGTCCACTAGTATTGACATAAATGAATAAGTTTTTTTGCCAATTCTTCAAAGGTGTCCTATTGAGAGGATTGATATTCAAATTTCATGTATGGTTACCACTCACGTGTCTATTTACATCGAGGCGGGACCGCTTGGTAAGCAGTGACCAAGATATTTTCCCGAAACCGCGTAGATTTGTAACACTATGTTTTTTTCGGTCCGTTTAGCAAATTCGCGTCCGACGGGTTAATGAACTCGGTAGGTATGTCGCGGGAAGTCGGAAATACTTACACTCATGCTGTGACCAACTTCAGGTTTTACTTTGTACTAGTGGACGAATGTACACTGAGTTACATAGGCTATATAATATTACTAGGTGTAAACGAAACTATAGTTTTGTCTAATTCCAAGCGAGCGAAGCTGCGGGCGTCCACTAGTCCATACTAATATTATAAATGCTAAAGTAGCTCTGTATGTCTGTCTCGATTTCACGCCAAAACTACTGAATCTATTTTAATGAAATTTGGTACATAGATAGTCTAGAGCCTGAGGAAGGACATATGCTACTTTTTAATTGGAAAAAAGGGTTGTAAAGCGTTGAAATTCCACGCGAGCAAAGCTGCGGGCGTCCACTAGTAGCATATAAAGTGATTAAATAATATAAGTATTTTTAATAATTTTCGAAGGCAACGACGGTATATGTTAATTTTAAGCTGGCAACAAGAAGTGTAATGAATCAGTGGGATGATATACTGGAGCTGCGAGCTCGTTCAGCTCATTATCCGCACATCAATTAAGGTTTTGTAATCGGGCCCGTGAAGGTGGATGGTCGGATGTGTTTCACTGCGAGGGGTGAAGCGATGGGCGATTTATTCGACATCCATTAAATGTCCTCACAGCTGAACTGTTAGGTACATTTTCATCAGAATCCAGACATAATCAGGACATTTTAAGTGTCAGAAAACAAAACGAACACTGTGATTTAAGTCGAAAATAGTCCGACTAGTTTCGATCTATTACGATGATCATCTTCAGGAGTGAACGCGCTCGCGGCGGGCACGGCGTACTAGTACGGCACGGGAAACTAGTCGAACTATTTTTGACTTAAATCACTCGTGAGTAAGCCGGTAACTTCAACTATGAATATAGACACTCACGAATCGTTCAGTAATAAAACGAACAGGTTTAGATTGCTATCCGCAGTGCAGTGTATGTAATCGTATTTTATATTATTACGAACTATTGTATTGTTGAGACAGTATTAAATTGATATTCAAACTCATTGGTTGTCTAACTGATCCCCATATGGCGACCCTGCCTGGATCGCCTGCTATTCTAACTATACTGCATCATAGAATTTAATTAATGTAACAATACAAATATAGTCATAGGCTCATAGACAAATAAATAAACGCTCACAAACTCACTGCCGCACTAAGACCTGTGTTGCGGGCGCGTGTCCACAACAACAGAAAACAACACAATTTTATATCCATGATCTGAGTACAAATATGTCTATGGGTTGCAGCTTAGCTTAGCTTAAGTAATTTTAATTAATATTGCTCCGCGTGACGTTCGTATGAGCTTCGAAATATGAAACCACAATCGCTGCGACCCATAGACTCTCCCACAGAATAAGTCTAGAGCATACTCCACTACCTCCGCCGCTCCAATGCGGATTGGTGGTAGGGTTTTGGAAACTACAATATTAAATAGTAATTCTTGTGTCTTAGTTTAAACACAGATAGTTAGCTATAAACTTTATTAATTAATTTCTTACAGTTGAATCACAGAGTACATTAGTTAGTTGAATTCAAGCGTTGTCATATAAGTAGCCATTTTTGCCTGAACCAAAAACTAGAGACAAAATACCGGATACCACAGTAATGCGGCTAAACTTTTCGCTCGCGCTAAGTTTCTAGCTACGCGCGCAGTGTACGACCGGCGGTTTACGCGTCGCTTAGTATTCAATGCGTTCCGTGTTACGTAAAGCACTATCGTCCATCTAACTAAACAATACGAGCAGCCTGCGGGCACCGTGCGGCGGACGACAGCGAAATGGAACGCTTAACCGCGACCGAAATTACTGGGTTCCGTACGTTTTTCTGCATGAGCAAATATTTATTTATTTATTGGGAAAGCTAGTTTATTATGTACTAGTGGACGCCCGTAGCTTCGCTCGCGTGGAATTAGACATAACAATAGTTTCGTGTGAAGATTTCTAATGGTGAAAGAATTTTTGAAATCGGTCCAGTAGTTTTTGTGTGAAAACATTACAAACATTACCTCTTTATAATATTAGTATAGATTATATTTTATAATAAACTAGGTTTCCCCGTGGCTCCACCCGCATGATATAATTTTACTGCAGCATTGCCTTTACATATTTGAAAATTATAATCCGGAAAGCTACACAAAAGATGACCATTTATTAAATTAGCATTTAACTAGCTTGACCCGTGGTTCGGCCGATCATAATCCAAGATAGCCATCAATCGATTGAAAATTAATCGATAGTTATTTATCGATTAAAATCGAATGATTCTTTCAGTGTTTTATTACGGGAACCATGCAATTTTCCTTGATAAATATCTTACAAAAAAGTTAAAATTATACAAAGATAGCTCAGTTCGATTGGCATGGAACCTTTTCCCGCGGAACCCCACAAAGCAGTAATTGTACCAACGCCGTCCCGCGCGTGATCGGAATGGGCCGTGGCAACCGGCATGCGGGCCCACCTGGTGGCAGCGGCTCCGCTGGTAACACTGCCGACTTCAGTGTTAGCTCATAATTAGTTTTTTGACGTGATAACTCCTTATAAATCGAGTAGTGGACGCCCGCAGCTTCGCTCGCGTAGAATTAGACCCATTAACGACGTCTGCCTTCGTTCGGGTTGCCCAATTGACTTCAAAAACGGCAGTTTCATACTAACTTTGCATCCCCGTTTTACCCCCTTAGGGGGTGAATTTTTAAAAATCCTTTCTTAGTGCTCCCCTACGTTATAAAAGGAACCCCTGTGCAAAATTTCAAGTTTCTAACCCTTATAGTTTAGGCCCTGCGTTCATATGTCAGTCAGTCTGTCATTCAGTCAGTAATTTTTTTAAAGAAGCAAATTAACGAGCCGGCCTGGTCACGTTTGTCACAGTTGCCCATCCGTTGACGTCACAGCTGTGACAAACTTGACCAGGACGGAATATAAGCTGTAGCAGATGTCACCACGGCCGACGAAAAAACCTAGTTTCTCGTACACACTTCTTTATCTGTTACTGACACGTACTATTATAATTCTATGGTAATGGTGACATGTTTCACTTGCAAAAGGAAACGAAAAAAACTAGTCTTTAGAAATTTGCATACAGATAAGAGCGCCAACCAGTTCCTACGTGTTCGCGCTTCGGTAGCGTTCGATTACAATTGTAATTAACGCTTGTGTATTTGGGGATTCAATAGCGAGAGTTCATTATAATGTTCTCGAAGGCATGTGAAGCCAATCCGCAGTTGGCCAGCGTTGTGGACTAAGGCCTAATCCTTTTCATTCTGAGAGGAGACCCGCCCAACAGTGGGACAGAGAAAGGGTATTGATGATGATGATTCAATATAGAATTAAGAAAATGTAAGTGATAGTGTGATTTATTTATTTATACAACTTTATTGACACCTTTAAAGAGATATACAATGGGCAGACTTAATGCCTTATGGCATTTTCTACCAGTCAAACCCTGGTTGATAGTGGGAAAATTGCGGTATTAATATTGAATTAGAGACGCAGTTGTCAATGCGTGGAATTTCAAGTAGCCAGCCTTCCTTTAGTTTCCAGCCTCCATTTTATTTTATGTAGCTAACCTGCGTGTTTAAACACGGCTAAGTGATACGTCACGATCCTTTCGCGCCAACGGAAGCTAACTGTAAACCACAGACAAAACAGAGGAGTCCTGTCATTTCACCGCTCTCTTCCATTGTCATCGTCACTTCAGTATAAAAACGTAAACAACTTAAATCTAAGGAAAAAAAACTAATACATATCAGAATGAAAAAAAAGGTACCTACTTATTAAAAAAAATACGACTTAAATTTTATCAGAGATACAGATTTTTATGAATTGTCTTTTTTTTAAGAGCTGAGTGGGAGCGCTCGAGCGCACTCAGCTTATGCTTTGGCATAGTACCTTGGCTGCTGGTTTTCAGTGCGCCCCAGTTGACGTAGTTTGGGCAGTAGTGAAGATTTGTACAATTAGTAAAAATAAAAAAAAGATCAATTTCATGTGTTTTTCTATAATTATAATTATTAAAACACAATATAGCTTGATGCTTTCTTCGATATTGCATCTCCACTGTTACGACACAAAATTTGTCGTCTTTGGTGTCGACAATTTTACCCTTGTTCTATTTCAAACTGTACAAAGCAGTTTCCGAACTGCCAGTAGATATACGAGTATGTGGCACCAGACCGTATTACAATAGCGGTCCGGACAAAGACAAACTATGACAGATGAGGGCACGGCTTGTTTGTACGTCTGTGTGTGCTCTGGGAGGACAAAAAGATAAGTTTCTTACCTTTCGAACCGAATGCAGTGGATCGTCAGTTACCGCGGCGATATGAGCACTAGGGTCATGTTATTTAAAGCAATTAAAGTGCAAGTGTGCAATTAAATGTCACTTGCTATAACGGCGAAGGACACATCGTGAGGAAACCTGCATGCCTTTCTTCATAACGTTCTCGAAGGTATGCGAAGTCTGCCAATTCGCACTTGGCCAGCGTGGTGGACTAAGGCCTAATCCATTTTGAGAGGAGACCCGAGCCCAACAGTGGGACAAAGAAAGGGTTGTGATGATGAAGGTTTTTTAGTTTTATGTTCATTGTTCTTTTCAGTTACTTACTTTGAAAATATATTTAATACATTCTTCAATAGATAATATGAACATATAGACAGAACAAACACATGTTCGTCACACAAATGTTTGTCCTGACTGGGATTCGAACCCATGACCCCTAGCGCAACAGGCAGGTTCACTACCGATTGCGCCAACTGGCCCGGCGATGCTGCATATGATATATGTAGGTACTATCAGGACACTGGGGGCCTAGACAAGTGGCAAAAACGCTAGTAGAATAGATTAACAAATGTATGGGATTGACAAGCTAACGACTAATTAGTCGTAAGCGAATGTCAATCCCATACATTTGTTAATCTATTCTACTTCTATTCTACTAGCGTTTTGCCACTTGTCTAGGCCAGCTGGCAGGTTCACTACCGATATCTGTGCTATCACTGCACATGTCTGTTCTCACCAAATTTTGAAGCCCGTTTTCAATTTTATGGGTAGGGTTTATATGAAAGCTAATTGGTTCCATATAGAGTTCGCCCGGGGCAGTACCACCGCCCGCCACGGTACCTAGTACCATTTCTGCCGTGTAATAATTGTTTTTAAAGCAATTATGGTCCGGTTGGAAAGGTGTGGTTTCCGGTTACACTTCTTTAGAGGCGACCATCTTAGTCCTCAAGGGTAGCAACACATCTGTGACTGACTTAGAACGAGACTCCTACTAACAAGTACTAACTGGACTATTGCTAACACCAACTAATAGGACTAACTATCACTAACAGTCCCCAGTCCTTATACCTACTAACGAACTGACCAACTAATGTTCTAATTAACTCTCTCAACTAATTGGACTAACCATCCCAGTCCCTAATTGAGTCTTGTTCAAAGTCAGTCACAGTTGTCATGGGCGGCAGCGGATGGGTGGTGCTGCAAGCTCGTTTGCTATCTTTTATCCATAAAAAAAAAACATTACACAAGTATCCGGACAAACCACGCGGGGAAATGTTGATCACGCAAGCCGAGACGTTCTACATCATCTAAGACGCTTCACACGCATTTCGTAACCTAACCCCAGTTAACCTCACCACGACAATAAAGACAGATTACCAAGTAAATATACAAGTGTCATTGTGATTCAAATAAATTTAAATGTACCCCGTTCAGCCGAGCGACGGTGGCGCAAGCGTATGTAAGCGGCGCGTGATGTAATCTTGTTTTCTTTTGTCGGTTTATCACAAATCTGTTGCAGACGTTTCAGTTTTGCTTTCAGATGCTCAAGCGTTAATCTTTATATATGTACTAGTGGATGCCCGCAGCTTCGCTCGCGTTGAATTAGACCCATTAACGACGTCTGCCCGCGTTCGGGTTGCCCACTTGATTTCAAAAACGGTAAAGTCTCATACTAAATTTGCACCCCCGTTAAGGGGGTAACCCTTAGGAGGTGAATTTTACAGTCAGTCAGTCTGACATGACTGACATATCAACGCAGGGCCTAAACTATAAGGGTTGAAATTTGAAATTTTGCACAGGGGTTCCTTTTATAATGTAGGGGAGCACTTAGAAAGGATTTTTGAAAATTCACCCCCTAAGGGGGTAAAACGGGGTGCAAAGTTAGTATGATACTTTGCCGTTTTGAAGATAGTGAATGTCTAATTCCACGCGAGCGAAGCTGCGGGCGTCCACTAGTAATTGTATATTTTAATGATCATTATGTTTTCATAGATAGGTAATCGATTTAGATTTGTTTAGATATCGTTTTAAATACGTTCTTACTATGAGCACCAAGCGATAAATAATTTACTACGTTGAAATAAACCCCAGTCTGTCTATACTTACATACTTCTATACTATCTATACTAATATTATATAAAAAGAGGAAAGATTTATTTGTATGTTTTCACATAAGAACTACTAGACCGATTTCGAAAATTCTTTCACCATTATAGTCCATTAAATATAGCTTGATACCTGTGACCATTGAGTTAAATATACCTGTGACGTTAGCGACTTCGTTATATAGACAGCTACAATGAATTTCTTGTTGAAAAAGTTCAAGTTTATTAAATATTTATAAGACATTTGTATATAAATCTAGAACACTTTTTTTAAAAAGAACATTTTATTAAAGAGATAATAGTAAAAACAAAGGTAATTTAAATTATTTACTTCAATTTATTATTTTTTTTTTTTTGTTAGCTTACTTCGTAAACGCTTTTCGCAGCCTGGTAGGGATGTGTATCGACTGACAGGCGTGTATCGAATATAATATATAGGCGATAAAATAAATGTATGAAAATTTTCATAATTATAAACGGTATAAATTATTAAATGTAATAATATTTTCACCACAGATTCGGCAATACCTACTGCTTTCGCATGCAGCGAACAAGCGGGCGCCATCTTTTTTGAGTCAGTACGAGTGTCGACGCGACGCCTTGTATACGCTACCGCTAATTTTTAAATACCTTCCAATTCATCTTTCATTTTCATTCTTCTTTCTTTTAATGTCGTTAAAATGTATTTTTTTAAATTATGTAGGTAACTCATTTCGATATGAATATCGATAAAATACGAAAGACGTCCCATACCTATTAAATGTCATTCTGACAAACGTCACAGGTATCAAGCTATATTTAATGGACTATAGTAAGGTGCATTTTCACTGAGTGAGATATGCTATATAATATTACTAGATGTAAACGAAACTATTGTTATGTCTTATTCCACGCGAGCGAAGCTGCGGGCGTCCACTAGTCAAATATAATTTTGTGCTTGCGTTTGACATTTTCCTGAGTATATAGCTACTTTTCGAGATAATATCGACTTATTCAAATCGACTATTGAAATTTATCGATTTCAGTAGGTAGCTCTTTTGTCGCATACAAAGCTAAAGAGTCAATTGTTGTCTAAAAATATAAATTATTTTTCTGACAGATAACTTGATCATTCATAGACAATAATTATGGAATTGAAATGATGATAATTTTAGATCGTTGTTAATTCTATCAACTTTTGTATTTCACGGTTTTGTTTTATGCTGAAGGAAGGTCGAAGCAATTATAAAATGATAAGTTTCTAATTGATAATATTTTTAGCGGTGACAGCCCAGTGGCTATCGAACTCGCGTCTCACTCGAGCGGTCCGGGTTCAAACCGCGATTTAAGAAATTAAATGTCACTTGCTGTAACGGTGAAGGACACATCGGAGGAAACCTGCATGCCTGAGAGTTCATCATAATGTTCTCGAAGGCACGTGAAGTCTGCCAATCCGCACTTGACCAGCGCGGTGGACTAAGGACTAATCCCTCCCATTCTGAGAGGAGACCCGTGCCCAACAGTGGGACAAGGAAAGTGTTGTGATGATGATAATGATGATTTTTTTTAAATGTTTTTATTATCGTCTTTAACCAGATAATTTTGAAATATAAAACGGACAGCCAAATGAAAAACGAACTAGGTGATATAGCAAATTAAACAAAAAGAACTGCTGAATAACTAGGGAATAGGTACCTATAGTCAGATGAAAATGGTAGAACTGAATTGTCTCATCCGTGAAAGTAAAAAAACATTGTAAGGTAAATTTACCCAAGTGTCATCGTTTTATTTTGTCACAATAATTTTAACTTCATATTATAATTATGTTGAAAGTGTAAATATACGTCGCTAGGTATTGGTTAGGTTCTCATATAAAATGTTGAAGTAATAATTTATTTTAATGATTCAGTTTTATAGCAAACTAGCTGACCCGGGAAACGTTTGCCATATGAAATGTCAAAGTGAAGCGACACTCCATGTAAATGACTTCACGTCAATGATCGACGGTTAATCATTTGGATATTGTTCATACAAAAAAATCGCTATTAAAAAATGAGGAGTGGGTGGTAGGAGGACGAAAAATAGTTTACGTCCTATTCTCAGACCTACTGAATGTACACACAAAATTTCATAAGAATCGGTCAAGCCGTTTCGGAGGAGTGTTACAAACACTGACACGAGAATTTTATTTACTAGAACATAGATTTATATCTATGTCAGTCTCAGTTATCTGAGAACTGTTAAATGTTTTAAAATTTTCTAAGCATCGTTTATTGGGGCCAATAAACCGAACAAATTAACGGACGAATTCTAAAATCGATTCCCTTATGAATTGTTTTGTTTAACCTTATTATTAGTCCTTTCGTAAGGACGGCACGTGTTTACCTTCGGAATACTTTGGCAAGGTGCGAGATCTGGTGTTAACCTGGGTGGCGACATGGCGAGCTTTTGCAATGGTGTTTTACCTTTTTTTAAAAGCTTTTATTTAACTTCACTCGTATGTATCTATGTATGCCCTGGAATCTTGCAATCAATATTTCACCCACTTCCACTGAAGCTATCGAGCTGAAATTCGGCACACATATTTGGTTCCGATGACAATGCACGAAAATAAAATAAAAAGTTATAAAAAGCTTAAAAAATTATGTCTACAAATATTCAATATTATTATAGTTAATAAAAAGAGGAAAGATTTGTTTGTAATGTTTTCACACAAAAACTACTGGACCGATTTCAAAAATTCTTTCACCATTAGAAAGCTGCATCTTCACTAAGTGACCTAGGCTATATTAAATAATATTACTAAGTGTAAACGAAATTATTGTTGTCTAATTCCACTAATCCAACATTATATTAATATCTAAAGTACAGTAGGTAAAGTACGTTCCTACTAATGAAGTTCAATATATTCTTAAATAAGTACCTACATTCTGATTATCTCAATAACTTTTATCGATATTTTGATTAGTATTAAACTTAAGAACTCAAAATCGGTTAAATGTTCCTACTTATCTAATACCTACGCAATTGGACTTGTTATAAAATATCGATATAAAATCCTAACCAGGTACAGTCAACGCCTGAAACTCGATTCCTTTGAACGCGTTTCAATCAGTCTAAAACATTTATAGCCCCGGAACTGTTGAAAACTCACATGCGACCCATTATGCTCACAAAGGCCAGCAATAATTTCCTCAATAAAGCGAACTTCCCATACGGGTGAGCTATGCGCGCGCGCAGCCTTTATCGTTCAACCAACCCTTTGTTCCGTCTCGCTCGAGCGTGGGCGATTGGTCTGTCCGTCTCGCTCGTGGCGGCGTTGCTTGGCAACCGTGTTGTTTACACAGGCAGAGGTCGCATAGGCGAACGTATGCACAGGTAGGTGGTTTGGTTCCTATTATTTGAGTTGCGAGTAATACCTAGTGTAGTGTGTAGTCCTAGTACGAGTATAATGACGTGTCGTTTATAGGTTGCCATCAACTAATATCTTTCGTAAGTTTTTTTTTTATGGATACAAGATAGCAAACGAGCTTGCAGCACCACCCATCCGCTGCCGCCCATGACAACTGTGACTGACTTTTAACAAGACTAATTAGGGACTGGGATGGTTATTCCAATTAGTTAGGAAAGTTAATTAGAACATTAGTTGGTCAGTTCGTTAGTAGGTATGAGGACTGGGGACTTAGTTAGTGATAGTTAGTCCTGTTAATTGGTGTTAGTAACAGTCCAGTTAGTACTTGTTAGTAGGAGTCTCGTTTGAGGACTAAGATGGTCGCCTCTAAAGAAGTGTAACCGGAAACCACACTTTTCCTACCGGACCATAATTGCTTTAAAAACAATTACTACACGGCAGAAATGGTACTAAGTACCGTGGCGGGCGGACTACCGATTGCGCCAACGGGCCCCTTTATAATATTAGAATAGATTTGAAATAACCATACTTAACTTTTTATTCATATTCTTACCTGGATTTGAACCTAGAAAACCTGAGAAAATCCGCTAACTACTCAGCTACTACAGGCTTGAGCGTCGGCCCCGCGCCGTGTCAACGGTAGCAACTCACCTGTGACCGACATTGAACGGGAATATTTTGTTCGAGGTCCCCTTCGAGCTTGGTTACTTGCTGAGGTCGTACCCGTTTGCTATTTGTTTAGGTAGAATTAAACTGTAAAAAAATGTTTTTTTTTTAAAGCCTTTACAACTTTTTTTTTCTTGCATTGTCATCAGAACCAAATATGTGTGCCGAATTTCAGCTCGATAGCTTCAGTGGAAGTGGGTGAAACATTGATTGCAAGATTCCAGGACATACATGGATACATACGAGTGAAGTTAAATAAAAGCTTTTAAAAAAGATTAGGGTAAAGCCAAAGTATTTACGGTACGGCTAGATTCGATTGAAAATTAGTCTGCGCTCCATAAATTTCCAACATAATAGGGTGTGTGAAGCTCTCATAGTAGGCTCGCGTTGATCGTAAGTGATCAACGTTGGGTGCGGTCAGTATGTGGATGGGTGACAGTTAGTGGCAAATTTTAAATGTTACAATAGTAAATATCTATACTAATATTATAAAGAGGAAAGATTTGTTTGTAATGTTTTCACACAAAAACCACTGGACCGATTTCAAAAAATTCTTTCACCATTAGAAACCTGCATCTTCACTGAGTGACATAGGCTATATAATATTACTAGATGGAAACGAAATTATTGTTATGTCTAATTCCACGCGAGCGAAGCTGCGGGCGTCCACTATATGTATAGTATAAAGCACAATTCGACTTATACGTCAACTTGCCAGAAGTATCCATTGCAAGAAGGTCAGCCTGAAAATCAGCGGCTGCTGGTTCTTTCTTTCTTTCATTACCGAGAGGTTCTTTCTTTCATTACCGAGACGTCAAAGGGGATGGCCCTCTGTATGTAGATCCACTGTATTGGAACCATTGTTGCAAGTGTTGCTCAACCAGTTGCAGCGGGCGTTCAGTGGCCACCGCCGACCGCACTGTTTGTGCTGGTGATGCAAATGATTTACAACTAGCTGTGGGTTCGTTTGCGTAAAATTTCCTACAAGATGTAGGTACCTACTCGTAGGGTTTTCTACAATCAGTTTTTCTACAATACTTTGGTAGTTCTATTGACCATCACACTATGTGTCGAGAATTGTCATGGGCGGCAGCGGAAGGGTGGTGCTGCAAGCTCGTTTGCTATCTTGTATCCATAAAATAAAATAAAACACTATAAAAGGGAAAGTTTGTGAGTGTATATAACTAGCCGTGGGTTCATTTGCGTAAAATATCCTACAAGATGTACAAAGGGTTTGTTCATAGGGTTTTCTAAACTTTTCTACAATACTTAGTTAGTTCTATTGACCATCACTATGTATCGAAATCACTATAAAAGCGAAAGTTTGTGAGTGTATTTGTATGTTTGTTACATCATCTTCACGCTCAAACGGCTGGACCAATTTTGATAAAATTCGGTATGGAAGTAGCTGACACCCTTGATTGACATATAGGATGCTTTTAATCCCATACTGTGTTCCCTGTGTATCCCTCATAGGTGCGTAACCTATGAGGGATAAGCTGCATGCGCCTATACTATTCAAATGGAATAATCTATGAAACTAATCTCATGGCCTATCATTATTTTAACTAGCGCGATATATAGAACCCATATCTTACGAAACTCCGTAGACCACCATAGCACACGTATTTTCGTAACCCCAGCATATTATTTTAATGAAGCAAGTCAGGTGAGAAACCGATGTTGTGGTTAAAGCGGGCGGGCGGACCCGGCGAAGCGGGTGGCAGGTCTCAGTGGGCAGGTGCGGTTGGTAGACGCGGTAAAAAGATATTACGATTGAGAGCCGGTATGGAACCTATATGGGTTCTATTTAGAGTTTGGAGTCTGGTTCAAAGTCTGTCACGGTTGTCATGGGCGGTGGATGCAAGCGGCTATGGTGCAGCATGCTCGTTTGCTAAGTTATACCCATTATCCATTGATCAGACTATTGAGGCTGCTAGACGCATGACTAGATTATCTGAATTCGTTAGAAATGTTCCTATGTAACATGCTTTAGCTACAATAGATCTTTTAGGTCGCAGTGGCTTCTGGTCTTAACCAACCCCTCCCTCCAAATAAATAATGTAACATACTTTGTAACTCACCAACTAATTCTGGGACTGATTCACCCATACCCCTCCTTTCTCCATTTTGAGTTGAAGTTTTGTTAAGTTAAAAGAAATCTTGAATGACTTCTTGTAGTAAAACTGACACCTACAGTCTCAGGTGATGGTATCACTCCTTTCTCCATTTTGAGTTTTGAAGTTTTGTAAAGTTATAAGATCTTAATTTTCTTAGCTCTATTGTCGTAGCTAAACTGATATCTACAGTCTGAGGTGATGGCATCAACAGATCTATCTTCCGAAGGTTCGCGAGGGCTAAATTAGCGTAGCAGAAGCCAGCAGATAACAATCGGCCATACGCAAAATTGATATCTACTAACTCAGCTAACGGTATTGAAAACGGGCGATGTTCGTCAGGTCTGCAAGTGCTATATTCGCTTGGCGGAAGGTAACGAGCATCAACCTTGTGCCAGTTGCTAGGCGCTAACAAGCGAGCTTTATTGACAATTATTACCCGTAAACCTCCGGTCGGAACGGACCAGCCACTATCCAAGATTAAAAGACAGACTATGTAACTGATACTTTGGAAATACTTCACGCCTAAAGGTTTTTCTGTCAGTGGGTGAGAGAGATTGATGGACAAGCGAATTCAACGTCTGTGGAATAATTCCACAGATGTCTGCAAGTTTTCTCAACTTTAAATATAGTCGGTAGAACCCACAACCCTTTCTTTGTCGACTGTTGGGCACGGGTCTCCTTACAGAATGGGAGGGATTAGGCCTCTTTCGTGACATAAAGAAATTAACAACGATTGGTTTATGGTTAGCTCTCGTCTCATCACAGCGTCAGCTGGACTGATCTTGCCCGACCCTAACGTCATCAATCACATTTAGGTTCAGATTTGTTTTTCCTTGATTGATATTTGTATACGCTTAATGAACGTCATTACTTTTATTTTATTCATTGTCTACCGCTGGTTTACAAAGTTGATGCTACCGGGAACACGGCAAGAAACTCGGTATTAAAACTACCCTCACAACCAGATCACCGTTTATTGATATACTAGTGGACGCCCGCAGCTTCGCTCGCGTGGAATAAGACATAACAATAGTTTCGTTTACACCTATTATTTTATAGCGTATGTCACTCAGTGAAGATGCACCTTTCTTATGGTGAAAGAAATTTTGAAATCAGTCAAGTAGTTTTTGTGTGAAAACATTACACACAAATCTTTCCTCTTTATAATATTAGTAAAGATTTTACTGATAGCCCTTTTTAGTGGCTCCTCACACCAGGCAAGATTCTGTCGTATTCTGTCCAGAACTACGGAAACTTCAAGAAGAATCCTACTTTGCTGACCCTATCCAAAGTAATACAAACGTACCTACTACAAAACGTGACTTATCTCGCAGCCACCAGCTCGCGTGCCCGCGGCCTTACGCTGCAAACATCAGTGAAGCTGTTTGTGGCAAAGGCTATTTGTAATTATTACTTAAGTATTTAAACTTATTCATTCACGTTCCGGAATGTATCCGGCGCCGCACTTGCGGTGGTGTTTCTGACAACGTTTTAACGTAATGATTAAGCGAGTAAGTACCATGGTAATGGTACCATGGTACCATTAACTGCTTCTTTGGTTTAGTGGTGGTGTTTGCAAGCCAGAAGTACTGGGTTCCTTCCCAGAGCAAATTGATCACTGGTTTTTCGACTTGAAATTCGTCGTAGCAACTCAGTGCGTGCCGCTGGGGCTTGAAGCCGGACCGCTCGAGTGAGAGGCGAGTTCGATAGCCACTGGGCTGTCACCGCTTAACATGACAATATCCCCGATGTCGTTGGTTCTTCACAACAAACGACACGACACAAATGTTTCGGTGTCGCATGTCGTCGCGTGCACCAAACACCATAGCGACGCGGCGCGCACCATGCAACTCGGTCATGGCGGCAACCCACCATGGCGGCCTTGTGCATTACACGCGAGTATTAATGCTCATTTTATGGGAATATTCTACCTGTTGCATTTGACTGAGACTGATGCTGATGCTTTCGACGCGTTTGGTTGTTTACCTTAATTATCTTAATATATGTACTTATTTCTTGTGTACGTGTATATGACAGCGAACTTCTCCTAAACAGCTGGATAGATGTTGATGAAATTTTTTGTGTGTGTTCAAGGGGATTCGAGAATGGTTTAGATTCACAATTTGGTCCACTGGAATAGTATATTTCATTACAAGTGCGGAAAGCCTGTCATTGCAAAGAGTTCCGACAAATGTCTACCCGAGCCGAAGGCGAGGGTTGACAGTCGGAACAAGTTGCAATGACGGTTCCGCACGTGTACTGAACAACTATTTTTAATACAGTTGCGAAAAAATGAAGCAATTTAATAAAATAATAAAAACACAAACTAAACTCGCAAAGAACATTTTTGGAAAATGGCGCCAACCGTAAAAGAATACAGAGTATTGCAGAGATTTTTTTTTGTTTTCTTCACCCATTCTGGGTAGGCAAAGGGAACTATGCCCATACAGCCAAGTCTTCAGTAGAATTTTTTTATTGACATGAAATTTAATGAGATGAAATGAAATGAAACCTAACCTAACTCATTGAATCAAATCATTAAATCTGATATTGAAACAAATTAGTAGCTTCTTTATAGAAATATTTGCATGAATCATAAAAACTTCTATGAATTTTTTTTTAGTAAAAGCTTCGTGGTTGGTTTTTTCTTTATAATAGACATTATTTTGACAGTTGGGAAAGAGAACGCACGAGTTCGGAAAAGGTAAAGAAAAAGCACGAGTGTGTAATAGCTCACTTCCCGAACGCTATACGTCCCTGTAATACGCCACTTTTTGAGCAACTGTATTAAAAAATGTTTTTCAACACTATTTTAGTATTTTTATTTTTAACCGTCGTTCATTGACGTGAAGCGTCGTGTCAATTTGACATTTCATATGGCAGAACAACGTTTGCGGGGTCAGCTAGTATTTTATAGTTATCTCCTTCCGTTCTTGTCTTGTATAGGTACATCTGTAATTTTGTACATCTTCTAGTACCTACGTTCTCGAGCACGATACATGTATGTATCTTTTAACATGCTTTTATTAGCTTGATATGTAGGTATATGTGTGTGTATGTATGTGTATGTAGGTATGTAACGGAATCTGCCCATTTTCGCCCACTTCGAAGCGTCGAATTAATTTGTAACTTTGCACACTTATCAAGGGCCGATGAAAATGCAATTATTTGAAAAAATAACTACATTTAGTTCGGTTATCTACAAAATAATGTTTTTTTAGTGTTTTTAACGGTGTTGTTATTTGTATACACTATGCAGTTAACAAACATTCTAGAAGAATCGATGAAATTTAATGACAAGAAGTATCGAAACTATGATCAAATTCGCTGCCAAAGTACACGAGAGTATCTATAGTGAATTGGCTTGGTAAAATATATTATAATCAATTTTCATACAAGCGACTTCCATCACGATATTTTTATATTCTGTAATTGAAAGTGATTAGGTTGCATTCGAAAGGAATTCAAATCGAACTAAAATTCTATGCAAGTAGAACAACATTAACAATGCTACAATGACGTAGAAATAATTACTGAAAATATGCATGACCTGCACTCAACCAGTGACATTGTCTCTTTCAATGGATTTGCGTCCAATTGCCCAGCATCAGCAACCACCAGTCGTTTGCCATTGCAATACTGACACCATGCGCATGTATTTAGAGTTGATATTTCGTTGACAACTCACGTCGGTTCAGTCGTTCGATGTGCGCACGCGGCCAGAACATGACATTAGGAGTTTTTAGCGTTTGAGGCAATGAGAAAATCTTCGTTACAAGAAAAGACCTTTATTACCATAAGGCTGTGAACGCATGCTGCTACTGAATATAAGCTGATGTAAAGTCTATATCCGTATGTCTGTCCATAAGCCTTTTTAGGTCCATTGCAAGACATAGGCCTCCTCTAAACGTTGCTACTCTGACAGGCTCGCAGGAGGTGCCCTAGGGATAATAGTTATCCCAAATTTGGGACTGTTGCTCGTGGTCTTACAGCACCTCCTTTCCTTCCTTGTACTTGTCTTCTCAGGCTTAACTGTTCTAGCTCGTCTACCCATTCGGTGACGATGTAAAGGCCAGAAATTAAAGCCAAAGATTCCAGCGGCACCCCGCACTCTTTTTCATTTTCATCTTGTTAATACGTCTTTTTATTAACTATAGTTAGCAACATTTTATTAAGTCGTTTATTGAGACTAAAAAAGAAAGTCGACAAGGAATTTCAGGATTTCGTTCAAATCTTTACTATTGGATTGTGCGTAAATCGGTTTCTTCTGTAGCGTCGTGTGCGAATGGCCTTAGTTTGAAGGTACAATAGGATATGTTTACGGTCTGTTGTTTCAGTTTCCGCAAGCTAGAGTCAACCCTATCGCATGTTGCACAGAGTCCAAATTCCCTAAGTATGTTTCTGCTCAGGTTGAAAACTGTCTGTGGATTTGATGCTTTGTGCGGTTGAAATATGGTTGGTTTTGGGTTGTTTGTGCAAAACACGCGACTCGTTACGCTGGCAGGCTCGCGCGAAGGACGCGGTCTATGTGAAATTGATTCTGAACGATAATCATTCGATTGCAGATGATGATGCCGCGATACGTGGTTGTCTGTTACCTTCGTTTTTTTTTCTATTTCCAGCCTGTAAATGTTCATTTCCATTGAGTTGTGTAAAGTCCTTACTTTACGTCTATTTAGGATTACTTACATATGAATATTATCTAATGCATTATTAATATAATGTATATACATACAACATACACGTTATATTTATTGGTGGTTATAGTCTGTTCTAGGTAATTTAACTTAACTAATTTCATGTCCATCGTTACGGATTATTATTAAAATATCTATTAAATATTTAAGTAGTTTGGACACGTGTAAAAGAAAAAAGTTTATAAACCATATTACATCAATATAAATACTCCATTTCTTGTGCTTCAAAACAACTTAGTAATGGTTCCATAACAAAATCATGTCCACACATTTGTATGCAGCCATAACAGAACCATATTGATACAATCATGTTTAGAAAACTACATGCTACCTAGATGGAACAGCCTGTATACAGTTTAAAGTTACCAGCCATTGTTAGCTGTCGATAAATTGGCTGTATAAACCTTTAATTTGCGTCGGTTGAAGCAAAAGTTGTATAAAAAGTTACCGCGAAAAATGTCTATGAAAAAAAATTGTGTAAATAAAGGCGCGCTTTTGAGCATTTTCCCGCGCTTTAATATCTGTGAATATTGCAATACATGGTTTTAAAGTGATTCAAGTTTTATAAGTGGGTAACGTTTCCTCAATTCGTTCTGTGTTTGTGATAAATCACTTAAAAATTAGTTATCCGGAAACCATACTTAATTTTGTTTGACGTTGTGAAAATAATTTTTTCATGTTATTTTTTACATTTTAAAAGTAGTAGTTTTTAAAGTAAATTTTCCTAAACATGTAATTAGACATTAGTAATAGAATATTGAAAATCTATTTATTGAATTATTTATTGAATTAGACATTGGTAATAGAATATTGATTTTTTTTGCTACAGCAAAAAAAATAATCTTTCAAAATTAATTAACATTCAATCGTTATTGTGATGTTAAGCTGTTGTCCCAGTATTGTTATTTGTGACAAACAAACGGTCGGGCATGAATTAAACATTGAATCAAAATTGTAATAATTGCTTGGAGAGTAAAAGCATTCGTAACCATATAGCGTGGTGTGTTTACAATTCAGCATAAATGATATAATATACAGAGCGTAATAATAACCAGATGTCTTGCGCAATCGGGTGCATTCTGCATACGAGCACAGTGCGATGCGATGGCATCGAATTAAACGGTATGTGCATAGAATAGACTGAATAGACAATATCCATCTACAGATAAAGTATATCTGAGATGATTTTTAACCTGTCTATGTTCATGCAAGAAAATGGGCTCTATGTATGTACGTTTTTTCATTATTTAAAAGCGAACACAATTAAAAAAATACATTAAATGGATAGCTATATAAAAATAAATATATAGATTAGTATGCAGTCAGTTGTATTAAAATTTGAAAAAATCTTTTTCTGACGACTAACTGATCGTAGCAATTCTTTGTACGATAGGCAAAAAATTAAATATTAATGTTATGCTCTGTTTGCCGCCAAAAAAGGCTAAAACTGTCATGAGACCATAGACAAATATAAAGTTTTAAATCTTGATTTCCACGAAAGCATCTACTTTCTAAAGTGCCTTGTTTTTATGGAGCCGCTATAGTGATCAAAATGTGCTGTGAAATATAAACATGAGACAAATTGAGTTTTGCTTTTTGTCGCTTCACTGTGTTTTTTACAATTCGTTCACGTTTGCCGATTTAAGAGCGGTGAGTATCTTGTATTAAATCTTGTACCTAAGCCTATATTATTAAAAGTCTAAATCTATTTTTATTTCCTATTAAAAGTCCACTGCATTATTTTCATTGGCCCAGGAAGGTAGTTTCGTTAATTATTAGTTCAACAAGGGGTAGTTTCTTACAACGGAAAGGATTTTGCTAGGTATAGTCCTACGTAGACTGTTATTGAGATCATTACAGAAAACTCCCAGGTTCCAGGAATATAAATAAAACACACAATTACACGAAATAGAAATAATCATAACAAAAGATAGAAACAGGTGTACAAATGTTGTCATTCGAACAAGTGACATTTAATTGTTTAAAATGCACTTGGTTACATTATAGCTTGATATTAAAACCTCAGATTTCTAGAATATTCTAGGCTATCATCTATTTTGGTGCCTGCCCTAAGACATCTTATATGAACACATGTTCATCTGCTGTTTGGAAGATATTGCTCACAGCAATAAGACTTTTGCAACCCTTGCACACAGTAAACCTACACAAACAGTTTAGTAACTTATATTTGTATGTGAGCTTCATTATACCAAGATTATTGATTTAGTCTCTTCTCACAACCATTCATCCTTATTCTTATACCTATACCCGTTTAATTTATTGCTGACTGACTAATGCATCATATTTATAATCACTGCACAGATAATGCACGGGCAGCATAAATTGTCACAGATTATAAAACAAAGCTCTATGCCAACCTTGACCGAGTTCCCGCCGATTTGAACGTCGTATGACAATGTTACGAGTCAAAAGTGCTGTGGTACGGAGTTACGTAACTCGTGGGCTATTGTCAGGAGTCAAAGTTACAATACAAGTATGTATACTGGCTGCTTACGTGTGCAATAGTTTTGGGTTGAAACGAGAAAGTTATGTTTATCGTTAAGTATTTTTGAATACTTGTCATGTTTAAAACATGTCATGTCTGTTATTATGTAACAGAAGTAGAGTTCGGAAGTTTAAGAGGTCCAGTATAGAAAGCTTACCGAGACCCGTGCCCAGCAGTGGGACGTCTATGAGTCGCAGCGAGCAGCAATCGAGAGTCAGGGGAACTCGAGTCCGTGGGGTCGCTACTCCCCAACAGCTCGCCACAAGCTGCCTTCGCCTTTTTTATGTATTTGCCTGCTGTATGCTGTTATGTGCTGCGAATTACAGCCTGTTGCGTTCATATCATAACTCTATAGTAATACTAAAGAGTAAAATAAAAGTAGATTAGCGTAAAGCTTCCTAGAAACACCTGCGTCTCGTAGTAATTGTGCATAGATTCAAACCTAGGCGATGTTTTACGAACTATTGTGCACGCACGTTTCCTTGGCGCGCTAGTGATTGCAAACTGTCGATAGTGGCAGGTTAATCTATCGATAATTCGATAGGCTTTCCTATCATACATAATCAGCTGTGCTGAATTTAATTAAATAATTTTAATATTAACGTGTAAATTACTATAATTTTGCTTTAAATGTGTTACCTACTTCCTTGAGACATCAATTAAAGTGCCAAGAAACAAGGATATATGTGGTGAAATACTTAATTGTATACCGACAACGACGACTATTCGTTGTAACCATTTTGTAACTGTCAAGTTTAAATTCTTCGCAATAATTAATTGGATTTTCATCGGCCTAAACCTGGGGAGTATTGCTTACTTGATTAAATACTACACATACACTAATTATTACAGTCCATTGTTACTTTACACTGTCTCACAAGTGTGAGAAACGTCCATAATCACACATTGGTGCCTTTTGACTCTTTTTACTTGACGAACAGTGGAAGTAAAATTGAAGACAAATAAATAGCCACAGACACATTTAAAACACTAAACACTGCACAATATAACGTGGTTAACCTGCTGTTTGTTACCACCAAACTGTTACAAGTAATATCTTGGTATCTAGTTACTAGTTAGTGTAAATTGTCCTATAATCTAGCTGACCTGGTTAGTTAATTCTTTACATTTGTACATTAAGTGTAGGTCATATAGTAAATAAGGTACAATACAGGTACACAATAAATACACAATAAATACACACAGGAAATTTGTTTGTGGTAAATAGTCAAGTTAAGCTGCTCACATATTTCACCTGTTCTGTAGGTAACAACAATGAACACACGCAGCACTACGGCTCGTCAGCTGGAAAGCCAACTCCAGGTCGCGCTCCAAGAGCTTAGCGTGTACAAGAAGCAGTGCCAGCAATTGGTTAAAGAGAGGGAAGATAGTGAATTAGAAATTATAGAAATTATTAAGAAAAACAGTTCAATCAAAAGTGATATGGTTGAGCTACATGCGCAGCTCCAGGAGACTCGAGAAGAACGGGACCGTCTCAAACGGCAGTCGAGGGACTTTGACCAGTGCTGTACTGAATATGATAGTAATTTAAAAACAATAGCCCTGCTCCGTTCACAACTCGCGAGTGCCCTGGAGCGCGTTGAACAATTCGAACAAGAGGCATCAAAGACCTCATCACAATGTACGCAAAGTTTATATATGGAATTAATGAATGCACCTGGCACCTCTTCAGCGTCAAGCCAACCTGTTACCATTGACTTAACCGCCGACGACTCAACAGCGTGTGTAACGCCAGCGAGGGTCAGCCTCAGTAGCAGAAATAAACTTAAAAAATATGTTAAGTTGCAAAACTTCATTAAGAAGACTAGGAAATTAGTTAAAAAGGACAATGTGATAAAAAATCATGGGTATTTATGTAAAAAATATAAGAAAGTGGTGCAGGAATGTCAAAAGTCGAATTTAGACCTTGAATCAATTAGGCAAACATATGAAGCTGAAATCAGCACATTAAATTTAAAAATTAGTAACCTAAGTTGTTCGCTTAGCGAGTTGACAGAAAAATACAATTCTGCCCGAAGGGAAATCAGTGATTATGAATCGGCCTTGGATGAACTCCTTCAGCTTTCCAAATACAATGAGGAGCGCTTCGAATCTCTTGTACACCATCAAGAATGTCAACGCTCTAACATAGTTCATACAAAGCCTTCATGTGTAATAAAACAGAAAACTGATGTCAGCTCCGTAGTCCCTAAGTCTATACCCAAACACAATGTATTAATGTATAGTGACGAGTTAGGTAAAAATATGGGTACAAAATTATATCATCTGACAGGATACCCAATCTGCAACTATTGTATGCCAGGTGCTACTGTAAGAGAAATAATGGATAAGGTACTAAACTGTACATATGACCCCACCACAGTCTTAATATTGCTCTTTGGTAGTAGGGGCAACGTTAAGCAACGCCAGCTGGCATATTATTTAGAAAAATTACAAGCCCTTAAGGTAAAGCAAATTATCATGTTCACACTACCATATATTAAGGGTGACTACCATGAGAATAGAATAAGAAATAAATTAAATCTACTGCTTTATAATAATATAGGAAATAATAATGTGACATGTCTTAATAATACTGACATTTTATTTAATTTAATTGATATTAATAGTATATTTAAAAATGACTTTTTTTTGACTAGACATGATAGATTGCATCTATCAAATATATTTTTTACACAGTTAGCAAAATTGCTATCTTATTATTTACAATTTGACATAAAAAATTATTTATGTAATTTGACCACTGCTTCTATTGAGCAGCATAATATACTGACATTATGTAGTAATACATGTAGTACTACTACAAATCTTATGACAAGTTTGGGCGCTACCCAAAGCAATTTAAATTAAAAAATACGACAACAGAGGCATCGGTCTCTCGCGATCATTTATGTAGTAACAACCACCTGTCAAGCTTAGTATTAAAAGATAAAAATTGTTTAAACTTGGTGCATCAAAACATGCAAGGCTTACTAGGCAAAGAACACGAGTTAGAACTTTTTTTAGGAAATTATAATATTGATGTAATTTGCATTACAGAGCATTGGCTGAAAGATTGCCAAATTGTTTTCAATTTTGCCAAGCACCAAGTTGCGAGTTCGTTCAGTAGGAAGACAGCGATACACGGTGGCTCTTTAATCATTTTAAAAAAGGACCTGACATTTAAGGTCCGTAAAGATATTGTGAGCCTTTCCATTGAACGAACTATAGAGATAGCCTGTGTAGAGTTAACGCATTGTATTATAGTAAGTATCTATAGACCACCTAGTGCATGTTATGAAGAATTTGAATTAGTTTTGGAACAATTATTATTAAAAGTATCAGGAAAAAAAGACAAGGACATAATAGTGTGTGGAGATTTTAATATTAATTTATTGGACAATACATCTTTAAGTGTTAAATTTCTATCTTTATTCAAATGTAATAATCTTATTAACCAGTTCTTAGAACCAACTCGAATAACAGATACCACAGCAACATGTATTGATAACATTTTCACAGATGGAACACCTGTCTACTCGGGTATTATCCATAAACTCAGTTCTGATCACAGTGGTCAGTTGGTTTCTTTTAAGTATAATAAGGATAAACAGGTTAGTAAGAGCAGTGTGGTCGTTCCTGTGACTAAAAAACGAATGGAGAGGTTTAGAAACATAATTACGGACCGGATTACAATACCATTGAATGAAACTGTAAATGAGCAATATAGCTTATTATGTTTTCATATAAATAACGCCTATAAATCTGTATTTACTGCAAAAAAAATCTCTCCAAAGAATTGTAAATCGTTCAATGATTGGGCGACTACGGGAATCTTTAGAAGTAGGCAAAAGTTATATGACCTTTTACATGAGAAGTCATATAATACAAGTAAAGCTTTTAGCGACTATGTAAGAAATTACTCTAAAATATTTAAGGTAGTATGTTCCACGGCCAAGTCGATTCACATAAGAAACAAGATTAGAAATAGCTGTAATAAAATTAAAATGACTTGGAATATTATTAATGCGGAAACTGGAAGAGTCAGAAAACGCGATGGTGTCAGTGAGCTTTTCATTGACAATTCTTATATTAAAACCGATAAACAGATAGCATCAGCATTTGAAAAGTACTTTGCTGACGTTCCAGTTTTAACCACTAAATCACTGAGGTCTTCTCCCGACGTCGCCGAATCGTTGCTCAAGAAAAATGTAAATGCATGCAAGGGTAATTTTTCTTTCCGACCCACAGACGCCAATAAGATTATCAAAATGTTTAAATCATTAGAAATTAAGAACACCACAGATCTTTGGGGTATATCGGTTAAACTTATAAGTACAATTATAGATGTAATAGCACCCCACCTAGCTTTAATATTTAACAACTGTATTAAAAGTGGAGAGTTTCCTGACCTAATGAAGCAAAGCAAAGTAATACCTTTATTCAAGTCCGGAAATAGCACAGATCCAACTAACTATAGGCCGATTTCCATTTTACCGGCTTGTAGTAAGATATTTGAGAAAATAATTCTCCAGCAACTTCTTAGCTACTTTACAAGTAATAAACTCCTACATAACAAACAGTTTGGCTTCACAAAAGGCCGTTCAACAACTGATGCGGGAGTTGAATTATTTACTGATATTATCAATGCTTGGGAGAATTCATTGGATGCTCTGGGCATATTCTGTGATTTGTCCAAGGCATTTGATTGTGTACAGCATGAAACCTTAATCAGGAAACTCAATCACTATGGCATTAAAAATACCGCACTGAATCTTCTGATTTCTTATCTCAGCGAAAGAACTCAGAAAGTCGAGGTAAGCGGTACAAGATCGTCTGGGTCTTTAGTACAGATGGGGGTCCCACAAGGATCGATTCTGGGTCCGTTCCTGTTTTTAATATATATTAACGATCTACCTTATATGGTAGAGAATAATAACGAGATTGTATTGTTTGCAGATGACACCTCATTAATTTTCAAATTAAACAGGCAACAAACTAACTATGACGATGTAAACAATGCTCTCTCTGAAGTAGTGCATTGGTTTAGCGTAAATAACCTACTCTTAAATAGCAATAAAACCAATTGCATAAAATTTTCAGCACCTAATGTGAAACAAGTAGATAAGCAACCGGAACTAAATGGTGAAAAACTGAACTTAGTTAGCTCGACTGTTTTCCTTGGAATCACCATTGATGCGAAGTTGCAGTGGGGACCCCATATCTGTCGACTGGCGGATAGACTAAGTTCTGCAGCTTACGCGGTTAAAAGGATACGCTGTTTGGCGGATGTCGATACCGCTAGATTGGTATATTTTAGTTACTTTCACAGTGTAATGTCCTATGGCATTTTACTCTGGGGTAATGCAGCTGATACTAATATTATTTTTATTTTGCAGAAGAGGGCTATCCGTTATATATACAAAATGAAAAGTAGAGACTCCCTTAGAGAAAAATTTAAGGAAATAAACATCCTAACCCTTGCATCGCAGTACATCTATGAGAATATTATGTATATTCGTAAAAATAGGCATCAGTTTGTAAGTCGTAGTGACCTAAATGCCTTACGCAATGTAACACTAAGGAACGGCCACAAATTAGCGTTTCCTAAATGCCGGCTTAGTAAGAAAAGTCGTTCCTTCATAGGAATGTCTATTCTAATATTCAATAAAGTCCCGGCTGCGGTTCAGTCTCTGCCTTTACAAAGGTTTAAAAAAACCATCAAACAAACATTATGTCGAAAAGCTTATTATAATATTCAGGAGTATTTGGATGATATAAAGGCATGGGACTGAATTAAACTCTGACAGGCTATCACTATGCTTCTGTATTAATTATACTAAAAATTGTAGCAGGTGGCATATGGGGTGATTCTTGGCATACACGATTGGCTGTCTCGTGTCTGACTTAATCATGTCATGGTCATACTGTGCATTTTTCTGTAAAAATTAATTTGAATTTTAAAAGAGTACCGAGAGTTTTTTCCTCCGGCTTTTTTCTCTCTCGGCCTACACTAGGGCATAGGATAAGAATATTGTAAATTCTTCCTAAAGCCGATGACCATATAGATAGTCTATCGTGACTTAGAGCTTAGCTTAGTGGTAGGTAATTATTGTAAATTTATCTTAAGGCAAGTTAGACACCTGTGTAGGATTAGCTATTCATTCAATAATCAATAGCTAATCCTTTGCCTTATATAGATCAGTTAGTAGTTTAAGTAGTTTTTAGTTAGGTACCTAGACTTTCGTTAAGCGTGTCTAATCACCTCATAGCGAAATAAATTATTTGACTTTGACTTTTGACTTATCGATATAGATTATTATGTTTATAATTGGAAAAACGGTAATGTAAAGGTTGTAATCGTTGATATGCATTCGGATCGTACCTGTTGACAGGTCCAAAGCTGTGTTATCAATTATAAATAGAAATAAGAATGAAAGAAAATTACCGGCCAAGTGCGAATCGGACTCCCGCCCGAAGGGTTCTCATTTTCTATAAAAACGGCAAAAAAAATCATGTCTGTTGTATGGGCCACCCAAGCGGCACGCACCAATGACTTGTTCAAGTTATGTGCGATTTAAGAAATTAAATGTCACGTGCTGTATCGGTAAAGGACACATTGTGAGGAAACCTGCATGCCTGAGGGTTCTTCATAATGTTCTCGAAGGCATGTGAAGTCTGCCAATCCGCACTTGGCCAGCGTGGTGGACTCCTAATCCCTCCCTTTCTGAGAGGAGACCCTTGCCCAACAGTGGAACATAGAAAAGGTTGTTGTGGTGATAGGTGTACGTCAAAAAGTATCGATATTAAAAACATGTTTCGCTCGAGTACATCCCTATCGCGTAGTAGCGACACCGTCCCGTCACCCGGGAATCAACAATGGACCATAAAATAAGTTATACCGCGCCGCCATTTGCGATGTTGTTGATATTGCTGTATTAGCGGTTTTACTACCAAAAGGCGGGTTTTATACTCGAGGCTTAAGTATAAGGTGACGCTGTTGAGGCCAACAGGACCGACAACTGTCAACAAAAAGCTTAGGGTTGTACAGCCCTGTCAATTGGGCATTTTCGGAAGAGATTAACAATAGCTATTTTCTAAAAAAAAATTGGCAAGTGCGAGTCGGTCTCACGTACTAAAGGTTCCGTACTATTATACATAAAAACGGCTAAAAAAAAATCATGTCGTGTTGTATGGGAGCCCCCCATTTATTTTTTTCTGTAGCGGCAACAGAAATACATCATCTGTGAAAATTTCAACTGTCTAACTGGTGAATGACGGGCAGCGGAGCCTCAGTAATAGGGTCCTGTTTTACCCTTTGGGTACGGAACCCTAAAAAGACAATTACGAAAGCCTTCCTTTTCGTAGCAGAATCTATACGGTTTGCTTCGGTATCAGGTATTATTAGGCCCTATTCGGCTCTTCGCTCTCTAAAAAGCCTATTGTACAGCAAACACTCCTACAAACACCAAACCGAACGCCGCGACCGCTAAGGCCCATGCACACACGCCGGCCGATAGCGGGCGATAAGGCAGCCTTATCGTAATCCCAACAGATCAAACAGACGCCTCGAACGGTCATCGCTTGTGTTGGGTATGTCCGTGCTACAAAACTATAAAATCCCATGATACCAATGCATCGCTGCGACCCATAGACGTCCCACTGCTGGGCACGGGTCTCCCTCACAGACACTGCTGCGGGAGGTCTAGGGCATACTCCACCACGCTGCTCCAATGCGGGTTGGTGGAGGGGTTAGTGGCCAACCCAGTGTCGAATGTTCTCAAGCCACCCGAAGGTCTTCGACAAGGCTTAACGACTGTTTCCAACATTGAAAACAACCGGGACCGACGGCTTTACGTGCCCTCCGAAGCACGGTAGCGTCCATGAAATTTTGCCACTAGCGGTCACCCATCCACAAACCGACCGCGCCCGTCGTTGCTTAACTCTTCCGATCAAATTGAATCGACCCGAGCCATTGGGCTATGGACGCTACAACGCTCAAAGGGATACCTAGTCCTCAAACAAGTAACCTTAAAAAATCGCTCGGTGGTAAGGAACGCTACGCATGCGAGTCCGGCTCGTACTTGACCGGTTTTTAGGGTTCCGTCCGTAACATGGGAC
This sequence comes from Carterocephalus palaemon, assembly GCA_944567765.1. NCBI lineage: Eukaryota > Metazoa > Arthropoda > Insecta > Lepidoptera > Hesperiidae > Carterocephalus > Carterocephalus palaemon. The sequence goes on from OX155664.1 coordinate 714,979, forward strand.
CCTATTAATAAGACTTCGCTGTTCGTCTGTCCGTCTGTCACCAGGCCGTATCAAAATTTCATGGGCGCTACCGTGCTTCGGAGGGCACGTAAAGCCGTCGCTTCCGGTTGTTGACAATTGTGGAAACAGTCGTTAAAACTTCCAGTGGTCTAGCCATTTTAATTACTACGTTTCATTCTGTCCTGAGAACCATTTCTTTGTAAACACTTGCTTTATACTTTTCGTGGCTTCATGATAGACTGACAAATAAATCAACTGCGATATTAACTATACAAAACTAACCACATTCGAGGTGGAAATAATCGTTGTCTGAGTCATTGGAAAAAATTATAATTCATTGTAATAATGCATTGCATCGAAGGTATTTGATGGCAGAGCTTGCAATGACGATAATTACATGGATTGAATAACAGGAATAGTATTAACTGCCTCGCTGGTCTAGTCGGTCTAGTGTTCGCGACTGCTAAGCTAGAGGTCCTGGGTTCGTTCCCGACGACACAATTGACTCCAAATTTTGTTAGGTTAGGTTGAGGTTTGTCTATGTTTATTTATGCAAAAAAGGGTCCGACTTGTCTGACACGAAATTACGTTAGATTAGGTTAGGTTTAGATTGGACTTTTTTAATCTTCACAAAAAAAGGAACCGCGCACATCGGGGTTCCGTCGACATCTGTGAGAGGCTTCTGTATTGATGATATTTGTGTGTATAAGATTTTTTATCCACTATCGAGTACAAAAAGTAGAACCAAATCAGATTCTGACCAAGAAAATAATCAATTACAGCCGAAACGAATTGTGTGTTACAACACACAATTTGGGGTGAGCAATATTTTATTTGGTACATATTAAAAAAATATATAAGGTCAGCAAAGATTACTAAAATGAAAGTAATAAAATAAAATATTGGTTACGTCTATTTAGTTTTAATATAAAATATTTGGTCTGAAATTAACTTTGACGGCGATGATATATTTTTATTGCATGCAATTAAAAGGAAATTTGCTTCAATTCTATAATACTTCAAGAAACACAATTTGGTGAGCAAAGTATCCATTTTGGTAGATATTTTGAATTTATTGGAAGTAATTTATGTGCATTTCTGGTAGGCATTTAAACCTAAGCCTTATTATTATTCAGTATAATTTAGCTGCTCATGTACCTTCGTGTAATTAAAGTTGCAGCTTCATTATATAATCGCTAAAAACGTTTAATCGAACTACCGAATGAGGTAAATCTAATTCATTCAACTCTATTAGAGTGTTTCCATCTCGCTTAGTTCACTCGAAGTCGTTGTTCTGATTCCGTCGGAATCGTCTCGTCACATTTTTAATTACACATCAATCAAGGCTTTCAGGTGATATAATTACCGGCCAAGTGCGAGTCGGACTCGCGCATTCTATAGAAAATGGTTCCGTACCATTTTCTATAGAAACGGCAAAAATATCATGTCTGTTGTAAGGGTGGGTCCCTTAAATTCCCCTTAAGGTCCCTTAAATTTTATTTTATTCTGTTTTTTAGTATTTATTGTTATAGCGGCAACAGAAATACATCATCTGTGAAAATTTCAACTGTCTAACTATCACGGCTCATGAGATACAGCCCGGTGACAGACGGACAGACGGACAGCGAAGTCTTATTAATAGGGTCCCGTTTTACCCTTTGGGTACGGAACACTAAAAACCGGTCAAGTGCGAGCCGGACTCTTACGCTTAGCAATTATTTTAAGTTACATGTTTGAGGACTAAGTACCCTCTTTGAGATCTTTTTTTTTTAATTATTTAAATTAATATTCGTTGTGATAGCGGTCATTGTAACAAACACTGTGAAAATTTCAGGTATCTACCTATTCACGGTTGTCGGGAAGCAGCGGATAGGTGCTATCGGAGCTATCTTGTATCCATAAAAAAAATCCTTTCAAAAGTTACAGCCCTGCGACAGACAGACAGCGAAGGCATATTTATAGGGTTTCATTTGTCACCCTTTGGGTACGGAACTCTAAGAACCGTGCTCTTGAGGCTTTATCGATAGATTGTGTTTATTTGTTTAATGTTTCTCCTTGTCTTACATTTATTGTTCGTTTGTTCTTTTATTAACCCCCTTTATTCGTTAACAATAATCTAAACTATTACAGGTTTATTTATTAATTTATTATGAATAGCCGGTAAGTATAAATCAACTAAGCAACTGCTGTACAGATTTTCATACAGTTTTCATCATTAGCAGTAGGCTTATCGTAATTTACACTGGGTTACAATTATTGAAAATGTTAGTACATATACATAATAGAAAACGAGCATGTATCCATTCAATGCCGCACATGAACTTTTGTCATGGCAATGAACAACAAGAGTCTCGTTCACTCGTTACTACCCTTGAGGACTAAGACCTTTGTCTCTAAACAGAGTATTTTAACCCAAAAATAATCTGATGAAAAACAATGAATTGCTTTATAAACAATTATTTATAGGACCTATTATAGGTCGGTAATCGTTTTCTGGTACATGTGTCAGCTTGAAGTTTTGGTCGTAGCCTTTTATATTGGACTAGTGGACGCCCGCAGCTTCGCTCGCGTGGAATTAGACATACTTAATAATAGATTCTTCTTAACGCGTTAACTTTAGCTCCACAAATTTGTAATGATTCCGTAAATGTGTTATCCCCTGTTATTTTACACCCCTAAGGGTAACATTTTTACAAAATTTGAATGCCATATTTATTTATATCTAATCAACAACCTAAAATATTAATTTTATGTTTCTAGTTCTGAAAATGACAATACTTCCATGCAACCTTTCATCCCTCTTTTCAACCCTTTACAACACATTTTTCCAATTAAAAAGTAGCTTATGTCCTTTCTCAGGCTCTAGCTAGAATATCTGTGTACCAAATTTCATTTAAATCGGTTCAGTAGTGTTGGCGTAAAAGCGAGATAGACAGTTATTACTTTTGCATTTATAATATTAGTATGGAAGTATGGATTCATTACCTTCCTTAAGGGCAAGCGACACATCGTTCGGCAACTCTTTTAATTTTAGTTTATAGGCAAAAATCACCCTACAAGTTAGTTTGTAATATATATACGTAATTTACCAAGGAAAAAACTCAAATGACTTTTAAAACCTACATGAGTATTGTCTTCTTTCGGGCGACACACATGTCGGCGTGAGTCAGCCGGCGGTGCGATAACGTATCGTGTTTGAACAGGCGTCCTAACGTGAACCGCGGGCGTTCCAACAAGCCAACAGGCCTATAATATCCGAGTACACGGACCGGCATGGAAGTCTAGCTCTGACCTTCAAAGGCACGGCAAGTAACACAAGGAACGCAAAGACAAACAAATTTAGGCGAGTAACTATCTAGTTTCATGCCGTGTTCTTTTCGGTAGCATCAACTTTGTGAACCGGCGGTAGATACGAGTTGGGTGTTAGGATTGCTAGACGAGGGGTGTCCCCTTGAAAACACCGGGAATCTTCAGTCAATAGTATAATATCTTAAAATATGTATATGTAATAATGACAATTATTCCTAGGTATCCCTATTTAGGAAAAATATGTATATGTAATAATGACAATTATTCCTAGGTACCTATCCCTATTTAGGAAAAATATTTATATGTACCTAATAATGACAATTATCCCTTCCTATTTAGGTTCATAGTCGTAAGATAAAGAAGTCAAAGTCAAAGTCAAAGTCAAATAATTAATTTAGTTTTAGGGACTACGGAGCTGACATCAGTTTTCTGTTTTATTACACACTAGTGGTCCGCCCCGGCTTCGCACGGGTATTTTATATAAAAATCAAAATTATAATACACACACATAAACCCTATTTGCGTCAGGTTACTAAAAAAATAAAAATTTAACACGACTTTATTTTACTTAAATAGATTATAACAATAGTTTCGTTTACGCCTAGTAATATTATATAGCCTATGTCACTCAGTGAAGATGCAGCTTTCTAATGGTGAAAGAATTTTTGAAATCGGTCCAGTAGTTTTGGCAGCGCACGCCTGAATAGCTCGCAGATGGTAGATTTTTTCCTACTTACCTACTTGACACTTATCGTCATATTTTGGACAATTCACACAATATCTTTATAAATTTGAGCCTGTGTGTTATTCTGATGTATAAGCTATATATTATTGTAAAGTTTCATTTAAATCCATTCAGTACTTTTTACGTGAAAAAGTAACACACATCCATCCATACATACATACATACATACTTACAAACTTTCCCCTTTATTATATTAGTAGGATAGGATTAGTAAGGATTATACCTTATCAACAGCCTTAAATTTAAGTTTTATGCTTCTAGTTCTGAAAATGACAATACTTTCATACAACCTTTCATCTCCCTTTTCAACCCATTACAACACTTTTTTCCAATTAAAAAGTGTCTATGTCCTTTGTCAGGCTCTAGACTGTGTACCAAATTTCATTTAAATCGGTTCAGTAGTTTTGGCGTGAAAGCGAAACAGACAGACAGACAGACATTTCAAAACCAAACGTCCAATTTTAATCATTCAAAGACCAAATATTTATTATCTACATAAGCTGTAAATGTAGTCCAAAAAAAATTCAAGATAAAAAAATGGTTGTTGTACCTCACTCGACATAGATAGGTATAGTGTGTCGCGGACTTTTTTATAGATATTTATAAGATCTACAATTAATTAGAACATTTTATGGTTCTATCTTTTATAGTTTAGGCAGCGTACGCAAAATAAGTAACTTTTCTGGTTGATTTTTTACACCCTGTGTCCGAAAAACCTAAATATCTTACGGAACCCTATTTTTTTCCAAAATAAAATTTAGCCTATGTCACCCGGGGATAGTGTAGCTTTCCAACAGTGAAAGAATTTTTCAAATCGGTTCAGTAGTTTTGAAGCCTATTCGATGCAAACAAACAAACAAACAATCAAATCTTTCCTCTTTATAATATTAGTATAGATGAAGGCTTTGTATGAACTATGTTAGAGCGTTGACATTCTTGATGATGTACAAGAGATATTGATTTCCTCAGAAAAAGTTAACTACCTACATGTAAAAGTATAAGAAATTTGTCACAGATGAACCTATTGTTTTCTTCTACTAAATTATCGTGACATCATACTTTAATATGCCAGTCCATACTATAGTAGGTAGTCCTAGTGACCTCATCAATTAATACTTCATTAGGTACGTTTAGGTACCCATTGATAGTATTTCTTTGAAGAATTTGTATCATAAGAAGGAAAACTCACTTTTCATCATGGTTTATTTTATCATGCTTACTTATTTTTATAGTTGCAGTACTTAACAAAAAAATGGTTTACTCATAATTTTGTCTACGACTGTACCTGTTACAGCCCGATTACAAACGGTCGGTAATATAGATTCACTGTAGCGTTACGTTGACAAGCCTCTTCGGTTATCAACAAGTACATTATAGACTTTATCGGTCCATTAAGACAATAAATTTGAGTTCAGTCGTGTCTGCATTGTGGTGACAATTTCGCAATTATTCTTTACTTATCTATCTTAATTTATTTTTCTTTCGTTGAAAAGCAAATTCATTTGCTTCTGATTACCATGTGAATTTATTTTGGGTGATTTTAATACTAACTTAAACATTTCCATCTTTACAGAGACTCTCCAGAAAGAATGGTGTACGAGAAGAGGAATCCAGTTGGTACTGGGATCCACCGCCACATACTTCGTCGGCACTCGACGATGACCTTGAAAACAAGTACAAAATGCAAATACAAAAACTACAAGACGAACTATCCACCGTGAGGGAGCGTGACGTGGTTGACTTCAGGTCAGAAACAGACGAAGAGCTGAATAGGCTACGGGAAGAAAACAAAAATTTAACTACCAACCTTGAAGATCTTGATAGTCAACATCAAGTGGCTATGGACAAGTTACTCACGTTAAAAAATGAGCTACACGAAAACTTTGAAATCCTTAAGCAAGATCATGAAGACTTGAGAAGAGCTAATGATGAGTATGCAAATGAAGTACAACTATTACTTACGAAAATTGGTGAAAGAGATACGGAAATAGAACGATTGAAATCAACAAATTCTGATTACGATACTCTTCATCATAAATATCAGAACTTAGAAAGGATACATAGCCTATTAAGAGAAAATGCAGAGAAATTCCAAGAAGAAAATCAAAAGTTACATGAAGAAGTTTTTAATCTTCAGGAACAAGTGACGAAATTAGAACATGATGTTGAAATTGCTTCGAAGCGTATTGAAATGTCAGACATGGTGCCTAAAAGTAAATACGAAGAGTTAATTAAAGAATTAAATATTTTAAAAGATAATAGAAACTCTAACCAAATCCATCTAGACGAAATTAATATAGATGATAACGCTAAAGGTGTCATAGAAACATTGAAGAGGGATATCAATGAGCTAAGGCACAAGTTATCGCAACATGAATCAAATACTACTGATAAAAACGATAGCAAGATCGTTAAATCAGATCGGATAATGCAGTTATACAATAAGTATGTCAACTTTGATCTACCCGTAGATTACGTCGGTGAAATACCGTCGGCCACAGATAATGTTGCTTTACACAAACTTGAGTGTGCGTTCAAAACATTAAATTCATTTAAAAAAGAAGTGGATAGTTTGGAATATAAGCTTTCTGAAAAAACGGTGAATATAAATCATTTACAAACACAAATTGAAGATTTAACAACGGAAAATGATTACCTAACAACCGATCTTCAACACTACGAAAGGGAATTAGATGAAATGAAGAAAAATAATGATTTCCTAATATCCGAAATTGCTGCATTAAAAAACACGTCCAAATTAGAACCTATTATTGAGACGCATGAAGATAATATTGCTAAGTTAGAAACAGAGTTAGCTGATAGTAATATGATGAATAAATCTTTTGAATCAAAGATACAACAAATAGAAAAGGAATTGATTGAGGTCAATAAAGAGAAAACGATACTACAAGAAAGCTTGAACAACATGAAAAATAAATATACGTCGATGTTGAATGAACTTGAAATATGTAAAACGCAAACGAAGGCAATGGAAGAGTTAGAAAATAGCACGAATATTCAACATTCAGAAAAAATATTAAATGAAATGGATGATTTGAAAAAACGCTTAATGTCTGCAAATTCCAAAAATGAACAATTGTCAATTGACATACATATATTAGAGAACGATAAAGTTCTATTAACTAAGGAAATAGATGACTTGAAACATACATTGGAATCTAAGATACAATCTTTTAAAGAGTTAGAATCATCGAAAATTGCATTAGAACATAAAGTAATAGAATTAGATGCTAAATTGCAAGAAGATTTGCAAAAAAAAATACAGGATATTGGGACTGAAACTCTTTTTAAAACTGATTTAGAAAAATTAGTCACAGAGAAAAGTAAGATTTCCGAACAATTAGAGCAAGCAATCAAAGAAAATGGATCTTTGTCTCAGCATATTGAAATACAAACAAAAGAAATTGAAGCACTAAAGCTTAGAGAGCAAGAACTGATTAGCGAAAATAAATCAATAAGTATACAAAAATCTATGAAGGATTCAGAAAATATGACCGCATTGCATCAAACTATTGAGCATCTGAAGGAAAAAATAAGTCAACTTGATATTCTTAATGGTGAAATTCCAAAGCTTAAAACTGAAAATGAAAGGCTATATGAATCAGAATTACGTCTTAAAGCTGAGCTCATAACTACGGATACTAAAATTGCCCAATTAGAAGATGAATTTGAAAAGCTTATATCGGACTTAAACGAAAAAGATACAGTTATTGATAACCTAAATAAGACAAATACCGATAACAACGAGAGAATCCTTAACCTGTCACAGACTGCTACAGACCTTGAAACTGCAGTTAGAATAAAAACGCAGGAACTCAATAACCTAAAACGCTCACTAGAAGAAGTAACAGAAAAATTAAGATTAAACAGCCAAAGCACAAATCAAACGCAGGACGAAATAAGTAGGCTACAAACAGAAAAGGAAGAATTAAGTAAAAACATCTATCAACTAAATGATGAGCTACATACAAAAAATGTTGAAATCTCGAACCTAACCAATAATTCAGACGTTTTACAAAAACGCTGCAGTGAATTTAACGAAGCTCTAGTTGCAAAAAGTAAAGAAATACAAGATTTAAATAAAACTGTGGTTGAGTTATCAGAAAAACTCAATACATTAGGCAGTTCTTCCAGTGAGTATATTAAATTAAGCGAAGAAAATAAAGCTTTAGAAAACAGTGCAACAGAATTACAAAAATTAGTAGCAGGTAAATACGCAGAGATTGAGGAATTAAAATCACGGTTAGAATCAGTGGAAAATATTTGTTCCGAATACAAGAATGCATTACATAACTTGAACTCAGAAAAGGTCAACCTTATTGAACTTATTTCATTGAAACACAATGAAAGCGTTAAATATCATAACGAAATTCAGAGACTGAGTCAAGTCCTTACAGATCAGACGAATGAATTCAAGAAAATAATAGCTGAGAAAGATGCAGCAGTACAAAATACTACAAGTTGTCCAAATTGTGAAAAATTAATTGTTACTCTAAAAGAAAAGGACGAAGTTATAATGTCTTTGAATGCAAATATTAGTGATTACGAAAGACTTAAGGCTGAACTACACAATAGTACTGAATCAGTTCGAAATTTGACAAAGAAATGTGAAGATTTAGACAAAAGTCTAACCATTCAATTGGAGACGGTTAAGAAATTGACGACAGAAAATGCACAGGTAAGAAGCAATAAACCTATATTTCTTGATGACTCCGTGGCGGTGGTGAGTGAGCGACCCTTACTGTCAAAGCGTGGGTCCCGGATTCGAATCCCGGGCGGGACAAATATTCGTATTCAAAGTAGTGTGGTGGGTTCCGCCACCCGCAACAAACCTGGGCCACACTGTGTAAGCTTTTATTTAATATCACTTAGCCCAGCAAATTGGTTTACAATAATTAATAACAGCGTATCTTATAGTGACTATTATTTAAGAAGGATTAATAATTTCAAATTTATGTGAAAAACCACAATGTTTTCTTTCTACTCAAACAGAACAAATACAAATATATATTTGGCACAAAAATGTTTACAGTATTTTGTGATTAATTACGTTGGAAGTAATTATGTACATTAAAAAAGTACGAGTATGAATATAATCACAATTTGCACGCAGCCTCTAAACTAAATAGCGTTATAGGCTTATAGGCTACTTATTTTGTTCCTTCTAAGAAAATGGAGACCGCCTTTTCCTTATAAGACCGCCTTTTCCTTATATGACGCATTTCCCTATAAGGTGTTCCTTATAAGGAAATGAGTGAGTGAGAAATGAAAAAAAAAGAGAAATAAATGTGAGTTTTTTTTATTATTCACATTCAAATTACTTATTTAATGTGGACCATAGAGTTGATAAGGTGTTACAGTATAAAAAGTCTATGTCCTGCCATAAAGGAACACAATTACTTACTTATTGATTATTCTACTAAGTTCTAATAACAGTAATATACTATGAGCTATAATTGTTAATATGCAATTCCAGTTGTCAGAACAGGAACAGAATTCATCCAGGGAGTTGGAGCGATTGCGTCACCACTTGGTCGAGCTGGAGGAGAGCTATACCCAGGAGTTGATGACGTCAGAGCAGAAACTGAGCGAGTGCCAAGTGCGGCTGCACCAGGTCGAGGAGAGAGCCAAGCAGACCAGCACTGTCTACACTAGCAATAGGTCAGTAGCTATCTTCAACCCGAAGACGTCCCACTGTTGGGCGTGGGTCTCCTGCACAACACACTTGCGGGAGGTCTAGAGTATACTCCACAACGCTACTCCACTGCGGATTGGTGAAGGGGTTAGTGGCCAACTCAGTGTCGAATGCTCTCAAGCCACCCGAAGGTCTTCGACAAATCTTACCGATTGTTATTACCATTGTAAACAACCGGGACCGAGAGCATAACGTGCCCTCCGAAGCACGGTAGCGCCCATGAAGTTTTCCACTAGCAGTCACCCATCCACAAACCAAGCGCGCCCGTCGTTGCTTCACTCTGAATCGACGCGAGCCATTGGGCTATGGACGCTACAAACTACGGTCTTTGGTCTGTGCATTCCAGCATCCGAGCGAACCAAGAGGTGGAAACTCTTCGCAACCAGATCAAGCTGTTGGAGAAGCAGCGGGAGGAGGTGCAGGCGCGGCTCAGCGAGGCCGACGACACCCGGAGCCGCAGCGAGGCGGCGCTGACCAACCTGCAGGTGGTGCTGGAGCAGTTTCAGCTGGGTGAGTGGCTGGTGGTGGCCAAGTGGGTATCGAACTCTCCTCTCACTCGAGGGGGGAGGTAAGCTGTTGGAGAAGCAACGGGAGGAGGTGCAGGGGCGGCTCAGCGAGGCCGACGACACCCGGAGCCGCAGCGAGGCGGCGCTGACCAACCTGCAGGTGGTGCTGGAGCAGTTTCAGCTGGGTGAGTGGCTGGTGGTGGCCAAGTGGGTATCGAACTCGCCTCTCACTCGAGGGGGTGTGGGTCTAAGCGGCACGCACAATGGGGATCCTGCCTTTTCACCGAAAATTGTTTGGCCGATTATCACTTGCCAACCAACGGTTTGACTATTTTCAAACGGTTTTATTTAGCTTGCCCTGTTTGTTTATTTCTTTTTCACTTTGACAACTAACGATTGTCAAATTTTTGTATGACAATATACAACTAAATGAATATTACTCTAACTGAAAAACATTCGCTACTTGAAAGTTGGCCTTTTGAAAAGGGTCATTATAAAAGGCAAACCAAACGTTAACTGTTAGGTTGGGAAATAAAACAAAATTATGTGATAAGTTGGCAAATTATGATCGGCAAAATAAAATTCTGCGAAACGTTAGTTGGCAAGTGATAATCTGCCAAACAATTTTCGGCGAAAAGGCAGAGATCCCGCACAATGAATTTTCTAAGTTATGTGCGATTTCAGAAATTTAATGACACCCGCTGTGTCAATGGTAAAGGAACGTGAAGTCTACTAAGTGGTGGAATATGGCCTAAACCCTTCCCTTCCCAGAGGAGACTCGAGCCCAACTGTGGGATAAAGAAAGGTTTGCGGTGGCGTAAGAGTGGCTGAGGGTCTTTATACTAGACTAGTAGACGCCCGCTACGCTCACGTGGAATAGGACTACAATAATTTCGTTTACACCTAGCAATATTATATAGCCTATGTCACTCAGTGAAGATGCAGCATTCTAATAGTGAAAGAATTTTTGAAATCGGTCCAGCAGTTTTTGTGTGAAAAAATTACAAACACATCTTTGCTCTTTATAATATTAGTATAGATAGATAGATAGATAGATAGATAAAATATAAGCAACTTTTATTTAAAAATAAAAATATTCCTAAACATTTCGTATTTAAAATTACAGATAAAGAACGCGACATCCACAACGCAACGGAGAAAATTCGTAACCAAATGAACTCTGTGAAGCGAGAGAACGACAGTCTCAGACTGGAGATTGGCAGACTCAGTGCCAAGCTCGAAGAGTCTTTGGCTGGTCTTCAAGCGGCCGCGCGGCTCGGAGACCAGGTGGAGACCAAGACCGCTCAGATCAATGACCTTAAGGAACAAGGTACGTATTGGAATGTTTGCATCTTTCTTGTTTCTCTTCTCTTCTTCTCTTCTCACTCAATCTTGTTTCTTTTCGTTTAGACTTACCTGATTCATCAGAAATTAATAGACCTATTATCTACAGCTCTAAAGTATTTTGTCTAATTTATACTATAGATAGAATTAATTGCTAAAAATGTGGTGCCCGGCACAGAGCAAATAGAAAACGTCAGAAAACGTCCCAGTTGGGACGTTTTCAATGCTTCAATTTTACAGCGCCTTTGGCAGTTCTGCTTCTTTGTTACAACTCCATATATCTATGATTTTGTCACTTTCTTTCTAGAATGCTGAATTAAGTTCGAATAAAGACTTCAGCTAAATTAGTTCTATTAATTTTTGATGAATAACACTTAATTTTTAGGGCCTTATTAACGTGGTTTAAATTAGTACTGTAATTATGACGCCATACACGTAGTAAGCAAACATGGTAACAGATTAAATAATTACATGGTTGCCAAGCGATTAGTGCGGTGCTAAGTTAAATTACGTTTAAATTTAGATTTGAGTATTGAAATAGTTAAATTTTAGTTTGTGTATTGAATTGAAATGTTTTTACGTTCTTAGTTGTAGTTAGATTTGATTAGAATTGTAGCACCTTTTAAAATTAGAACTGTAACATTTTTTAGATTAGTAAATGTTTATTTTAGAAGTGTATGTTTTGAAATTAGAATTATAATGTAATTTTTTTTTAAATTTTGAATTGTTGTGTTGTTAGTGATAAAATGTATGTTTTAATAAGAATTCTTTAACAGAAGTTTTAATATTTTTTGTACTAAAAGTAAGTTTCAAATCAATCAAAATCTAATTTCAGTCAAGTTGAAAACTAGATGTAATTATTGTACCAAACAAACCAACGTGTGATTATTGACAACCTATTGAAAATTAACTGACTTTTTCACACGAGTAACGAGTGAGTTAATTTTAATGTATTTTTAAATAGATTGCTGTTTTCTTTGTAAGTGTTAATAGAAGCAGAGACGGTATGTGGCTATTCAAATGAGACGGTATATGGCTAAATATCAGCTGGTAATTCTGGGGTTGGTACGCCCAGGCTACCAGTTGGTATACAGTTGTGTGCCGTATCACAACGTAATAGTAACCAAAATCCCTTGACACACGTAAGTTGATCTCGCTTAAATGTAGTGTAATGTACTGTCGTGTGTGAAGTCTGTTTGGTTGTATGTAGCTTTCGACGTGTTTCATGTTTGCAACGTTGAAAAAAACTAGAAAAAATTATTATAATATGACTGGCCCGCTAAGAATCGAACTGAAAAAAAAAATGAACTTCCTTGCGAGGCCTTAATCCATCAGGTGGCCCGCTTGTTCGTTAGGCTAAAATCTATAAAAAAACCGGATCCACAACAATTCAATTTTGTTTTATTACTTTACTAGTGGACGCCCGCAGCTACGCTCGCGTGGAATTAGACATAACAATAGTTTCGTTTACATCTAGTAATATTATATAGCCTATGTCACTCAATGAAGATGCAGCTGTCTAATGGTGAAAGAATTTTTGTAATCGGTCCAGTAGTTTGTGTGAAAACATTACAAACAAATCTTTCCTCTTTATAATATTAGTATAGACAAGAGCTGAGCTAATTTAACCATAATCTGATAGTATAGGCAAGAGCTGAGCTCATTTAACCATAATCTGATAGTATAGGCAAGAGCTGAGCTCATTTAACCATAATCTGATAGTATAGGCAAGAGCTGAGCTCATTTAACCATAATCTGATAGTATAGGCAAGAGCTGAGCTCATTTAACCATAATCTGATAGTATAGGCAAGAGCTGAGCTCATTTAACCATAATCTGATAGTATAGGCAAGAGCTGAGCTCATTTAACCATAATCTGATAGTATAGGCAAGAGCTGAGCTCATTTAACCATAATCTGATAGTATAGGCAAGAGCTGAGCTCATTTAACCATAATCCGATACATCTTCAACATATCTGATGGTCGAGGAACTGAGGAACTTGACCGGATTCCGGAGTAGCCTCGGACAAAAGAAACGCTTACCAGAACCAAGAAGAGCTTAAACCGGTCCCGGTCTAATCTCATTTGGTAACTGTGAGACTTCATCACGCCGCGCCCGTTCGCCGACGTCGGCGGGGAGCTCTCGCCGACTCCCTGCTTTCGGTGTTTTCGGCGAAGCGGGTCGCGTTAACTCAGATTACCATATGGGGTTTGATCGAGACACGGTTACACGCCGTGTCGTCCCGTGTTCACACCAATTTATTTTTCGCTTTGTTTTACGTTTGTGCCGTCGAAACTTTTGCATGTGTGACACTGGTGTTTTTCTATAGCAATAATAATAATATAAATAATAAATATCTTGGACATTCTCACACTCGGCCATCTGAGCCCAAAGTAGGCGCGTGTCTGTAATATGGGTGTCAGAGACTGATATACATACTTAAATAGATAATATTAACATCCAGAACAGAACAGAACAGAACATCCACAAGTGTTCGTCATTGGTTTTTCGAATGTGACGAACACGACGTCAATTCGTTTTCGTTCGTTGCATTTTTACATGCATGCAAAAGTTTTGAAAAAAGTAAATTATTTGGCACGTGCTTTTTATAATTTTGAAGCACAATTTAATTGTTGTTTTAATGTGTTTGTTGTCGCTGTGTCTTGCTTCCAAAATTGACATTTAAAAAAACATTATTCTCTATGACTGTTTTGTTACCATGATAAAAAATAAATTGATTTGTACCCTAAGTTTTTACCTGATTTTAAAATGTCAGTCTCATTCCATATTGAATGGAAGTTCAAAGATTTAAAAAAAGAACAACGATATAATTTGAATATTTTCGAAGCAAGGCACGAAATGTTTTTAGCTGTTTTTTTTTATCTGTATGTCGCTTCCGTCCCGTAGAAGATTGCGTAGATAGAAGACGTCGTTGCGGCATTGCCTCTGAGTATTACTTCAGGTACTGGTGGATAGAAAATGGGGGGACGAGGACCATTTGCACTCGAATTTTGACATCGACGATACCTTGGTGACACTTGACTCGTTTCAAACATAAATTTATGACATGGTAACTACGGGAGAAAAAATAATCAATCAATTTTAATATTGTCTGCTTTTTTCTCTTATTAAATGAGAAATTTCAACTCATCATCATCATCATCATCACAACCCTTTTTTTGTTCCACTGTTGGGCACGGGTCTCCTCTTAGAATGGAATGAATGAAAGACAGTGATTTCAACTCAATTACTTAAAATTCAACTGTAGATTAATAATTGAAGAAGTTTCACTTCCGATTAAAAAATGTATTCTTTAATTTAAAATGACATCCTTTCAATTCGCCTTTTAGGCTACAATCAGCGTTATAATAAATGGAAATTACTACCTATTAAAATTCTTAGAAAAAAAATCACGATCTTCCAAATGATGATGATATTTATGATCACTCTCGATCACCACTGAAACTGGGAATTTGGGAGTTACAAAGTTACATACAGTCACATTAATACGTGAAACTAATATGGTTACCCCTAACGTTTGTGTTGGGGGTTGTACCGGAGTAGCGAGTCGGTTACCCCTAACGTTTGTGCTGGGGGTTGACCGGGGTAGCGAGTCGGTTACCCCTAACGTTTGTGTTGGGGGTTGTACCGGAGTAGCGAGTCGGTTACCCCTAACGTTTGTGTTGGGTGTACCGGAGTAGCGAGTCGGTTACCCCTAACGTTTGTGTTGGGGGTTGACCGGAGTAGCGAGTCAGGTGTACAGGGTTGTCGCGGTGGCCGAGTCGGGATGGCCTCAGTCGCCCTAGCCAGTGGCTGAATAATACTTTGAGGTGGTGCTCGCGTATCGTCGAGCGGCCTGCGACCAGCATCCAGTATTGGTGAGATTAGACTACTGATTTTCTTATACTGTGCCCTGTTTATATATCGAGTTAAAAACACGAGGAAATGTCATTTTCACAGAATTCAGTGATTGCAAATTTTCGACGAATATGCATTCATTGACATTTGAATTCTTTAGACTGAGGTAAATCTGTCTAATTGTATTGTGTAATACCACTTCCAGAGAGAAAATAAATATATCTAGAATAAAATAGAATATAGTGGTATTGTGTATAGTTGTACATTGACATTACAGCTTATTTAACAGTTATTTGATATCTAATTGATTCACTAATATCTATCCTTATTTATACTTGATATATGGAGGGTGCCTTCTGTACTTTGATATTTCACGTGTTTAAAAAAAAAAATTAATAGTCCGTTTTTATGCGTAGGTATTTCTATTTTATATTAATAATTCCGATTGTTTTAAAAACAAATTGACTGCATCTTGATACTATTTTCATTTCATAGCAGTTTAAGATGCGTTGCTTCTTACTAAAAGAAGTAACTTTATCCTCAATTACATGAAATGTTTGTGCCTTCCAGTGCGCGCCCTCCAGGTGACGGCGGCGGCGGCCGAGGAGCGATACCACGACGCGATATCCAACCAGCAGGATCGCGTGGACAAAAACCTGGTGAAAAACCTCGTCATCAATTACGTCACGAGCGTTCCGCAGAACAATGTCAACAGGTTAGTGTCATTAATCATCATCACAACCCTTTCTTTGTCCCACTGTTGGGCACGGGTCTCCTCTCAGAATGGAAGGGATTAGGCCAAGCAACTTCAGGCAAGTCCACCAGCGTCGTGGACTTGCCTGAGAGTTCATTACAATGTTCTCGAAGGCATGTGAAGTCTGCCAATCCGCATTTGGCCAGCGTCATTACTAATTTATGTTCATTAGTTATTAGTAATTAGGAAAATTGTGTTTGTTGGTTTCTCCTTCTTCTCCTCAACGGAATACGGCCTGCAGAGTGACAATAGCTACTTTATATCCCTTTGAATTGCTTGGTTCCTGTGAAATGAACAAAACACTATTAATCGTTAGTTTTTTAATCGATTATTAAATATCGATCAAATTTTAATCGATTCATGGCTATCTCGGATTATGATCGGTCGCAGTACACAATTGGTTTAGTTAACTAAATCTTGAAAATGTAACTAACCAAATTACAATGAAATTACGCTCAGTCAAATTCTGTTACCACTTACCACCACAGAACATCCTTTGTCCCATTGTTAGACTCTGGTTTCCTCTTGATGTTATTTCTTCACCAGGGTGATATTTCATTTCATAAATCGGATATAACTTGTCATTGATGCGTGCCGCTTGGATTTGATGCCCCGTGGAGTGAGAGGCGAGTTCGATAGCCACTAAGTTGTGATAATTAATTGTATCAGGTGTTACTTTGCGGAACTCCATTATTACAAACCAAGAAATAATCTACTTTGCAACAATTCGCGAACAAAAATGTATGGTGATGTATGTATACCTTTATGCACGCAGCACCGCCCTCCCACACAGGAAACACACACGTGTGTGTGTTGGTGTGTGTATTTATTGAACGCGTGTGCATGTTATTTCATCATTAATTCTTGGTTTGCACTAAGTTGTGCCCGCTATTAGTTCAGCTTGGATTTGAACTTATACCACCTGGAGTGAGAGGCGAGTTCGATAGCCACTAAGTTGTGCCCGCTAGATTCAGATTCAGATTTCAGATTCAGATTCATTTATTTCTCATTATATGGTATTTTGTATACGCTTAATGAACGTCATAACATTTTTTATCTACCGCCGGTTCACAAAGTTGATGCTACCGAGAAGAACACGGCAAGAAACTCGTAGTTACTCTTTTCAAAATACAACAACAATTTTTATAATTTGATCGCATTACATTATTATTGAACAAGTGGAGCTGGAGATACATCGCACCAAGCATTTCTATCGTTTAAGTAATCATTAATTTTATAGAAAGCTTTATTAAGGAGGTTTTGTTTAATGTAAGATTTAAATTTATTATCTGAGAGACAAGTAATATTTCCGGGTATTTTATTGTAGAAGCGAACACAGTTCCCCATAAAATATTTTGATACTTTACTTAGTCTAGCTAGAGCGAGGTACAATAAATTTATCCTTATTTCTTGTACTAAAGTTATGTACACTGCTTTTTTAAAAGCTTTTATTTAACTTCACTCGTATGTATGTATGTATGTATGTATGTATGTATGTATGTATGTATCTATGTATTTTATTTAACTTCACTCGTATGTATGTATGTATGTATGTATGTATGTATGTCCTGGAATCTTGCAATCAATATGTCACCCACTTCCACTGAAGCTATCGAGCTGAAATTTGGCACACATATTTGGTTCCGATGACAATGCATGAAAATAAATAAATCTAATAAGGTGTTGTTTAGGAGGCAAGTGAAAGGCATGAATGCTGGTTAATAACTGTTTATTTAATATTCGAGTACACCTTTATATAACATACACATTACAAAAAAAAAATTAATTTAAAAAAAAAAGCTTTTTTTAAAAACCTTTTTTTAAATTGTTATTTGTTATTACCTTACATCCAAATTCAACGATTCCAGGATGCAGGTCCTCCGCGTCCTATCGACAGTGCTGGACTTCAACCAGCAGGAGTGCGAGCGTCTCGGCCTCGCGCGCTCCAACACCGCCAAGGACAGTCTCGCGGCGGAGTTCGTGCGGTTCCTGCAGGAGGAGTCCCGGCCGCGGGCGCCTTTGCCGGACATGAGTGGCCTGACTGGCGGCAGGACCAGCGTGGCTTCGTCCAGGAAGAGTTCTACTGTCGGTGAGTTCTTCTGTCTATACATTCTTCTAAATCAAAAAGAGCAACCTCAAACTAACCAATAAATGCATTCGCCGGAGTGGCAGGACGAGCGTGGCTTCGTCTAGGAAGAGTTCTACTGTCGGTGAGTTCTTCCGGTTACACTTCTTTAGAGGCGACCATCTTAGTCCTCAAGGGTAGCGACACATCTGTGACTGACTTAGAACGAGACTCCTACTAACAAGTACTAACTGGACTATTACTAACACCAACTAACAGGACTAACTATCACTAACAGTCCCTAGTCCTCATACCTACTAACGAACTGACCAACTAATGTTCTAATTAACTTTCTCAACTAATTGGACTAACCATCCCAGTCCCTAATTGAGTCTTGTTCAAAGTCAGTCACAGTTGTCATGGGTGGCAGCGGATGGGTGGTGCTGCAAGCTCGTTTGCTATCCTGTATTCATAAAAAAAAAAAGTCATTCTTCTAAATCAAAAAGCGCAACCTCAACCTAACCAATAAATGCCTTCGCCGGAGCGGCAGGACGAGTGTGGCTTCGTCTAGGAAGAGTTCTACTGTCGGTGAGTTCGTCCGTCTGTCCATCCAGCTAAATTAAAAAGCCCAACCACAAACTAACCCAACGAATAAGGGTCTTTGTCGGTTTCGAGTATTTAATGGAATGCTTGCAAAGAAACTTCAAATTCCTCAGCAATTTCTTGATCAGAGGAAATACGGCCTCTGACAGTATCAAGTATTAACTTTTTATCAGAATAATTTGATTTACCCATTTCTGAGTTAATTAGTTTCCAGACTGCTTTAATTTTGCTGTCTGAAGAATTAATCATAATATAACAGTATTTTGCTTTGGCGCATAAACTGATATAAACATTTTTGAATAATGCCTAACATGTTCAATGAATTTAGGATCTTTATTAAATGCTTTTTCACTATATAAGTTAAAATAAGTTTCTCGACTGATGTGTCCTTTTGTAGCGGTCAGGACCATACTCCACCACGCTGCTCCATTGGATTGGATAGGCTGCGGATCAATTATCTATCTATCTATCTATCTATCTATCTATCTTATAATATCAATTAATAACAGGTACTGTTAGCCAGTTCGGGCTACTTTCACTTAACAGGCTGTACTGAAAATCAGTGTTGCGGTGTTATGCCGCAACTGGGCTGAGTGCAGACCAATTTGCTATCATTTTATATTCATTTAATATTTTAGCAAATAAATTCTTGCATTCATTCATATTTTAAATTATTTCCAGGTCCACCGTTATTCGAGCTGGGTCATCGTCACACCCCGTCCACTGGCTCGAATAACCTCCTCTTCCAGAATCTGGATGCGGAGACTGCTTCCACCAAGTCTGGGGACTCGGAGGCCAGGGTCATGCAGGTAGGCCTGGATACCGGCGTCAACCAGACCAGGAACAACGAGGGGTCAATACTGAAGCACGTGTTGAAAGATATGTGAATCGTGCATCTTACAGAATAGAAACCTTAATACTGTACTACTTTTATGTTGAGTTGTTTGATATTTTGACTCTCAGTTTTACTCGGAACGTTTCATTTTCAGATTCTTTACTTAGGCTGTTACAATTGCAAAGGTCTTACATATTAAAATGCTTAAGTTGCGCGTAGTAATGAAAACATTTGAATATTCCTTAATTTACCCCAAATAGCAGAACATTTAGAAACATTTTGCGGTACAGTTTCGAAGTTGTGAGAAGTGCAGGGTCGACTGTTTTAGTTTTGTACACATAGTGCAGTTTTATGCCTTTTAGGGCAGAGTATAGAGTAGTAAAAGGACACAACTTCCCTTTTTCTTTTCCCTTCCTCTCCTTAGTTTCCTTTTCCTACCTCTCTTTCATTTCCTTTCCCTTCTCCTTCCTTTCCTATCATTTTCCTTTTCCTTTGCCTTACCCTCCTATTCTCCTATCCCTACCTCTTTTCCTCTTCCTCCCCTCCTACTTTTCCCCTCCTACTTTTCCTATACCTACCCCTCTTCCTTTTCCTCCCCTCCTACTTTTCCTATCCCTAGCCCTCTTCCTTTTCCTTTGCCTTCTTCTCCTATTTTTCCTATCTCTACCCCTCTGCCTTTTCCTTTGCCTCCCCCTACTATTTTGCCGACCCCTACCCCTCTTCCTTTTCCTTTGCCTTTGCCTTTGTCTTCTCCTCCCATTTTTCCTATCCCTGCCCCTCTTCCTCCTTGTGTCACTTTCTTTTTTCATACTATATATACAGGGTGGAAAGATCGAATGCCACATGGATGGCAACTACCATAAATATTGTAAATAGCACATTCTGTTTAAAGGAGACATTCCTTTATTTTCAAAAACAATAAATTCTATATCTATATAATCTAAATAACAAATACAATCAAAATAACATATAATAACACAATAAAATAAATAGAGAAAACTAAACCCTATCAGTAACCCTTTCAATCTGCATCATAAAATACGTCACTTTATTTTTTGTCACATTTGACCGGTTCGAGTCCCGACTGAGGCAGGTGATTTATCATAAATCCATAAATGCAGAATTTATTGTTTTTGAAAATAAAGGAATGTCTCCTTTAAACAGAATGTGCTATTTACAATATTTATGGTAGTTGCCATCCATGTGGCATTCGATCTTTCCACCCTGTATATCACAACACTAAGACGACGTAATGTCACAACGACGTAATTTAGAAAATAGCATAAATTACTTTTTAAGTAACATTTGTTTTTGTTACGGTGCTGTTGTTCGACACGTAGCAGGTGACGTCATCAAGTCCAAGCTATAAAGTGTAAAATGGCGGATTAAAGATTTGATCGTTGTAAGAAGGTAATTGTAAATATAAAATACAACAACAAACAAATATACCACTTATACAATTAATACAATAAATATGCAAATTTTATTCAATATAATATAAAATATATACACATTGTTCATTTAAAGAGTCCGCTTTATCATTAACTTCATAGCCTTAAAGTTTTTCCTGTAATTTTATTCACGCACAACAACTACTTCTTTACCAAATCATTACATTACATAACATAACATCATGCCTGTATTTTCACGAAGGGGTAGGCAGAAGTGTGTCCTCATCGTGAGGAAACCTGCATGCCTGAGAGTTCTTCTAATGTTCTCGAAGGCATGTGAAGTCTGCCAATCCGCACTTGGCCGGCGTGGTGGACTAAGGCCTAATCCCTCCCGTTCTGAGAGGAGACCCGTGCCCAACAGTGGGACATAGAAAGGGTTGTGATGATGACGATGATGAGCCTCAATAGTCTCACTGTCACCGTAGGGCACACAACTATTCGGTTTTTCTAATTTAATATTTTCAGTGTGCTTTACATCTCTGTCTACCCCTTCGGTGAATGCAGTTGTGATATTATTGTGTGTTATTCAGATAATTTGTTTGTTCTCTTTGAATTTGAGCTTTGACTGAGATATAAATTCTAACAAAACATCACGTTATATTACGAATGATGAATATATTAGGCTGCCCTCCGGCGAGGTGGACTGATGACCTGAAGAAGACAGCGGGAAACCGCTGGATTCAGAGGGCACATGATCTGGACGCGTGGTACCGATTGAGGTAGGCCTATGTCCAGCAGTGGACCTTTAAAGGAAAGATGGATGGGTGGATGATATTTCGAAATATGCATGTGCAATGCGATGTTAAGCCTTGTCGAAAACCTTCAGGTGGCTTGAGAACATTCGACACTGGGTTGGCCACTAACCCCTCCACCAATCCGCATTGGAGCAGCGTGGTGGAGTATGCTCTAGACCTCCCGCAGCTGTGGCTATGGGGGAAACCCGTGCCCAGCAGTGGGACGTCTATGGGTCGCTGCGATGCGACGTTTATTCACATACGAGACACAAGCGTCATTTTTGTATGTTTGTACGCGCCAACTGCTAAGTTTCACGAATCATAGTACATCTACCTCCTGTATAATACTATTACCTCCTGTATAGTACTATTACCTCCTGTATAGTACTATTACCTCCTGTACTTGTACTATTAAGTATTCTGTGCCTCTTGTTAACCTATCTTTGAATAGTGCGTTTAGAATCATTGCCTCCCGTCCCATTAGTTTTGTGGAAATGAGACATAAATTAATGTTATTAACATTATAATATCAAACTTACATATTTAATTATGTAATTGCAAATTCAGCCTATACTTATAGTTTAATAGCTACAAAATAACAATTAGCAATAGTGTAATTTTACTAAATAGGGTACTAAGAAAATTTTATATTTAGAACATTTCATTTTATAATTTAAAAATGTATAATTATTTTTTAAATCTACAACAGACCTGATTTATTGAAAAAAATTTTCGTCTATTTTGTGTATCAGGAAATTAAAAGTCTATCTGTGATTATGTAATGCCATTTTGTTGAAAATATTCTTTCAAACCTTAGATTAAGTTACATTTTCTATGGCATACATAAAAAATATTCATATTAATATGTTTGTCTTAGCCTTGCGGTATAATAATTTTATGGACGTCCATTAATAATTAATTATTTTATTACAATTTGCTCATAATAAAATGGTATTACATCGAAAGGACATAATCATTATATTTTTCTTAATGTTAATAATATTATAATTGTTTATTATCTGCTGCTAAAGGACAATGGGCACGGTCCATACTTGACCACATAATTAGCTAACACAGACACATTAAGTATGAATCATTACTGTAAAATATCATTGTTTTGAGGTTATAGCGAGACCTGTCAAAACGTTGAACTGATCGTTAAATTAATATAATATTTAATGTTAAATAAAAAATGCTTATTGTATTATGTACTCTTAAATTGTTACAATAATTGACAGTTATTTATTTGGGAAGACATTAATAAGAAAATGTTTTGATTCACTCGTATTTATACCATCCATGGAAGCCATCGCAGATCCACAATCACATCATACAAAGTATCCAAATCCATGTCGAACGAAGATATCGGTCGAAGTAGACACCATGTCCTAGAAATCAAATCACGGAATTGTATTGTTGACTTTTTATATTTTCTAACTAAATTAAAGCGTAGCGTCCATAGCCCAATGGCTCACGTCGATTCAATGTGATTGAAAGAGTTAAGCAACGACGGGCGCGGTCGGTTTGTGGATGGGTGACCGCTAGTGGCAAAATTTCATGGACGCTACCGTGCTTCGGAGGGCACGTAAAGCCGTCGGTCCCGGTTGTTTTCAATGCTGGAAACAGTCGTTAAGCCTTGTCGAAGACCTTCGGGTGGCTTGAGAACATTCGACACTGGGTTGGCCACTAACCCCTCCACCAATCCGCATTGGACCTCCCGCAGCTATGTCTGTGGGGAGACCCGTGCCCAGCAGTGGGACGTCTATGGGTCGCAGCGAACTAAATTAAAAGTGTCAGTTGAAAATGTTATTATGTTAACGATGAAAATTGCCATAGAATTAATTGTTCAACGCCTGCTAAATCTAGGGCCAATCTACCCATTGTCCTTTAATATTAAGTTAAATTAACATTCGTTTAATTTAATTAATTTTTTTATTCTGTTAGTAGATATCGTGCTCAGAAACGTTAATTTAAATGTAAACTGTTTAAATTTTGTTTCATAAGGTTTCATAAGGGGCAAATCAAATACATAATTACCTACTTACTTACAAATTTTAATATTTCATAATTATTAATATGGATTTAGGCATATTTAACCATTCCAAAACATAATTCAATTATTTAAATAATTTCATTTTAATTAATGTTTATGAGGCACTCGTGCTAATTTAGCATTATGCATGCATTTATTTAGGAATGCAGCTTTGCAAACATTTAGGAATGTTACATTATATATATAGTCATTTTAATTATTGTATAAATTGTGCTTATTATTATTTTTATGTAACTTTATAATTAAAATTGTATTTTTAGTATGATAATGATTGTATCACTAATGCTATCTAAGCAATAATTACAGCTACAAACCTAATGATGTTATATAATTAATTATTAATTAAATTTTAATGATAAGATTCGTGCTGCCGCGCTGTGTAAATTTTATTTGTGAATATTGTTAATAATATAAACTCCATAATGCCTATGAATAAAATGTAATTGCGTTTTTTTAATTGTTTTTTTTTTCCTATAACATTTAATTGATCTTTAAACATTGATTGATTGATTGCCTCGTTGGTGTAGTGGTCGCAAGAGCTGCTAAGCTAGAAGGTCTGGGTTCAATCCTAGGCGAACCTAGCGGGCAAATTATTGTTGGGGTTTTCTGACTGGAAGTTGTCAGCAGTAGCTTGGGAGTCTGGGATTGTTTGGCACTGCTTAACGTGCCCCCCGAAGCACGGTAGTGCTGAAGAAAATATGCCAGTAGCGATCATCCATCTTACTGTGTCCTTGGCACTCGATATTAAACTTTTTTATAAGTCAGAGAAATAAACGGTTTAATCAATCCCAATAATTTGACGGGCCCGTTGGTAGTGACCCTGTCTGTTGCGCCAGGGGTCTTGGGTTCGAATCCCACTCAGGACAAATATTCGTGTGACGAACACTTGTGTTTGTTTTGTGTCAATATATATTTAAGTATGTATTTAAAAATATTTATGTAAGTATGTATACAGTCTCTGAAGCCATAGGACAGGCTCTGCCTAGTTTCGGGTCAGGTCGTATGTGAGTATGTCCATTATGTTTATTATTATTATTAATCAAATAATATAAAACTCAATGACTTAGTTATAATGATTAAAATGCACTCTCAATTCAGTTGAGGTGTGGCAGAGATTCAGTTTATTCACATGTATATATAAATACTACAGGGAGATTCCTGTTGAATTTATACAATTATTCACAATCTGTACATACCTATGGTCCGGTTGGAAAGGTGTGGTTTCCGGTTACACTTCTTTATAGGCGACCATCTTAGTCCTCAAGGGTTGTTCGCAAATACATAAATATTCATTCTTTTAATTGGGCAATGATTCGTACGGTGGTGCTAGAATTTGTTTCTACCCGCCGATTGTTTCGCTTGTGTGCGCGGGCGCATCGGGAGTCGTGAGTTGGCGCGGGCCGGAGCTGAACGCGCCACAGTCAAAGGCAGTGATGGGCAAACTACGGCCCGCGGGCCAACTCCGGCCCGCGAAAGTATTTAATCCGGCCCGCCGAGGGTCCGTCGACATGGATAGTATATGGCCCGTTATAATTACGTTTTGACGGTCGAGAAGAAAAAGTAGATTCTACTTAGTAGAATAATAGATGCATAACCTATAGGCGAAGCTAAACTAGCCACGTAGTTCATAATGTGTTGCGTAATACGTTTTATAAAATTATTTTAAAAGCTTTAACATGCATTTTTTCTGCAATATGGCCCTCCTCTAGAATTTATAAACCTTTGTGGCCCGCCATTAAAAAAGTTTGCCCACCACTGGTCAAAGGCATCGCTCGCCCACTGTTCGAACTAGTGCAAATTGAGCAAGAGGAGTCAAGCCGGCTGAAGTTGTGTTCGAGCCCCCACCCGGCGAGCTGCACAGCGGGATAAGAGGTTGGTGGAATTCATTTTCCTGCATCCGTCATCGGATCATTGGCCCAAATAACTGTGACGCCCTTAATACAGTCCACTTTTCAAATTTGGTTTTTCGTCGCAACCAGGTTCGCCCAGCGACCTGTGGAGGGATCCAGCCCCCCACGGTCCAAGTACTATTTCCGAGCCGGAGGCAACGCTTAACGCGTTTCAATTTCGTTTTTTTGTATTTTTAACCTCCGAGTTCTGAATCTCTCCAGCTCGCAGACCATTCATTCGAACACGGGTAGCAACACATCTGTGACTGACTTAGAACGAGACTCCTACTAACAAGTACTAACTGGACTATTACTAACACCAACTAACAGGACTAACTATCACTAACAGTCCCCAGTCCTCATACCTACTAACGAACTGACCAACTAATGTTCTAATTAACTTTCTCAACTAATTGGACTAACCATCCCAGTCCCTAATTGAGTCTTGTTCAAAGTCAGTCACACTGCAAGCTCGTTTGCTATCTTGTATCCATAAAAAAAATCTACTAGCCGTTCTGCGAAATACAGCAGAGGGACGATGTCTTCTGCCTTCACCGTAGACGGTTTTTGCTGCTCTCCTAACTAACGTCGAAGCGCCATGGTAGTAATGCGCTAGCGATACTGGGGCAGTTTAAAAGACCAAGGGTGCTTAGCAGCACCCTTAACTGTGGCTAAAGCCTAGCGGCTTTAGCCACAAACCGCCATTCTTCACGGCAGGGCGGGATGCTAAAAGCATTTCCGAGCAATAAAAAGTGTTGCCACTTACACACACGACTTGCCAACGCGCCACGGAGTAGCGGAGGATGCTTCACTTGGGGCGAAACACGTGTTGGTGGTAGTACCATATGTTGGTGCATATTTTCATTGTTGTATTCGTATGCGTCTTGTTCCCTTATTGTTGCAAGTAGATTATACTAACATTATAATAAATTCTAGATCAATAAAAATTAACCTAGGAGTAGGTAGGTATATCGCTGCGACCAATAGACGTTCCACTGCTGGGCACGGGTCTCCCCCACAGACATAGCAGCGGGAGGTCTAGAGTATACTCCACCACGCTGCTCCAATGCGGATTGGTGGAGCCAACCTAGTTTCGAATGTTCTCAAGCCACCCGAAGGTCTTCGACAAGGCTTAACGACTGTTTCCACAATTGAAAACAACCGGGACCGATGGCTTTACGTGCCCTCCAAAACACGGTAGCGTCCATGAAATTTTGCCACTAGTGGTCACCCATCCACAAACCGACCGCGCCCGTCGTTGCTTAACTCTTTAGATCACATTGAATCGCGCGATAGGGCTATGGACGCTACTAAGTATATCGGTACGTTTAAAATTTATTAAACCTCAATACGGGCGCGGCTTACTCCCGATAATGGCGGCCGCTACTCCAATTACAATAATGTTCGGATTGGAGAACCTTACAACCTACGATTTCGGTATTGGGGTAGTTCATTTCGCTTCCTGTCGAGTCCTGTTGACGTCGTTTCTTGGTGGTAAAGTTGACCGGACTTCGTTGAAATAAACATTTGTATGGTACAGTTAATTGTACCACGGAATAATTTAAATTTTCGTCAGTCCAGGCAGTGAAGAATTAATTAGTAATTTATTTGGTACTAGTGGGCTTCGCTCGCGTGAAATTAGACATAAAAATAGTTTTGTTAACACCTACTTAGTAATATTATATAGTAATACTAGTGGACGACCGTAGCTTTTAGTAGTAAGACGACAGTAGTAGTTTATTTCACACCCTAGTTTATTTATATTTATTCTACAGCTTTTCTTTTGTCTACTACCTAAAGTGGTCGTGATGACTAAATAAATTGGAATCCGTAATCTATCCGCCTATTCTTAGCTGTTCTTGTTTCTTTCAATGGTAAATAAACATCGTACTTGTCGTCATTGAATTCTGAAATCGTGTCGTACCGTGTAAACAAGCTCAATTTAAACTGCAACTCAAAGGAGTGGCGGAAAAATGAGATGGACGGAGTACGAACAAATTATAACCACAGAAAGGATGGGTTGAATTTATGTTAGGTTGGAAGGGTGGTTTTCACATTGACTCCAGTATTTTGACTATCTATCATAATATATATATTTCTTGTGTCCGTGTGAACTCCTCCTAAACGGCTGGATAGATGTTGAATTTTTTTGTATGTGTTCAAGGGGATTCGAGAATGGTTTAGATTCACAATTTGGTCCACTGGAAAATGTTTTTTAAACACTATTTTAGTATTTTTATTTTTAACCGTCGTTCATTGACGTGAGCGTCGCGTCACTTTGACATTTCATATGGCAGAACAACGTTTTCGGGGTCAGCAAGTTTCTTTATTGTACACCAAAAGTATAAACGTTACAACATACAACAAGTACATACAAAAATAATAAAATAAGTGGTAGTACAAATGGCGGTCTTATCACTTCCAGATCAATCTCTTCCAGACAACCATTTCAATGCAATTGAATTTAAAAAAAGTACAATCAGGCTAATCTCAGGCTACAAGCTGTGCATAAGGCTGATAAGGGTCACTGACCAACCAGCAATGCCGCGTCTAAAGCCTTTGTCTCAGCCGCTACGAGCTACGAAAGTGCTACGAGTGCGTGCTACGAACAAATTAATTTCAATTTAATTAATTTCCACAATAATTTAATTTATTTCCAGAATAAAGTTAACATTTTGGTATAAAAGGGTTGCCTATTATGTACGTGTACTTATGCATGCAAAATGTTTAAAAAATGTCAACCAAAATCTTAAAACTAAGTCGTCTGTCATGCGATAACAAATAGTATCTAGACGTCTATACTAATATTATAAAGAGGAAAGATTTGTTTGTAATGTTTTCACACAAAAACTACTGGACCGATTTCAAAAATTCTTTCACTATTAGAAAGCTGCATCTTCACTGAGTGACATAGGCTATATATTACTAGTTGTAAACGAAACTATTTTTATATCTAATTCTACGCGAGCGATGCGGCGGGCGTCTACCAGTATAGTATATACTCGTACTTAGCTGCAAGGCTACAACCCATTAGTTGCCCATTGCTGGGAACGAATCACTCATTACAATTGAGTGGAGGCTTCTACCACGCTGCTCCAATGTGGTTTGGTAGTGAAAATGCCAATAAATATTTGAAGAGTTGCAGTCAAATAGATGGTCTGTTTGGATGGATTATGGATGAATGGATGTATGAGCGAAAACCGCGGTATTTATAAATATTGAAACCAGGTCACCAATTAGATTAGTAAAAATATATAAACATTAACGAATATTGAAAAATATGTTTATAAACTTTTCATAACGAATTCCTGAAAAAGATGAATTCCAAACGTTAAATTAACAAATCAATTCAACTACGGCAACTACTAATTAAATCCTTAAACACCGATACATAGAACATTCGGACTAAACGCACTCCGCCATAATTAAAAAGCAAAATTATTCCTCCCCGTGTTCAAGGGGGTGAGCGCCCGCCACCCCCTTTCTTCATACAATGGTCAGTTGTAACACAACTGCCTTGGCTGACTCGACGTAGCCTTAGAAACTGGGCACAAAACAAAAATAAACAAATTAGTTTTTCGTCATTTCTACCGAATATTTGAAAATAAAATTGATTTTAAATGCATGTAGATTATATTTAAATGTGAACGCATCCAATTGCATAGTCTTTAATTCATTATGACAGTGATTTCTTGTGCTAATTTCGCGTATAATGGGCGACAGGATGAATTATAAGCTTTTCGTGTTTAGATGTTTTCCACGATGAAAGTGCTTCAGTTATTTCACCTCGAGAGTAATTTCGGTGCGGTGATGTCGTCACATATAAATTAAGCAACAAACATGACGTCGCTGACGTATTTTCGCGCCAAAAAATGCAACATGGTTGCTATATTTCCGGTAGTTTATTACGTGTTCAAAATAAAATTGAAATGATGACTCAACTGTGGCTGAAGTGAAGTGAAGTTACAAAAATGTGATACTTGAAGTTGAACAGTGATTTGTGTATCTAATATGACTTGTTTGTGTGTTTGTATTGAATATGGATGTCTCTATATCGAGGATTTATAGTTTAAGGTTTGTATTCGTTAGATCTGTCCTTTAATTTTTTAATTTATATTTAATACTACTATTGGACGCCCCGCAGCTTCGCTCTTCTAATATTTAAGAGAGGAAAGATTTTTTTTTGCCTGTTTATGTTAATTTGTTGTGTAGGTGTAAACTAAACCTCTGTTATGTCAAATTCCACGCGAGCGAAGCTACAGGCGTCCACTAGTATGTTATAAAGAGGTCTACGAACCAAAGAAAACTGATACTAATCTTGAACATAAAAGTAATACACTGAAACTGCACGCTCCAGGCCTTTTTGTGTATTGCAAACGGGCATGCAATCCCACATGTCATGTCCTTACAAACATTGCCGTCCATGGCATCTTAACCTAAGACAGAATCTTGACGGGAGTAGTTAACAGGCTCTACCCGGGTGAGACAGGATTAAAAAGGTCCCCCAGATCAGGTCATCAGATTCAGAGTGTCAAATATGTTATGAGGGTCAACGACTGAGAGTCTACACAAAAATCTGTAATACCCGTTTACTATTCTAATCATATAAAAAACTAGTGGACGCCCGCAGCTTCGCTTGCGTAGAATTAGACCCATTACGACGTCTACCCGCGTTCGGGTTGCCCGATTGACTTCAAAAACGGCAAAGTTTCATACTAACTTTGCACCCCCGTTTTAGGGTTTAGTCTAAGGGGGCTTAGGGGTTGAATTTTCAAAAATCCTTTCTTATTGTTCCCCTACGTTATAAAAGGAACCCCTGTGCAAAAACACAATTTTCTAACCCTTATAGTTTAGGCCCTGCGTTGATATGTCAGTGAGTCAGTCAGTCAGCTTCTCCTTTTAAAAGCTTTTTTATATGTATATTATAGATAGTAGGTTTCTCACTGTAAAGCCAACTTTAACTGAAGTTCAGTTGGTCATTGACCCTGAGGGGTCCCAAGTTCGTATCCCACCCGCTATAACTTGTGCAGTGTAGTGAATTTGTTACCTTTTATCTGTCACTGGAATCAGGAACCGTAGGTATTAAGGAATCTCACTCGTATACGAAAATCTAAAATTCGACTACGACTTTTTTCAAATTCAGTATTATTATCGAATGGTTCTTCTAATTTCGCTTAGTGTATGAATGTCTGTAATAAATGTCAATTATAGAGTTACGTGCGTTTGTAAAGTTTGTACGTCCACAATTAACTGGTGACACAATTGGTATACGAAAATGTTTCGTATACAAATACTAACTGACCCGGCAAACGTTGTTTTGCCAATCATAATTGAAGGAAATTATTAAAAATAAAATTCGCGGTGGTAAAATAGGGGTTGATCGTAGAGGGTTGAAAATTCAGGGTTGTAGGTATGTATTTTCTAATGCTGTATCATAAAAAAATAATCTAAAAATTTAAAAATAAATTAGGGGTGGACTGACCCTTAACATTTAGGGGGATGAAAAATAGATGTTGTCCGATTCTCAGACCTACCCAATATGAACACAAAATTTCATGAGAATCGGTCAAGCCGTTTCGGAGTTTAACCACAAACACCGCGACACGAAAATTTTATATATTAGATCTAGTCGTATCAGTGAAATTCCGAAATCGGGATCCAAGCCCTTCTCATTGAAAACTGCAACAACCTCATGTATAGACACTTTAATTAGCGCAATAATTAGTACCAGTAAAATAGCAAGATGTAGAAACACCGGCTGTGGGTAAAGCCGGGTGGCACTGACATTGCCACTGCGGTTACCTTGAGGCCGAGCGAGCTTCCGAGGCAGCTTTCGCAAGCTTATTTTATGTTACCCTTATAAGCTAACTTTGTTGCTATGCAAGCGGATTTGAGTGCGGTCTTTTGAATAGATGTTATTACTAGCCAATCAGTTTTTTACACGAATTACACACCAGTCGGAATGGCTTTACTAAGATTTACCAAACTAAGAATCCTTAATTCAAAGTCAGCCATGCAATCCCAAGTTGGAAATAAGTTATGTAGGTATATCATGAAGTAAAGATTACATCACATGAAAAGGCTCATCAAATTTTCAATTTTCCGATAGCGGATATCGAGCTCAAGTAGATTGATTGATGGCTATGCTATGGACGTCGAGTGAACCGGTTTGCACTGCCTTCAACCGGTACTCACTGGGGCAACGTTGTTTCCTTAGTATGGCATCGTTGTACAACATAATATATTATTGGCATTGATTGATAAGACTGGCACACTAGGTTTTTATTATTATTATTTTTATCACCCTTTTTTCACCGGTTATTTGATGGTAGTGGTGATGGTTTAAAGGTCTATTGCCACGACGTTATCACATAAAATTATTAAGAGAACCAGTAATTTTTTTTGTATGCAATTTAATTATTTTTAATCTGTTTTAATCTTAATTTTAAGTTTTTTTTTCAACCTACCGCAACCTTTCAGCCAGGGTTTGAGTGGTAGAAAATGCCATAAGGCATTAAGTCCGCCCATTGTATATCTCTTGTGCCAATAAAGTTGTATAAATAAATATAAATAAATGACATACATGGCCTGGACTAAATAACCTTCTGGGAAACCTCATCGGTATTTTAATTTTGTCTATGGGTTGATTGATGGTTGCGCCCTGGATTTCTGGAGTGAGTCGACGCTTAACAGAGTTCTGATTAAAGCAACAATGACGGCACATGTACACATTATTATATGGTGGTAATGAAAGTAGATTAGTGATGTCTTGTATTTTTGAAGAAATTTAAATGTAAATACTAGATATAAACTCAAACTGGGTACGTCCATAGACCAATGGCTCGCATCAATTCAATGTAAATCGTTAAGCAACGACTGGCGCGATCGATATGTAACCGCTAGTGGAAAAATTTCATGGACGCTACCGTGCTTCGGAGGGCACATTAAGCCGTCCCCCGGTTGTTTTCAAAGTTGGAAACTGTCGTTAAGTCTTGTCGAAGACCTACGGATAACTTGAGAACACTCTGCGTGAACCTATGAAATATTCAAAGCGCTCTACGGAAATAGGGCATAGGAGGCCCGCCCCCAAACATTAATATGTCTTAATGGGCAATAATTTTTAAGTATCACGGGGTATGGCAGTTTCATGTCAACGGATGCGGTGGCCTTGCCCAGCGCTGGGCTAGCCTCGGTCAAGATGAAGGTGAGGATAAGCGTATTTGAGCCACTGGACCAAGGACACCTATTGGCCTTGAGGGAATGAGCGCCTGTACGAAAAAAATAGCAGTTACAATTCTGCGTGTTAGCTGGTTGTATTTGATTCAGGCGGAAATCTATTGTGAGAAATCAAGTACCAACTCATTTGTACTGAATTACTTATGATTGTCTGCCTAGCACAATGGTATACTAACGTTGGTACACTCCTTAAAGCTCAGTAAATAGCTATGAGGAGTTATCTTTTTTATACTTATACTTGTCTATACTAATAGAATAAAGAGGAAAGATTTGTTTGTAATGTTTTCACACAAAAACTAGTGGACCGATTTCAAAAATTATTTCACCATAAGAAAGCTGCATCTTCACTGAGTGACATAGGCTATATAATATTCGTAGGTGTAAACGAAACTATTGTTATGTCTGTGACTAACGGTGACCGGCAGTGGCAAAATTTCATGGACGCTACCGTGCTTCGGAGGGCACGTAAAGCCGTCGATCTCGGTTTCGACCCTATTTCGGCAAATCATATACCTTCTTCTTCTTCTCAATCGGTGTCTTCATTGCTGAAGGTCGTGTCTAGTCTGAAGTGTTGGTCATGGTCACTCGGTGCACTATTCCTCTCCACGATGTTCTGTCCTCGGCGGTCTTTAGTGCTTGGGTTATCGGCAGGCCTGTGAGGTTCTTTACTAGGTCGGACCACCGGGTAGGTGAGCGGCCGCGTGGTCTTTTCCCGTCGACCTTGCCCACAACCATCAGCTTTTCTAAACTGTCAGGGTCCCTTCGAGCGATGTGTCCAAAATACTTGAGAATCCTATCCATCATATACCTACTGTTATTTATTTATTTATTTCTTTTATTTTATTGTTCTATGATACTTGTGTAACAGTTTTAATTTGACGAAATAAATTTATATTCCAATTCCTAAAAAATCCGAATTAAAGCGACACAATTTGAAATTCAAAATGAAATTCTTAACAAAACTTGGCCGGTTCTTGTTAAGGTTCCTTACATTGTGAGGAATATTATGTACTTACTTAACTAGGAACACCAAACAGCTTAAAAAATACCCTTAATTGCTGCTTATCATGAAAGTTTGGTTTATAACGTGTTCCAGGCTTCAGATAAACTGTTTGTTTTAAAAATCTATCATCTCAACCCATTCTTTGTCCCACTGTTGTGCACGGGTGACCCCCACAGACAGCTGCGGGAGGTCTAGAGCATACTCCACCACGCTGCTCCAATGCGGATTGGTGGAGGGGTTAGTGGCCAACCCTGTGTCGAATGTTCTCAAGCCACCCGAAGGTCTTCGACAAGGCTTAACGACTGTTTCCACCTTTGATAACAACCGAGATCGACGGCTTTACGTGCCCTCCGAAGCACGGTAGCGTCCATGAAATTTTGCCACTGCCGGTCACACTCAGCTATGGTTGCAGCGAACCACGACCGCTGGTTTTCAGGACGACCCAGCGTATTGAGCAGTAAATGCATAATGTTCGGACAGTAAATGTATTGAGAACTAAAAATAACATTTTTTTTATATTTACAAGCTTAGATACCATAGAGGAAGGACAAATTCAATCCGTAGTAATACTTTTAGACCGACCATAGACTTATGGTCGATTCAATATGATCGAAAGAGTTAAGCAACGATGGGCGCGGTCGGTTTGTAGATAGTGACAGCTAGTGGCAAACATTTCATAGACGCTACCGTGCTTCGGAGGTCACGTTAAGCCGTCGGTCCCAGTTGTTTGCAATGGTAGAAGCAATCGTTAAGCCTTGTCGAAGAGCTTCGGGTGGCTTGAGAGCAATTCGACACTGGGTTGGCCACTAACTTCTCCACCAATCTGCATGAAGCAGCGTGGTGGAATATGCAACTGTCTCTTAGAGGGATACCCGTGCCCTGCAGTGGGACGTCTATGGGTTGCAGCTATAATACTTTTAACTAAGTAGCTGTTAGTTAAATCAGTGCACTAATTGGATAGTACTAAGGTTAAGCTCAGTTTGAGGTATTTTAAGTAATTTTTCCAAACATTGAACCGTCGAGAATGTCACAAGGTCAACAACATTTGATATCGCGATTTAAATCTAACAATAACATTTGAAATAAATTGAACATAAAGCATGGTAGTAAAGTTAATTATAACCCACGGTAAATATTATCCTTTTTCGAGTGGGAGAACCTTTTAAAGGTACCCGTAGTAGATAGTGTATAGGAAACGAAGTGTATGACGATCTCCTGCTAGATGGCGCGGCGAGCGCAACACAAGGAGCAAGTCAATGAGAAGAAAGAAACTTATGTCTATGTCTATGTCTGTGTCTATGTCTAAGACGAAGATCGGGCTTCGTAGCGTGCAGTGAGCCTAGTTCATCATTTCATAGTTTTATTGGTAACGATAGTTACATATCATTGTTGATACAATTATATGTTGTATACATACATATTTAGATTTACAATTACAAATAATTAAAAAAAATTAAATCATCGATTACATTCACCCATTGATAAATTTTAATGTCAAAATATCGCTGCGACCCATAGACGTCCCACTGCTGGGCACGGGTCTCCCCCACAGACGCAGCTGCGGGAGGTCTAGAGCATACTCCACCACGCTGCTCCAATGCGGATTGTTGGAGGGGTTAGTGGCCAACCCAGTGTCGAATGTTCTCAAGCCACCCGAAGGTCTTCGACAAGGCTTAACGTCTGTTTCCAACATTGAAAACAACCGGGACCGACGGCTTTACGTGCGCTCCGAAGCACGGTAGCGTCCATGAAATTTTGCCACTAGCGGTCACCCATCCACAAACCGACCGGGCCCGTCGTTGCTTAACTCTTTCGATCACATTGAATCGAACCGAGCCATTGGGCTATGGACGCTACTATACTATCGCGAGCGAGATATGTCAAAATATACAAAAAAAAGTCATAAGAAAATAAAGAAAGGATCTCATTTTGAGGTAATATAAATTAAAGAGAAAATGTCACAATTAATTATACTTAAATTTTTCAAAAATGAAAAAATATATACAAATACATATATACCTATATTTTTTCATAACAGTAAATAAAAATATAATTGATGTGTTTAATGCATTAGTTACCTACATTTAAATTTACTAAGGAATTCCTCGACACTGTAGAACGTCTGTTCGATCAACCATAACTTGGTCTATGTTTGAAAGACTCTAGGCTGCTTGCGGTACTATTAAGCAATGGGATAATGTGGGCTGAAGTTACAGATATATACTGAACCATTAAATAGATCATCACTCACTATACAACCATATCGCACTCACCTAATAAGATTGCGGGGCCGTCGCGTGAAAATTCGTTACACCATTTCTAATAAGTAGGCCGTATGCTAAAACGTTACACACGTTTCAGTCATCTGAAAAAAATATTTGCGGCAAAATACGTTGTAATAAACTCTACGTGAACCCCGGATAGGGTGTGGTGCCATTGAAAGCGTATCTATAAGCGATGGTTTTACTCGTAGTTGACTTGCTAAAACTATCGCATAAAGAGTGGCTGGTCTAGTGGTCAAGTGTTAGTGGTAGATAATTATTGTAAATTAGCCTTAAGGCAGGTTAGTTACCCGTGTAGGATTAGCTATTCATTCAATGATCAATAGCTAATCCTTTGCCTTTAATTGATCAGTTTAGAATAGCTTTAAGTATACTTGTATCTCTTTTCTTTAGGTAGTTTGTAATTACCTAGACTTTCATTAAGCGTGTCTAATCACCTTATAGCGAAATAAATGATTTGACTTTGACTTTGACTAACATTCGCGCTTGAACACTAGACCAGGACCACATGTCCCGGGTTCGATCACCGGGTTGGCCATGGTATCATTGTTTTTTTTAACTAGAATCTCCGAGTTGTAGCTCTGGTGTATGGCAAAAGACTTACCATCTAATAAGAAAGCTGCATCTAATAAAAATACAGACAAATGTTATGTTAAGTTTTAGTCGAAGTGATTTGAAATGAGCATGCGACACTAATAACTTTGAATACGATTCAGAATGTAGAGTTACTATAGTTAGTAAAGGATTAAAGGAGCATTAGTTACTTGGTTGGGGGCAGGAGCAGTAGTAAGAGCAGGGACTGTTAATTAAAAAAAAATCATGTTATATTCACGAAAGACGGAAAGGAGGTTCTGTTATTCATTATGGTCCAGTTAGAAATTGTTAGTAACTGTTTTATACATACCGCAAAGATAGTATTATTGAGTACTTCAGATCGCAACACGTCTATCTATACCTACTGATATTATAAAGAGGAAAGATTTGTTTTTAATGTTTTCACACAAAAACTACTGAACGATTTCTAAATTTCTTTCACCATTAGAAAGCTGCATCTTCACTGAGTGACCTAGGCTATATAATATTACTAGGTGTAAACGAAACTATTGATATGTCTAATTCCACGCGAGCGAAGCTGCGGGCGTTCACTAGTTTTCGTATAAAGTCAACTTATAAGGTAGATGCAGTTAACATGGAGATAACTGAGGCAATGTTCACTCTTACACTACGACCCCACCCTTAGGTATTTTATAAGTAAGTAGTAACAAGCGACAATTTATATGGTTGCTAAATGAATTATATTATTAACTACAAAAAACTATAGCGAATTCTTATTGCATGGCTTACAGCCACACATAACTGAAACTAATTTATATGATTAGTGGGAACAAAAAACTTCGATAAATTATAAAAATAAATGCCTTTCATGTATCTTGTGATTAATCAACCAATGTTCAATAACCAAAGGATTTTTTGATAATAATTATCATCTATCGCTGACCCAGTCTTTATAATGTAGTTTTAGGATAAAATAGGGATGACATTGCAATTGCATTGCACAGTGCAGATAAGAAAGCAGTGTAATGAAATTAAAACTATTAAAAAGCATCAATATTGCAGCCAACAAACATGGCTCCTTGAGAAACCGCTTTGGCGCTGATTTTCAGTAGTTACGATCCAGGGGGTAGTTCGATCGGTACTTAACATTTAAATATTCAGTTTTATTAATGTATCTTTTTAAAAGCTTTTATTTAAATTCACTCGTATGTATGTAAAATATGTCCTGGAATCTTGCAATCAATATTTCACCCACTTCCAATGAAGCTAAAATTTGGAACACATATTTGGTTCCGATGACAATCCACGAAAATAAAAAAAGTATTAAAATGCTTTTTTTTTTTTAAATTTATCGGTATGTATATGTTTATTTAATTAATTTACTTACCTACTTTGACTGAGTCTCAAACCCATCTGTTCCAGATTCCGGTAGCCATCCAAAATGGCTCTCAAACTGAAATACACTGACGACATGGGCATCCTCCAAATCGACATGACCCCGTCAACCAGTCCCCAGGACGACCAAGCCCCTGCCGACCCCAAGTTCGACACCATCAACAACCGCTTCGGGCAATACGACCTATTCGGGGGCAAATACGACTATGGTGGGGAGACGCTCTTCCGAAGTCGATACAACAGCATCGAGGAGGAGCTCGCTAACACGCCGTACGCATTCGCTACCGATCGGACGCGTCTCGACTCACCTGTTCTCGATATAACTATCGATAAGCCCGCGAACATCGATATCGAATATGGCTTGTTCGGCCCCCAAGTCGATACGCCGGCGTTTACTGTGACGCAACTGATTCATGCGCAGGATCGATATTTTGATCTATCGAAAGAATCTAGGAAGGTGAAGAGTATAGTTAGTAATTTCGAAGTGCGTAGTGCGCCGGGCTCGGCGAAGAGGACGGTTAGAGTGGACAGGGGAGAACGAGAGGCCTTCCACGTCCTGCCCGGGGACGCCGAGGCCTGCCCGGTCCCGACTGCCAAATTACCGTGAGTGTTTTTTATTTCACTATTTTAAAAATAGTTATTACTCTCTTATGTTCTTTAGTGCCATCTTATTAGCAGACGATTTCGTTTAGTTGTTTTTGATATTTATTGTTGTCTGTTTGTTAAATTATGAGTTGTACCTACTATTGTATTCTGTGTTATGAGGTCTATTTGAGTAGGTAGTAAAGACTACTTTTTAGACTTATTAAGTTAACGGTTATTTTAGCTAGCAATAATTCTTGTGTTATTAAGGGTAATAGTGAATATACCTAACTCTTGTTTACTTTTATTTGTTAAATTTTCAATCTATTTAATTTGGTAATGTAGTTAGTGCATTGACTTATTATCAATGAGTTAGTGTCTTAGTTTAAATATGTACAGATTTTTACAAGTTACATCTATTTTAATTATCAGAATAATTTCTAAAATTATCAATCCTAATGACAGTCTTAAACCTAGCCTAAAACCTACATCATAAAGTTTAGTAAAATTTAATTAAATCAAAAGATAAATAAGATTAGATGACACTTCTCCAAGAGATCCTTAAGTAGCTAATTTTGACAAACAGCTAATACTTCCTGAATTGTCTAATAAATAGAAAGCTTCTTGTTAAAATAAAAAAAAGGATTTGGCAAATTCTGCATGTATTATGTGACCCAGATGAATAATGTGCAAATATTTAGTTTTAACCAAATTTTAAGAATTAGCATTAAAATCTCATGAATACTTAAATAATGACCATTGATTATGAAAAAGTAGGCGATATGTTAATTTGAGTGCGCGAGGGTCGGAACGGACTCCGGGCCTGAGAGAAACAAAACTGCTGTTTTATGGTAAGACTAGTGGACGCCCGCAGCTTCGCTCGCGTAGAATTAGACCCATTAAGTACCCTACGTTATAAAAGGAACCCCTGTGCAAAATTTCAAGTTTCTAACCCTTATAGTTTAGGCCCTGCGTTGATATGTCAGTCAGTCAGTCAGTCAGTCAGTCAGTCAGTCAGTCAGTCAGTCAGTCAGTCAGCTTCTCCTTTTATATATAGATATAGATTGGTTAGAGCATTACAAACAAGCCCAGCCTACTCTAAACGGAGCAATGTAAAAATTGTACCACATTAGCTGCCTCGTGGTGTCAAAGGTGGTGAGCCTATTGCCATACACCGCAACAAATCATGACTCCGAGCTGCTACCGGGCATTTCAGCAAAAACCCAGTACATGTTGCCCAGGTAGGGCCAGGTAGGGCCTCTAGCTTACCAATCGCCCTTGGTTAGCGATATATTAGATATAATAATATGACAAAACTTATATTAAATTAATAATAGTATAAAAAAAGAAATATATTATTAGATATAATAATATGATAAAAGTTTCGTTTAAAGATCCTGTCCTTCTCAAGGAAATAACCGGGTAAACTCTACCCATTGAAGTACAAGTAGAAGAGGGATTAACGGTATAAAAGTCCATCCATCCATATAATCTAAGCTTAGTATTACAAGCTACATCGCTTCATAAATCATATAGTTCGGACACCTACACATTTTGAATCTAACTGTTAAATCAATTTAAAATGCAAAACCAATTTTCGCTCTTTTAGCGTCAGAACCATAATAACTGAGTATCTGAGTCAGCTTACTCCAGCTGAGGTTGGCTGGACCGTATATAGAAACTCGCACCGTCTTTGAAACCTGCCAATACTATGTTTGGGCGTTTCATATTATCCAAATTATGTCAGACGTAAGTCTGTTTTTATTTCTTATGTAGTAGTAGTGGACGCCCGCAGCTTCGCTCGCGTGGTATTAGACA
The DNA here is from genome assembly GCA_944567765.1 of Carterocephalus palaemon. Taxonomy (NCBI): domain Eukaryota; kingdom Metazoa; phylum Arthropoda; class Insecta; order Lepidoptera; family Hesperiidae; genus Carterocephalus; species Carterocephalus palaemon. The sequence continues at coordinate 755,712 of OX155664.1, forward strand.
TAACAATAGTTTCGTTTACACCTATTAGTATATAGCGTATATCACTCAGTGAAGATGCAGCTTTCTAATGGTGAAAGAATTTTTGAAATCGGTCCAGTAGTATTTGTATGAAAACATTACAAACAAATGTTTCCTCTATATAATATTAGTATAGACTAGTGGACGCCCGCAGCTTCGCTCGCGTGGACTTAGACATAATATTAGTCTCGTTTACACCTAGTAATATTATATAGCCTATGTCACACTGAAGATGCAGCTTTCTAATGGTGAAAGAATTTTTGAAATCGGTCCAGTAGTTTTTGTGTGAAAACATTACAAACAAATCTTTCCTCTTTATAATATTAGTAAGTATAGATGATCTTTAACTATGTAGTAGGTTAGTACATGTGTGTTTTAGGTGATACTAACTGTAAATGCGACGTTCTAAGTGTTTGTTTAGACCCGTCTTGTGGCTTGAACTTTCTAGACCGAACTCAAGGTTGCGATTTTTTCACAGTCTGCAAACAAAACTGTGTTTGTAAACAGTCGCATTTAAACCGAAACTATACTTCTATTAAATGTTTTGTTTGCTTAGATAAATAATAATGCAATTAGATTTAATTTTGTTTGTTTTTGTAAACAATAAAAATTGTTCCTTGAGGTGGAAGGTTGTGGGATGTAAGCAAAATATATAGTTGTTAATTCTTTGCAGTAGTTGTAATTTAAGTGGCAAACCTAACAGATCATTTGCATCCCTAATCAAAACAAAGATAAAGTTTTATATATAAATGTAATAATACATATTTCCCGTGTCTTATCTGAGTTGCGTTGTATATTTTTTTTAAATTAATTTAACACTTAAACATATTATTGCAACCAACCACATTTTATATGTAATTTTAATGATGATAATTAAAATAATCGTTTTGCATTACACAAACTAAAAAATAACAAACAAAATATATTATGGTAATAAATTAAATTGATTAGCTGCAAACTGTAGACGTCCCACGGCTGGGCACGGGTGTCCCTCACAGACAATTCTGCGGGAGAGCAAACTCCACCACGCTGCTCCAATGCAGATTGGTGGACGGTTTAGTGGCCAACACAGGTTACCCAGGCCGAAGAAGCCGTTGCCGTTGCAGAAGGGTTGCCGAAGGTCTTCGACAAGGCTTAACGATTGTTTCCACCATTGAAAACAACCGAGACCGACGGGTTAACGTACCTTCCGAAGTCCATGAAATTTTGCCACTAGCGGTCACCCATCCACAAACCGACCGCGCCCGTCGTTGCTTAGCCCTGTCAATTACTTTGAATCGACGCGAGCCATTGGGCTATGGTCGCTACAGTTATAAACCACAGTCATTTTATTTGAACAACCTCGACGGCTTAACGTCCCTCTGAAGCACGGAACCGTGCGAGTAATGTTACCAGCGCTGCAGCGTTTACCCATCCACAAACCGACCGCGCCAATCGTTGCTTACTCGGTCGATCGCATACGATCGAGTCATGGATCCTTCAGTTTATGCAAATGTAGATATAGACGATAGTGGACTGTCCACTTATCTATTAGAATAGATAAGTGGACAGTCCATTTCACTTTTCAATTTCCCCAAAGGATCCCGTGGGAACATAATAAGCATTGTAGTAACTAGTGAAAGCACTTTCTGTTCCCATGTCCGTCTCTACATATACTATAATATATGTAGAGTTGAAAGTGAAGTGTATTAGAATTGATTAACTGTGAACCAACACGGGCCCGTTGGCGCAATCGGTAGTGACCCTGCCTGTTGCGCCAGGGGTCGTGAGTTCGAATCCCACTCAGGACAAACATTCTTGTGACGAACACTTGTGTTTGTTCTGTCTGGATGTTAATATTATCTATTTAAGTATGTATGTATTTAAAAATATCTATGTTGTTTAACAGTCTCTGACACCCATAGTACAGGCTCGCGTCTAGTTTGGGGTTAGTGTCCAACCCAGAGTCGAATGTTCTCAAGCCACCCGAAGGTCTTAGACAAAGCTTAGCTATTGTTTCCACCATTGAAAACAACCGGGACCGACGGCTTAACGTGCCCTCCGAAGCACGGTAGCGTCTGATATTTTGCCAGTAGCGGTCACCCATTCACAAACTGACCGCGCCCGTCGTTGCTTAACTCTGTCGATCATATTCAATCGACGCCATTGGGCTATGGGCGCTACGGATGGTGTCTATACATACCATCTCTATATAATGTATTATATTGTATTTTGCATCGTAACATACAGCTATCTCGCAGTACGTTTGTTTGTTTATAATATTGTCTAACCGTTCTAACAGTTTAACTAACACAGTGCTTGTGTAGTGATGCTATTGCGATTGTTATCAAACAGTGTTACCGTTGTATACAAGGATATTTTCATGCATATAGGATAGCAAACAAATGCATTCACAGTCCAAAGTCAATTTTAAAGTCAAAGTCAAAGTCATAGTTAAAGTTAAATCCAAAGTCAAAGTCAAATTCAAAGTTAAAGTCAAAAGTCAAAAAGTAAAGTCAAGTAATTTATTTCGCTGATAAGTGATTGAACACGGTTAACGAATGCTAGCCCCCATGACAACACTGTAGCAGAATTTGAATAACACTCGAGCTTCATTCAAATCTGGTTGCATATGCATGACAACACTGGCAGACCCTGAATAGGACTCTAGCTTCGCTCGAAGCCGGTTGCATATGCGTGGCTATTTAATAATCTGTGCCCAAAGTTTTTAGGACTCAGATATTAGATACTGAGGGTTATTTCCGAACGCAACCGATCCGATACCCTACCCTCATCTCAACTTCCTTCCCATCAATTAAAATCAAATACTTGGGGGGTAGAATGTGACAGTCTCTTCTGCGGACTACGCGCGTCAAGTCCGGTCGAGCTCCCGTGTTCCCGTCGATTTCGCCGCAGAATAAGTTACAAAGTAGCAAAAACATTATTTGAGTGTCACGTATTAGTGCATCTACAGTGTTACGTGAATATAGTGAATCAGCAAATCATCAAATGGACGATTAAGAAAGGTCGGAGCTCCGACGCGTCATCACCATCTCGACGCGGGGTACAGTCGAACCAGGTACCTTTCCACCCTATTTTTCTTTATCCAACAGATACTTAAACAAAATAAGAAGGACTACGTAAATAAGACATTAACATTTTGAAATAGTCGTTTTTTCATTCATTTTTTATTGCATTAATGGTATTTTATATAGGTACGTTTAATGAACGTCATAACATTTTTTTTTATCTACCGTCGAGTAACTACCGAATTACTTCTTCTTACTTAATAAATTAATGACTACTTCGCCGTGTTCTCGGTAGCACAAGGTTGATACTTTGTGCATCAACATTATTTTTCATTATTCCCGATTGCCTGAGACAAAACTTCTTTGTTGTTTTTTTATTACAGAGAAGTTTTGTCTTGAGCAATTTTGAACTTGCTTAACTTTTCGAGTGCGCTTGAGTTTTCTAGATTTATCTACATGCGCGTTGAAAAAACAAGCGTAAACAGTAAAACTCATCTGTAAACAACGGACGTGACAATGCAGATTTATGAAAACAAAAAGAATTTAATTTGCTAACTGAGAAGTTACGACGACGTATAAAAACTGTCCAATTCTCATTTCCGTGGCCGAGCGCTCACAGCAGAATGATACACGGATTTAGTTAAGTATTTCATGCTATACAATGTACATTATGTCCTAGTACACTTCTTTGAACTAACTAAATCATTAAAATGTTGTGTGTTTTAGGGGAGATTACGATTCGTACGGCGCCACGATTTGAAGGCGGATTCTTATAGATCTCGACGAAAGGAAACGAAATGAAAGAATAAAATTTTTCGATATCTCGCTTAGTTTCCGAGATATCGAGGTTACGATTCGTACGGCGCCACGATTGTTCTGAGATTGTGTCTAATCTGTTGGCCAGTAGCGGGGGGCAAAAAAAAAAAGGGGGGCTCGGGGGCGAAGCCCCCCGCCAAGAAAAAACGATACAGTCAACTCCAAATTTTGTTAGGTTAGGTTCAGGTTTGTCTATGTTTATCTACGCAAAAAAAGGGACCCCGCGAAGCGGGGTTCCGTCGACATTTGTGACAGAGTCCGACTTGTCTGACACGAAATTACGTTAGATTAGGTTAGGTTAGGTTAGGTTTCCAAGATATCGAGGATTTTTAAGCCTCGATATCTCGGAAACTAAGCGAGATATCGAAAAATTTTATTCTTTCATTTCGTTTTCTTTCGTCGAGATCTATAAGAATCCGCCTTCAAATCGTGGCGCCGTACGAATCGTAATCGTGCCGTGTTTTATATCATGCCCATCTCATTATGCCAATCACAATTCACAACAGTGGGACAAAGAAAGGGTTGTGATGATGATGATCAAAGCTTCATCTTTGAAAACTTATATTATTACTAGCTGACCCCGCAAACGTTGTTCTGCCATATGAAATGTCAAAATGACGCGACACTTCATGTAAACGACTTGACGTCAATGAGCGACGGTTAAAAGTAAAATATGTACTAAAATACTAAAATCGTGTTTAAAAAACACTTTCCAGTGGACTGGTGAATCTAAACCATTCTTGAATCCCCTAGAACACACACAAAAAATTTCATCAACATCTATCCAGCCGTTTACGAGTAGTTCACTGTCATACACACGTAGGTACACAAGAAATATATTAATCTTAATATATATATTTCTTGTGTGGATAAGGTAGAACTAATAGTCATAATTAAATCTAGTATACGTACAATCAACCTTTTTGAAATCGTATTGTCATAGATCGTGCTGCTGTGCAGATTGGCAGAGGGGTCAGTGGCCATTGAGCTGAGACCGAATATGATAACCAACGTTATATGCTATCCGGTATATTGAACTTCAAACTATCTTTGGAACAGAAATATTGTACCCCTGACTTCATCTCATGACCAAAATTTTAAAAGGTTTACACCCACCTCTTGCGAGCAATAGTCTGCCTCTCTTATGCAGCAAAAATGTGTTTTATGTATTAGGAATAAAGTTTACATTAGCATGTAGGTTTTAAACTCCATATATAATTATCGTGTTCACTGATGTATTTTAATTTAGCATACATATAAATAAATAATTAAAACATGTTACTTACTGCATTTATGTTTTGTTTGGAACTGTTGGTAGCCTTGTCCTGTTATAAAGCTACATACCCACACCCCGCGGCAGGCTTGTGTTGCGGACACAGGAAATAATACACAATTTCACCGCACTGGGGCAGCGTGGCGACCCGTGTCCATCTACCTATGCGTATTGTTTATTTAACATTCTTCGTCTACATTATACAAACTATAGATAACTTTATCTATTCACATTCACATATATATTCACTTATATCTAGATATATTTTAAAGGTACCATGCCTACTGCATCTTTCATCTGTGACTGGGAAATAGAACTGATAAACTAATGTCAGTGTTCCCACACAAGTGAAGGGTCTAACTGGACTAACCATCCGAATCTCAATATGAGTTGTTCAAAGTCTGTCACGGCTGTCGTGGGCGCCAGTGGATGGATGCACTCCATGCTAAATTGTTTTGACATCATTAAAAAATAAAATAAAATTCTAACTTAGTTCTTTCAGTCCACATTCTAACAGAGATCAAGATAAAGATAAAGATTTTTATTCATTTGCCCTCACAGAAGTCTTGTTTACAATAGTCTTATTTAGAGTTGTGTATTTAAACCATACTTTGTGAGAGCCTAGTGACTGAGGTAGGTTTTTTTTTTTTTTAGACATTATCGATATTGTAGTAATTAGTGATTTTTTTTTAAATTTCATGTCATCTTAATGTCATCTTATCGCTAAGGTGCCGAGACTAACGCCTGATGGAATTTCTACCAGTTATTACTATCAATTATCCACTTGGTCTCATCAGTTCGGTGAACGGCCCCATGTAAGGCGTGGCAGAAGGCTGCAGCCATTGTTGAATCATTCAATTAACCTTAACTACCACCCACTCGCAATACGCGCTCACTTTTACCAATGTCTAATTTTTCTAACGCGAAATTCTCACTAGCAGCTTGGAGTCTGGATTCGTGCCCGGCGTATGGCTATATAGGCTATTTTATGGGACCTAAACATATCTAGTGAAATGTGAATGTATAATATGTAATAAATAACTTGGACATTCTCACACACGGCCATCTGACCCCAAAGTAGGCGCGAGCCTGTGATATGAGTGTCAGAGACTGATAAACATACATAGATATTTTTAAATACATACTTAAAAATAATTGTAGCTTAGGAAAAAAAAGAAATGTTAAATTTAATGGCCCGTTGGCGCAGAGGGCAGGGTTCGAATCCCACTCAGGTCAAACATTCGTGTGACGAACACTTGTGTTTCATCTGTGTCTGGATGTAAATATTATCTATTTCAGTATGTATTTAAAAATATCTATGAATGTATATCAGTCTCTGACGCCCATAGTACTGGCTCGCGCCTAGTTTGGGAATAGTTTACCGTATGTGATGATGACCATGTTGTTTATTATTAATTTATTAATTCCAATTTCAATTTGATGATGGTAGAAACGACCCAGAGCTTGCTTTGCAATATCTCTGAAGCATCATCCTACAAGCACGCCTGTACAAGTTACTAAGGCATTGCCTTACTCGTCTTGTAATCATTGATTTTTGTATTAACATTTTCGTTGCAACCTCTCAAAAATACGGAATCGTGATTTCAAATTGTATGCAAATTGCAAACGAGAAGATGAAATCCAATCTGTTGTGATTGGAAGTTCACGAGGTTGAATTACTGTGAGTTTTTCGTAATCTTTTAATGATGAGATGGCAATTTGAGCGTATTTTGATAAGTTATTTTTAACAATGCTGCATGTCTTCACATAGCATAACATGCAGTACTTCAAACTTGAGTGTTAACCTCAGTTCAGAATACATCCATCCATCAGCTTTTTGAGGTACACTGCTGGACATAGGCCTCTCCTAAACGACACCACTCCGACCGGTCCTGTGCCTTCTGAATCCAGCGGTTTCCCGCCGTCTTCTTTAGGTCGTCTGTCCTTTCCGAAGGGCGACCTGTTCTGTTGGCAGACTTCACATGCCCTTGAGCACATTTTACCACCATATTTTTAGAAGAACGTATACCTACTGTACCTGCTGATAGACCTCCGTGGCATCACCATGTGGGTCCTGCGGAAGACCAGCGTTGGTTGTCTTCGGACTCCAGCATAATGCTGAGCAGAGCCCATTTTAGTAAAGTAACCGTTTTTATGTCATATTTGTGTTCTATTATTGTTTGTTTGTGTTTGCTTTACTAATAATAAATCATTTCAAATTTCAAACATTATTGAAATTACTCAGACATGATTGTGGTGGTGGGAAAGTGTGGTTTCTAGTTACATTTTTCTGGTTTTCTTGTAGGTGAGTAGTTTTTTAGTAATCAAATTATATCGCGTCGATTGCCTTTGGACGACACTATGAAAGAGTGGTGATTTATGATCCTTTGCTATATTTCACCAAAAAAAGTACTCCTCTTTCTTTGTGAGTAAAATACGAATGGCAACATTGGCGCGAAACATTTACAAGAACTTGTCAAGTTAAATATAGCGAAGCTAACCTCCAAATGTTTTTAAATGACCGAATGAATGGAATTATTGGAAGCCTTGGTAGTTTATTGTTCACTTGTGAACGACTGAACCATAATAATTTATGATAAGCAGTGATAATAGGGAAATAAACCTTAGTTTTTGCTTAGGAAATATAGTAAAAAATTTATCGTAATTAAAGATCGACTTCCTAATAATGTTGATAGCACAATAACTATAGATTGGTATCATCTGAATTATATTCTGTGGTCTTAGAGCGGTTGTTTCCTTGTACGGCTTCGCTTGGTATAATATTGTTTCCTTCCTTTTACATACAAAATTAGTCATTTAGTTTTAGAGAATTGTGACTAATTTGTTTAGTCAATTAGTCACAATGCACATGGCTTAGATGGCCCATGCTTTAAGTTTTCACTGTTTGGCAGATAATCGCTTGGTATAATAATGTTTCCTTCCTTTTACATACAAAATTAGTCATTTAGTTTTAGAGCATTGTGACTAATTTGTTTAGTCAATTAGTCACAATGCCCATGGCTTAGATGGTCCATGCGTTAAGTTTTCACTGTTTGGCAGATAATCGCTTGGTATCGTTTCGTTCCTTTTACATACAAAATTAGTCATTTAGTTTTAGAGCATTGTGACTAATTGTTTAGTTAGTCAATTAGTCACAATGCGCATGGTCCATGCATTAAGTTTTCACTGTTTGGCAGATGATTAAGTTACTTGAGGCGACCATCCTGCTCTCAAGGTTTGCAAAGCATATGTAGCCTACTTTAAACGGGACATTTAACTATTACTTATTACAATTAACTTACATACTACACTTTCTAGGAGCGGAGTTAGCCCAGGCTAAGAATACGGCCTCATACTCTGGAGGTCCGGGTTCAAATCCCAGCGGCACGCCCAATGACTTTTCTAAGTTGCGCTTTTGAAACATTTCAATATCACGCTCTATCGGTGAAGGAAAACATCGTGAGGACACCTGCATGCCTGAGTTCTCAATAATGTTCTCAAAGGCGTGTGAAGTTCACCAACCCGCAATTGGCCAGCGTGGTGGACTATGGCCTGAATCCGGATTGGTGGAGGGGTTAGTGGCCAACCCAGTGTCGAATGTTCCCAAGCCACCCGAAGGTCTTCGACAAAGCTTAACGATTGTTTCCACCGTTGAAAACAACCGGGACCGACGGCTTCTCGTGCCCTCCAAAGCACGGTAACATTGATAATATTATTTATTATTTTTATGTGTGTGGGAAATAATACTACCGGTTTGTACAACTAGTTATATTGAAATCAATGTAATTTACAATAGGACACACGTTTGCTACGATAGAGTACAATAACATAGGCGGGAAGGGACGAACCACAGAGAATACATACAATATAGTTAAAAAAAAATTGACTTTGAGTCTACAAAGGCGAAGATCACATTCAGCCAACAATATGTCATCGCTTTTTGATCTATGCGAGTGTTGCAGTGTTCAACTCAAATAAATTATTGTTATTCTTATATGAGAGAGCGAGATGTATCACTTTTATATTGCATTAGCCAAGAATTGAACCTGAGACCCACGTATCAACTACCTAGCAGTCTATGGGCTAGTTGCATAAATCAGCCAAGGCCGATACAATTAATTACTTAGTATAATAGGAGTTACAATTAATTCTTTCGGCGTGTAGTTAGTGGATAGAAAACTGCTTAATTATGTATGTGGCAGTGTGTTGGTATGGCCCAGTTGAAGGATTTAATTAATGAGCGAGAAAGGATATATCGGTTGTTTTCGCTTTGTTAACGCTATGTCTACACTAACCTATACTTCTGTACTAATATATATTATAAAGAGGTAACATTTGTTTGTAATGTTTTCACACAAAAACTATTGGACCGATTTCAAAAATTCTTTCACCATTAGAAAGCTCATCTTTACTGAGTGACATAGGCTATATAATATTACTAGGTGTAAGCGAAACTATTGTTAATTAATTGCACGCGAGCAAAGATGCGGGCGTCCACTAGTCATAAACAAAGCACAAGTGTTGTGCTAATGCTGTCTCTTTATTAGGCTAGTATAAAAACAAAATTTATTATTTTTCAACCGAGAAAAAAAATTTAGTCATTTAGAAAAAAATTTTGCTTATTTAGAAAAAAAAATTTGCGTATTTAGAAAAATTAATTATCTTATTTAGAAAAATTTAAGCTTATTAAGAAAAATAATTTAGCTTATTTAGAAAAATAATTTAGCTTATTTAGAAAAATAATTAAGCTTATTTAGAAAAATAATTTAGCTTATTTAAAAATATAATTTAGGTTATTGAGAAAAATAATTAAGGTTATTTAACAAAATAATTAAGCGTTTTTAGAAATAAAATGTAGCTTTTATTTAGCTAAACGTAACTATTGAAATGTGGTTATACTACACACCTGCCTACCCCTCTGGGGAAGTAAAGCTGTGATGTTATGTTATTACCGTATAATATTTGCACTGGTTAGTTTCACATCGAGATACTACTATTTCACATATACGCGCAGAAACTGTCATGTCACGAGTAAATCAAACTGAAGCATCGCTAACACTTTCTTTTACGAAATCGATCGCAGAAAAAGACACTTACTATTTAGGTAGGTATCTATACCTACCTAAATAGTACCTAAGTGTCTGTTCTATAACAGATATTTGTCTCCAACTGCCTCTAGTGATCACACGCGTGACTGTGAAACTATCTGGCTTCGATTCCCGGGTCAGGCAAATATTATTTGAGGTTTCTTGAAAATTTAAACTCAGTAGTAGCACGAAGTTTGGAATTGGGTCCGGTGTATTACAACAGACTCAACACCCATTACATGAGACCGAACTCATTAATTTTTTTAAATAAATTAGCTTAAAAACGTATTTTATTCCATACAATTAAACCTATTCCCATACAATTCTAAATTATTATTTGATGAGCATAGACCCCTCGCAGGAAGACTCGTACAGGATTTCCACGCGTTCCTGTCCTGGTGCTAATTTAATTCAATCTTACCGAAGATATAATGTTAATTATCGGTGAATAGTTTATTTCCAGACCTCTTGGGGAAAAAACTCAAATTTTCACCGCATATTATGTTATGTTTGGTTGCCTGTATAACCATTTGGTACATATTTTGTATAATAAGTTTTCCAGGGTATTCTGTGTTGACATAAATAAACTCTGAAATAAATAAATTATACTCTTGCTTTGTCCTCGAGATTAGCAATCCTATTGGTAATCTTCGGACAAAACCCTCATGTAATTATGATAGAACTTCACGTACAGGTAAGTTCGTTTAATCATAGATAGACCCAGGGGTAGATAAACAATTTATATCATTGTGTTGTTACATAAATATAATTGGCTATTAAATTAAATAAATATGATTGAATAAATGAATGATTTATTGATACAAAATACAACAGCACAAAGAAAAATAATATCAGGATCAGGGAAAGTAGGATGGCAAACTTAGTGCGTACCACTAATCACGATCATCATCAATACTAGTATGTATTAAAAATAGTAAAACATAAATATAATTAATAAAAGAGCTAGCGAACCTACGCAGTCTAGTTGGAATATGATTACCATTAAACCGACGAGTTGCTCAACGAATAACAACGGCATACTTACATAGTATTGTCTGAGATTGTCTGTCTGTACGTTGCGTGTAGCAGATTGCATTGTTCTAAACACCATGTAATTGGAGATTAGAAGACGACAGACGTGATGGGTTGCGATATATTGGCGCTTCACAGACTTTTGCTGAGCACAGTTTAGTAAAAAATATTCGAAAGGATTGTTGTTGGGTTGGCCTTTACAGCGTCACCGAACGGCGGTAAGGTAATTTTTTTTTTATTTACCTTTGCAAACGAGCATAGGAGCGTTCCAGTCCATGACAACCGTGACAAACATAGCGTAACAGTAACACTGTCCCTACATAGAAATGTCGAAACCGGCGCCACTATAAACACACCCTAAGCCATCGTAACTCAGCCAGAATTGATATTCATGTCAAATAATCAGGATTAATTAAAACTAGCTGCAATCTAGAGTTACTCGTACCTTGTTTGGACGCCAGCGAATCGTGTTTTCAATTGGCAAAATACGACAGTGTGGGAAATTATATGAATTGTTATATCCTGAATTGACATTAATTTATTATTTAAAAATCATTGAAGATTTAATTTAGTTTATACTTTACTAGTGGACGCCCGCAGCTTCACTCACGTGGAATCGATATAAATAAATAAATAAATATCTTGGACATTTTCACACACGGCCATCTGACCCCAAAGTAGGCGCGAGCCTGTGTTATGGGTGTCAGAGACTGATATACATACATAGATATTTTTAAATACATACTTAAATAGATAATATTGACATCCAGACACAGAACAAATACAAGTGTTCGTCACACGAATATTTGTCCTGAGTGGGATTCGAACCCACGACCTTTGGCGCAACAGACAGGGTCACTACCGATTGCGCCAACGGGCCTGTCGATATAACAATAGCTTCGTTTACACCTAAGAAGTAATATTATATAGCCTATGGCACTTAGTGAAGATGCAGCTTTCTAATGGTGAAAGAATTTTTGAAATCGGTCCAGTTGCTTTTGTGTTACAAAAAAACTCTTTATAATATTAGTATAGAAGTATAGATCTGCCAAACCAGGCCGAAACACAATTAATTGCTTTAAAAACAAATATTTCAAAGTAGAAATGGCATTAGCTAAGGCGTCAGTTGAACCGTACACATACTCTTACACCTTAAAAGCGAAGTAAGATCCTTGACAAAGACCTCGGTGTTTGTACGAGCGCAAAATCAGTCATAATCACAGACCTTGAAGCCTCAGAACCTCCCTGACACAACAAAAACTACGTTTTTTGCCGCCATTCGAAGCGAGTACAGTATTGTTACAAATGATGTTTTTACCAGCTCAGGATGAATTTCGTACACCGTGACGATCGTTGCTTACAGAGATTGTGTAATAGATCGGACTATAGTTTCTTCTCCTGGATTTCGATATTTCTTGCAGCGCGAAAGTATATCATCATCCATCCATCAGCTTTTTTTTGTGTCCAGGCCTCCCTCAATCGTCGCCACTCCTCCCGATCCTGCGCCCTCTGAATCCAACGGTTCCGCTATCTTCAGGTCGTCAGTCCACCTCGTCGGAACGCGGCCAACACTTCGTTTCCCGACGCAGTCTCCACTCGAATTTCTTACCCGGTTATCAAAGTTTAACGCTGAACCTGAATAGCTGCGCATGGGATATCAGTTCGGGGGACATGCGCATGCGACTGGCAACTCACGCGCCAGACTATACTTAATTAACTTCTACGCAGTCAAAGTCAGGGGTAGACTTTGATGCCTGTCTTAGTTTTACATACGAACGTGGATTTATATGGATAGTATGTAAATAGGTGTCCCACTGTTAGGCACGGGTCTCTACCACAGCTGAAGAGAACATTCGAGACTGGGTTGGTCACTAACCTTCCACCAATCCGCATTTGAGCAGCGTGGTGGAGTATGCTCTAGACCTCCCGCAGCTGTCTGTGGGGGAGACCTGTGCGACCCAGTGGGACGTCTATGGGTCGCAGCGTAAAAAAGACAAATTACGTTGTTAGTCTATTAAATGCATTCCTGCGCATCAACAATAAACATTCAATTACCGAATGCAAGCAGCTTAATGGAGGTGCTTTGCAGCACCCAAACGGTAATTGCGAATATCAAAATTGCCAATCAAACGTCGCGCGCGGCCTTGGAGGCGCGTTGCTAATAATTGCGACTGCACTGTCTTTGCTCCGCTGGGTATTGCTTGGCTGGTAGACTCTGGTAAATTCATCCTACTATTATTGGTGCCATAAATAACCTACATAGTGTCGACGGTACATAGCGTCCATAGCCCAATGGCTCGCGTCGATTCAATGTGATCGACAGAGTTAAACTACGACGGGTGCGGTCGGTTTGTGGATGGGTGACCGCTAGCGGCAAAATTTATGGGCGCTACCGTGCTTCGGAAGGCACGTAAAGCCGTCGGTCCCAGTTGTTTTCACTGGTGAAAACAACCACACAAGATAGTCTAAATTAGTGTAGTTTGAAGTTTGAAGTCTAAATTATAATCGTGAAAATCATGTCTAAAAGTAGGTACTTACCTAAAGATTATTTTAAAGGATATCTCTCATACAGTTTTTCAGGGTAAATATGAATACAAGACAATTTACTTTTAATTTGTACAACAAAAATGAAGATACGATGTCAGATAGAGTGGCAGTGCTGGCAACACACAAAGGGGGCATATCACGACGATCTATGACAAACGACCTTTAGATTCGGCAAGGATAGGTGAGTGAATAAAATAAAGTATCAATTAAAATACCCAAACTTTTTGCGCAAGTGGATTTTTGTACATTTTGGTGAATAGTTGTGTAGTAAGCTCAAATGGTTGGTAGCGTTATTTGTTCGTACAATTCCAATTCATTACAGCGAGCGATAATGTACATTATTCATTATTACATTACATAAGATGACTGTTATAACGGACTTCGAACGGCATTCGAACCCGGGACTCGCGGTCCGTGCTCCAGAGGGCACGTTAAGGCATCAGTCCCGTTGTTATTTTCCAAATATACATTACTTGAGCCCTTCTGTGCAACCAATGTGCTATCTAGACTGGTTATGTAATTATAGTTTCAAAGTCAAAGTCAAATAATTTATTTCGCTATGAGATGATTGGACAAGCTTAACGAAAGTCTAGGTAACTACGAGAAAAGAGATTTAATGCTATTCTAAACTGATTAATATAAGGCAAAGGATTAGCTATTGATCATTGAATGAATAGCTAATCCTACACAGGTGCCTAACCTGCCTTAATCTATATAATAAAAATGAATCGCAAAATGTGTTGGTAAGCGCATAACTCAACAACGCCTGGACCAATTTGGCCAATTCTTTTTTTTAAATGTTCGTTGAAGTTCAAGGTTGGTTTTGACGGCGAGAAAAATTTGAAAATTCACCCCCTAAGGGGGTAAAACGGGGGTGCAAAGTTAGTATGAAGCGTAACGCGAGCGAAGCTGCGGGCGTCCACTAGTCTATATAATAAAAATGAATCGCAAAATGTGTTGGTAAGCGCATAACTCAACAACGCCTGGACCAATTTGGCCAATTCCTTTTTTTAAATGTTCGTTGAAGTTCAAGGATGGTTTTTACGGTGAGAAAAATTTGAAAATTCATCCCCTAAGGGGGTAAAACGGGGGTGCAAAGTTAGTATGAAGCTTTGCCGTTTTTGAAGTTAGTGAATGTGTAACGCGAGCGAAGCTGCGGGCGTCCACTAGTTTACAATAATTATAGACCCGTTGGCGCAATCGGTAGTGAGCCTGTCTGTTGCGCGAGGTCGTGGGATCGAATCCCACTCAGGACAAACATTTGTGTACGAACACTTGTATTCGTTCTGTGTCTGGATGTTAATATTATCTATTTAAGTATGTATTTAAAAATATCTATGTCTGTATATCAGTCTCTGACACCCATATCACAGGCTCGCGCCTACTTTGGGGTCAGATGACCGTGTGTGAGAATGTCCCAAGATATACTCTAGACCTGCAGCTGTGTGAGGGGGACCCGTGCCCAGCAGTGGGATGTCTATGGGTTGTAGCTAGCTAATAACATGTAAACATAAACAATGTTTAAGCATCATATTAATTCAGCTCTTCGGGTGCATATGCAAAAAGTACAGTGGAGAGTGGAACTATGTTGCATCGATGTATCGATTCCGCGGAGAGTGGACTATGTTGCATCGATGTATCGATTCCGCGGAGAGTGGACTAAGTTGCATCCAGCTTACCGATATCGATGTATCGTATCTGTAATTTAATTAATCTAACTGTAATTTCATTCACGCAAAACTTACGTAACGAATGCGTTACAGACAGCCTCCCAGACAAGTTAATGTACATATTTGGTGCAAACACGCAAGAACTTTGAATTATACACGTGTACTGTCCAGAACATTTTGTAAACGGTTTTTTCGCTATGTCTGCTTAATTAGACAATTAACTTGGAGTAGAAAGCGGCGCATACGAACCGTCAAAGCACGTAACAAGGATTCCAACCATAACGCGAATTATACTATTTCGGCTGGCAATTAACGTTGCTGTGTGATGTAAAGGTTAATGATATTAAGTAATTTTGTTTTAACATACTTCTTAAATACTTACATAAATCAGTCGTGTAGAAACTGAAAAGTAGAATCACTGGCACATAATTCTCAAATACATGAATCATTCGTGTAGAGACTGAAAATTAGAATGACTGGCACATACTTCTCAAATACATGAATCAGTCGTGTTGAGACTGAAAAGTAGAATCACTGGCACATACTTCTCAAATACATGAATCAGTCGTGTAAAGACTGAAAAGTAGAATCTCTAGCACATACTTCTCAAATACATGACTAATGTAGTGTCAAGTTTGTTTACCCCCAAGTTAGGGGGTAAACAAACTGCTACAAATACATTGCACGCCTATAGCCTCGATCGTATGCGAGTTAAGCAACCTCGGGTGCGGTTGACACGTGGATAGGTGACCGATAGCAAGTCGCACAATGCATTTTTTTCGTTTATTATGACGTGAATTTTTTGTTGGTCGGCTTGTGGATGGGTGACCGTTAGTGGCAAAATTTCATGGACGCTACCGTGCTTCGGAGGGCACGTAAAGCCTTCGGTCCCTGTTGTTTTCAATGATGGAAACAGTCGTAAGCCTTGTCGTAGACCTTCGGGTGGCTTAAGAACATTCGAGATTGGGTTGACCACTAACCCCTCCACCAATCTGCATTGGAGCAGCGTAGTGGAGTATGCTCTGGTCCTCAGGCAGTAGTGTCTGTGGGGGAGACCCGTGCCCGATTTTTTCATTTATATGACGCACAAATGAATATCAATCTACCGTAGTTTACGGGAATACGCTCCGACGTAACAACCTTCCGGTGAGATCCGGTATTTCGTTATGTTCTCTGTAACATAATTATGGAACAGACAACTATTTCGGCAAGAGAAGACCTCGCCAACGGCTCGTGAACCAGTTTTTTAGCCAACTGTGCGTTCTCGACATGCCTCGCCACACTTGGCATAGAAATATACTAATATAAAGCTTGGCGTTATAAACTACTGAATGATAGGTTGGTAAAACTACAAGAAAATTAGATGCAATTTTCCGCCACCAACTTTCATTTCTTATCTGTTTATGTGCTCGAAGTACGGCGGTCTTAGAGATTCTTACGAAGTTCAGGATTTAGCAGGTTACTGTAGATGCAAATTAGTTACGGTAGGTATACGCCAGGATGTCCCTGTAGCTCGGGACCAGAATAGTGCTACGGTAGCCCCTGCCTGTCGTAAAAGGCGACTAAAAGGGGACTTCTGGGGTCGCGGGCGGCGAGAGTGGGAGCTCGCATCGCCCATCATGTGACCCCGCCAAAGACGACGCTGTTTGTGGCTGCACAGCGTTGTGTAAACCGGGAAGAGCCCGTCTTGGGCGCAGCGCTGGAGGGCACCGGCGCGTTCTACGAGAGATCCCGGAGCCCTCCTGTAGCGCCGGAGTAGGCCACCGAGCGGGTTTTAGTGGGTGACAGTCCCACATAACCCGGCGTCGCTCCCACGACGTCCGGGTACCTTTTCAAGGTTTTTCACTCGTTAAACAAAAAAAAAAGGCATACGCCAGGATAAGGCAGATAAAAGGGGACTTCCGAGATTGCGGCCGGGAAGAGTGGGGGCGCGTTCACTCCTGAACATCAACCGAAACTAGTCGGCCTATTTCTGACTTAAATCACACGTGAGTAAGCCAGTAATTTCTACAATGATAGTAACTTGTCTATTGAATAGAATATTCTCATTTTTATTTTTATTTTATTAATATTTGGGAAACATACAATATATAAAAATGTTAAATATAGAACAAAGTAATGATGCAAAAATCAGCGAAGTTTCCACTATTAAATAAAACAGACTAAGTTTGCAGTAAGAATTTAAAAAAATACAAAAACAAAATTTAGTATACAAAACATAATTTAGAAAAATGTAACTAGCATAATTTTACAATGAAAGCTACTTATTCGATATATGTTATTGATTGTCGTATCTCTCTTAAGCACCTGTATCAAGCAACTAAAAGGATCGACGCTCTGCAGATGTTTATTGCAGTGAATTAAAAATAACTACTATTCATAAAAATATTACCACAAATAATGTATCTTCACGCTGAATTATAAACGATTGCTTAGTTAAATTAAACTAATCGATAGTTGTGCAACAGCGTGAGTAAAGAAACTTAGTCTTAGGACAGACAGACAAATGATTGACGCCTACTATTAATTCAGTGAAGTCATATCTTCTCTACATAAAACAGCTTTAGGAGAGATTTGGGTTAGGGCCACATGAACTAAGGTAGTCAGCGTGGGAGTATGTACAGTATGTATGTATATGTATGTTTTCTTTATGTGGAATAGCAAACGAGTAGGTATGCAGCGACGAATTAGACAATAGGTAATAGATTCTTCACAATTTTGTAATGAATCCGTAAATGTGTTTATTTTACCGTTCAGCGCGGGGCCATTTTCAGAAGACTTACATTTTTACAAACTTTGAATGCCATAATTATTTATATCTAATCAACAGCCTAAAATATAAATTTAACGCTTCTATTTCTGAAAATGACAATACTTTCATACAACCTTTCATGCCCTTTTCAATCCTTTCCAACACTGTTTTCCAATTAAAAAGTAACTTATGTCCTTTCTCAGGCTATCTGTGTACCAAATTTAATTTAAATCTGTTCAGTAGTTTTGGCGTGAAAGCGAGACAGACAGAGTTACTTTCGCATTTATAATATTAGTATGGAAGTATGGATAAAACCTATTACCGCCAACAGTACAAATAAAATAGGCATGCAAAATATGAAATTGCATATAATTAATACCACGCGCCGCCCGCGCCACCTATCGATGACTCAAACCGCAAAACATTTCTCGCACTACGAACTACCCACAGTAAATGCTCCTACATGCGCTATTGTTTACGTCTTGCGTAAACTTCGTATGATCAGACAATTAATTACTCGAGGAATCCAACAGGTAGACGATGACGTTTTAACGGAGTAAAACATCACGCCTGTACCTAACCGAAGGGGCTGTAGTAGTAGTAGTAGTAGTAGGCTGATATTTGTGTACACCCACCGTTTGTCTAGTTCCTCTGTAATAAGTTTTAACTTGGTAACTCTATTTGCTATTGGCGCAATCGGTAGTAGCCCTGTCTGTTGCGCCAGGGGATCGTGGGTTCGAATCCCACTCAGGACAAATATTCGTATTTGTTCTGTGTCTGGATGTTAATAGTATGTATTTAAAAATATCTATGTATGTTTATCAGTCTCTGACACCCATATTACGGTCTCGCGCTTACTTTGGGGTCAGAAGGCCATGTTTGAGAATGTCCAAGATATTTATTTATTTAAAAATGTATTGCCATACTCCGGGCAAAAATTATAAACTGCCAACTAGGTAATTCTGATTTGACGTTAGAAAACCCCAATAATACTTTGCCCAAGCCGGGAATCGTATCGAAGACCTTTATATATGGTGAGTTCAACCACCTGATATAGATTTAATTAAGCCTAGACATTCATTAGTGAACAAGTTAAGCAGTATCTTCAAAGTCCAGCTAACATAACTCAGTGGTAACCGCATATGGTTAATACACCATGCAGTTGTAATTAGCCATGCGGTCGCTCACTGTGCGTAGCGATGCAAGTCATGGGCGGGGAGCGATTTATCGCACTGTTTTAAATCCATACTAATATTATAAATGCGAAAGTACCTCTGTCTGTCTGTCTGTCTCGCTTTCACTCCAAAACTACAGAACCTATTTAAATTATATTGGGTACACAGATAGTCTAGAGCCTGAGAAAGGACATAGGCTACTTTTTAATTGGAAAAAAGTGTTGTAAAGGGTTGAAAAGGGGGATGAAAGGTTGTATGAAAGTATTGTCATTTTCAGAAGTAGAATCATAAAATTTATATTTTAGGCTGTTGATTAGATATAAATAAATATGGCACTAAAAGTTTGTACAAATGTTACCCTTAAGGGTGTAAAATAAACGTAAGGGATAACACATTTACGGATTCATTACAAATTTGTGGAGCTAAAGTTAACGCGTTAAGAAGAATCTATTGTTATGTCTAATACCACGCGAGCGAAGCTGCGGGCGTCTAGTGTTTTATATACGAGGATTCTTCCGCCCGCGTCATATTTATTTATTTATTAATCTTTTATTTTTTTCTGTGCTGAATTAATCGTCAAGGGATGGTTTAAAATATAACAATTCAATCCTTTATCACCGACAAGCTACAGCAAAGATTACCACTGAACAAAATATATATTCAACCGCAATCTTGCCGATTATATTCCGAGATAACCACCAATCGATTAAAATTGATCCATAGTTTATATCCAATAAAATTAAACGATTATTTCAGTGTTTTGATCATTTCACGTGCCGTGCAATTTTCCGGGATATGCCTATGTCACTCTCCAGGTCTGTATATTACACTAGTGGACGCCCGTAGCTTCGCTCGCGTGGATTACATTACATTAAATTACAATCACCTACAAATATTATATAACCTATGTCACTCAGTGAAGATGCAGCTTTCTTGGTGAATGAATTTTTGAAATCGGTCCGGTAGTTTTTGTGTGAAAACATTACAAACAAATCTTTCCTCTTAAATAAGTATAGATACAGTACAATAAATCACATCGATCTATCATTACGCTGAGGAGAACAAGGACAAAAACAAACCGACACACTTCCCCATTTACATATACTCGTAAGTAAGATGTTATCGAAAGCCCCGCTGCCGCCCTAGTCGTGGGCCAGCGTGGGCCGAGCATGACAGGCGAAAGTCTTGCGTACGATGATTGCAACCCATTGTGATTACGGTGTGGCTTACCGCTCGGCAACGCATCGCTGACGAGTGATAAGTATGTAAATCTCAGCTGACATCAGTGAATATTGTTGAAATATCATCCATCAATCCATCCATCAGCCTTTTGAGGTCCACTGCTGGACATAGGCCTCTCCTAAATGACACCACTCCGACCGGTCCTGTGCCTTCTGAAACCAGCGGTTTCCCACCGTCACACATGTATTAAAATAAATCGACGTATTTGGCCGGCGTGTTGGACTAAGACCTAATCTCTCCCATTCCGAGAGGAGACCCGTGCCCAACAGTGGGACAAAGAAAGGGTTGTAATGATGATGATTGACATTATCAAGTTGCCCGTACTATGCCTGACTCTGTTCTGTATTCCGAAGTTTTCTTCCTTAAGCAATTTTTCAAGTTTCACTTCCCCAAATGAATCCAAGCTAGACCTAATTCGTGTTACAATTTTATTAATGTCCAAGAGAGTACATAAGAAACATTAATTCGATATATTAACCTATTTTTGTATGCATACACTAGTTAGGTATTCAAGGCCGGCGGTCCTTGAGGTAACTGCCTGTTCCAATTTCTCGGGCGGCTTGTATAAAAAATGGGGCTAGCATGTCGTATTCGGATGCGGAAATGGTAGTCGATTCAACAGCGTATCGATTAAGGGTTTTAATTTCCGTAGATCTATACTTAATATTATAAAGAGTAAAGATTTATTTGTAATTTTTTCACACAAAAACTACCGGACCGATTTCAAATATCTTTCACCATTAGAAAGCTGCATCTTCACTGTGTGACATAGGCTATATAATATTACTAGGTGTAAACTAAACTATTGTTATGTCTATTAATTCCACGCGAGCGAAGCTGCGGGCAGTCCACTGGTTTTAAATAAATTAATATAAGGGCAACAACCACAGCTTGATTCAAGAAATCCCTCACTGTCCAAAATATCCCAATATTGGGCACGGGTGGGAATGGGAGATGTTATTAGGCTTTAGTCAACCACGCTAGCCTAGGTGCGGATTGGCAGACTTCACATGCCTTCGAGAACGTTAAGAACTCGCAGGCATGTAGATTTTCTCACGATGTTTCTTTCACCGTTAAAGCAGGTGACATTTAATTTCTTAAATCGCGCATAACTTAGAAAAATATGCATGCTGCGATTTGAACCCAGAATGCTCGCGCAGTGAGAAGCGAGTTTCATAGCTGTCATAGCTTCTAGTAATTTAGTTAAGTGACATATTTTATTCATTTAATTTTGTCTTTATTGAACCACTAGTGGACGCCCGCAGCTTCGCTCGCGTGGAATTAGACGTAACATAACATAAAAACAAAATTTCATTGAAATAATGTAGGTATATACGAAAAACTTTTAGACCTACTAACTTTGCACCCCCCTTTTACCCCCCCTTAAGAGATGATTTTTGAAACTCAATAAAAAACCTTCATAGGTACTGAATTTCATTCGAATAACATCAAAAACGGCAAAGTTTCATACTAACTTTGCACCCTCGTTTTCCCCCCTTAGGGGGTGAATGTTCAAAAATCCTTTCTTAGTGCTCCCCTACGTTATAAAAGGAACCGCTGTGCAAAATTTCATGTTTCTAGCCCTTATAGTTTAGGTCCTGCGTTGATATGTCAGTCAGTCAGTCAGTCAGTCAGTTACCTTCTCCTTTTATATATATAGATATATACAGAATGTACAGAGCACTAAAGCATTCCCTATAAGGCAGCTTATTGTTGAAAATAATTTTTAGGACGTAGAGCGTAAACCGAATAGATTCTATATGAAACCTATTTTGGTCTATAAAGAGTTCACCCGAGGCAGTACCATCGCCCGTAATGGTAGTACCATTTCCATCATGTAGTATTCTTTGTTAAATCAATGAAAAGTTACCGGTTACATTTCTTTAGAGGTATTCATCCTAGTCCTCAATGGTATCAACATCTGTGACTGACTTGGAACCAGACTTTTACTAACAATTACTAACTAGACTATTACCAACTCCAAAATCTGCATCTCATTATCAAGAACCCTTTGAATCAGTTCTTTTTAGTACTTACACATCATTATAGTATTATTGCTCTAAACTCAACATAGAACAGTTCACATTTAAGTACAAAACGCACAATGGTTTACAAAAAATCGTAACGCATAATGCAAATTTTGGTTTGCATTACTACTCCTAGTAAAACGCCTCCTGGCGTGATAAAACAATCAATATACTTTAAGTTTGTCCTCAGCAGAAGATGGCAGAAGTATCTGTCTGTAATCGATTTGAGATTCCATAAGATTTAATGCTCAAACAATTCATAATTTACCTGCCTTGTTTTAATCGTCAGGTACTATAGTATCTGGACATTTTAAAAACAATATTCGCTACGTTTTCGACACCTTACTTAGCGTGTGCTAGCCCTATTGTCGCCATCGTGACGTAACGAAGGTCATTCGACTTGTACACGTTGATTGCTAAAAATCGTTCTTACTTACAATTATAAATTCATCTGGAGTCTTGAAGGACTAACTATGGCCATTAAGATAATTTTATAATAGTAACGTTGGTCAGTAACCCTGACTGTCAAGGTCCCGTGTTCGAACCTTTTGGTAATACAATGCTCTGGGTTTATAACATACAAATACCATTAGCTCTGAGTTAGGGTATATGGCAATAATGACTATAGGCTCACCAACTATTATTTATTTATTAGACATGGGACCTTAACATAACTGGTGAAAAGTGGATGTAATATGATCTTCTGCCTACCCTTACAGGAAATACTAGCGAGATGTTATATTATGGATTACCCTTGTTTATTAATTTATTTTTAGCCTATTAAGTAATAGGCAAAAAATTTATTAGGCAGAGGTATGTACTAGGGTGGGTCGAAAAATCGAATTTTTTGCTAACGATATCTAATAGTGCGGAAACCGTGACCCAGGTATGGACGAGTAACACAGTATATTTTTTGTTTTTTTTATATGACTCTATCTACCCGCGCATTGATTTTGAATTTTTGGAAATATTCCTTTAAATTTTTCCTGTTCAGTACATGTTCAAGTCGACTAAAAAAACTTTTAACCACATATTTATCTTTTATTATTGATTTTATTACGAAATCGGGTAAGTGCACTCAGTTGCACAAACATAGTTAGTTAGTAGTAGTTAGATAGGTTAGTTTGATTTGTTACTATCGCTGTTTTAATTTTGCAAGTGATTCGTCATGGATATTGTAGTGTTTGGGTATTATTATAGTAAATAAAACACGCCTTTGATCACTCAATAGGTGAAGTAGGTAATGCGTCTGGTCCACGTCCGTATTCGCTCACCGCTAGCGCGTGACTGATGCCGGCGCATACACTACAGATATCAGCCTTAGAAATGCTAAAAAGTGCTGTATTTTTGGTGCGTTTGAGGAGCTTCATGACAATCAACTACCCACTTACTAAAAGTGTATCAGGCCAAGTGTAAAAATGTAATAAAATCTTGGAAGCGACTTTCAGAAGATAAAAAGCAAGAATTCTTCATGAGTGCTGAAAAACTGTTTGATTTGAGTTCATGTATGTGTCAAAACATTCAACTATGTTGTTGCTCTACAGAAAAGAAGGTCCCAAAAGAGCAACAACCTTTCTTAATTGATC
Source organism: Carterocephalus palaemon (assembly GCA_944567765.1). Taxonomy (NCBI): domain Eukaryota; kingdom Metazoa; phylum Arthropoda; class Insecta; order Lepidoptera; family Hesperiidae; genus Carterocephalus; species Carterocephalus palaemon. The sequence continues at coordinate 779,945 of OX155664.1, forward strand.
AGAGGACTGATAGGAAAATTATTATGGAAATAATGGATTTTACGGCAACCCCGAAGAAATCAAAATAACAACAAAGTTTACGCTCCTGTCTGGTTTGAGATATGATATGGTTTGGTTCCAGATATCTTTCAGTCGATTTGAAAAAGGTGGTAGACCTCATTATTAAACGCAATGCTTACTTTGCGCATCCGGAAAATCTGTTGCTAGCCATGATAGCTGATCCACAAAAACATGTGCGAGATTTCGCTGCTTAGCGCATTTTGAAGGCGAGGGAAACGCCTAGTGCTGAAAATGTGCCTCGAGTATTTCAGGTACCTCATATTAACCTAGATGCTATAACTTATATAGATCTAATAAACTGGCAACAAGAGTATTTTCAACCCTCAATACTCTATGACTCCGTGAATCAAATGAAACTCTTAATTCTATAGTAGAGTCTGGAGGAAATGAAGATCTTCTTTTCCTGCGACTTACTGGACGCAGGCTGTGGAGCGGGCGGTAAAGATTGTTACAGAAGCTCCTACAGTCACGAAGTCCTTACAGCTTTGTATCAAAAGTTCAAGAGACAAAATTCAGAGTGGGAAACTAATGTCAAAATTTGAAAGTGAGAAGGATTTTAAGGCTCTTTAAATGTTTTTTATTCATTATTTTAAGTTATTTTTGTTCTATCTGCTTATTAAAAAATACTTTTTGATCTGTATGTTGTTTTTTGCATATTAATATAACTTTCTACTGCGTGAGAGTTATAAAAAAAATATAGCCTAACTATGGAGAAAAATTGTGAAAATTTCATATTTTCAAAGTAGTTGCGCGGGTAGAAGGAACGACATAATCAACTTCTTTTTTTGAAGGTTTCTAGTCTTTAAGGGTGCGTCACCATTTTATCACTATTAAAATTAAATCCGAGTAAAAAAAAAATTTCTCATACATGAGCGACCCACCCTAGTATGTACATTGAAAAGAGTTCTGTTCCCGGCTATTCGGTTTTAGCTTAACTGTTAATCATCAAATCCTACCTGAAACAACCTTAAGTAAACCATGATTCATTATTTCGCCCTTTGCTGACTCATTCGTGTTACAGTGTTACATAGAAAAGTGTGAAATTATTTGAGTCACGGCTAATTCGTGTGTGAATAGGATTTTGACGAATGGTTGTTTGAAAATGACTCGTAAACAAGCCGTACGTTAATTTGAATAACAGTTTTACTACAGATTTAAGGCTTTGTATTAGAATAATAATTAGACTACATACCACCAAACCTATTTTTTGTAGGGGTAAGCAAAGGTGTGTGTAGAACCACCAAGCCTATTGCTATACAACGGGCACAAATCCAGATTCCGCTGCTAGCTGGACATGTCAAGTTAGAAAAACCCAACAGTTATTGCCCGACCCGAGGGTCGAACACAAGACCTTTAGCTTAGTCGCGCCAGCGACCACTAAACCAACGAGGAGAAAAAAATGCTGTGGGTGTGTGCCGAGCTGTGATTATATTATATTAACTGTACTGTATACCATGTGATCGAGTTTTTAAGACCATCTGGAGAGGCAAAGCTGCGCTTGGTATCAGTGCGGGGGATATAATACGAACCAATCAGCGTACGAGTGACAAATCCGACTTCCGACCGAGATTTCTGCGTATTCAAGGTCAGAGCTAGACTTTGATGCCGATCTCCATAGTTAAAACAAACCTTTAGTTGTTTAAGAATGAGTACATAATTTTTTCAAACCAATTTGTGATCATCAATCTCAGTATTCTCCCTATTCTTGTTTTAAACAAATGTATCACTAATATCAACCTCATTGTCCACAGAGTGGTGCCAACGCCGAAGAAAAAGAAGGAGACATCATTCGCAATATTAGCGGATCTCCCAACATCGAGGCCCACCAGCCCCAAGTCGCTGCCCATAGAGATCCGGCCCGGCAGAGTCTCGCCTTTCAAGGGTAACTCACAGTCACACTCATAACAGTCATAACATAACGCACAACTGAAAACTAAAGGAAAAATAACATTTATTCATGATAAAGAACAATATACTAATAAGAGACATAAAATACTCATAAAGAAACTTAAAATCTAAATGACCTACTAGTAAAGTTTAGAATTTACTTAAACTCGTTTAATTAAAAAACAACTCACTTTGGATAGATGTACAGGTATCACTTAATTTAATTCAAAAGCTAAAAATACATGACATAAAATATTAATAGCACGGTGCGAAATTAAAAGTATTGTTCATACAATATCTTGAAGTTGTTTAGGATTTGAATATGAATTATATACATACAGACAAAATTATTTATTCAAAAATGCATTTGTTTTCTAATAAGGTCGTGGCTTCAGAGAAGAGACTTCGAGACACAATACTCCTAAAACTTCAGCGGCCAACTCCAGGTGTAGTTCTCCACCCAGAAGAAGGACAAATTCTCTATCGAAAATCGACAAAATGGCTACCTTAGCCGCACTGCACCCACCAGTACATTTGAGCAGACCTCATTCACCGAGGAATTTTCTTAAAGAAAACATCGAAGAGGTCAGGGAACTCAGTGAACTGAATAGAGAAAAACACGAAGCAGAAGCAGAACAAAAACGAAGAGAAGAAGAAGAGGCATTGCTAAAGGAAATGGGTCTTCTAGATAAAAAAGACTCTAGAAGTAATTCTAGGAGTAGAGTAAACTCACGTACTAATTCTCGTACTAATTCTCGAAGCAATTCACCGATCAGGATTAAAATTAAGTCTAGATCGAATTCTCCATCTGCTGTCTTATATTACGAAAACATTTCAGCAAACAGCACAGACTTTATAAACCCCGACGAAGCAATCGCTAGACCTGTACAACACAGATCTAGACTAAGATCGGTATCGAGGTCTCAGCCGCAATCCAACAATGGATCACCGAAACATTCGAAGATACCGCAGCGACAGAGCTCCGTTTCTCCCGTCAGACACACTGGATACGATATGTTCTCTAATCGAAGGCCGGTTCAAAACAATCTCAACAAAAATCAAAAATTTATCTCGAATAGCACAAGTAGCATTCACGAAACAATAAAAATCGGTAGCAGGGCACACGATAAACGAAATATAAGTAAAAGTACTCAGCATTTAGATATATCTCCAACTGTCATAAAAAGTAAACCTCCTATATCGCCGAGCAGAGGGGGACCACCACCATCTAATAAATCAATTAATCCGAAAAGGCTTTCTCCTATTGTAGGTACGCCAAGTAAAAGCCCAATCGACGATGCAAAAGCTACTTCAGCCAAGTCATCAAAACCTACACCAGCTCCTAGAAAACCGGTCAAAACGGCTGGGAACACACCTGCTGCTACATCCAGATTAAATTCAAGAACTCCTAGCAGAGGTGCTAGTCGAGATCCCAGTCCAGATAAAAGAAAAAATATAACCAAGACGTCCCCACCAAAACCACTTAATACATCTACAAGACCAGTTTCTAGGGTACCTAGTTCGAAAACTGCACAGAAACTACCAACCACCAACAAAATCGATGTGAAGAAACCGATAAACCGAACAGATAGTACAAAAAGCTTGACAAGGACATCTAGTACAAAAACACTAAATGAAAAGCCACCGACATTAAAGAAAAAAGACAGCAAGACGGATTTGACTGAAAAAAATAAGTCGACAAGCAAATTGAACGAGTTGGGGATTAGGAACACGACCAAAAATGACAAATCCATTTTAAAAGCACAGAGTAAGAAACGGGAGTCAACTAAGGATGAAGAAAACCAAACTGATGCTACAAACGAAGGAGAGGAAGTAATGAAGCAAGATAATGAAACTCAGTATGACAAAAATGGTCAAATGGTTATCCTCACAAAGAAAAACATAGTATCTATGACAACTGCCGCAATTACATCTCAGCCATTAGAAGTTGTAGCAACCGTTACCAATCAGTTGCCTAGTACTTTTGAAAAAGCCAGAGAAAAGGGTATTTTTGAAAGATTAAGTTCAAAAGAATCATTAGTTCCTAAGGAAGTGGAATCTCAAGTTACTAAAGAAGTAGTAGAGAAGAAAGAAGAAGAAAAAGAAAAAACAGAAAAGGAGGAAAAGAAACCACCTCCAAAACCTCCAAAGAGTAGCTCAACAATATTTACTGATGATCATATTAAACTACGACTATTACAACCACCGTACAACAATCCTCAAGTAGAACGCGTGAAGCAAAAAATAGATAGCATTTTAAAAGAGCCGGAGATTTCTACTGAGAATATTTTAGCATCGACCCCAAAAGCGATCCAAAATATAGAAAGTACTGTTGATGAAATCAAAACTGAAGCAGTTGAGACGGTGAATGACGAAATTCTGAATGTTACAGAAATCAAAGACGATACATTAAAACAAACTCAGGAAATCACCGCCGACTTCCGTTCAGAGGCAAGTAAAATAGTCGACAGCATAATAACACCAGTGGAAGAGATACAAGACATTGCAGAGAAAACTAAAATCGAGGTTAAAGAAAATATAGAGCCGATAATCACGGTTGTAAATGAAAAGAAGAATGGTGCTAAGACTGAGATTGTTGAGAAGATAAACGAAGCTCTGGTGAAAGGGGAAGGGGACGTGGAAGTACAGAGTTCTAATTTATCTACTCCAGGGGAAGAGAAGCTTGCAGTCCCCGCCAAGACAGCAGACGGCGAATCTGACAAATCTGCGCAAAGCAATGGCGGGTGAGTTATTTTTATAATTTTTTACAACTTCGCAGTACAATCGCAGTGGCCCTGATTGCATAGTGTCCCCGGTAAAGATCCGGGAAGAAAGCAAAGGAACTGCGCGCACTAGCAAAATAGTGTCCCCGGGCGACATTTTGAGGTCAACGCACCCCAGAATGCCGCCACGGGAGTACACATGAAAAAAAATCACACAGAAAAAACATGCCAGTTCTATATTATTGGTATATTTTTGTGCAACCTTTCAAACATGACCCTTTCATCGAAGTAAATACTTCTTGTACGAAAAACAAAACCAACGAAGTTACTTAACAAAGTACCAATACTTTAATTAAACGAAGCAATAATGCCGAATAATGTAGGTATTAAGATCTACTTCATATTTTTTGTAACACTGACGTAAGTTTTATGTTGCCGTGTTAAAGTCGAAAATGATGCTCCATCGTAGTTACTGGACGTAACAAAATATGCTCGTCATTTACGAAATCGTTGATTACAACTCGTCAAAGACGAATGAAAGCAAAAACCGTCAGTAGTTTTGCAAAACGCATTTCATAGAGACAATTGCTTTCGAAACGAAATCGACAAATGTAATGTTTATGCAAACCGCACGCACTCCGGGGAGTTATACGGTAAACGGTGAAAACTACCTCGGGTGCACTTTCCTTCGGTGCGTCGGGACGTGGATATGCAATAACGTGCAATTAAGTAATAACTTCTTTATGGTAGAATCTGTATATTGTGTAGCACATACTATAGATTCCAGATTGCACAGAATCTAAAGTTGCCTAAGTACATACTTAGGCATCACCATTTTCTGTCGTGTCATGATTTATTAACGGATATGAGATAGAAAACATATGCTTTCATCCACTGCCACCCATGGAAACTGTGGAAGACTGTACAAAACTCATATATGGAATCTCGTTCATTTGGCCATTTTGGTTCTTGATTTGTGATAAGTATGTGACAATAGAGTCAGCTCTCATTACATAGGACCGAACTTAACGGGGTGTTGCAAGAAATTCCGGAAACTGACGTGTTTTCAAATCTTATGATTAGATTGATTGATTTGATTGATTCAAATCTTATGATTTGAAAACACGTTACTTACTATGCGTTTAATCAAGGTCACTCTGCCTTAAGGAATTTGAAAGAAATGATTTAGGTAGTTAATGATTATAAAAATGAGTAGGTACTAATGTAATGATAAGTAGATAGATTTTACGCATAAAACAATAATTCTGACAATTATTCTGTTCGCATTAGTGTATGTCGTATAGTAATTTTAATTACAAATACGAGTATGTATTTAAATATGAAGATATTAAGATTTTACACTTTTTAGTCCAAAATCAAAGAATTTAAATGTAAAACATAAATCTATTGTTTTTTTGTTGTGTATGTCAAAAACATTAACAATGTGGAGAAATAAGAACTGTTTGAAGCTGGTGAATTAATCTTTATCTATACGCTTATTGTTATAATAAACATTAAGCATAGATACCTACTTAGGTATTATAAAAAATCTATCGTATGCATAATGCTTTATATTGTCTATCGTTATACGTTGTCCATCACGATTTTGATATCAGTATTCATCGAAAGTGGAGGCAAATAACTGGTTTATGACATCGGGTTTTTATTATGTTTCAAATCTGTTCAATCAAGATGATTACAGCAGAATCTTTATTGCAACTTGCCAGCAATTACTATTGTTATGTACCTCTTTGTTTACACAGTTCCATAAGCGTCGCAAATATAAGTAGTAATCTTTTAGATAATTATGAATTTTGCTTGGTCGGCTGATATGAAGACTTTCATGGAAGTCTTGTCCACCAGACTCATTTCCGTCTCAGGTGACCGGAGTGCTGGCAATTTTTTCGCACAAAAAATGAGCCTCGCTATACAGCGGGGCAACGCTGCCAGCGTTCTGGGTACAATGCCAATAGACCTGTTTCTGGATGACATACATATTTATTTCGTGAATACTTTTTACCATTTTTTTTTTGTAAATAGTTTGTTTTCTTACTTTATTCTTAAACGTAGTATTATATTATATTCTCATTGTTAATTAATATACATTAAAGTACGTTATCTAAGCTTGATCGAACCAAAAGCGAAAGCATACGTCACAGTATCAGTGTCCAGAGATATTTTAATTTTTAGAACACTTTTTTTTTTCAATGTAATACTCAAAGAGCACAAAGGCATGCCCAGCAGAATATAACAGAGAATATCTCTTTCAGAAGGGTGAACCAACACCGGGCAGTATCAGGGGCATTCGCGTGACAGCCGCTATTAGCATACTGCCCAGCTAGGGTTGTCGACTATTACATCGATTGGAATGAAAATCTGCTAACATTTTTTAAAAGCTTATTTATTATTTTACTTCACTTGTATGTATGTATGTATGTCCTGGAATCTTGCAATCAATATTTCACTCACTTCCACTGAAGCTATCGAACTGAAATTCGGCACACATGTTTGGTACCGATGACAATGCATGCATGCAAATAAATACAATTAAAAAAAATAAAAATAAAAAGGCTTTTTCAAAAAATAAAAATCTAGTGATCTTTCTAAAAGAAATGCGATGGGATAAACCTTGTATCTTCGATTTTCAATCATTAAGGCCTTGGTATTCCGGATGGAATTGTAGAGAACGCCAGTGTGTCGGTAAAAATCAATTTAAGGGCTCATAATTTCTAAAATATCACGATTCAAAGTAAGGTTTTTTAATTTTACATGAACATGTATAATGTATATGAAATACAAGTGGACGCCCGTAGCTTCGTTCGCGTGAAATTAGACACAACAATAGTTTCGTTTACACCTAGTAATGTTATATAGCCTATGCCTATCTTCATTCAGTGAAGATGCAGCTTTCTAATTCATGTTTTTGTGTGAAAACATTACAAAAATCTTTCCTCTTTATAATATTGGTATAGATTAAGATTAACACTAACTACTAACTTACTATTAAAGAATTTAACTACAAGAATACCCTTTATTAAACGTGGACTTCAATTCATTAATCTTGTCTGCCTCACAAAAACTTCGACAAGCCAAGGCCACTTGAGCCTATATTACCACCCCTTAGCTAATTTCCGCTGCGTAAAAAATCTGAGCACTTTTTCGATACAACGCTTGACACCCCTAGCTAAACTCAACCTCTGCAGGGTTCATGAAGCATGTAGTTGAGCTATTCAAAACACATTTGATCTCCCTCTCTCTTTTCAACCCACATTATTTCACTGCTAGATAAAGGCATCTCCCAAGGCACCGCTACCTATCTTCGGCTCTCGTCAATTTGCTATCCATTGCCTGAGATCGTCGCGCCACCTAGCAGGAGGTCTATCCATACTCAGACGCGGTATATACACCGCGAGAAGTATATATACCTTGAGCTATCAGCTAGCTCAGGGGCTGAAACTCCACTTTTCACTAGAGTGTGCCGCTTCGAATCCCAGTGGCACGCACCAATGATTATTTTAAAATTAAATGCATTTATAATATATTAATAATATATTTATATATACAAAAACATATTATTATATAAAAGATAATATAAATCTATAAAAATAAAATAAAACCGTTTAGTTATAAACCAATTTAACCGCCAGACGCCTGTTGCGTGATTTTCCGCTACTCGCCAACAGATGGTGCTAGGAACTGTTAAAAATAGAATAGAACAGAAAAATTTAACAATGCGAAATATGTTAAATTTTTCTGTTCGCAGCTTGGAACTACTTCGAACATAATACAGTAGTTATAACAGAGTAACGATGATAACTGACGTCTCGGTCTAACCGACCTAAAAGATTTTTTGGAGCATCTTATTCCTATAAAAAGAACCTTATTCCTTTAAAAATTATTTTGGTGAGTGTTTAAAATTGTACTTTCTCGTTTTTAAATATTATTGTAACTGTACTGGATCGACCATCTATTATGATGTATCATATTGAACCCCATTAAATTGTTATAATTGGTCTTTATTCGAAATTCGAATTCGAAATAAGTAGGTACACAACTCTATTGTAGCGCGATTTTAAAATTTCATGTCTGCATTACCGGACAGACGCTATTATAAAATAAAATAAACAAACAGTACCTAGGTACCCAAATCACAGACTTAACGGTTAAGCGTCTCCATGTTTGCGTTGGAAACCTTTTAATTAACCTAATGCCTCTAATAACTCGCTAACCCTCACAAGAATTTCTTTCAACTTGTTGGCTATTTCTTCAGAAATTCACGCTAACTAACCACTCGATACGAGTCAGCCCTTAAGAAACTAGCGCACGACAGTCCGCCTTCGGCCGCGCTCACTATTTGTCGTTTTCATGGACAGCTTCGATTTTCAAAAATGGCGGGAAATTCCCTGAATTTTGACAACTCAAAACAATTTATTGTCTATGAATAGTGATGACGTTTCGTTTCACGAATTCCAAAATGTCATCGAGTGTGCTGTGAAATAATCTTATGCGTTTCAATTTTGAAATATGAGATTAGATAAACAAATAACCGTTCTAACTGTTGTGTAACATTTAAACTAAGATTTAAACGTATAAATAATACAAACAGTTAAAGAGTGTGCGCAAAAAAGTGCGACGATGATTCACAACAGGACAGTCTATATCTTGCCAAACGAACTCCTGCCGAAGCGATATGACAACAGTGACAATGGGTAAACTTTACTTGTTGACCCTACCCCTGATAAATGAGCATCATATGAAGAGACTATTAGACACTTTACATTCAATAGAGGCTTAAATTATTGCATTGCCTTAAAATAACATGTATTTCATACTAAGTCAGACACTTTCTAGTGTCATCAACTTTTCATAAGCGTACCTACTATTGCTTTATGTAATAACAAAAGTGTGATTAATGAAAATATTTTCGAAAACACAACTAAACAAATAGGTAACGAATTAGTTATCTGTCTATACTCTTTAGCTTTTCGCATTAATCAATGCCTAGAATATTGCTCTATGGGCTCCATTTGAATTAATTCCCACAGTAAATTAAATAAAATCTTAACAACAAAGCTATTTAGATTAAATTAAGGTTTCGAGGGGCGAAAGCGAACCGGCACGTGACCCAGTTAGCGAAAATGACCTAAACATAAATAACTTTAGACGCGTAGTAAAATAATGGAATAATATTCCTCACTAGACGAGCAACCTACTGACTACACTGTCGCTGTATTGAGTTGATTTGCAGGTACCAATACTGAGATACGATAGGAAATACCAACAGATTACTTACCTGCCACGCACTTTCAAATTGTAGAATCATCTATCACGATGGGCCAACATGGATTTCTTCAAAACAGCTCCCAAAAAGAACCCTCTTTAAGGCCAGCGACTCTATATAATCATTATTAATCATAATACCTAATAATTTGTCCGTCTGTGTGCTATGATTGTATTTGTAACTAGCCTCTATTACCAGTATAAGTAGGTAATAGGTATAGTTTCATGAGAGCTCCGGATTGAGTACATTAGGTGTTTCCATAATTGTTTAATCAAATCAAAAGCCAAGTCAGATCATGTTCGTACTAATATTTCTATCTCCCTGAACACCAAACAATAATAACGCGTTTTCCAAATTTCTAGATTCCCGGGCCAGTCGACACTGCTAAGGTAACCATCAACTTACTTGAATGCATGCGAATGCCTTCTATTCTTCTTATTTAAATGCTAGCTGTTCCCGTAAATGTTACGCTATAAACTCGTTACTTCGTCAGCGTGAATTAGGTTTTTTAAAGTTACTGTACAATCGTCTCACCAGATTAACACGCAAATAACTAACATAAAAGCATTCCAAGTGATCATATTTCCGGGATACTTACTATCCTATATCCGTTTTTATGCCGCATTCAATTCGATATCGAAGTTTTATTACTTGTACTATTCGAGGCTTAGATAAATAAAACAAATCATATGAATAGATAGGTCTGTCCATTCTCAAGATATCATCTGAAAAGTCGTCCCGTACTAAATGTATGAAAAAGTTCATAATTTTTCGCTCAGTTTTTGATGACCTCTTTTGGACCTTTAAATTTTTCTTTTTTCGAGTGGACTCAATATAAATTCTTTAATAAAAATTCTCGCTATTTGGTCATAAAGAAGACTCGGCGTCGCCGAATAGCGAATTTTATTACCTATAAGTTTTACTATTATCACCAAAGCTCGTCATAGATGTCAAAATAAAGAAAATCGGCAGACATTAGACGAAAATGTTTCGTCTGCTTTGTCTTTGCCTATTTATATTTTAATCAATAAGGAATTGGAAACATAAATGCATAGGCTCGTACATTCATTGAGCACGTCTTAAGGTGGCACCGTCCAGTTTTCTGCGCACTATTATCCCTACAATAATATGCATTAGGTACAAATCAGATTGAGAATTGAGAAAAAAGTTGGACACTCAGGCGGCATAATATACCTACAGACAGAACTTTCCTGAACGCTGAGGGAATTCGGAGTTAGGGGAGATCTCCTGCAACTTATTATACCTTCAAGGTTGGGTGCGTTCACTGCCCCAAATAACGAAATTCGTTTAATTACTACTACAAATTAAATATTATTATATTATGTTTGACGACTGTAATAGGATTGTAGACTGAAATGAGCTTTATATAACACAAATCCATAACTCATCAAGTAAAAATCAGTAGGTGGTGTAGATAGGACTACGCGGGCGTTCCTCGCCCTCGGTGAGAAACGCTCGTCCCCGGTGAGAAACTCTGGGGTGGCGGCGCCTTAACAAATACCGCAATCAAGAGTTTAACGTTATGTTACAACATTAATCGTTTAACAGCATTGACATGGAACTGCATAATAGTGCATGAATAACCTTGACGCTCGCAACATAATTCTTAGAAATTCTCCAACATAACAATATATTATTAAATAGCTTTGCGTTGAGATTGTCAACACGGTTACCTTACAACTCCATAGTTTAGTTAACTCTGCATTCTTAGTAATGAAAACCATAACGGAACTCAAAAAACACAGAATTTGCAATTGATTTTTCTTACGTTTTGTTTGCAATTGGGTATTTAATACACAAAGAGCGGATTATAACAAGATACCTGTAACCCATAGACGTCCCACTGCTGGGCACGGGTCTCCCCCACAGACAAATCTCCGGGAAGTCTAGTTAGAGAACACCGAAAAGAGGTAGGTAGGTACTATTTTTGTGCAAACTAATAAACTGAACATGTTTAATACCAATTGTCAACCAGATTCCCACAAAGCACGAGCACCACACCGAAACCTCCCGCCAGAGCGCACCGTCAACCCAAGGAGGATATGCAACCCGAAGCTCAAGAGTCACAACCAGCTGAAGACAAGCAGACCAAACCCAATATTTGCCAGCGGTTGATGGGTAAATGCAAAGCCAAGTGCTGCACCTGCTGTGTCAAGCCAGCAGAAGGGAGAGAGACAGAGGAACAGAGTGAGGGAGATGTAGAAGTACAAGATAAGAAGGGTACGTGGAACAAGCTCAACTGCTTCAAGAAGAAGGTCAATCTTGAAGATGTCGAAAGAGCAGCTGGCAAAGTAAGTTAATAAATAAAAAACTACAATAGTTTTAAGCAGCTGTATTCCTCTCACATCTAAAGGGTCCATGCTTCTGGAATCAACATTACTAGCTACCACCCATAGTCGTTCCGGCTGGGCACGGCTCTCCCCCACAGACACTGCTGCGGGAGATCTAGAGCATACTCCACCAATGCGGATTGGTAGAAGGGTTAGTGGCCAACCCAGGGTCACCGAAGGTCTTCGACAAGGCTTAGCGACTGTTTCCACCATTGACAACAACCGGAACCGACGGCTTAACGTGCCCTCCGAAGCCATTTTCGGTTATCTTTAAAAGCGTGATTTTTAGTTTTCTTTTATTTATAATTATTTGAAATTTCAAACGTAGGTACTCCAGTTCATCCCTTTCACAAATGAACTCGAATTTGGATCGCAAGATTACTTAGCAGTTTATGCACAGTGGTGCATAAATGTCTGCGGAAATATCACTAAGTTTATTTCTGCAATAACCGCATAGAGCTTCTACTAGCCTTGCCAGGTGTTCGGTATTCTACCGAACTGTTCGGTATTTTAGCACTGTGTTCGGTGTTCGGTATAACAAAAATATCGAAGTATAGGCGGTTCGGTATTTTATATTTTATTAGAAGCCTTCTACTGTAGCGACAGCGACTCTTAATAGTATCTTAAAATGTAGGTAAAATATAGGTAAATATGTATATATGTAATATTACTAATTATTTTCTATCTCAAATCTTAAATCAACTTTTCAGACAGCAACTATCGAATTCGAGAGCGAAACCAAGCGCAAGCGGAAATTACGCGATGTTCTCTGCGCGTGCTGCCGACGTCGCCGCGTCAGTGACGTGTCGCGTGACGTGTCCGTGCCGCGTGACGTGTCCGTGCCGCGTGACGTGTCCGTGCCGCGTGACGCGTCGCCGCCGGTGATGTCCTCCGACGTGGTGAAGGAGACGGGATGCTGCGGGAAGAAGAGAGAAATGGAAAGGCGGGACAGTATACTGAGCGACAGGACTGGGGATACGTGAGTTTGCTTTTTGATATGCGATGATCTATGCGTACTTGTTAACCTTGTCTTCGGGTGGCGATATTCGACACCGGGTTAGCCACTAATACCTCCACCAATCCGCATTGGAGCAGCGTGGTGGTATGGTCTAGGTCTCCCTCAACTGTAGGTATAGAAGATACTTGTGCCCACCACAGTGTGACGCTTCTGCGATCTTCACATGGTAGTCATCACAGCCTCAGTCGGTAGAGCAGGGGAATTTATTTTAATCCCTTCTCTTGTCTCTGGAACAGATTAAATACGATTATAATAAACAAATATTTGTGTATTGTATTAAGTACAACAGCGGATACAGCCCGGTGGTTATCGAACTCGCCTCTCACTCGGGCGATGCGAGTTCAGACCCAAGCGACCAATGACTTTTCTAAATTAAGTGCGATTTAAGAAATTCAATGTTACGTGTTACTGTGAGAGATACATGACCTCATGTATCTCTCAGATTTCTTTTGAAGTGTTTTCTCGAAGGCATGTCAAGTCTAACCGCACTTGGCCAGTTGTCCCGCTCACGTTATAAGCGGTGAGACGGACAGCCCAGCGCGACGGCAATAGTTTTCAAATGTTCCTGCGCTGGTAGTTCCTCTTAACATCCGCCGTGCCTCAGGTCAGGGTAATAGTATCATAATTACCATGCCCAGATGGTGCAACAACAGGCTGTGCCGCTGGGCGCGCGGCGCGTGCCGCCGCCAGCCGCCCTCCAGCCGCCGCACCAGCCTCTTCTCCAAGAACAAGAGCCTCTCCCCTACCCTACCGCCTGAGGTAACTTGGAAATCTTTATTGTAGCTGGTAAAACCTATATTCTTCTTCTTCTGTTGCCATGTCCTATTTCGCTTCTATTTTTAACATTTTATATACTCGTAGAAATGACAAGTATAATTTTTTAAAGCCTACAATAGAGGGGAAAGTAAATGGGAATAGGGGAAGGGGAAGTAGGAGGATCACCTGGCTTGACAACATAAAGACGTGGACTGGTATAAGGAACGCAGCTGCACTGACAAAGATAGTTAAAACCTATATAGCTGTAACGAAAAAGAAAAAGACTAGGCAGACAAAGCACCTGTGATACTCCTGGTGTCGCACGTGTCCATAGGCGACGGTGACCACTTACCATCAGGTGGCCTGTATGTCTGTCCGTCTGTAATATAAAAAAAACGTCCATAGCCCAATGGCTCGCGTCAATTGTATGCGATCGACTCAGTTAAGCAACGACGGGCGCGTTCGGTTTGTGGATGGATGACCGCTAGTGGCAACATTTCACGTTAAATCCTCGGTCCTGGGTTCGATCCCGATGTCAAGCAAAGTATTACTGGGTTTTTCTAATGGCGTAATCAACATGAGATCTAAACATACAGGTGAAAAGTGGGTGTACTAATAAACAACCTTTTAATTACATGAACGATGAATATACTACAACCACAATAATTACATTGTCGTTACTTAAATACATTACACAAGCAGTCCATGCTAATGTGTAGTGTGTAGAATATACAGGCGTTATGACTTTTTTTTTAAGGATACAAGATATCAAACGAGCTTGCAGCACCACCCATCCGCTGCCGCCCATAATTGCTAATTGCTTTAAAAACAACTAGTGGACGCCCGCAGCTTTGCTCGCGTAGAATTAGACCCATTATGGACGTCTACCCGTCTAACGACTTCAAAAACGGCAAATTTTCATACTAACTTTGCACCCCCGTTTTACCCCCTTAGGGGGTGAATTTTCAAAAATCCTTTCTTAGTGCTCCCCTACGTTATAAAAGGAACCCTTGTGCAAAATTTCAAGTTTCTAGCCCTTATGGTTTAGGCCCTGCGTTGATATGTCAGGCAGTCAGTCAGTCAGGCAGGCAGTCAGTCAGTCAGTCAGTCAGTCAGTCAGTCACCTTCTCCTTTTATATATATAGATTATTACACGGCAGTAATGGTACTAGGTACCGTGGCGGACGGTAGTACTGCCCCGGGCGAACTCTATATGGAACCAATTAGGTTTCATATAAAACCTATTTGGTTCCCTATAGGCTCTACCACCTACCAGACTGTTTATAGAAAAGGAGAAGCTGACAGACTGACTGACTGACATATCAACGCAGGGCCGAAACTATAAATAACGCAGGTTAGAAACTTGAAATTTCGCACAGGGTTTCTTTTTATAACGTAGGGGAGCACTAAGAAAGGATTTTTGAAAATTCACCCCCTAAGGGGGTTAAACGGGGGTGCAAAGTTACTAGTATGAAACTTTGCCGTTTTTGAAGTCAAGTTTCAACCGGAACGCGGGCATCGTTAATGGGTCTAATTCTACGCGAGCGAAGCTGCGGGCGTCCACTAGTACCATTTAATGAAAAATAAATAAATAAATCTGAATCAACCATCCCATGCTACTGTGTGTAGAGTGTAGAAAATACAGGCGTTAAGACTGTTGACTAAAAAAAGTTCATCGGATCGTATGTCACGGTACGAACCCATAGTTCTGGTACAGTGTTTGCACGAAGTATCGCTAACTTGGCATTTCACCTTGAAACAAACAGCGTTTATTGCGTGACGGAAGGCTTCGAATGACCGCCGCCGAACTGCCCCAAGTACCTTCGGGTCGGCGTACAATCTCACGCCGACATCTTGTAGGTCGCAGGACATGACAACTTATTTATCTGGGTTCTGCTAATGGGGCAACGTGGTGGACATGGTTGGTTACAGCCAAATTGAGGGTTTCAATAGTGCTAAGTTTCGAAATTATGATCCTAAATGAGCCTGACGTTGGGATGAATTATAATTAACTAGAGGACGCCAGCTTCGCTCGCGTGGAGTTAGACATAACAATAGTTTTGTTTACACCTAGTAATATTATATAGCCTATGTCACCAGGTGAATATGCAGCTTTCTAATGGTGAAAGAGTTTTTGAAATCGGTCCAGTAGTTTTTGTGTGAAAACATTACAAACACATCTTTCCTCTTTATTAGAATAGATGTACAAAATGGATTGGACGGTGGTGACAGCCCAATGCTTTATTTATAAGGTCTCTGAGCAGCGTGGCTATCGAACTCTCTCATTCGAGCGGTCCGGGTTCAAACCCAAGCGGCACGCACCAATGACTTTTCTAAGTTTTTTTACAAAATAAAATATGAGTAGAACGCTGGTGTGGTTTCCGGTTGCACTTTACTAGAGGTGACCATCTTAGTCATCAAGGGTAGCAACGCGTTTATTACTGGCTTGAAAAAGATTGTTCGGAGTTCGTCAAAGATGACACGTTCTGATAGGTGCTGCTTCATCCATCATATTTATAAAAACACCGAAGATTACATTAACTCCTTATGCATCTTTGGCATCCACCACAACCATTTCTTTGTCCCACTGTTGGGCACGGGTCTCCTCTCAGAATGGAAGGGATTAGGCCTTAGTCCACCACGCTGGCCAAGTGCGGATTGGCAGACATCTTTGGCATAGTTTGATAAAACTATCAAATACGTCTTACGCAAGGCAAAAAACTGTATAGTTAGCGAATACATTAACAACTCAAGAAGCTAATAAATAGTACTCTTTATTAGTATAAAAAACTAAACGTCCTCTAATTATATTTAAGGGAAATAAATTAAAAATAGTTATGAGTGGTTGGTGTAATCGGAGGTCTTAACTGGGTTGCACACAAAGAGAACTTTACTAAACAATGTAATGCTAAACATTTTAACACTTCCATCCATTGCCCATTGCGTGAAATGCCAACCTCGATATAAATATAAAAACTTTGAGGCACTATTATAGAACCTTGTGACATGCCTAATGTATTATTTTAATTTGAAGTACTTAATATTTAAAAATACTTTTAGATTGCGATGTAGTACTACTAATAGTACTACTAGACTCAACGCTTTCTATGAGGCATTGTCCCAGGTTCAATCTCAGATGAAGCAGATCCATTTGCATCGTGTAGCTGACTTCTCTATATCTTTGTATGCTTTTGACCGAATTAATGTTCCCGTATCATTTTCAAATGCATTCACTTCCTGCGTATAGGATTCCACCACGCTAAATGCCCCCTTGTTTGTCATTGTTTGTATGCATACCGTCATTCAGGTTCGACGACAATGGTCACGTACAAATCAATATTTTTCAATCAAGTTTATACATTGTGATTAGCAAACCGATTTTGAGTCAGTCTTCATAGCCAGTGTAACTTTACCGCGATGCGCGTTCCTGTAGACGTTTAACTTAAAGAATTAAACTTAAAGTGCTTCAAGTTATTTACAAATTCTCAAAAAAGTCATGGACAGCTCAAAAGTGCCGTCGCCTGAGTCAGGTGAAGTTGTGAGCAATTTAGACGCACAAAATCAGCCAATTAGTTCCGAAGTTGTCAATACTTCAAATGTGCCATCCACACAAGCAACTGATTCCGATGATATCAATTCTCTTAATGTGCCTCAACCATCCGACAACCAAATCCAGCCAGTTGAATCCCAGATCATCAATGCTTCAGAAGAACCATCGACTAAATTAGTGCTTACTGAAATAATTAACACTTTGTTAGAGAATACAACTAAAAAAGTAGAAGGTGACGTAGAAATCGCTGAGCCTACTACAGTACATTCTGAAGTTGTGGACAGTTCCACCATGACGACCCAATCACTCAAGTCTGATGACATAGAAATTTTGGACATTCCACCAGCTGCCGATATAAATCAATCAACTATTACTACTATTAATAAACATTTAGTAAATGCACCACTAGAAAACTCAGAACCTGTAGATATTTCCACTGTGCTGTCACCCGAACCTCCAAAAGATGACGATAATTTGAGCGCACAATGGACAATTGTGGACACCTTGACCGTACCAACAACTCCTCAGGAGTTTGAAGCTTATAATGTGTCGTCGCTTCAAGCACTAAAGGCGACAAAAGCCAGAATGTTGGCTGAAAGACGAGCAACTTACTTCCAGAGCATTTTCGACGAGGATGACGATGATGTGAGTGAAAGATAACACCACTTCTGTTACTTCTGTAGGTATATTTAGATCCGATTTAGATTAGATTTATTCTTATTCTTATATACGAAGTATAAGGATTGAAACTTCGTCTTTCGTCCTGTTCACTTCGATACTTTTTTTTGAAACTTAACCTTAATTCATCGAAATTTTAAGCAATACCAATAATATGTTTGGAATATGCTCGACGTAATCTATTTGTTCACAGGATACTCGCACAAAGCTGGATCCCTCGCTGGTGGAGCACACGAGTGTAATGCGCGGCGCGATCCCGGTGCTGCCTCTCCCGCTGGCCTACTTCTGCCTCGTCTGCAACGTGCTGGTGCCTGGCCTCGGTGAGTTCCGCGTGGAGAGACAAATATATGGTACTAGCCCATAGCCCCCTAAAAGCGGGACGGGTCTCCCCCACAGACAGTCCACAACGCTGCTCCAATGCGGATTGGTGAAGGGGTTAGTGGCATATCCAGTGTCAAATGTTCTCAACCTACCTGAAGGTCTTCGAAAAGGCTTAACAATTGTTTTTACCATTAAAAGCAACCGAGACCTATGGCTTAACGCTAAAAGATAGAACGCTATGAATAAGATGTGAGAATGAGAACGACAGAGTGTAAGGATGCTTATACATGGTAATTCGACAGTATTATTTACATGTTTAGTTGCGTTATTTTCCAATGTCTTCCAGCAGATCTGCTGTCGGTATGTATGTTGTGCAAGAGGCATTTGATGAATTTTGATGAGGAATTCCTAGCTTCGAAGGGCACGCTAAAAGCTGTCTGTCCAGATTTTTTTTTCAACATTAAAACAATCGCTAAGCCTTGTCAATCTCCGAGTAACTTGAGAACATTCGACTCTAGGCTGGCCAATACCCCATTAATTTAATTTATTTCAACTTAAGTTCTAAAAAAGGTGTGGTGGATCATGCTCTAGACTTTAGACCTCCCTCAGTTGTGGCTGTGGGAGAAACACTTGCCACCAATGGGTTGTTAGATTAGTTTTTTAATCTGCTCCTTGGTTGTCAGGGTCAGAATTTCCAATAAACATGAGTTTTCTTGCAGGAACAATCTTCAGCGGCATGTTCTGCCTCTGCTTCGGTATTCCCCGGTTCGGAGTCCACGACGGCGCTAAACACAGGATAGGTAGGATTATTTACTTCTTTGTTTAGGGCATATTAACTGATCCTTGATTTTATAACTAGGCAGGCAACGCACCTGTGATACCCCCGGTGTCGTTGACGGTGACCACTTACCATAAGGTGGCCCGTATGTCTGTTTGTCCGTCTATATTATAAAAAAAAAGCATCTGTAAGATTTTGAATATTTTTGTGAGAGAGACAGACAGTATGTTATTATGATGCACTTCCAACATTGAATAGGTACCTAATTCTTGGATTAGTAGTAAGGTCCCGTTTTACCCTAAAAACCTACGTATGCGTTTGTTTTGCAAAAACTTTGACAAAGTTTTCCCAATACACCTATACCTTAAATTTCGATTCCTGCGCATGTGAGGTGAGAGCTGGACTTTCGTGCCGCTAACTATACCTACGTTGTGCAGGCGCGCTGCTGATCAACCTGGTGGTGGGGTGCGGGCAGCTGTTCACGGTGCTCTTCTGCCTCGTGGGCTGGGGCTGGTCGCTGTGGTGGGGCGTCATCATGCTCAAGATAGCGCGTGAGTAGCCAGGGCTAATCATTTAAATTTGATGATGATGTATATACGATACAATATGATGTATGTCCGAATCCTAATCATTTATATATATGAGGTATTATATGTGTATGATATATCATGTATATCCGATCGCAAAATCCGGTCCAATATGGAGTTTAGGGGCGGGATCATAACTTTTATTTTGTGTTTAGACTAATTAAGTTTTAACTAAAATCCTTTCCCCAATCCTTATACCTACTACCGGACTGATTTAAATTAACGCCCTCTTTTAATTAGATTAACTAGACCAGTCCCTAGTGGGGAAAAGTTGCGGTAGGTGGAAAAAGAAATAGTTATCATGGGTGGCAGCGGATGATTAGTTCTGCATGATCTTTTTAAATCCATAAAAATGTTCTTATCAATAATTGCACTTGACTTAACCCCGATCTAACTTAAAAACGTGTCGTTCCAGGAAAATATCGGAAGCTGAAAGCAGAAGCGGCGACGGACGAGGCAGAGGCGCCCCCTGTCACCGCCAACAACCACGCGCGGGCTTAGCGAGCGCCCTCTGGCATGTGAGAGAAAACTAAAGAAATACAAGGATATAGCTACCGCCCCATTTAATATATGGGCAGAGCCAGCGCTGCTAAAATACGCTGGTATCCTGGTAACGTCCTCCCAATTCTCACAGGATACCTTGTTATGTTTTATCACCATTCGTGACATGTTTGGTCACCAGACAAAATTTAAATGGCAAACGGAAATAGATGTACAAAAATAAGAAGGTAGGTATTGATGAGTAGGAACCTCAGCATATGAAAATAGGGCTATTTTAAACAGAGAATCTCAGAAAAGATCAAATTAAATAAGAATAATTAAAATAAATATTGGTAAGTACGGAAAGGGAAACTACTCACACAACAAGCAAAGTTGAAACAAACTTCGAATAGGATTCAATAACCCAACTATGTATACTCGGAACACATGATTAACCAGTTTTATGTATGAATTGTAAGGAATTATTATCAATCTCTCAAACAAAAATACAAAGCGAGAAGAAATATCATGTAAATTTACTCATTCTTGAATAGAAATTTTCAAATCAATGTCTGCTGGTCAGATCATAGTTTAAAAATTAGGGAAAACATTTTTCTACTATCACGACGTTTTCCGACCGATTTGGTCCATTTTTTATTCTTAGGTAAGATTAGTAAAGTACTAGGGCAACACAGGAATATGTTAAATTGGAAATGATAGGATTCTGTAGTTAAAAAAAATTAACAATAAAATTTAAATCTATATCTAGTTATTAAATAAGACCTATGTAAAGGTAACATTAAGATGCAAAAGGATTGTGTACTGAGTATCCCTGTAAAACCTGTGTTGACCAAATGTAATTGTAAGTTCCCAAGTGCTTCTAAATAAGTATTTAAACTCCAAATTATGTAAATAAATTTTATTAATTAATATTAAGAAAGGCAAAACAGAGCAATCTTTTAAAAGCAAAGATATAAAAATTGTACTTAAAATTTTTTTTAACATAACGTAACAGTATTGTTTTAAAGTGATCATTTGAGAAGGATGAAAAATGTTTTGTAAGTATTGTTCACATTTTGGCTATTTTCAGTATCAAATTAAATGAGGAATTGAAGGTAAAATGTAGATCGTAGGATGGTATTAGAGTATGACCAAAATATAAAATGTAATGATTTTTTTTTACTTGATCATATAAATGAAAAAAAGTTGTAGGTTATAAGCACCTCCATTTTCTAATTGCTAATGAAATGCAGTTTATACGTAAAGCTTTCTTGGGTTTCTAATTATGTATACTGATTGATGTTAGTATTCGTAACAAATATATTTTAATGTTATTAATTCCAGCATATTATTTTAATTTATTTTTAAAGTAGTAACCAAAATAACTCATCTAATATAATTTTACATCGTGAAATTATTTAACTTATATTGTTACAACGACACACGTTTAATAAAATTGATGGACCACCACGCTGTCCAACTGCTGATTTGCAGACTATTTAATTAATATTTAACTCGCTTTTGTATTCATAATGACGACGATCTTCCAGTACGGTTTGTTTCAGTTATTGTTTTCTTAATATGTAAGTTTTAATGTTACTCTCTATACTACTTACAGTTGCTTGTACGACCAGTAATCAATAAAATATTTTACATCAAATTTTGATTTTTTTCCAACAAATTGAACTTTGTGTCGAATGTGAACTTTCTAACCTATCGTAACTTAAATCCTTAGTAGGACATGCAATATATTTGCAGTCATTAAGAAAGGCGAGTTCATGTCAAGAAGAACAAGAAGTTTTCTTTGAATTTTGATTGATCAGTATCAATCAAAATTCAAAGGCCAAAATATTATAATAATACGGCAGTCAATAAAACGCAGATATATCTTACAATATCACTTTATTACAGTACAGATGTCGTTACATTTACAATAAATAGTGATGATAATAATTACCTCGTTACGGATCTACTGGATTTGACATAAGACTAGGTGTTTGAACTAGGTATCCAAATGTACGAAAAGAACATCACTACATATTTCTAGATACTTTGAATGTAGTGAGTGGTACTTAACTATAGTTGTTCAATATAACTAGCGATACTTTTTATCACTCTTTCTCCCTCTGATGCAAGTTTTTTTTTTTATATGGTCAGTTTTTTAACAACGATTCTCACTTCTATACTTCTGACTTCCATACATTTGGACCCCTTGTTACAAGGTTCATAGATTTCGTGACTCCCATCTACAATACTAACATTTATGCACAAAACAAAGCTTTAAACGCATATAAAAACCTACTGAGTCTGAGATCTCATTTTGATATATATTACCTAGTTAAGAAGGATTAGTCTTGCATGACCGTGAGAATTTTGTGTAATAAAATACGATATAGGGAGATTACTTAATTATTTCTTTTACCTTTGTACCTCTGATTGAGGTCACTATCATCCGAGTCCATTAGGAGAGGGCATTATTGTTCATATCTGGTGAAATGTAAATGTGTAATAATAAATATCTTGGACATTCTCACACACGGTCAGCTGACCCCAAAGTAGGCGCGAGCCTGTAATATGAGTGTCAGAGACTGATATACATACATAGATATTTTAAATACATACTTAAATAGATAATATTAACATCCAGACACAGAACAAATACAAGTGTTCGTCACACGAATATTTGTCCTGAGTGGGATTCGAACCTACGACCCCTGGCGCAACAGACAGGGTCCCTACCGATTGCGCCAACGGGCCTGTCAATGTAGTTATAGTTGACCAATAATGCTCTCTAGCACTAAGTAACACAAAAAATATTAATTTATCAATACATTGTTCGAAGAGCTCTTTGATATAGTTAATAGTAATACCTGTAAAATAACCTGACAGGCCGCGATCTAGTCATTTGAATATTTGATAGATATTTTTATAAATTAATCAATTTAATTAATATTACGAGCCGATTTCAAACCTTCGGAAGTGAAATTTCTTATCGGGCATAGCTTCTGTTGATTTTTGAATACTGTATTTTGCAGTCTTGCTCTGTTTATACAATAAAAAACATTATAACAGTGGCGACCTCTAGTGCGATTAATCAGAACTCATAACTAACTCCAGAGGGCACCACTATATCTCAACATTAACGTACTGACAAGTACATTACTAAAAGTTCAATATAAGCTCGCTAACTATTACTGACCGAAGGCGCGACAATGTCGGGCTCCCTGAAAACCAGCGTCTGCGATTTAATTCATCTTCATTCAAATTCCATCAAGTATATGGTTTAATTTAACCTTGTCTATATTGTTTAATGGTAAAACGAGATGAATGATTTTTTAAAATTAATATTTAACACCAAACTCAACTTCATTACTGTACCTACTTTATACTATATAGTTACTACTATGTAGTTTACTAAAGATAAATAAATTGAATAAAACTAAAATATATGGAATTGCCTGTCAAGTGTATTTCAATTCTTAATTGGATAGTCATACAAAATAAAATGTCATACAATTTGTAAAAAATATGATTCTATTGTGTACAAGAAAATTTTGTAAGTTGTTTCATCAATTCAACACCGTACTCGTATGTTTCGTAGACGTATAAATGAACATACGGTGCAATACTAAACCTTAACTCTTTAACACACGAATTAATTTCCACTGTCATAAATATACATTACTGTAATAATAATTGTCGTTGCTATTGTGAAATACACTCCATTCTAAAATACAGTGCATATTTGTGTGATTAAATGTTACGTTTCAATTTCTTTTCTATTTAAATTGGGAATCGAACCCTGAACCTGCCCATCTGTATGGAGTCCTATTTCCAACAAGGTATTTCAAATATGCATGTGAAATTATAAATTGATGCTTAATGTAAAAATTTAATAGATGTTTTTGTTTCGGGAAGAATTTCCGGGAAAGCAAGTTCAATCTTAGGTTTTTTTTTTTAAATAATTAGCACCCCTCTCATGATAAGGTCCGTAATATTAAGTAATTATAAATTCATATACTTGACGTTACTTAACGTAGGCTAGGCAGACTGCAAAAGGAAATCTGATTTTCTACAGGAATTCAATTTTCGCGCCATAAACATTATGGTGACCAGTCTCGAAAAAAGATGGCAGATGACTATAGATATCCACCATTTTTTTTACTTAATATCGTCGGTACAAAAGTCAACTAGCCAAAGTGTCATTTTGGCAGTTTTACATGACATCAATATCTTGACACAACGCATACTGTGGCAAAATATTGTCTCTGTGGCATTTTAAATATAAATGTTATTACAATTCGTTTTTCTACATAACTGAAAAAAGTAAAAATTCTACACAGGTAAACTAATCTATGTGAGATTAGTTTACTTAGTTTACTGCCAAAATGACACTTTGGCTAGTTGACTTTTGTACCGACGAATGTCATAATTGACATAATGTCTACGGCGCGAGAGTCCAGATTATGTATGAGTTAAGGTTATAAAGGATGAGTTGCTTAACACACTATTAGTCAGATAAGCCGATTAGTTCCAGGCCATTACGTCTGGGCGGATCTTACTCTCCCAAAGACGGTCGTCATAATCGACCGAAACTAGTGGGCTTTACCGATTCAATACATGTACCCCTCAGGGCGCAATTTAAGGCGTCAAGTCATGTTTTCTCAGCAGTCGATCTAACCAACGTTTACCGTTGCACATGGGACGCAATAAGTAAACATTAATTACTTACATATACAAAAATTTAGGCGAATTTTGCGACAACATCGAATCCTTACTTAGTCTGTCGGAACAGTTTATATTATACATATATGTCAGCTTTGATTGAAAATGTCTTCACTGAATAAGTACCCTTTATTAGTTTATCCGTAGTTGAACACAAGATTTTTTTTAACCACAATTATAAAACACATCACGCCCCTATTTCCCCAAAGGGTGGTGTATATACTCACTTTTCACCTTATGTTTAGCCAGTCACACACAGACTCCGACCTGCTACCGGGCATTTCAAGTTAGAAACCCGAGTTTGCCCAACCCGGGAATCGAACGCAGTACCTGTAGCTTAGCACTTGCGGTTACGACCACTAGACCAACGATTAATTTATTATTACATTTAAATTTATGTAAATTGTAATTGGCGACTAACTTCATATTACATATTAAGAAAAAAAAAAAAGAAAAAAAAAAATTACATTACGCTTGCAGGCAAGAGATTATTATTATGAACATAGCCACAAATAAATAAATCTAAAAACTAAACACTTAATATTTACATAACGCTAAAATTACAATTAAATATAACCTTATTGTGTGATATCAATTTCGAATTATTATAAATTAAATTTAGATGGCCGAAAAAACAAATTGATCTCACAGAATAAAATCCTGAGCCGTGTACGTATAAAAAAATAAAAACTCTATGGTTACAATAAGTAATTAAAAAAAAATAACTTGACTATGGCATTGTACTTATATTATCACCGTTGAGGGCCGTAAGTTGTGAAGGGTTAAAGGGTTCTTTGGTGACCTATTCAATTACTAATTAATTACATTCATCATAGTAACATAGATTTTTATATTGCACTAAAATTAATGTGACACACACATAAATTACCAATCAATGAATTCTTTAATTAATAATTTATTATAAAGCGAATTATTATCATCTACCTAAGAAGTATTATTTTGGATAGAACCTCGACTGTTAAATGTTACCCACATTAATTTTATACAATATCGTTTTAAAACACTAAATGACTTGCGCAGGATTATCGATTTTAAATATTTATAGCAGTTTTATTTATAGTCGTCAACTGTGTCTACGAATTTAAAGTGGATATCACAAAGTGTGTATACTAGTTTTTAGAAACAAGCACTTTGTAGTTAAGAAAGGCATTTTTTGGTTGATAATATAAAATAATTCAAAAACTGGTTGTCTGTAAAGTCGGTTTACGGACGACAGATTTACGTGATAACGTCATAATCATTATTTTATATAATACAAAAAAGGAGAATTGACGTCTGTAGTCTAAACTTCAAAGTATTCTACAGTACAGATAACTAATCACAGACAACAGACAAGTCTATATTTATTTTGACAGTTCCCTATATCGGAGCCATGGAACCGCCAATGTTGTCAGGTGTGTAAAATTAATTTATTGAAAATAATTTCTCTGCAGAGAACCGCTCATTTAATATTCTTTTTAATGTTTTTCTGTGAATCAGTATATTTTTCTCTTTTTATGCTGGAATGTACAAAAAAAACACAAGTTGCGCTGTCGATGTTCATCAATTTATAAGACGTTATCACGTCAAAAATATTCTAAACAATAATAATATTCCAAATATTCTATTAAACTATACTAAACACAGTAGATGCTAAGGGATATGTGCCGAATTTGTTATAGTTTAAAATAATGCCATCTATCTGTTGAATAGTGAACTACCCAAGTCATTTAGCGTTCCCAGAAAGTAGTATAGTTTACAATTAAGGTAATCGAAGTTTAGCTTAGGAAACCATTTGATGAGTATTCTCTGTTCCACAACAGTTGCTCCCACGAATATATCGAGACAGAACTTTCATTTCATACACTAAACATAATAAATAGTCTAAACTAGGGTCCACCTGTTCACATTGGAGCAGTGTGGTGGAGTATGGTCTAGAGCGACGAGACGAGAGACGTCCCACTGCTGGGCACGGGTCTCCCCCACAGAGACTGCTGCGGGAGGTCTAGAGCATACTCCACCACACTGCTGTCGAATGTTCTCAAGCCACCCGAAAGTCTTCGACAAGGCTTAACGACTGTTTCCAGCATTGAAAACAACCGGGACCGACGGCTTTACGTGCCCTCCGAAGCACGGTAGCGTCCATGAAATGTTGCCACTAGCGGTCACCCATCCACAAACAGACCGCACCCGTCGTTGCTTAACTCTTTCGATCACATTGATACGACGCGAGTCATTGGGCTATGGACGCTACATATTATTTCGCAGATAAACATTTAATTTTGTACTTGGGTCTTAGATCTTAAATTGTGTTTCTCTGTGTCCGTTTTTCGGTCTCGCTGTCTAATGCCCGGTTTCTGAGGTCCATTTGACGGCAGTTTATCTATTCATTAGCGCTATCGGTTCGATAACTTTTCAAATTGTGTTTCTGAACAACCCAATGTAAGATAAACTCCGTTTATAGTTAGATTAACTTAACAGACGAAATATGGCCGTTTACCGGTTCGTTAACTTTATTTGACGTTTTTATTGACGTTTTTATGACAAATTACAAGAACTTTTAAGGTATTATTGCCTAAGTACGTGTTAAATAGTATTGAATTTTAGTCTAGAAATCCCGGTGAAACATTTTACAGTTATTCGTAGGACATAACAATAGATCAATACGAGTTCTATTATGGACATCGAAATATCGAAATATAAATTATTTTACTTTGACTTTTGACTTTGTCAAAAGTGACTGACAATTTCGGCTCTAAACATTAGAATTGTAGATATTGTTCACATTTGACTATGATGCACAGATGCTAATAAATACCAAATTACAATATTTGGTAAATAAAACAAGGTGTTACTACTTATTGACTATGGAAAAAATATTTCTTACAAATAAGACTATTCCTAGGGTACAAACTACAATGAATATCTATTTTAAACTTGCTCTTTTGAAGAGACCCATCTAGTGGCAGTTTAAGGTACTCGTTATCGGATTCATAGTTAATGGAAGGCTCTTCGCGTGTTCAGAAACCCAGTGACAGTTATCCGACATATATCTTACGTTTAACTTTATTGATTCAATAGCTGTTGATAATATAACTGAAGACTTCAGAAACCGGCCATTAATCCAGCATCTTTATAAAACAAGGATTAAAACGTATTTTCTAAAGATTATTGAATAGTTATTTGACGGTGATTTCAAACAATTTGTTAGCACCAATGGTAATAATTTTGATAAATTTCTTATGAAGTAATTTGGTTGACATGACAAAAAGTCTTCAAAGAACCTGACTCTATCTCGATATATTTGAAGGCATACCACTAACATTACTAATAATAAAAATAGTCGATTCTCCTCAACAAAATAAATTAATTTCATTTTAAATATACAATAATACATTATCGAGTCACATTTACAATTTAATTTGGGAAACATTTTCCTATCATTTTAAGACGCAATTTTATTTAAAGTATAAAATTTTCTCTAAAAAAAATAGAATTGCCAATTATGATGTAAAAAATTGGGTAATTTCGTTTTTACTGGCAACATAACATAGCAGATTAATAAAATAAATTCAAACTGAATGTTCTAAGCGTCTGCACTGTAAGTAACTTCACTGCAGTATGCAGTTGTTTTTTCTCTGTATCTCCACTTGCGACAGATTTCTCTCTATTTCGTCATCTTCTGCTATCCTGCAAGGAGATAAAATAATAATATTTAATTAATATTTTTTTCGGATTTTAGAGTTGGCCCGGGCAGCACCACCGCCCGCCACGGTACCTAGTACTATATCTAGTAGTTTCGATAATTGTTTTTAAAGCAATTGATTGTGTTCCGGAAGGTGGTATATCTGGTTTCTTCGAGATTAGGCATGCATATTTTCTTACGGTCTTTTTTTTAGTTCATAGTACCACCACGCACTGATTTGAACCCAGACCACCTCGAGCGAGTGGCTAGTTTTATAGCCTGATATGTCACTGTCGTTTAATGTTAACACCACGCGGTTATACGAACCGGCATCAAAGTCAAGCTCCGATCTTGAATGAGCAGAATTCGAAATTAAGCCAAACTTTCGTGCCGACAGCTGTACTTACGCCTTCTCCTGTTCATCCATCTCCTGCACGAGCCTGTCTCTCTCGTTCACCGCAGACAGCAACTCCTGAGGATAACAATTAATAGCAGATTTATTTTACCTTGAAAAAAATCACCACAGGTAGGATTCGAACCTACGACCTGCATATAAGAAACTGGATTGCTGACTACCGCGGTCCGAACTACCAACTCATTACTCAAGGCAACATCCTAGCGTGACGTCACATTCGTCACGTCAACGTACAAAAGTACGTTATATTTTGTCACTTCGACTGCCGAACCGCGGATCTTTGGTTCGAAGGTCTTCGACAAGGCTTAACGACTGTTTTCACCATTGAAAACAACCGGTACCGACGGCTTTACGTGCCCTCCGAAGCACGGTAGCGTCCATGAAATTTTGCCACTAGCGGCAACCGACCGCGCCCGTCGTTGATTAACTCTTTCGATCACATTGTATCGTCTCGAGCCATTGGGCTATGGACGCTACACTATACTATACTTCCATATTTACATAGGAATAGTTTGTACTTAAATAATAGAACAACTAGTGGACGCCCGCAGCTTCGCTCGCGTAGAATTAGACCCATCAACGACGTCTGCCCGCGTTCCGGTTGCCCACTTGACTTCAAAAACGGCAAAGTTTCATACTAAATTTGCACCCCCGTTTTACCCCCTTAGGGGGTGAATTTTCAAAAATCCTTTCTTAGTGCTCCCCTACGTTATAAAAGGAACCCCTGTGCAAAATTTCAAGTTTCTAACCCTTATAGTTTAGGCCCTGCGTTGATACGAGGGGCGGCTGATAATTCCGCGGCCTAAGGTACTTAGCGATGACTAATCACCTCATTACTAATGTCACTAGTAGCAGCACTCATTAGCAGTATATATAGCCATAAATTAAATTGTTATGTTCATTAATAGTTAATCTATCTAACAACGAACATCGCCATGTCGACCGAACTTGACAATTCGCGTAATTTCGAGCAGCGCGCTGTGATTAAGTTCCTCGTTAAGAAAGGAAATACGCCGAAAGCAATTTTTGAAGAAATGTCATCGGTACTTGGGGAATCTGGACCTTCTTATACGATGGTCAAAAAGTGGGTTCGGTTATTTCAACAGGGACGAGAGTCCTGTGAAGACGACCCCCGACCGGGTCGACCTGTAACGGTAGTGACTTCGGAAAATATTCAAAAAGTAGAGAAATTAGTACTGGGCGATCGAAGAATTAAATTGTGGCAAATAGCAGAGGAGTTACAGATTAGTAAAGAAAGAATCGGAGAAATTTTGCATCAACATTTGCATATGAAAAAAATTAGTGCGCGTTGGGTACCGCGAATGCTCACTCCGCTCGACAAGCAGCGACGACTCGCGACTTGTAACGAGTTTTTAGAGTTGGCCAAGGATAATTTGGATGAAATTTGTCACAGAATAGTAACCGTTGACGAAACATGGATACGTCAGTATGATCCAGAATCAAAAAAGAGTCGATGCAATGGATAAAAAAAGGGGAAAGGGCGCCGAAGAAATTCAAAGTGGAAAAGTCGGCGTCTAAAATTTGGCGACCATTTTTTGGGATAGCGAGGGAATTTTATTAATTGACTATTAACCTAAGGGAACTACAATGAATGGACAATATTATGCTAATTTATTGGCTCAGGCACGGGAGGCTGTGGTGGAGAAGAGACGTGGAAAGTTGGCGCGCGGTGTGCTGTTTTTGCAAGACAATGCGCCAGTTCACACCTCTCGGGTTGCACGCCAGGCCCTTAAAGACACAGGATTTTCAGAAATTGACCACCCACCATATAGTCGAGACCTGGCACCTAGTGACTTTTTTCTTTTTTCAAAATTAAAAAAGGAGTTAAGGGGCCGAAGATTTTCCGACGATAGTGAGATGATGGCGGCTGTAGAAAGTCATTTTGACGAGCAAGACAAGGAATATTTTTTCAACGGCTTAAAAGCATTATATGCTAGATGTGAAAAATGCATTTCACTTGAGGGTGATTATATTGAAAAATAAAAATTATATAACCCAATTTTCCTTTCATTAAGTACTTCAGGCCGCGGAATTATCAGCCGCCCCTCGTATGTCAGTCAGTCAGTCAGTCAGTCAGTCACCTTCTCCTTTTATATATATAGATAGAGATGAATATGCTATAGGCGGAAAAACATTACGCGTCGCGTCGCTTCGACTCTGCGCCAGTGTGAGTTGACCCTGAAGGAACTTGTCTGTCTGTCTGTCTGTCTGTAATCCGAGGTGATTCATGCTCGTTTGCTACCTGCAGCAGCAGCCGCTCGCGCCGCTTCTGGCCGGGCGTCTTCCTCCACTCGTCCACGCCGAGCGACAGGCGCAGCTCGCGCGCCAGCAGCTCGCAGCGGCGGCTCAGGTCCTCCTCCTGCTCCCTGAATATATTACTACCTGCAGCAGCAGCCGCTCGCGCCGCTTCTGGCCGGGCGTCTTCCTCCACTCGTCCACGCCGAGCGACAGGCGCAGCTCGCGCGCCAGCAGCTCGCAGCGGCGGCTCAGGTCCTCCTCCTGCTCCCTGAATATATTACTACCTGCAGCAGCAGCCGCTCGCGCCGCTTCTGGCCGGGCGTCTTCCTCCACTCGTCCACGCCGAGCGACAGGCGCAGCTCGCGCGCCAGCAGCTCGCAGCGGCGGCTCAGGTCCTCCTCCTGCTCCCTGAATATATTACTACCTGCAGCAGCAGCCGCTCGCGCCGCTTCTGGCCGGGCGTCTTCCTCCACTCGTCCACGCCGAGCGACAGGCGCAGCTCGCGCGCCAGCAGCTCGCAGCGGCGGCTCAGGTCCTCCTCCTGCTCCCTGAATATATTACTACCTGCAGCAGCAGCCGCTCGCGCCGCTTCTGGCCGGGCGTCTTCCTCCACTCGTCCACGCCGAGCGACAGGCGCAGCTCGCGCGCCAGCAGCTCGCAGCGGCGGCTCAGGTCCTCCTCCTGCTCCCTGAATATATTACTACCTGCAGCAGCAGCCGCTCGCGCCGCTTCTGGCCGGGCGTCTTCCTCCACTCGTCCACGCCGAGCGACAGGCGCAGCTCGCGCGCCAGCAGCTCGCAGCGGCGGCTCAGGTCCTCCTCCTGCTCCCTGAATATATTACTACCTGCAGCAGCAGCCGCTCGCGCCGCTTCTGGCCGGGCGTCTTCCTCCACTCGTCCACGCCGAGCGACAGGCGCAGCTCGCGCGCCAGCAGCTCGCAGCGGCGGCTCAGGTCCTCCTCCTGCTCCCTGAATATATTACTACCTGCAGCAGCAGCCGCTCGCGCCGCTTCTGGCCGGGCGTCTTCCTCCACTCGTCCACGCCGAGCGACAGGCGCAGCTCGCGCGCCAGCAGCTCGCAGCGGCGGCTCAGGTCCTCCTCCTGCTCCCTGAATATATTACTACCTGCAGCAGCAGCCGCTCGCGCCGCTTCTGGCCGGGCGTCTTCCTCCACTCGTCCACGCCGAGCGACAGGCGCAGCTCGCGCGCCAGCAGCTCGCAGCGGCGGCTCAGGTCCTCCTCCTGCTCCCTGAATATATTACTACCTGCAGCAGCAGCCGCTCGCGCCGCTTCTGGCCGGGCGTCTTCCTCCACTCGTCCACGCCGAGCGACAGGCGCAGCTCGCGCGCCAGCAGCTCGCAGCGGCGGCTCAGGTCCTCCTCCTGCTCCCTGAATATATTACTACCTGCAGCAGCAGCCGCTCGCGCCGCTTCTGGCCGGGCGTCTTCCTCCACTCGTCCACGCCGAGCGACAGGCGCAGCTCGCGCGCCAGCAGCTCGCAGCGGCGGCTCAGGTCCTCCTCCTGCTCCCTGAATATATTACTACCTGCAGCAGCAGCCGCTCGCGCCGCTTCTGGCCGGGCGTCTTCCTCCACTCGTCCACGCCGAGCGACAGGCGCAGCTCGCGCGCCAGCAGCTCGCAGCGGCGGCTCAGGTCCTCCTCCTGCTCCCTGAATATATTACTACCTGCAGCAGCAGCCGCTCGCGCCGCTTCTGGCCGGGCGTCTTCCTCCACTCGTCCACGCCGAGCGACAGGCGCAGCTCGCGCGCCAGCAGCTCGCAGCGGCGGCTCAGGTCCTCCTCCTGCTCCCTGAATATATTACTACCTGCAGCAGCAGCCGCTCGCGCCGCTTCTGGCCGGGCGTCTTCCTCCACTCGTCCACGCCGAGCGACAGGCGCAGCTCGCGCGCCAGCAGCTCGCAGCGGCGGCTCAGGTCCTCCTCCTGCTCCCTGAATATATTACTACCTGCAGCAGCAGCCGCTCGCGCCGCTTCTGGCCGGGCGTCTTCCTCCACTCGTCCACGCCGAGCGACAGGCGCAGCTCGCGCGCCAGCAGCTCGCAGCGGCGGCTCAGGTCCTCCTCCTGCTCCCTGAATATATTACTACCTGCAGCAGCAGCCGCTCGCGCCGCTTCTGGCCGGGCGTCTTCCTCCACTCGTCCACGCCGAGCGACAGGCGCAGCTCGCGCGCCAGCAGCTCGCAGCGGCGGCTCAGGTCCTCCTCCTGCTCCCTGAATATATTACTACCTGCAGCAGCAGCCGCTCGCGCCGCTTCTGGCCGGGCGTCTTCCTCCA
The DNA here is from genome assembly GCA_944567765.1 of Carterocephalus palaemon. Classification (NCBI taxonomy): domain Eukaryota; kingdom Metazoa; phylum Arthropoda; class Insecta; order Lepidoptera; family Hesperiidae; genus Carterocephalus; species Carterocephalus palaemon. The sequence goes on from OX155664.1 coordinate 813,791, forward strand.
CTCGTCCACGCCGAGCGACAGGCGCAGCTCGCGCGCCAGCAGCTCGCAGCGGCGGCTCAGGTCCTCCTCCTGCTCCCTGAATATATTACTACCTGCAGCAGCAGCCGCTCGCGCCGCTTCTGGCCGGGCGTCTTCCTCCACTCGTCCACGCCGAGCGACAGGCGCAGCTCGCGCGCCAGCAGCTCGCAGCGGCGGCTCAGGTCCTCCTCCTGCTCCCTGAATATATTACTACCTGCAGCAGCAGCCGCTCGCGCCGCTTCTGGCCGGGCGTCTTCCTCCACTCGTCCACGCCGAGCGACAGGCGCAGCTCGCGCGCCAGCAGCTCGCAGCGGCGGCTCAGGTCCTCCTCCTGCTCCCTGAATATATTACTACCTGCAGCAGCAGCCGCTCGCGCCGCTTCTGGCCGGGCGTCTTCCTCCACTCGTCCACGCCGAGCGACAGGCGCAGCTCGCGCGCCAGCAGCTCGCAGCGGCGGCTCAGGTCCTCCTCCTGCTCCCTGAATATATTACTACCTGCAGCAGCAGCCGCTCGCGCCGCTTCTGGCCGGGCGTCTTCCTCCACTCGTCCACGCCGAGCGACAGGCGCAGCTCGCGCGCCAGCAGCTCGCAGCGGCGGCTCAGGTCCTCCTCCTGCTCCCTGAATATATTACTACCTGCAGCAGCAGCCGCTCGCGCCGCTTCTGGCCGGGCGTCTTCCTCCACTCGTCCACGCCGAGCGACAGGCGCAGCTCGCGCGCCAGCAGCTCGCAGCGGCGGCTCAGGTCCTCCTCCTGCTCCCTGAATATATTACTACCTGCAGCAGCAGCCGCTCGCGCCGCTTCTGGCCGGGCGTCTTCCTCCACTCGTCCACGCCGAGCGACAGGCGCAGCTCGCGCGCCAGCAGCTCGCAGCGGCGGCTCAGGTCCTCCTCCTGCTCCCTGAATATATTACTACCTGCAGCAGCAGCCGCTCGCGCCGCTTCTGGCCGGGCGTCTTCCTCCACTCGTCCACGCCGAGCGACAGGCGCAGCTCGCGCGCCAGCAGCTCGCAGCGGCGGCTCAGGTCCTCCTCCTGCTCCCTGAATATATTACTACCTGCAGCAGCAGCCGCTCGCGCCGCTTCTGGCCGGGCGTCTTCCTCCACTCGTCCACGCCGAGCGACAGGCGCAGCTCGCGCGCCAGCAGCTCGCAGCGGCGGCTCAGGTCCTCCTCCTGCTCCCTGAATATATTACTACCTGCAGCAGCAGCCGCTCGCGCCGCTTCTGGCCGGGCGTCTTCCTCCACTCGTCCACGCCGAGCGACAGGCGCAGCTCGCGCGCCAGCAGCTCGCAGCGGCGGCTCAGGTCCTCCTCCTGCTCCCTGAATATATTACTACCTGCAGCAGCAGCCGCTCGCGCCGCTTCTGGCCGGGCGTCTTCCTCCACTCGTCCACGCCGAGCGACAGGCGCAGCTCGCGCGCCAGCAGCTCGCAGCGGCGGCTCAGGTCCTCCTCCTGCTCCCTGAATATATTACTACCTGCAGCAGCAGCCGCTCGCGCCGCTTCTGGCCGGGCGTCTTCCTCCACTCGTCCACGCCGAGCGACAGGCGCAGCTCGCGCGCCAGCAGCTCGCAGCGGCGGCTCAGGTCCTCCTCCTGCTCCCTGAATATATTACTACCTGCAGCAGCAGCCGCTCGCGCCGCTTCTGGCCGGGCGTCTTCCTCCACTCGTCCACGCCGAGCGACAGGCGCAGCTCGCGCGCCAGCAGCTCGCAGCGGCGGCTCAGGTCCTCCTCCTGCTCCCTGAACATATTACATCAGACATTTTCATCATCAGCATCATCATCATCATCATCAGCATCATCATCATCATCATCATCATCATCATCACCATCATCATCATCATCATCATCATCAGCAGCAGCATTTCCATGTGTTCCATTTTATTACTTAACGATTCGTGAGTGTCTATATTCATAGTTGAAGTTACCGGCTTACTAACGTGTGATTTAAGTCGGAAATAGTCCGACTAGTTTCGATCTATTACGATGATCATCTTCAGGAGTGAACGCGCTCGCGGCGGGCACGGCGTACACTGTGTGTATTCCTACTTTTCCTATGATTTTCCTGTCGGCCTATTTCCGACTTAAATCACACGTGAGTAAGCCGGTAACTTCAACTATGATTTTAGTGGTCCACTGCTGGACATAGGCCTCTCCTAGACGACGCCACTCCGACCGGTCCTGTGCCTTCTGAATCCAGCGGTTTCCCGCTGCCTTCTTCAGGTCGTCCGTCCACCTTGTCAAACGTTTTACTTTTGACTAATTATTTTATACTAGGTTTAACCGTTAAATAGTTTTTAGTTCAGAATTTTACCTCTACTTGATTCTACGGCATGCTACACTAGACCAATATAAAGGATCAATAGAAACAAATTTTTATTATACAAAAGACTAGTGGACGCCCGCAGCTTCGCTCGCGTGGAATTAGACATAATATGTACAGTACTCCCAAATTAATAATGCGCATGCAAATCTTCGCTAATTGTCGTATTCCCGGAAACACCCGAATCATTGAATCGGAGAAAGCCTTATACAATGCACTTGCATTTTGCACCTTGTTCGAAAGAAACAGGAGTTAATGTCATATGTCAAATCATGTGAAACAATTGAAAACAATTCGGGCGATCGGCGGCTGTCGCCGGTCAGTCAAAGGTCCGTCAGTCGTCTTTATACATATATTGGTGGTGACTGCACGTGTTCTCTCTGTGTGGAATTATATAGAGCTGCTATTACACACCCTTCTTGGTTTTGTTTTCAAAGGTGATGAATGCATTATGCATGAAGAAAATGCACTTAACCACTCTATATACATATCGTCTTCCGACGCTCGGGGAATACGACCGTTGCCGAACAGTGACGAAGATTTCTATGCGCATTATTAATTTGGGAGTACTGTAATAGATTCTTCTTAACGCGTTAACTTTAGGTCCACATATTTGTAATGAATCCGTTAATGTGTTATCCCCTATGTTTATTTTACAGCCTTAGGGGTAACATTTTTACAAACTTTGAATGTCATATTTATTTATATCTAATCAACAGCCTAAAATATAAATTTAAATTATTATTATTTTTATTTATTGTATGTTAATGTAAAAGAAAAAAAATATAAATTTTCTAAGTATATCCAATTTTTTAATGAAACATTACAAACAAATGTTTCCTCTCTATAATATCTTATATATAAAATTTCCGTGTCACAATGTTTGTTGCAGTACTCCTCCGAAACGGCTTTACCCATTTTTACCAAATTTTATATGCGTATTCAGTAGGTCTGAGAATCGACTAACATCTATTTTTCATCCCCCTAAATGTTAAGGGTAGTCCATCCCTAATTTTTTTTTTTAATTTTTAGACAAATTTTTATTTTTGTATTTTTTTATGATACAACATTAGAAAATACATACAACCCTGAATTTTCAACCCTCTACGATCGACCCCTATTTTTCCATCGCGATTTTTATTTTTAATAATATACATGGCAAAACAACGTTTGCCGGGTCAGCTAGTCTAATATATAAAATTTCCGTGTCACAATGTTTGTTGCAGTACTCCTCCGAAACGGCTTTACCGATTTTTACCAAATTTTATATGCGTATTCAGTAGGTCTGAGAATCGACTAACATCTATTTTTCATCCCCCTAAATGTTAAGGGTAGTCGACCCCAAAATATTTATTTTTAATTTTTTGACGAAATTTTTTATTTTAATTTTTTTATGATACAGAATTAAAAAATACATGCAACCCTAAATTTTCAACCCTCTACGATCAAGCCCAACAAAAATATTCACCAAAAATTATTTATATGGCAAAACAACGTTTGCCGGGTCAGCTGGTTAGTATATAAAAATAAGTCGGGTTTTCCTTCCTGACGCTATAACTCCAGAACGCACGAACCGATTTCCACGGTTTTGCATTCGTTGGAAAGGTCTCGGGCTCCGTGAGGTTTATAGCAAAGAAAATTCAGGAAAAATTTCAACAGAAAAGCGGGAAAAATTATTTATATGGCAAAACAACGTTTGCCGGGTCAGCTAGTATTAGTATAGAAGTATAGATCAAAGATTATGATAATAAGCCACTTTATGGTAGTTTATTAAATATTACTCGTACCAAAATGAAACGGTAGTTAATGAGGGTACTCACAAAATGTTGAGCTGCATCTGTCTCCGGAGCAGGGCGTTCTTCTTGTTCACCAGGTTAAACCACTGCGACATTAATCTATCTTCTTCCTGCGATATCAAAAGTTAAAATTACATTAAAGTTTCAATTGGCGGAATTAAAGTTAAACTTTTAAAAGCTTTTTATTTAACTTCACTCGTATGTATAAATGTACGTATGTATGTATGTATGTATGTATGTTCTGGAATATTGCAATCAATATTTCACCCACTTCAAATTTGGCACACATATTTGGTTCCGATGACAATGCACGAAAATAAAAAAAAGTTATAAAAACGTTTTTTTTTTAAATTTGAACGGTATAATTTTCTTTCTCATCAGTGTTGTTTCAAAGTATTAAATGTTACCTAGAATAACTATGAAATAAAACATCATGAGGAAAGCATCTTCATAATGTTCTCGACGGCATGTGAGGTATGCATGGTACGCACTTGGCCAGCGTGGTCGCCTATGGCCTAACCACTCCCATTCCGAGCGGTGACACGTGCCTAGCAGTGGGGCAAAGAAAGGATTGTGGTGGTGGTATTCGTATACATTTCACTATGAGTGCAAGATAATAAAAGCCATTAGGTAATTTTTTTTCTACCGAGAAGAACAAGGCAAGAAAACAGTTAGTCTTTACAAAAGTATACTATACTATACTTCACACAGGGAATCCTAGTGTATTTGCTAATTAAAGTATTTTAGTATTAATTTTAATTATATAAAGTTCATATTGCTATAAACAATTTACAACGTTTCTATGTATAATCCAGTAGATTTGCTATTTCCATACCAACATTAGTTAGGACTATGACAGAAAAACTGTATCTACTTTACAGAATTCTACAGTTTTTATCAAGTAAATATCAATATCTATTTCATAACTAACAGTTTACACTACAATGATGTTACCAAGTAATTTGTGATGTACATAAGATGGTTTAATAATAAAGGGATGGAGATACCGTATCCCGCGGAACATGCATGCAAGACAGAAATACGCTTCTCCATGTAATCTGAAACGCATGCATTCAATTTAAAGACTAGACCTCGCCGCTTCTTTCTTATAAAACATCCTTGTATGAAGTGTAAAAACGGTGAATATGTTTTATGCGCTCTTAAAGTACTAAATCTGTTTATATAGCACTAGCTTTTACCCGCGGCTCCGCCCGCGTGGTCAAAGGGAATTAACAATGACTTGTTTATCATATACATGACACATTTGTGGTGTATGAATAGTGACAGTTCCACGATTAAAAGATACTTAGAGGAACCAGAGGTAATGCTGACCGCAGATAAAGGGTACGTACACTGACATACTGGAGCTTTAAGTTAACTTCAATAGAAGTGTGCTGGTGAAGATTGTGGAATTATAGGGATTCGTGCGATCATTACATTTTCACCCTTACCTAGGGTTAAGATGGTGGTACTAATTATATTCCGTCCAAGTTGTGTGACTCGAAGTCTCGTTCCATTACATAATCGAGTATCGAGTATCATTTTGTTAGCGTGATTCAAAACTTGAAAATGAATTTTACTAAAGCCATCTATTAGCAACATTCGGAACTAAATATCTAGCAAATAACAAAACATCGATATCTTCCCATGGGGATGTTATGGTCGGTGTACCGCGCCTCACCTCGGTGTCGTCGGCGGCGTCCATGACGCGGCGCAGCTGCTTCTCGAGCGCCGCCGCGCGCTCGTCGACGGCGCCCTGCTCGCGCTCCAGGGCCTCCAGCTCGCTCGCGATGTAGGCCCCGCTCTATGGTGTACCGCCCCCTCTCACCTCGGTGTCGACGGCGCCCTGCTCGCGCTCCAGGGCCTCCAGCTCGCTCGCGATGTAGGCCCCGCTCTATGGTGTACCGCCCCCTCTCACCTCGGTGTCGACGGCGCCCTGCTCGCGCTCCAGGGCCTCCAGCTCGCTCGCGATGTAGGCCCCGCTCTATGGTGTCCCGCCCCCTCACCTCGGTGTCGTCGGCGGCGTCCATGACGCGGCGCAGCTGCTTCTCGAGCGCCGCCGCGCGCTCGTCGACGGCGCCCTGCTCGCGCTCCAGGGCCTCCAGCTCGCTCGCGATGTAGGCCCCGCTCTATGGTGTCCCGCCCCCTCACCTCGGTGTCGACGGCGCCCTGCTCGCGCTCCAGGGCCTCCAGCTCGCTCGCGATGTAGGCCCCGCTCTATGGTGTCCCGCCCCCTCACCTCGGTGTCGTCGGCGCCCTGCTCGCGCTCCAGGGCCTCCAGCTCGCTCGCGATGTAGGCCCCGCTCTATGGTGTCCCGCCCCCTCACCTCGGTGTCGTCGGCGCCCTGCTCGCGCTCCAGGGCCTCCAGCTCGCTCGCGATGTAGGCCCCGCTCTATGGTGTACCGCCCCCCTCACCTCGGTGTCGACGGCGCCCTGCTCGCGCTCCAGGGCCTCCAGCTCGCTCGCGATGTAGGCCCCGCTCTATGGTGTACCGCCCCCTCTCACCTCGGTGTCGACGGCGCCCTGCTCGCGCTCCAGGGCCTCCAGCTCGCTCGCGATGTAGGCCCCGCTCTATGGTGTACCGCCCCCTCTCACCTCGGTGTCGACGGCGCCCTGCTCGCGCTCCAGGGCCTCCAGCTCGCTCGCGATGTAGGCCCCGCTCTATGGTGTCCCGCCCCCTCACCTCGGTGTCGTCGGCGATGTAGGCCCCGCTCTATGGTGTCCCGCCCCCTCACCTCGGTGTCGTCGGCGATGTAGGCCCCGCTCTATGGTGTCCCGCCCCCTCACCTCGGTGTCGTCGGCGCCCTGCTCGCGCTCCAGGGCCTCCAGCTCGCTCGCGATGTAGGCCCCGCTCTATGGTGTCCCGCCCCCTCACCTCGGTGTCGTCGGCGCCCTGCTCGCGCTCCAGGGCCTCCAGCTCGCTCGCGATGTAGGCCCCGCTCTATGGTGTCCCGCCCCCTCACCTCGGTGTCGTCGGCGGCGCCCTGCTCGCGCTCCAGGGCCTCCAGCTGGCTCGCGATGTAGGCCCCGCTCTATGGTGTCCCGCCCCCTCACCTCGGTGTCGTCGGCGGCGCCCTGCTCGCGCTCCAGGGCCTCCAGCTGGCTCGCGATGTAGGCCCCGCTCTATGGTGTACCGCCCCCCTCACCTCGGTGTCGACGGCGCCCTGCTCGCGCTCCAGGGCCTCCAGCTCGCTCGCGATGTAGGCCCCGCTCTATGGTGTACCGCCCCCCTCACCTCGGTGTCGACGGCGCCCTGCTCGCGCTCCAGGGCCTCCAGCTCGCTCGCGATGTAGGCCCCGCTCTATGGTGTACCGCCCCCTCTCACCTCGGTGTCGACGGCGCCCTGCTCGCGCTCCAGGGCCTCCAGCTCGCTCGCGATGTAGGCCCCGCTCTATGGTGTCCCGCCCCCTCACCTCGGTGTCGTCGGCGGCGTCCATGACGCGGCGCAGCTGCTTCTCGAGCGCCGCCGCGCGCTCGTCGACGGCGCCCTGCTCGCGCTCCAGGGCCTCCAGCTCGCTCGCGATGTAGGCCCCGCTCTATGGTGTCCCGCCCCCCTCACCTCGGTGTCGTCAGCGATGTAGGCCCCGCTCTATGGTGTCCCGCCCCCTCACCTCGGTGTCGTCAGCGATGTAGGCCCCGCTCTATGGTGCACCGCCCCCCCTCACCTCGGTGTCGTCGGCGGCGTCCATGACGCGGCGCAGCTGCTTCTCGAGCGCCGCGGCCCGCTCGTCGACGGCGCCCTGCTCGCGCTCCAGGGCCTCCAGCTCGCTCGCGATGTACGACCCGCTCTCGCGGCCCTCCTGCACACGTCACACTACATTATACAGGGTGTTTGGTACTTCATATGTTAACTATACAAGACATGTTATCATTACATTTGACATCAAGCCACTACTTGCTATACTAGCGGTAGACGATAGTTGTATAAAATGACACATCACACTACATTATACAGGGTGTTCCTGCACACATCATTTGGGAGGTCCGTGGCTACTGCGGAAGCCGGTGGTGGCAGGGAGCCGGTCTAGTTCCTCAGCCATCAGATATGTTGATATGTTGATCACACTACGTTATACAGGGTGTTTGGTTATTAATATGTTATTTATACAAGACAACCCTTCTGCACACATCACACTACATTATACAGGGTGTTTGGTTCTTAATATGTTATTTATACAAGACAACCCTCCTGCACACATCACACTTCATTATACAGGGTGTTTGATTCATATGTTATTTATACAAGACAACCCTCCTGCACACATCACACAACATTATACAGATTGTTTGGTTCATGCGATGGTTGTATAAAAAACTATCGAATGAATCGACAATTCTTCTCGTGTATATTCGAATAGTCGAATCAAATGACTATAGAACTATCGAATATTTTTTAGTAATTAACTCCTACATACCTCGTCGTCGCGCGCGCCGCTGTCGGGCGACAGGCGGTCGACGAGCGCGCAGAAGGAGTGCAGCGGCGACCTCTTCGCGTCCTCCGCCGGCGACAGACTCTTCGTCTCGGGGCTGCCGCGGCCCTCTTACATGTAACAAGTAATTAACTACTACATACCTCGTCGTCGCGCGCGCCGCTGTCGGGCGACAGGCGGTCGACGAGCGCGCAGAAGGAGTGCAGCGGCGACCTCTTCGCGTCCTCCGCCGGCGACGGACTCTTCGTCTCGGGGCTGCCGCGGCCTTCTGACATGGAACAAGTGTTAAGAGTCAGCATTTATGGTGTAGCGTCCATAGCCTAATGGCTTGCTTCGATTCAATGTGATCGAAAGAGTTAAGCAACGACGGGCGGGTCGGTTTGTGGATGGGTGACCGCTAGTGGCAAAATTTCATGGACGCTACCGTGCTTCGGAGGGCACGTAAAGCTGTCGGTCCCGGTTGTTTTCAATGCTGGAAACAGTCGTCGAAGACCTTCGGGTGGCTTGAGAACATTCGACACTGGGTTGGCCACTAACCCCTCCACCGATCCGCATTGGAGCAGCGTGGTGGAGTATGCTCTAGACCTCCCACAGCTGCATCTATGGGAGAGACCCGTGCGCAGGAGTAGGACGTCTATGGGTCGCAGCGAGCGAGCGATTTATGGTGTTTATGTACGTAAAAGTATGAGTAGTGTTAGTGCATCACACCACAACCCTTTGTCCTACTGCTGTGCACGGGTCTCCTCTCAGAATGGGAGGGATTAGGCCTTAGTCTACCACGCTGGCCAAGTGCGGATCGGCAGACTTCACATACCTTCGAGATCATTAATATGAACTATCAGGCATGCCGGTTTCCTCACGGTGTGTCTTTCACGTCAAATCAAATGTCTTCTTCTTAAATCGCACATAACATAGAAAAGTCATTAGTAAGTGCCGCTTGGGTTTGAACACGGACCGCTCGTGTGAGAGGCGAGTTCGATAGCCACTGAGCTGTCACCGCTGTCGCTGTCACCGCTTGACCTTTTGAAAAAAGTAACTACCGAGTTCCTTGCCTTGCTTTTGAGTGTTTTCTTCGGTAGCATGCACTTCGTGAGCCGGCGGTAGATAAAAAATATAATGACATTCATTAAGCGTATACATATACATTTTAATGAAAAATAAATGAATCTAAAATCTGAATCTACAGCATCTACATCCAAAGCGGTCTCCACACACCAAGCACAGTGACCACCATTTTTAGGAGAGGCCTTTGTCCAGCAGTAATCTACTAAAGACTGATGGATTGAGCCACAAACGAAGGAGGCCTTACCGGAGCGGTCCAGGCTTCGCGCACTCCCGGAGCCGGGACTGGAGGGCACGGAGTCAGCTCGCGCCAGCGCTTCCAATTGCTCCACTCCACCCGCTGGAACACATTAAATCAATTTATACGGGCACATAAGACGGGCCCGTTGGCGCAATCGGTAGTGACCCTGTCTGTTGCGCCAGGGGTCGTGAGTCGAATCCCACTCAGGACAAACATTCGTGTGAAATAATCGTTTAGATTTTTAATCGGAACAAAGCCAGTAGCTGTGGTATCCGGAACGCAGCCATATTTAGTCTGTGGTTTTGGTTCGGGCTGCGTATAAGAAAATGACTACATTAAGGCAACGCATGGATTCAAATTCAACTATCTGTAGTTCTAACTGTGTAAGAAATTAATAAAGTTATAAGTCGATAGAGAGAAAGTGTGTAAAGGTAGCCGGGGACACCTCTACTTCCCACCCAACATCTCAGGGATGGGGGGTGGCTGAAAAACAGCGCTGCATGGAACCAATCCTATGTCAGCTAAAGCTGAGCTTCACCCCCTATATTGCCCATATACTAATTCAGATTCATTTATTTTTCATGGTATTTTGTATACGCTTATTGAATGTCATAAAATTTTTGTATCTACCGCCGGATCGCAAAGTTGATGCTACCGAGAAGAACACGGCAAGAAATTCGATAGTTACTCTTATCAAAATTTACAATTTTTATAATTTGATCACATTTTATTATTATTGAACAAGTGGAGCTGGAGATACATCGCACCAAACATTTTTATCGTTCAAGTAGTCATTTATTTTATAGAAAGCTTTGTACAGACTGTACTGTACTTGTGAACTGTATTTTGTTTTTATAATTTAAGCATGTAATTTATTTTTTGTGTGGCAATAAATTTGTTTGATTTGATTTTCATTTGAAAGTTAATAGCCGAAAATATCCGTGTTTAAATTAAAGACACATCAGTAGCAACTCACCCGCAGCCAGCTCCTCCATCACGGACTGCTTGCTGATGATCTCGACGGCGCCGCGCGCGCGCGACGGTGACAACGGTGACGTGGGGCTGGAACATGCAAACATATATATATGCAACATGCATATAAATACAATATGTTTTTTTATTTCTTTTCAATAATAATAACTTTTTATTTTCTCAATAATACAAGTCTCAATCACATAATATTTGTATGACAATTAAGATGATAATTAGTAGAGGCTTAACTTAAATATTGACGAGCAAACCCTACACTATATCAAAAATTTATTTCAATTATGATGTTATAAGAAGTAACTGCGACTGCCTAGTGAGTCAAAAAACCAATGCACGCCCCTGACAATAAATATCGATAAATCTATACTAATATTATAAAGAGGAAACATTTGTTTGTAATGTTTTCACTCAAAACTACTGGACCGATTTCAAAAATTCTTCCACCATTAGAAAGCTGCATCTTCACTGAGTAACATGGGCTATATAATATTACTAGGTGTAAACGAAACTATTGTTATGTCTAATTCCACACGAGCGAAGCTGCGGGCGTGAGTCTGAGAGGAGACCCGTGCCCAACAGTGGGACAAAGAAGGGGTTGTGATGATGATATACATATATACATATCACTTCTACGTGTACCTTATTCTAATTTCAATACACACTCGAAAATACGGGGCTGAAACTATTAATAATAGAAATCAAACAATGGTTAATTAAAGTGTATAATATTTCCATCATACCTAACGATTCCGGCACGCGCGTCCGCTATGAGCTTTCTCGCTCGCTCGCGCAGCATCGCTTGTCTCTCTTCCTCGGTCAGTGCCTATACACAGGGTATAAATTTTATTGTAAATAAGAAGAATCACTACAGCATTATGACTCTGGTATACAAAAGCTTAGGTCATTTACTAGGTATCCGTCTATCGTATCTAGGTATTCCGTCCGTAGCGTCCATAGCCCAATGGCTCACGCCGATTCAATGTGATCGAAAGAGTTAAGCAACGACGGTCATATTGTGGATGGGTGACCGCTAGTGGCAAAATTTCATGGACGCTACCGTGCTTCGGAGGGCACGTAAAGCTAGTCGGTTGTTTTCAATGGTGAAAACAATTGTTAAGCCTTGTCGAAGACCTTCGGGTGGCTTGAGAACATTCGACACTGGGTTGGCCACTAACGCAGAGAGCATGGCATTAGGCTCAACACCTTTTACATGGGACCTAAATATGTATACATAACTGGTGAAATTTGGGTATACCTCTGCCTACCATTCCGGCTAAATACAGCCGTGATGTTATGTTATATAATGTTATTCTAATATAAAAAATGTATATAGTAACTGAGATTCAATATCTGTTTTAATAATCTGTCGACAAGTTATCTGTCTTTAAGTCAAGTAAAAATTAATCGGAGTGGTGTCGTTTAGGAGAGGCCTATGTCCAGCAGTGGACCTTAAAAGGCTGATGGATGGATGGATGGATGAAAAATCAAGTACGCCACCTACCTTCTTAGGGCTCGCGTCCCCATTCTTAAGTCCGTTGACCATCTCTGTATTACTATCCTCCTTCTCTTTGGAGTTCTGTCTGATTTTGTCCTTTTCCCGCGCCTCCTTTTTCGTGGCTTCGAGCAGCTGTCTCGCTCTCTCCTTGAGCTCATCGTGCCGCGACAACAGTTGCTAAGCGGCCGACCAATCACAGACAAGCGGGGCGGGCGTTCCGTTGAATCCGCCAATGGGATTCGAGCAAGCGTTCGTATGCGTAGCATCGTCCAATCAGAAGCGTTGTATCGCCACACGCACACACAGTTTTTTTTTTAAAGCGATGTTCATGGTGATTCGGAAATGGAAAATGAGAAAATGCATTTTATTATGTGTATTTCAAATGGATATTTTTATTCTAGAAGTCTATTTTATATCAATATCCATCTAAAGTAGGGAGTTCACTAAATTAGGGATGTTTATATAAAGATTACTATCAATAGGAGTTAAAATGAAATGTGACTCTCTAGTATCAAAACCATTTAGTGAATTATTATTTCCATTTTAATAAAATAACTAATCACAAACAATACTATCATATATAATTATTGACTCGTAAAACATGACAAACACTACACTCTCGCTAAACAAAACATAAAGCCAGCCTCACACTACCAACAATACTTACCGGCGTAGGTTTAGGTAGCTCCGGGGTCACCGGTTTAGGTTGCGGCCGGTCGGGGGACGGGTTGCGGTTGTCCGGTTGCTCCGGTTGCTTGGCCAGAGCCGTCAGCGGGTCGGTTGCCGCGGGTTCTATCGACGGTTTCTGTTCTGGTATTACTGAAAACCAATGTGATTGATTGAGATTGACAACCTATTATTGGCATTAAAAATTTATTAACAATTTGAGAACTTGCATGCAGCGCAATAAATATAATTTCGAGATAAGTTCTTATTAAATATAAATATCTTGGACATTCTCACACACGGCCATCTGACCCCAAAGTAGGCGCGAGCCTGTAATATGGGTGTCAAGAGTTTTTCAATAATAAAATAATTTAAACATAATTTTGACATAAAAATTTTCTTATTACATTAATTTTCTCTATTTGACATTTTAAAATTCATATTGAAATTGTAAACGAAATACTAATACTGTAATTTGAGCTAATGACGTTGTAAGTAATGATTTCATGAGATAAAGAATGTAGCTTAATTAATATTAAATATTTGTACACTGGTATAACCAGTAAAGTATGTAGTTCCAAGCCAACTTTTATAACACCTACTATGTACACATGCTTGAACAATTCATCATTCATTCATTCCTTCATTCATTCATTCATTCATTCATTCATTCATTCATTCACTAATTCATTAATTCACTCATTCATTCATTCCACAAAAGGGAAGAACTTACTAGTCTGTGGATATAGTGTACGACTTACCGGCATCGTTGGCCACCGCGTTGTTGGCGGGCGGCGAGGGCGGCGAGGGCGCCGGGTCGTCCTCCTCGTCGGAGCCGAACGGGTCGGTGAGCTCCTTGCGCGTCATCAGCCGCTCGGGCCGCGCGGCCGGGGGCTGGGGAACGATGGGGAATTTATTTATTTATTTAATTTATTTGTTTAATAATTATTATAACTTACATCTATCTATATATATAAAAGGAGAAGGTGACTGACTGACTGACTGACTGAATGACTGACTGACTGACTGACTGACTGACTGACTGACTGACTGACTGACTGACTGACTGATTGACTGACTGAGTGACTGATATATCAACGCAGGGCCTAAACTATAAGGGTTAGAAACATGAAATTTTGCACAGGGGTTCCTTTTATAACGTAGGGGAGCACTAAGAAAGGATTTTTGAAAATTCACCCCCTAAGGGGGTAAAACGGGGGTGCAAAGTTAGTATGAAACTTTGCCGTTTTTTAAGTTAGTGAATGTCTAATTCCACGCGAGCGAAGCTGCGGGCGTCCACTAGTCTAACATAATAGGGATGTCCCTTATGCGCTAGAAATGTTACAGATGATCTAATCATATAAAATTAAAATTACATTGAACACAACCATCAAAAATAAGAATCAAATAATTATCTTGTATAATGTGTAACATGTCAAGATATCACCTAATCTACAAATGGGAAGGTGTGTTGTTGGTACGTCTGTCTCCTCCTCAACGGAATGATGGATGGATGTGATTTTTTTCTTAAATGCAGTACAGGGATTGGAGAGTAACTAAGGCTACTTTTTATCCCGGTAAATTGCATGGTTCCCGTAAAATGGACAAAACACTGTAATAATCATTCGATTTTTAAATCGATAATCAATCGATTAAAAAATGATAGTTTTGTAGAAAAGGGTAGATAACGTGAATTTTTTTGACGCAGAGCGCTTAAATACAGCTGTCTTTCTCTTTCACGATAAATCTTGTGTGTAAATATAGTAAATACTGAGCAATAGTTTGGAGAAATTTTATCACAATATATTGTCTATAAATAACGATATGAAAAGTGTTTTCAATTTCCATGTTTTAGGTTATCATTCCACAAAAATGCTCAGATTGCTCAGCATTTAGGTACTTGTGTATTGCTGTCCTTCTCTATCTCATGAACAAATATGCATGCGCACTCTCATCTAATTTTTCAAATCTCGGAATATAATTTTTAACATGCTATATTATTATTAAAAGTATAATCTATTAAAAATACCAGCCAAGTGCGAGTCGGACTCGCGAACGAAGGGTTCCGTGCCATTTTCTATAAAAACTGAAAAAAATCATGTCTGTTGTATGGGAGCCCCCATAAATTTTTATGTTTTCTATTTTTTAGTATTTGTTGTTATTCAACAGAAATACATCATCTGTGAAAATTTCAACTGTCTAACTATCACGGTTTCTGAGATACAGCCTGGTGACAGACGGACATACTGACAGCGGAGCCTTAGTAATAGGGTCCCGTTTTACCCTTTGTCCACGGAACCCTAACAATGAAGGTCGTCTCCAATCTCACCTCGCTGAACCACCTGGCGGTGGGCTTGTCCTTGGCGGGCGACAGCATCTTGTTCAGGATGCTCTTGCTCTGCAGGAACATGTCCTTCACGTCCTTCAGCGCCGCGGGGGACTTGTCCGGGGTGGCGCGCTCCTGCGAGTCCCGGGACTCTTGCGAGTCTTGCGACCTGGAGATTATGGGGACTGTAAGACTAATAACTTACATAATATACCAACACGCCTGTATTACAAAACAAAGATTAAACTACTTTGCAACAATCCGCGAACAAAAATGTATGGTAGTGTATGTATACCTTCATGCACGCAGCACCTCCCTCCTTCCCACACAGGAAAACATGCACACGTGATTACATACATACACCGGGGGGAGGGAGATGCTGCGTGCATGAAGGTATACACTACCATACATTTTTGTTCGCGGATTGTTGCAAAGTAGTTTAATCTTTGGTTTGTATTAATTGAGTTCCGCAAAGAATCGTCTGCTACAATTAATTATCACGCCTGTATTTACGCCGAATGGGTAAATACCCATTCGGAGAAATCAGCCAATTAGCCAATCAGCACTTGAGCCAATCTCTAGGAGACTCTACAACAGTGGAACAAAGAAAGTAGTATAAAAAGTAGTATTATTATAATGGCGTTAGTTCATATTCGGCTCGAAGGACCAAAAATTTTTTCCTTCACAAGTTCCTCCGTCATGTACGACTCGTTAGTGGCTAAATTTCATGGACGCTATGGGTGACCGCTAGTTGCTAAATTTCATGGACGCTACCGTACCGAGGGCACAAACAAACAAACCGTCGGTCCCGGTTGTTTTCAATGTTGGAAACGGTCGTTAAGCCTTGTCGAAGACCTTCGGGTGGCTTGAGAACATTCGACACTGGGTTGGCCACTAACCCCTCCACCAATCCGAATTGGAGCAGCGTGGTGGAGTATGCTCTAGACCCTAGTGTCCACACTAGTGTCTGTGGGGGAGACCTGTGCCCAGCAGTGGGACGTCTATGGGTCGCAGCGATGGCTTTAGTAAGTTTAGTTCATATCCGGCTCGAAGGACCAAAAAATTTTTTCCTTCAAAGTTTATAAGTACGACTCGTCGTCGTCGTTCCATCGATCGCCTGTCTCGCCGTCAGCTGTAAGGTGGAGCCTCTGATTGTATACGCACACGGGGCGGGGCCTCTCGATGGCGTTGCGCGAGCGGCGCGCGCTCACCTCGCGGCTGAACAGCTCCGCGGGCAGCGACGCGTCCGTGTCGTGGCGGCCGACTAGGTACGACGACTCGGTTTCGTCGTTGCCTGAATACGATTAAAATATATAATTAACTAGTGAACGCCCGCGGCTTCGCTCGCGTGGAATTAGACATAACAATCGTTTCGTTTACACCTAGTAATATTATACAGCTTATGTCATTCAGCGAAGATGTAGCTATCTACTCGTAATAGTGAAAGAATTTTTGAAATCGGTCCAGTAGTTTTTGTGTGAAAATATTACAAACAACTATCTTCTTTATAATATTAGTATAGACTAGTGGACGCCCGCAGCTTCGTTCGCGTGGAATTAGACATAATAATAGATTATTCTTAACGCGTTAACTTTAGCTCAACAAATTTGTAGTTAATCCATAAATGTGTAACTTTAAGGGTAACATTTTTACAAACTTTGAATGCCATATTTATTAATATCTAATCAACAGCCTAAAATATAAATTTTATGTTTCAAGTTCAATACAATACAATACTTTCACAAAACATTTTGTCCCCCTTATCAACCCTTTACAACACTTTTTTCCAATTAAAGATAGCCTATGTCCTTTCTCAGGCTAGACTATCTGTGTAACAAATTTCATTTAAATCGGTTCAGTAGTTTTGGCGTGAAAGCAAGACAGACAGACAGAGTTACTTTCGCATTTATAATATATTAGTATTAGTATAGTCTGGATTATTTTACGATACCTGAGTAACAATGTTAATTTGGCGTAATAAGTTTATATTCTATCCCCTATTCTATTCTAAACAAAATGAAAGGGAGAATGAAGTTACAAACTCACCCAACTGTTCAACTTGCAACTCGTTGCCAGTAAAGTGTGCTCGCAGTTGAAACAGGTACGTCATTATCTGCGGAACAAATAAACCTGAAGGAGTTGCAACTACCTTATGCGAAGTACCATACAATACAATATAATTTATTGCACCAGAAAAGGAATAGAAGAGAAAACAATAAAGAAAAATTTTTTTACTAAAGGCTGTCTTATTGCTTTGAGCAATTTCTTCCAGACAGCCTGGCAAACAAGAGTACAAGTATTTGATAGGCCCTTAGCGTTAGCGCAATCGGTAGTGACCCTGTCTGTTGCGCCAGGGGTCGTGGGTTCGAATATCACTCAGGACAAATATTCGTGTGAAGAACACTTGTATTCACTTGTAATACACTAGTAATAAACTTGTGTTGTATTTAATTTATTTTAATGTGACATTACATCTATCTATTGACATTTGTATACCACCCAGTGGTTAGAGTGAGGGACTACTTTTATTTGTAATAGTGGACGCCCGCAGCTTCGCTCGCGTAGAATTAGACCCATTAACGACGTCTGCCCGCGTTCGGGTTGCCCACTTGACTTTAAAAACGGCAAAGTTTCATACTAACTTTGCACCCCCGTTTCACCCCCTTAGGGGGTGAATTTTCAAAAATCCTTTCTTAGTGCTCCCCTACGTTATAAAAGGAACCCCTGTGCAAAATTTCAAGTTTCTAGCCCTTATAGTTTAGGCCCTGCGTTGATATGTCAGTCAGTCAGTCAGTCAGTCACCTTCTCCTTTTATATATATAGATAGATAAAATAAAACATATTTAAAAAATGTATAATCTGTTAGAATAGTTTCGTTCAATTCGGTTCTCCTACCACCTCTATTTAATTGCATACACTACCGATTGCGCCAACGGGTCTGTCATGTAATGTAATGCTATCTTCTTCTAATATATAAAATTTCCGTGTCACAATGTTTGTTGCAGTACTCCTCCGAAACGGCTTTACCGATTTTTACCAAATTTTATATGCGTATTCAGTAGGTCTGAGAATCGACTAACATCTATTTTTCATCCCCCTAAATGTTAAGGGTAGTCCATCCCTAATTTTTTTTTATTAAATTTTTAGACAAATTTTTATTTTTGTATTTTTTTATGATACAACATTAGAAAATACATACAACCCTGAATTTTCAACCCTCTACGATCAACCCCTATTTTTCCATAGCGATTTTTATTTTTAATAATTTCCTACTTTTATTGAACGCTTTCGATTATAAGTAATGGTAATGGTAGTGGTAGTTGTAGTGGTAGTGGTAGTGGTAGTGGTAGGGGTAGTGGTAGTGGTAGGGGTAGTGGTAGGGGTAGGGGTAGTGGTAGTGGTAGTAGTAGTGGTAGTGGTAGGGGTAGTGGTAGTAGTATTCGTAGTGGTAATGGTAGTGGTAGTAGTAGTGGTAGTGGTAGTAGTAGTGGTAGTGGTAGTTGTTGTGGTAGTAGTAGTAGTGGTAGTAGTAGTGGTAGTAGTAGTGGTAGTAGTAGTGGTAGTGGTAGTAGTGGTAGTGGTAGTGGTAGTAGTAGTGGTAATGGTAGTGGTAGTGGTAGTGGTAGTAGTGGTAGTGGTAGTAGTAGTGGTAATGGTAGTGGTCGTGGTAGTAGTAGAGGTATTTATATGGCAAAACAAAGTTTGCCGGGTCAGCTAGTGTAATATAACTAGAGGAAGGACTCACGGCCAAGCGGTCAGGCGCGGGCCGGGAGCACACGTCGGCCGCGGTGAGCACCTGCGAGATGCCCAGCCGGGCGCTCGCGTCCAGCGCCGTCCGGAGGTTGCGCTCCGCCTCGTCGGGCTGCAGCCCCGAGAAGTCGCTGCCGAGGAAAAAACATGTATTTCACTCAAGTCGGGAAACAAAAAAAATTGCTGCAGCCCCGAGAAGTCGCTGCAGAGGAAAAAACATCTATTTCACTCAAGTCGGGAAACAAAAAAAATTGCTGCAGCCCCGAGAAGTCTATGCCGAGAAAAAACATCTATTTCACTCAAGTCGGGAAACAAAAAAAATTGCTGCAGCCCCGAGAAGTCTCTGCCGAGAAAAAACATCTATTTCACTCAAGCCGGGAAACAAAAAAAATTGCTGCAGCCCCGAGAAGTCTCTGCCGAGAAAAAACATCTATTTCACTCAAGTCGGGAAACAAAAAAAATTGCTGCAGCCCCGAGAAGTCTCTGCCGAGAAAAAACATCTATTTCACTAAAGTCGGGAAACAAAGAAAATTGTGAGCCGTCACGGGACGCCTGGCAGAAATTATTTCTATGTTTCACATGCATTTCAGTATGCTCTAGACCTGCCGCAGCTGTCTATGGGCGAGATCCGTGTCCAGCAGTGGGACGTCTATGGGTCGCAGCGATCGCTTTAGTTCATATCCGGCTCGAAGGACCGAAAAAATTTCCCTTCACAAGTTCCTCCTCCATGTACGAGTCGTCGTCGGTGGAGCCTCTGATTAGATACGCACAAACTAACTAAGGTACTAAGGGTACTACAGTACTCCCAAATTAATAATGCGCATAGAAATCTACGTTACTGTTCGGCAACGGTCGTATTCCCCGAGCGTCGGAAGACGATATGTATATAGTGGTTAAGTGCATTTTCTTCATGCATTCACCTTTGAAAACAAAACCAAGAAGGGTGTGTAATAGCAGCTCTATATAATTCCACACAGAGAGAACACGTGCAGTCACCACCAATATATAAAGACGACTGACGGACCTTTGTTTGACTGACCGGCGACAGCCGCCGACCGCCCGAATTGTTTTCAATTGTTTCACATGATTTGACATATGACATTGACTCCTGTTTCTTTCGAACAAGGTGCAAAATGCAAGTGCATTGTTTAGGGCTTTCTCCGATTCAATGATTCGGGTGTTTCCGGGAATACGACAATTAGCGAAGATTTGCATGCGCATTATTAATTTGGGAGTACTTTACTTATTTGTTATTTCAGTATTTCGGTTGTCTCGCTCACATGAGGTCCGGCCGGTAGCGGTGGATGATGGCGCAGAAGGCCAGGCCCGAGCGGAAGCTGGCGGTGAGGTCGGTGACGCGGCACGAGCGGTACTCGCGCGTCACCTGCCCGCACCACTCCAGCAAGTCTTGCACCTGGATCGTTCAAGTATTTCTGTTTGTTCGCTCACATGAGGTCCGGCCGGTAGCGGTGGATGATGGCGCAGAAGGCCAGGCCCGAGCGGAAGCTGGCGGTGAGGTCGGTGACGCGGCACGAGCGGTACTCGCGCGTCACCTGCCCGCACCACTCCAGCAAGTCTTGCACCTGGATCGTTCAAGTATTTCTGTTTGTTCGCTCACATGAGGTCCGGCCGGTAGCGGTGGATGATGGCGCAGAAGGCCAGGCCCGAGCGGAAGCTGGCGGTGAGGTCGGTGACGCGGCACGAGCGGTACTCGCGCGTCACCTGCCCGCACCACTCCAGCAAGTCTTGCACCTGGATCGTTCAAGTATTTCTGTTTGTTCGCTCACATGAGGTCCGGCCGGTAGCGGTGGATGATGGCGCAGAAGGCCAGGCCCGAGCGGAAGCTGGCGGTGAGGTCGGTGACGCGGCACGAGCGGTACTCGCGCGTCACCTGCCCGCACCACTCCAGCAAGTCTTGCACCTGGATCGTTCAAGTATTTCTGTTTGTTCGCTCACATGAGGTCCGGCCGGTAGCGGTGGATGATGGCGCAGAAGGCCAGGCCCGAGCGGAAGCTGGCGGTGAGGTCGGTGACGCGGCACGAGCGGTACTCGCGCGTCACCTGCCCGCACCACTCCAGCAAGTCTTGCACCTGGATCGTTCAAGTATTTCTGTTTGTTCGCTCACATGAGGTCCGGCCGGTAGCGGTGGATGATGGCGCAGAAGGCCAGGCCCGAGCGGAAGCTGGCGGTGAGGTCGGTGACGCGGCACGAGCGGTACTCGCGCGTCACCTGCCCGCACCACTCCAGCAAGTCTTGCACCTGGATCGTTCAAGTATTTCTGTTTGTTCGCTCACATGAGGTCCGGCCGGTAGCGGTGGATGATGGCGCAGAAGGCCAGGCCCGAGCGGAAGCTGGCGGTGAGGTCGGTGACGCGGCACGAGCGGTACTCGCGCGTCACCTGCCCGCACCACTCCAGCAAGTCTTGCACCTGGATCGTTCAAGTATTTCTGTTTGTTCGCTCACATGAGGTCCGGCCGGTAGCGGTGGATGATGGCGCAGAAGGCCAGGCCCGAGCGGAAGCTGGCGGTGAGGTCGGTGACGCGGCACGAGCGGTACTCGCGCGTCACCTGCCCGCACCACTCCAGCAAGTCTTGCACCTGGATCGTTCAAGTATTTCTGTTTGTTCGCTCACATGAGGTCCGGCCGGTACCGGTGGATGATGGCGCAGAAGGCCAGGCCCGAGCGGAAGCTGGCGGTGAGGTCGGTGACGCGGCACGAGCGGTACTCGCGCGTCACCTGCCCGCACCACTCCAGCAAGTCTTGCACCTGGATCGTTCAAGTATTTCTGTTTGTTCGCTCACATGAGGTCCGGCCGGTAGCGGTGGATGATGGCGCAGAAGGCCAGGCCCGAGCGGAAGCTGGCGGTGAGGTCGGTGACGCGGCACGAGCGGTACTCGCGCGTCACCTGCCCGCACCACTCCAGCAAGTCTTGCACCTGGATCGTTCAAGTATTTCTGTTTGTTCGCTCACATGAGGTCCGGCCGGTACCGGTGGATGATGGCGCAGAAGGCCAGGCCCGAGCGGAAGCTGGCGGTGAGGTCGGTGACGCGGCACGAGCGGTACTCGCGCGTCACCTGCCCGCACCACTCCAGCAAGTCTTGCACCTGGATCGTTCAAGTATTTCTGTTTGTTCGCTCACATGAGGTCCGGCCGGTAGCGGTGGATGATGGCGCAGAAGGCCAGGCCCGAGCGGAAGCTGGCGGTGAGGTCGGTGACGCGGCACGAGCGGTACTCGCGCGTCACCTGCCCGCACCACTCCAGCAAGTCTTGCACCTGGATCGTTCAAGTATAAATTAGAAAGAAAAAAGAAAGAATGTTTATTTTGCTCTTAATATTACAACACATTATTCATACCACTTAGAATGTCTAAACAAAAACAGTCGGTTAAATTTAATGTAGTTTGTTTACTTTGGTTGTTTTTATTAATTTAATGTATTACTAATGTATAATAGTATATAAAAAGTTTTGCTTTCTGCACTTCTTATTCATAGAAACATTAACTCTGCCAAGTTTCTTACACCTCCGACGAAAAGTACGTCGGAGGTGTATTTATTTATTTAATTACACACCAACAGCAGTACATACATTTGAATGACAGACGTTTTGTACATATGTAAAAGGGGTCGGAAGTTTTTGATTCACGTAGTTATTCTAATACTAGTCGCCGCCCGCAGCTTCGCTCGCGTGGAATTAGACATATCAATACTCGTAGTTTCGTTTACACCTAGTAATATTATATAGCCTATGTCACCCAGTGAGGATGCAGCTTTCTAATGGTGAAAGAATTTTTGAAATCGGTCCAGTAGTTTTTGTGTGAACACATTACAAACAAATGATTCCTCTTTATAATATGAAAAGTTACATTTGGGGTTGCGTTTTTTAGAGGACGCAATTTTATTTTTTTGATGTGTAGCGAAATACTCAAGTTATAAGGGTCAACTCTCTTGTTAAGAAACAAAGCCGTTTCACTTGCAAACTCTAAATGTAGTATTTCGCTTATAACTTTTTTATTTATAGTTCTACGACAAAAAGTTACTGAACCAAAGTTGTAGAGAATTTAATTTGCAACAAAAAATGTTGATAATTTTTTTTTTATCAGGTTAAGAGATATATCGTAAAAACCATATCAACCCCTATTTTTAAGATGGCGGCCGTGGGACAAGGGTGGCGACCCCACAAACTTGGTTTTAGCTTTACACTGACCCCCCCTACACATCAAAAAAAATAAAATTGCGTCCTCTAAAAAACGCAAGGTTAGGCCTAAAAAATGTAACATTTCAATGGAAGATAGTATAGATAGACTATAAAACATATATTTAACGTCTCACTCACCGGCGTCTTATCTTTCTCCACCATTTTGACGGGGAACAACGTATCCTCCCTCTCCGTCTCTCCCGTGGGCGTCTTATCGTCGTCCCGCTCCCTCTCGTTGTCATTCGTGTCGAGGCTGATGTTGTTCAAATTGGACTTTAACTCGAGCGGCTTAAGGTTCCTTTTCGCCACCGTCTTCGGTTTGAACACGAGACCCTTTAGATTGTCGACTTTCGGCTCCTCCACTGGCGCTAAAGAGAAGAATATACCATATTTCAGAATACAAACAATACATTTAATACCATAAGTTCAATAGAACTGCTTGAATTTATAAATACTCATTATTATTTTAATATTTTATTATTCGAATATTCGTAAAATAGATTAAAAAAAATATTATTTCGTCGCGCTATAATCTGTACAAATATAGAATATAATTTATTTTGCTTAAAACACAGTATGTAGGTGTAGGTTATTTCAGTTTTAATGCAAAATTGGACCACACTCAGCATTATGTCATGATTCCTTAAAAATCATGACGCTGATTTTCAGTGCGGCCCTGTCGAAGTGATTAGTTTGGTGATATAACTGCTGAATATTTTAATACGGGTCATAACATAGTCCTTAGCCGACTAGTTTCGGTCAGTAACGACGGCCATCATGAAGTGCGTCAATATTCGTGCATCGCAAGTCATACACAAGCTAATGGAGTGAAATTGAAGGCTTTGATTGAAACTAGTCGACCTTGCCAATACATAAAATGCATAAGAATAAGATATATATATATATATCTTATAGAGACGACGATCTCAGGCATCTGTGACTGACTTGGAACAAACCTCTTACTAACAATTACTCACTGGACTATTACTAACACCAACTAACATGACTAACAATCACTAACAGTTCCTGCCCCAGTCCTAATGCCTAATAAAGAACTGACTTACTAATGTTTTATTAACTCTCTCTGGCTAACTGGACCTATTAGTTTTATTCAAAGTCAGTCACATAAGTCATGGGCAAATGGGTTGTGCTGCAAGCTCGTTTGCTATCTTACACCAATTAAACCACCTCACCTATAACTTTGTTGGGCGTCGACGTAAACTTCGGTAGTTCGCTTTTCATTGCGAGCTTCGTTAGACTGCTCAAGTATTCCGGTCTTGATTTGGGAGCGTTGAATGTATTCACCGATACATTAGTATCTGGTATTGTATTGATTGGATGGACGGATGGATGGATGTCGTTGTCCTTGGGGATGGGAGTGGTGGGGGAGTGTTGGTCTGGGGTCATGGGTGCAGTGGGGGTCCTCGAGTTGTCGAAGTTGAGACTCTGCACGCTGTTGGGGGTGGCGGCTATGTCGCTGTTGGTGAGACTCTGCGTCATCTCTTCTACTTGCTGTCGAAGATCAAGCATCTGAAACGGATTTGTTTATTTTATATTTATTTATTACAGAAAACATACAATTATAATACAGATTGAACACATATAATGTTGTATAACATTATAATCTATCATTATATATCAATTGCAGAAATTAATCAGAACAGAACGGTGAACTGGGCGTATACTCCGTGCCTCAATCTTGCAATATACTGCAAGATATCTCGGTTCGGTCAGTGCGTGTCGATATTTGTTAAGGTACGTTACGTTATCGATACGTTACGTTATAGATAGGTTTGATTACAACTAGAACGAGTGTCACCTCACTAATTACTATAGTGTGACGTCACATAGTAGGCGGGACTTGGGCAGGGCTGTCAAAAAAAGTGACACGCATCGTTTGTATCAAAATAATTCGTGATCGCCGTTCTATCTTGATTAATTTCTGTGCGTCCAACTAACTCGCTGGATAAATATTTTTTTTATGGATACAAGATAGCAAACGAGCTTGCAGCACCACCCATCCGCTGCCGCCCATGACAACTGTGACTGACTTTGAATAAGACTCAAATAGGGACTGGGATGGTTAGTCCAATTATATTAGTTGAAAATGTTACTTAGAACATTAGTTGGTCAGTTCGTTAGTGGGTATGAGGTGTTAGTAATAGTCCAGTTAGTACTAGTTAGTACGAGTCTCGTTCTAAGTCAGTCACAGATGTGTTGCTACCCTTGAGGACTAAGATGGTCGCCTCTAAAGAAGTGTAACCGGAATCCACACCTTTCCAACCGGACCACAATTGCTTTAAAAACAATTATTACACGGCAGAAATGGTACTAGGTACCGTGGCGGGCGGTGGTACTGCCCCGGGCGAACTCTATATGGAACCAATTAGTTTTCATTGCCTTACTTGTGACTGAGACTTACTTGTCTTGTAGAGTTATCGGACAACGTATAATCGTCCTCGTCGAGGTCTTCGAGAACAGCAATGTCAGAGTTATTGTTCACCGACAGCAGCGACGCGAGGGACTGCATGTCTTCGTCTCTGTACAATAAACAGTCAATAATAAGAAAGTGTTTGTCCAAACTAAATCTTCGGTGGATCCACTGAAAATCAGCGCCAGGGTGAACCCTTGCATTATGCTGACGCCAGATAACTGCAGATAGTTTTTATTTTAGGTTTATCGATCCATCAGAATTTCTAGGTCCACTGCTGGACATAGGCCAATAGATTGATTTTAGGTGATACATTTTTACACTTTTTTTTGACGTGATAACGTTTATTAAATCGATGAACGCCAACACATCCGAAAAAGTGTGACGTCATGGTGTCGTTATCTGACGTCATAATTATCTGACGTCATAAAGTGTCCTGATCTGACGTCACGTGTAGTTAAATCGGATTGTACAACAATTGTACAACATTGTATATATATATATATATATATATATTGATAAAAATACACGGTTGACAGCAATAAACTAATGTTTAATGTACATACTGCATAGTATAAAGTTATTATTATTATAGGATTATCTATTCATCCAAAGACCAATAGCTAATCCTTTACATAATTTAACGTTAGAGCGTTTATAAGTAAATAAATTATTAGCTATTTTACATTAGTCAATTTAGAATAGCATTCCTACATCTCCATTTCTTTTAGTAGTTTTTAGTTATTTAGACTTTCGTTGCCCAATCACCTGTTGCGAAAAAAATAATTTGAATTTGATTTTGTCTTTGACTTCAACTACGTATTTCATCATTGTGAATCCTGTCCCGTAGCGAAATACCGAGTAGCTCTCTCCATAACTTTGAGCTTACGAATAAGGTCGACGGTAAAGGACCACCTCTCTATTCTATTCTATCTACATCGCTGAGCAACTTTGAGCTCGCGAATATGGTCGACGGTAAAGGACCACCTCTCTATTCTATTCTATCAACATCGCTGACCAACTTTGAGCTCACGAATATGGTCGACGGTAAAGGATCACCTCCTATTCTATTCTATCTACATCGCTGACCAACTTTGAGCTCACAAATAAGGTCGACGGTAAAGGACCACCTCTCTAATCTATTCTATCTACATCGCTGAGCAACTTTGAGCTCACGAACAAGGTCGACGGTAAAGGACCACCTCTCTATTCTATTCTATCCACATCGCTGACCAACTTTGAGCTCACGAATAAGGTCGACGTTAGAGACCCACTCCTCTATTCTACATGAGCAACAAGTGTCCCCTGCCCACTCACGTGGCCTGCCCCTCGCGCAGCAG
Organism: Carterocephalus palaemon; assembly: GCA_944567765.1. Lineage (NCBI taxonomy): Eukaryota > Metazoa > Arthropoda > Insecta > Lepidoptera > Hesperiidae > Carterocephalus > Carterocephalus palaemon. Next base: position 840,851 of record OX155664.1, read on the forward strand.
CACGCAGTGCAGGGTGAGCTGCAGCCGCGCCCACCGCACCTTGCGCGAGAGCGGCTCCAGCGCGAGCTTGAGCGGGCGCTGCGCGGGCGCCAGCGACGCGTGCCGGCGCAGGTTCAGTAAAGTGTCCCCTGCCCACTCACGTGGCCTGCCCCTCGCGCAGCAGCACGCAGTGCAGGGTGAGCTGCAGCCGCGCCCACCGCACCTTGCGCGAGAGCGGCTCCAGCGCGAGCTTGAGCGGGCGCTGCGCGGGCGCCAGCGACGCGTGCCGGCGCAGGTTCAGTAAAGTGTCCCCTGCCCACTCACGTGGCCTGCCCCTCGCGCAGCAGCACGCAGTGCAGGGTGAGCTGCAGCCGCGCCCACCGCACCTTGCGCGAGAGCGGCTCCAGCGCGAGCTTGAGCGGGCGCTGCGCGGGCGCCAGCGACGCGTGCCGGCGCAGGTTCAGTAAAGTGTCCCCTGCCCACTCACGTGGCCTGCCCCTCGCGCAGCAGCACGCAGTGCAGGGTGAGCTGCAGCCGCGCCCACCGCACCTTGCGCGAGAGCGGCTCCAGCGCGAGCTTGAGCGGGCGCTGCGCGGGCGCCAGCGACGCGTGCCGGCGCAGGTTCAGTAAAGTGTCCCCTGCCCACTCACGTGGCCTGCCCCTCGCGCAGCAGCACGCAGTGCAGGGTGAGCTGCAGCCGCGCCCACCGCACCTTGCGCGAGAGCGGCTCCAGCGCGAGCTTGAGCGGGCGCTGCGCGGGCGCCAGCGACGCGTGCCGGCGCAGGTTCAGTAAAGTGTCCCCTGCCCACTCACGTGGCCTGCCCCTCGCGCAGCAGCACGCAGTGCAGGGTGAGCTGCAGCCGCGCCCACCGCACCTTGCGCGAGAGCGGCTCCAGCGCGAGCTTGAGCGGGCGCTGCGCGGGCGCCAGCGACGCGTGCCGGCGCAGGTTCAGTAAAGTGTCCCCTGCCCACTCACGTGGCCTGCCCCTCGCGCAGCAGCACGCAGTGCAGGGTGAGCTGCAGCCGCGCCCACCGCACCTTGCGCGAGAGCGGCTCCAGCGCGAGCTTGAGCGGGCGCTGCGCGGGCGCCAGCGACGCGTGCCGGCGCAGGTTCAGTAAAGTGTCCCCTGCCCACTCACGTGGCCTGCCCCTCGCGCAGCAGCACGCAGTGCAGGGTGAGCTGCAGCCGCGCCCACCGCACCTTGCGCGAGAGCGGCTCCAGCGCGAGCTTGAGCGGGCGCTGCGCGGGCGCCAGCGACGCGTGCCGGCGCAGGTTCAGTAAAGTGTCCCCTGCCCACTCACGTGGCCTGCCCCTCGCGCAGCAGCACGCAGTGCAGGGTGAGCTGCAGCCGCGCCCACCGCACCTTGCGCGAGAGCGGCTCCAGCGCGAGCTTGAGCGGGCGCTGCGCGGGCGCCAGCGACGCGTGCCGGCGCAGGTTCAGTAAAGTGTCCCCTGCCCACTCACGTGGCCTGCCCCTCGCGCAGCAGCACGCAGTGCAGGGTGAGCTGCAGCCGCGCCCACCGCACCTTGCGCGAGAGCGGCTCCAGCGCGAGCTTGAGCGGGCGCTGCGCGGGCGCCAGCGACGCGTGCCGGCGCAGGTTCAGTAAAGTGTCCCCTGCCCACTCACGTGGCCTGCCCCTCGCGCAGCAGCACGCAGTGCAGGGTGAGCTGCAGCCGCGCCCACCGCACCTTGCGCGAGAGCGGCTCCAGCGCGAGCTTGAGCGGGCGCTGCGCGGGCGCCAGCGACGCGTGCCGGCGCAGGTTCAGTAAAGTGTCCCCTGCCCACTCACGTGGCCTGCCCCTCGCGCAGCAGCACGCAGTGCAGGGTGAGCTGCAGCCGCGCCCACCGCACCTTGCGCGAGAGCGGCTCCAGCGCGAGCTTGAGCGGGCGCTGCGCGGGCGCCAGCGACGCGTGCCGGCGCAGGTTCAGTAAAGTGTCCCCTGCCCACTCACGTGGCCTGCCCCTCGCGCAGCAGCACGCAGTGCAGGGTGAGCTGCAGCCGCGCCCACCGCACCTTGCGCGAGAGCGGCTCCAGCGCGAGCTTGAGCGGGCGCTGCGCGGGCGCCAGCGACGCGTGCCGGCGCAGGTTCAGTAAAGTGTCCCCTGCCCACTCACGTGGCCTGCCCCTCGCGCAGCAGCACGCAGTGCAGGGTGAGCTGCAGCCGCGCCCACCGCACCTTGCGCGAGAGCGGCTCCAGCGCGAGCTTGAGCGGGCGCTGCGCGGGCGCCAGCGACGCGTGCCGGCGCAGGTTCAGTAAAGTGTCCCCTGCCCACTCACGTGGCCTGCCCCTCGCGCAGCAGCACGCAGTGCAGGGTGAGCTGCAGCCGCGCCCACCGCACCTTGCGCGAGAGCGGCTCCAGCGCGAGCTTGAGCGGGCGCTGCGCGGGCGCCAGCGACGCGTGCCGGCGCAGGTTCAGTAAAGTGTCCCCTGCCCACTCACGTGGCCTGCCCCTCGCGCAGCAGCACGCAGTGCAGGGTGAGCTGCAGCCGCGCCCACCGCACCTTGCGCGAGAGCGGCTCCAGCGCGAGCTTGAGCGGGCGCTGCGCGGGCGCCAGCGACGCGTGCCGGCGCAGGTTCAGTAAAGTGTCCCCTGCCCACTCACGTGGCCTGCCCCTCGCGCAGCAGCACGCAGTGCAGGGTGAGCTGCAGCCGCGCCCACCGCACCTTGCGCGAGAGCGGCTCCAGCGCGAGCTTGAGCGGGCGCTGCGCGGGCGCCAGCGACGCGTGCCGGCGCAGGTTCAGTAAAGTGTCCCCTGCCCACTCACGTGGCCTGCCCCTCGCGCAGCAGCACGCAGTGCAGGGTGAGCTGCAGCCGCGCCCACCGCACCTTGCGCGAGAGCGGCTCCAGCGCGAGCTTGAGCGGGCGCTGCGCGGGCGCCAGCGACGCGTGCCGGCGCAGGTTCAGTAAAGTGTCCCCTGCCCACTCACGTGGCCTGCCCCTCGCGCAGCAGCACGCAGTGCAGGGTGAGCTGCAGCCGCGCCCACCGCACCTTGCGCGAGAGCGGCTCCAGCGCGAGCTTGAGCGGGCGCTGCGCGGGCGCCAGCGACGCGTGCCGGCGCAGGTTCAGTAAAGTGTCCCCTGCCCACTCACGTGGCCTGCCCCTCGCGCAGCAGCACGCAGTGCAGGGTGAGCTGCAGCCGCGCCCACCGCACCTTGCGCGAGAGCGGCTCCAGCGCGAGCTTGAGCGGGCGCTGCGCGGGCGCCAGCGACGCGTGCCGGCGCAGGTTCAGTAAAGTGTCCCCTGCCCACTCACGTGGCCTGCCCCTCGCGCAGCAGCACGCAGTGCAGGGTGAGCTGCAGCCGCGCCCACCGCACCTTGCGCGAGAGCGGCTCCAGCGCGAGCTTGAGCGGGCGCTGCGCGGGCGCCAGCGACGCGTGCCGGCGCAGGTTCAGTAAAGTGTCCCCTGCCCACTCACGTGGCCTGCCCCTCGCGCAGCAGCACGCAGTGCAGGGTGAGCTGCAGCCGCGCCCACCGCACCTTGCGCGAGAGCGGCTCCAGCGCGAGCTTGAGCGGGCGCTGCGCGGGCGCCAGCGACGCGTGCCGGCGCAGGTTCAGTAAAGTGTCCCCTGCCCACTCACGTGGCCTGCCCCTCGCGCAGCAGCACGCAGTGCAGGGTGAGCTGCAGCCGCGCCCACCGCACCTTGCGCGAGAGCGGCTCCAGCGCGAGCTTGAGCGGGCGCTGCGCGGGCGCCAGCGACGCGTGCCGGCGCAGGTTCAGTAAAGTGTCCCCTGCCCACTCACGTGGCCTGCCCCTCGCGCAGCAGCACGCAGTGCAGGGTGAGCTGCAGCCGCGCCCACCGCACCTTGCGCGAGAGCGGCTCCAGCGCGAGCTTGAGCGGGCGCTGCGCGGGCGCCAGCGACGCGTGCCGGCGCAGGTTCAGTAAAGTGTCCCCTGCCCACTCACGTGGCCTGCCCCTCGCGCAGCAGCACGCAGTGCAGGGTGAGCTGCAGCCGCGCCCACCGCACCTTGCGCGAGAGCGGCTCCAGCGCGAGCTTGAGCGGGCGCTGCGCGGGCGCCAGCGACGCGTGCCGGCGCAGGTTCAGTAAAGTGTCCCCTGCCCACTCACGTGGCCTGCCCCTCGCGCAGCAGCACGCAGTGCAGGGTGAGCTGCAGCCGCGCCCACCGCACCTTGCGCGAGAGCGGCTCCAGCGCGAGCTTGAGCGGGCGCTGCGCGGGCGCCAGCGACGCGTGCCGGCGCAGGTTCAGTAAAGTGTCCCCTGCCCACTCACGTGGCCTGCCCCTCGCGCAGCAGCACGCAGTGCAGGGTGAGCTGCAGCCGCGCCCACCGCACCTTGCGCGAGAGCGGCTCCAGCGCGAGCTTGAGCGGGCGCTGCGCGGGCGCCAGCGACGCGTGCCGGCGCAGGTTCAGTAAAGTGTCCCCTGCCCACTCACGTGGCCTGCCCCTCGCGCAGCAGCACGCAGTGCAGGGTGAGCTGCAGCCGCGCCCACCGCACCTTGCGCGAGAGCGGCTCCAGCGCGAGCTTGAGCGGGCGCTGCGCGGGCGCCAGCGACGCGTGCCGGCGCAGGTTCAGTAAAGTGTCCCCTGCCCACTCACGTGGCCTGCCCCTCGCGCAGCAGCACGCAGTGCAGGGTGAGCTGCAGCCGCGCCCACCGCACCTTGCGCGAGAGCGGCTCCAGCGCGAGCTTGAGCGGGCGCTGCGCGGGCGCCAGCGACGCGTGCCGGCGCAGGTTCAGTAAAGTGTCCCCTGCCCACTCACGTGGCCTGCCCCTCGCGCAGCAGCACGCAGTGCAGGGTGAGCTGCAGCCGCGCCCACCGCACCTTGCGCGAGAGCGGCTCCAGCGCGAGCTTGAGCGGGCGCTGCGCGGGCGCCAGCGACGCGTGCCGGCGCAGGTTCAGTAAAGTGTCCCCTGCCCACTCACGTGGCCTGCCCCTCGCGCAGCAGCACGCAGTGCAGGGTGAGCTGCAGCCGCGCCCACCGCACCTTGCGCGAGAGCGGCTCCAGCGCGAGCTTGAGCGGGCGCTGCGCGGGCGCCAGCGACGCGTGCCGGCGCAGGTTCAGTAAAGTGTCCCCTGCCCACTCACGTGGCCTGCCCCTCGCGCAGCAGCACGCAGTGCAGGGTGAGCTGCAGCCGCGCCCACCGCACCTTGCGCGAGAGCGGCTCCAGCGCGAGCTTGAGCGGGCGCTGCGCGGGCGCCAGCGACGCGTGCCGGCGCAGGTTCAGTAAAGTGTCCCCTGCCCACTCACGTGGCCTGCCCCTCGCGCAGCAGCACGCAGTGCAGGGTGAGCTGCAGCCGCGCCCACCGCACCTTGCGCGAGAGCGGCTCCAGCGCGAGCTTGAGCGGGCGCTGCGCGGGCGCCAGCGACGCGTGCCGGCGCAGGTTCAGTAAAGTGTCCCCTGCCCACTCACGTGGCCTGCCCCTCGCGCAGCAGCACGCAGTGCAGGGTGAGCTGCAGCCGCGCCCACCGCACCTTGCGCGAGAGCGGCTCCAGCGCGAGCTTGAGCGGGCGCTGCGCGGGCGCCAGCGACGCGTGCCGGCGCAGGTTCAGCGCGCACGACGCGAGCCGCCGCCGCTTGCCGGTCGGGGACACCTGGAACCGGGGTTGGGAATTATCAAGATAATTATCTTCATTGACAGTCATCCGATAATTATCTGATAATTAAGGTTATTATAGGTCGATAGGGAATTATCAAGATAAAAAGTAAGGTTCCAGGACATACATACGAGTGAAGTTAAATAAAAGTAATAATCTATATATATAAAAGGAGAAGGTGACTGACTGACTGACTGACTGACTGACTGACTGACTGACTGACTGACATATTGTACGGTGCAACTCGTACATTCCGCTGCGTCAGCGGTTTCCGCGAGCCGCGTGGATTTTATAGTCAGTATGCGTTCGGAACTAGCAAGGAGTCCGCGCGTGCTCATACAACATCAATAAGTATGCGTTCGGAACTAGCAAGGAGTCCGCGCGTGCTCATACAACATCAATAAGTATGCGTTCGGAACTAGCAAGGTGTCCGCGCGTGCTCACCTCATATCATATCATAGCATCAATCATATCATTCAATCGTAATAAATAACCTTAATTGAAACCACTCGAGTATAATTTAAATCAAGTCAATATCAAGAGCAATTCGAAAAGGTGTAGAGGTTAGCAAAGGACCCTACATCCTTTTTTGGTCCTTCGAATCGTTCGAATCCTTATTTGGTCCTGCGAATAAGGGCCTCGCGAGTGCACATAAGCAAGTTGTGTTTCGTGAGGAGAACCAGCAAGCAAGAAGTATCAAGAACATCCCGCTGTAGATCAAGATTGCAGTGTTGGAATTATCAAGTTGGTGACGGAGAGCAATCAAGGCTATTCCAGTTATCAAGTAAGATCTTTCTTATTATATTAAGCAAGGATGGAGGATCTGCTAGCAACACAGCAGCAGTTGATTGGAGCTGTGGAGCAGCTGTACTCCAATTTCAAAAAAGATGGACCGGAACGCAAGACCGGGGAATACATCAAGCGTAGGCTGGAAACCCTGAACACGTATTGGCAGGAGTTCCAGGCTAATCATGTAAAGTTATGTGGGTATGGTATTAGGTCGCACGAATACTTTACTCAAAACAGTTATGAGCGTACCAAAGCACGGTACGAATCTATCAAGTTAGCAATTGCAAATTATCAAGCACGGGAGGAGAAGCCATCGAGTCCACTTCTTCGTCCAGCTACTCCACTGGGAGTACAGCAACCGCAGGCGCCGCGCACGCCCACTGAAGTGGAGCTGCCGGCAGCAAGGCCGGGCACATCGCAAAAAGGTATGTTGCATGAGAACGGTGCTTCAAGTCATCCAATCACTATCAAGGCTCAGGGTGTCGACAGCAGGACAGATGAGTTGCTGAGGAAGCAAGCCAGCAACTTCAGGGCATTGCAGAGAAAGGTAGCTGGCTTAGATTTAAATACGGTCACAGAAAAATGGGAGTTTGAGGACTTGTTACGTATCTTTCAATAATATTCATTTATTGTTTTATATTTTCAATAATAACAAGTGTACGTCACCAAATTTAAATGCAGTGTACGTCGTCGGTGATGATAGTGTTAGATTTAATTCGCTCTAATTATCAGTAAAATTCATATTTTGATTGTTTCCATTAACTAACATGTAGTGTAAGGAGAAAATGGCATCACCTTATAGCACCCCATCTTATTAACCCTTCACATCATTTCGGGCCGGAGCATGTACGGTGCAACTCGTACATTCCGCTGCGTCAGCGGTTTCCGCGAGCCGCGTGGATTTTATAGTCAGTATGCGTTCGGAGAGAGAGAGGGCGCAACTGTGCCACCGTTCATATCGACTCCGTGTTTTTATTTCATTTAAAATACTGCCAATAGTGATTTTACGTTGAAACCGTGCCAAACAAAAAAGTAGTGCTAAGAACCACCTGGACAAAGTGTTTTTTTCAAGTAAATGGGAAGAAAAAGTGCTAAAAACCGCCAAAATAGCAAGAGACTTAAAGTGGTGATATTACCAATAATTCAGAGTGTATACGAGCTGGAACTTAATAAACAAAGTGAAGTGACAACTCAGAAATATAAAAATTCAGTTGAACGATTACTGTGCACATCATATACGATTTTTCAGTTCTCAGTTTAATCGCATAACCTCAATTTTGAATCTTTATTTTCTACAAGTCATATCACAAAAGTTTACTGATACAGCGCCATCTAGCGGCGAGTGGCAGAACTAATAAAGAAAACCTTTAGCTCTGCCGGCGTTCTTCTTACCTTTGCTACTCACCACAAGAGGGCAGTACAAGCTAATAAAACAAACACTAAACATTATAAGTCAACATCCATTTACACAAAAATGGACGAAATAAAAACTATGCTGAGAAGTATGCAGGAAGAAATGAGACAACAAAAAACAGACATGTTAGATATGAAAGAAGACATAAAAAATACCATAATTAGCAACATAAACGAGAAGTTCCAAAATCTAGAATATAAAAATGAGCTTTTAGAACAACAAATAAAATCACAAAAAATTAAAATAGACAACATGGAGAGATTTATAAGAAGAAAAAATGTACTATTTTTCGGAGTCGAAGAATGTGAAAGATCGTACCAGGACCTGGAGCACAAGGTGCTTGACATTATAAATAGGATATTGAACATAAAATGCTATGAGAACAGTGTGGAATCTGTTAGGCGTTTGGGGAAAAAAGGAGAAAAAATAAGACCCATTGTGGTTACTCTGGCTACTCAAGGCTTAAAAATAAAAATATTAAAATGTAAGAAAAATCTTGAAACATCGCCTTACTATGTTAAAGAAGACTTCCCCCCAGAAATTTTAAATAAACGCAAAGAATTGCAAATAGAGCTAAAAAAGGAGAGAGATTTAGGAAAAAGAGCAATCATAAAATACGATAAACTTATTATTCTAAAATCGTTAAACGGCCAAAAGGAACACGTCACCCTAAGCGGCAAAGAAAGAAAAGGTAGCAACAAGAGAAATCTCTCAGAATCCCCAGAGTCTTTGACAATTGTCAGTCGCGACGAAAACCAAATGCAGCCAACAAAAATCAAGAAAAACAACGACATAAACAACTACCTTATAAAAAAACCATCACTGAAATATCACGGAGCTCTCTATCAACAAACACCAGTACAAGATCCTAGCCAATCAACACAATAGCAATTAACGCCCCCTCTCAATCTCCCAAGACGGCTGGTCACCGCGGGAGACACAGACCAAAACCCTCCAGAGATAAATAACTATTTGAATGGAAATCCTAACCTATACTTTATAGCCACATACAATGTAAGAACTCTATCAACTCATGCACGCCTCCTAGAGCTGTTAGAGGCACTGAAAAACATAAAGTTTGACATAATCGGCCTGTCGGAAACAAGACGACTCGGTAATGCCATACAAGAGTACCACAACATAGTTTTGTACTATATAGGTGAAACTCCAGGCTTATATGGAGTCGGTTTTCTTGTGAAAAAATACCTAAAAAATTATATCGAAAGTTTTATCGGCCTGTCTGAGCGAGTTGCGCTCTTGAAACTCAATATGAACAAACTCAAAATAAGCTTTATACAAGTATATGCACCTACAGAATCGGCCCACGACGAGGAAATAGAGGCTTTTTATAACACTATCGAAAAAGCTCTAAAGTTATCCGAAGGTAAAGTAGTGATAATGGGCGACTTTAACGCAAAAATAGGACAACCGCTTCACGAGGACAGCCTTATTGTAAATAAATTTGGATATGGTGAAAGAAACCGTAGAGGAGAAAGGTTAATTCAATTTGCATACGAGAATAACATGTCAATTATGAACACGTTCTTCAAAAAAAAAAGCAAACAAAGATGGACATGGAGATCTCCAGACGGCGCCACCAAAAACGAACTCGACTACATTCTCACAAACATACAAAAGAATGTTCAAGATGTACAAGTATTAAACACTCTATTCCCGTCAGACCACAGATGCGTAAGGGCAACTTTTAACTTTAAAATCACAAAAAAAAAGAGAAACAAATACGCAGGTTACACAAGAAGTACACTGAAAAACAATGACGAGATTTCAAGATACCTAAAAGCACTAATTAATAATCTAGAAGACCTGCACCTATATGAAGATGACCCAGTCCAAACTTATTACAATAGGATTACTTCAAAAATCGAATATAGTTTGAAAATAGCTCTAACATCAAACACACATGGAGACAAAAAATGTAGAGTAATATCGGAACGCACGAAAAGATTAATAGACCGTAAGAAAGACCTACAAAAGCTAAAGCCTAAATCAAGAGCTATAAAGAATGAACTCAGAGCGTTATATAAACTTACAAGCAAATACATAAGACAAGACTACAAAAACCATCGAAGACAAACCATAGAAAAACACCTAGAAACGTCTGGAAGCTTAAAGAGAGCTTACAACGAGCTAAGAACGCACAAAACATGGATTGAAGGCCTTCACGGAACGGATAGAGTACCTCACAACAGAAAAGACATACTCCAAATAGCCACAATGTTTTACAAAGAATTGTACAAAGCACCTGAACATTATGAAACCCCTCAATGCCCACAAGAAGAAACTACTAACACTAAAGAAATAAGTCTAATCGAGGTAACCGAAACCATCAGCGAAATAAAGCGGCTCAAATTGGAGAAAAGCCCGGGGCCAGACGGAATAACAAACGAAGCAATTAAGACTGCTTGCACGCTCCTCGCTACACCTCTGACGATACTCTTCAACAAGATACTAGACACCTCTACAACACCTAGGCAGTGGTCGGAGTCAAACATTATATTGTTGTACAAAAAAGGAAACCCCTACGACATAAACAACTACCGACCAATTAGCCTTCTGCCTTCGCTTTATAAACTGTTCTCGTCAATCATAGAAAAAAGAATCAATACCACACTTGATACATGCCAACCCATTGAACAAGCTGGATTCCGCAGAGGCTTTTCGACTGTAGACCACATACACGCAGTAGAGCAAGTTATCGAGAAGTACCAAGAATTCCAAAGACCACTCTACATAGCGTTTATTGACTACAAAAAGGCTTTTGATACCATACACCATTCATCAATATGGGAAGCACTAAAATCACAAAATGTAGAGACTAAATACATCAGAATACTAAAATACCTTTACGAAAACAGCACCAGTAGAGTGAAACTAGAGTCAACAGGGCCACCTATTTCAATAAAAAGAGGGGTTAGGCAAGGCGACCCTCTGTCACCTAGAATATTCAACGCAGTGCTAGAGTTCATATTCAAGAAACTTAATTGGAAAACAGTCGGCTTGAATATAAATGGAAAACATATCAGTCACCTGAGATTCGCAGACGACCTTGTTTTACTATCCGAAAACAGTGTAGAGCTACAACACATGATAGAGACACTACGAGAAACAAGCAGTCAATCAGGCCTAGAGATCAATTTCAGTAAAACAAAGGTGATGACAAACGCAATAAAAAACGAAATTAAAGCCGGAAGTGTGTCAATAGAATATGTAGATTCTTACATCTATTTAGGAAAAGAAATCTCTTTCGCCAAACAAAGCAATGAACAGGAAATAGATAGAAGGATAAAAGGGACATGGAGAAAGTTTTGGAGTCTAAAGGAAATTTTTAAAAGCCAGATGCCAGTAAAAATTAAGAGAAAGGTCATGAATAGCTGCCTCCTGCCGTCACTCACATACGCTAGCCAGACATGGAAATTCACACGCCAAATCAATAAAAAAATTAATTCCTGCCAGCGTAGCATGGAAAGGACTATGCTGAAAATTAGGAAAATCCAAAAAATACGCCACTCTGCCATAAGAGAAATATCAGGAGTATTAGACGCTCTAAACCACTCGAAGAAATTAAAATGGCGGTGGGCGGGTCATGTAGCGAGAATGAGCGACGATCGATGGACAACAAAGCTGACGTCTTGGCCTGGACCCAGAGGAAACAGAAAGATAGGAAGACCTAAGACCAGATGGGCAGATGACATTGTGGAAATCGCTGGAAAACAGTGGATGGAAAAAGCCAACGATAGAGAATACTGGGCATCTCTGGAGGAGGCCTTCACCCTCAACTGAGAGGGGTTCACCCAACTTTTTTATAAATTAATTATTAGAATAATTTATGTTTAAATCAAATTCTTAAAAACAAAAAAAAAAAATAAAAAAAAAAAAAAAAAAAAAAATAAACTTAAACTATCCTACAAACAAATCAACTAGTATTGTACCTACTATTGTAACAATATGTACTATTGCACCTCAAGATATTTTTGTATATTTTTTAAGTTCGAATTGGTGTGAAATAAAAGGCTTTTTATTTTTTATTTTATTTATTTATTATGCGTTCGGAACTAGCAAGGAGTCCGCGCGTGCTCATACAACATCAATAAGTATGCGTTCGGAACTAGCAAGGAGTCCGCGCGTGCTCATACAACATCAATAAGTATGCGTTCGGAACTAGCAAGGTGTCCGCGCGTGCTCACCTCATATCATATCATAGCATCAATCATATCATTCAATCGTAATAAATAACCTTAATTGAAACCACTCGAGTATAATTTAAATCAAGTCAATATCAAGAGCAATTCGAAAAGGTGTAGAGGTTAGCAAAGGACCCTACACATATCAACGCAGGGCCTAAACTATAAGGGCTAGAAACTTGAAATTTTGCACAGGGGTTCCTTTTATAACGTAGGGGAGCACTAAGAAAGGATTTTTGAAAATTCACCCCCTGAGGGGGTAAAACGGGGGTGCAAAGTTAGTATGAAACTTTGCCGTTTTTGATGGTTATAGTACCTATGAAAGTTTTGTATTGAGTTTCGAAATTCATCTCTTAAGGGGGTAAAAGGGGGGTGCAAAGTTAGTAGGTATAAAAGTTTTTCGTATATACCTACATTACTTCAATGAAATTTTTTATTTAGGTTATGTTACGTCTAATTCCACGCGAGCGAAGCTGCGGGCGTCCACTACTAGCGTACATACATAAATAGATAATATTAACATCTAGACACAGAACACATAAAAGTGTTCGTCACACGAATATTTGTTCAGATCAGAGTGGGATTCGAACCCACGACCCCTGGCGCAACAGACAGGGTCACTACCGATTGCGCCAACGGGCCCGTCGCCCCATTATTAACTATGTTTAGTTTCACCACCACCCGAATTACGTGACACTGAGAGACGCACTGAAAAACAGCGTCGCGGCTATAGCACCGCCGCGGCAAAGCTGAGTGCGTTCGTTTTTCTCATAATCTTGCATCTTGTTTTTTTCATATTTTTCTTTCTTTCGTTTTACGTTTCTGCATTTTTTTTAAATGTTTTGTGTATGCTGCATTTTGTAGAAATAAAACTTTTCTATTTCTATTTCTATTTTTTTATGGATACAAGATAACTTAAATCAAAATGCACTCACATCCTCCAGCACGAACGTCCACTCCTTGTCCTCGAGCTCGTTGGTGCGCGCGTCGCGGAACAGCGTCACCGCCACCGTCTGGTTCTCCGGCATCGTGAATATCACCGCCCCCCTGACAAACATCACCTTTATTTTATTTATTTTACTTTCACTGCGACCCATAGACCATAGACGTCACCTTTATATTATTTACTTTCGCTGCGACCCATAGACGTCCCACTGCGGCAACTTATTCCGAAATATCTTCCGGTAGGCCCATGGGAAGAAAAGTCATATCTATTATAAAAGGCGAACTTAGTGCGTTCTTTGATAGATATAGATAGATAGATAGATAGATAGAGAACATAAATACCTCGTATTTCAACATCACATGTTACACTCAGCTAAGCTCAAACCACATTCGACTTTTCAAAAATGGCTGACACCTTTGAAAAGATTATAATAACATAGATAGATAGATAGATAGATAACATAAATACCTCGTATTTCAACATCACATGTTACACTCAGCTCAGCACAAACCACATTCGACTTATCAAAAATGGCTGACACCTTTGAAAAGATTATAATAACATGTACAGGCTCTGCCTAATTTAGGGACTGATGGATGTGACCGTGTTTTACGGACGGGATGTTCATGAAATGTATATTTTATTGAACCACATTATAACAACAAATATGCACTAATGGCGAGCTTAATGCATAACCCATTCTCGACTAGCATAGGTATAAAGGCAGTAGGTACTCACTTGAGGGGGTCCTTCAGCGAGGGCTCCCATTCGAGAGGCTCGGTGACCACGCGCCGCGACCGCCGCGTCCACACTATGCTTAGCTTATTCGGCTTCCTGAAATCAACAACATCATTGTATATTAGCACCGACACCGCCCTTTCTTAGTCCCACTGTTGGGCACGGGCCTCCTCACAGAATGGGAGAGATTAGGCCTTAGTCCACCACGCTGGCCAAGTTGGCAGACTTTACGTGCCTACGAGAACATTATGATGAACTCTCAGGCATGCAGGTTTCTTCACGATGTGTCCTTCATCGATACGGCAAGAGACATTTAATTTCTTAAATCCCACATAACTTAGAAAAGTCATTGGTGCGTGCCGCTTGGGTTTGAACACGGACCGCTCGAGTGAGAGGCGAGTTCGATAGCCACTGGGCTGTTAGGGTAACAGCCCAGTGGCTATCGAACTCGGGAGGGCCCATCCCCTGTACTCCGCTCTCTCCCATTCCTAACTTAGGAATAATTTCCTTATGAGTCATAAAAGAAGATATCAAGGGCACCCCACTGGAGGTCACGGTGCGTTCCACCGGAGATCCCGGAGCCCTCCACGAGCTGAGGAAGGCCACCGAGGGGGTTTTATTGGCTTAATTGCAGGTAACCGGATGTCGCTCCCACGTTAAGTTTCCCCCGAAAAAGAACACTATGCCCGTATGTGTTTAATGTATTCGCATCATATTAAGCTTTAAATAATTGAATTATTAAAAAAAAATTAAAAAAAAAACCCTTTTTATAAAATAAAAACTTTTTTCGTGCATTGTCATCGGAACCAAATATGTGTGCTAAACAGCTCAATAGCTTTAATGGAAGTGGGTGAAATATTGATTGCAAGATTCCAGGACATACAACGAGTGAAGTTAAATAAAAGCTTTTAAAATACAAGCGGCGCCGATTTTCAGTGCAGCCCGACCTCGCTTCAAACAGACTGCGACAGGTTAATCTTATTACGGGGGTGTGTCCCCGAGTCTCGGCGCTGACGTGACCTTTCGCCGCACTAACCGGGCTAACCGGGCTAACTGGGCTAACGGCGGGCCGTGAACCGCCGTAATGACATTACGATTTATCACGCTCTATAAAGATAACGGGTCGAATCTGCCGCGGCTCTACAATAATGATCATCACACGTGAAGCTATCTGATCGATAGTTGCTATCAGATTGATATTGTGACGGCGGGTCGGTCAATAAATAAATAGAATAGAAATTGAAATACAGAAGTTTATTTCGACAAAATGCAGCGTATACACAAAACATTAAAGACACAAAAAAAAGATGATACATAATGCGGAAAACGAACGCACTCGGAATTGCCGCGGCGGTGCTAGAGCCGCTACGCTGGTTTTCTGTGCGTTCGTCAGTGTCGCGTAGTTCGGGTAATTGTGAAGCTAATACAGTTAATAATTACTCAAATCTATCTCCAGTAAAAAACGAAAGACTTATGGGTGCTTGGGTCTAAATACATATATATTTATATCTATAAGGAAAGAAATAGCCTTAAGTATGCTTATTTTTTAAATTACAAAATATGATGTGTGTGTATATTGGTGTGTGTTTTAGAGTTGGATTTAGATTTTCCGGGATAAATTGTAACCTAAAACCATTTCAAGGATTTAATGCATAATGTTTACGTTTCTTCAAAATCGGTTGGGCATTTTTAAAGTCTCGTTACATCTCGCTCCAAGTCAGTCACAGATGTGTTGCTACCCTTGAAGACTAATATGGTCGCCTCTAATGAAGTGTAACCGGAAACCACACTTTTCCAATCGGACCACAATTGTTTTAGAAACAATTACTACACTGTAGAAATGGCACTAGGTACCGTGGCGGGCGGTGGTACTGTCCCGGGCCAACTCTATACAAATAGGCTTTATATAAAAACCTATTTGGTTCCCTATAGACTCTACCACCTAAAAAACCTGCTGGAAAGATTCGACGCACAAATATATAACACAACCCTTTAGCATATTGGTTTCGCATTAGAAGTCGGCGGGGCGGCGGTCTATCTGTCCATCTATCCAAGCGGACTAACCAGGCTAACGTGGTCATTATGTCGGCTTTTGATACAAGCATTAATGTTCCTATTGTTATTTTCCGACTATTTCGAGACACTTCTATCATTGAGACATTTATAACCCCCGAAAATAGAGGTAATTAAGACTTTGACGAGTGTCTATACTAATATTATAAAGAGGAAACATTTGTTTGTAATGTTTTCACACAAAAACTACTGTACCGATTTCAAAAATTCTTTCACCATTAGAAAGCTGCATCTTTATTGAGTGACATAGGCTATATAATATTACTAGGTATAAAAGAAACTATTGTAATGTCTACTTCCAAGCGAGCAAAGCTTCGGGCGTCCACTACAAAGATATAAAATAATTCTGACACTTTCTGGGAAAATTATTTATGGTGGTCCATCCCACCCCAACGCTTTGCCTGTCACCGTTGGGCACTGGCTTCCTTTCGGAATGGTGCCACGCAAGCCAAGTGTGCATTTTTGGATTGGTTTGATTGAGGCTGTGCTGAAAATCAGCAATCTGGCTGAGTACGCTCCTTTTTTCCCATGCAGCGAGTTATAGGTATTTTCCATTAGTATAGCCGGTATTTCTAATTTTTTTTGTTTTTACTTGTGTGGCAAAATAAAAACTCTTTACTCTTATAATAATATGATTTAATAGAGATATCTCTTCTGCACAATAAAAAAATTAATGTCATTTCATTACTTATTCCAAAAATATACAAATATTTCTTTACACATATAAGTAAGTAACTACTCGTAGATATCAGCAAAATGTAGGGGCCGTCTGTCTGTCCATCGCGCAGCCTTAGCGCGACGATAACTGATCTAATGGGACTATTTATAGCTTTCGTGGAGGCTTAAACGCGTTTTATTGTTCTTTTCCGAAGTCGACACATTGTACCTATCGATATTGGGGATCATTGTATCGGAAGAGTTGGCAACGATGTCCGTTGCATCATCGTTGGCTTTGCGTAAATATGTTCTTTTAAGTTTGTTTTTTGTTTTTATAATTTCGTTGTCTGTGACTCATACCCGCAGGGCCGGATTTAGAGGAGGGCAACCGGGGCTACAGCCCCGGGCCTCCACAAACGAGGGGCCCCCACAATAGACTTCGGAAAAAAAATGTTGCATATTCCGACTAGTAGGAGTAAACACTAGTAAACAACTTTTCTTTTGTTTTCTTTTTCGCTGTTTTACCTTCACCTTTACCTTTGTACACTTTTTTAACATGATTAAATTGTTCTTAAATATTAACATATCATCATTAATCATTTATCTATGTTTTTATATGTTTGCTAAATACTACAATAATCTACTCGGTTTCACAATAAATTATTGATTGAAAAACTCGACTGAAAAAAGTTGTTTATCTCATTTGGAAAATAATTTGGGGCCAGGGGGCCTCCACTCCTTTGTTGCCCGAGGCCTCCACACATCTAAATCCGGCCCTGCATACGCGGTCTATTGACGATGCTTGTTTGCTACTGAGTTTAGCTGACAACCTAAGTTAATAACTAATAGTAGGCCGTGTACTGGAACTGGCGCTACAGCAGGCAGTACCATGGGTGACCGCTAGTGGCAAAATTTCATGGACGCTACCGTGCTTCGGAGGGCATGTAAAGCCGTCGATACCGGTTGTTTTCAGTGCTGGAAACAATCGTTAAGCCTTGTCGAAGACCTTCGGGTGGCTTGAGAACATTCGACACTGGGTTGGCCACTAACCCCTCCACCAATCCGCATTGGAGCAGCGTGGCGGAGTATGCTCTAGACCTCCCGCAGCTGCGTCTGTGGGCCCGTGCCCAGCAGTGGGACGTCTATGGGTCGCAGCGACTATCGCTGCGAGGCTACCATGGTAGCATGATCCAGAGACTCACCACTTTGGCGTGACCTCGACGTCGATGCGGTGGTAGGAGGCCGTGTACTGGAACTTGGCGGCGCGTTTGTTGACGCGCTGCAAGCGTTTCCAGACGGACGCCATTGCGGGCTGCGGGGGACGCTGGAACAAATGGGGTTCGCGATAAACAAAACTATTGCACGATATCAAAGATATTTGAATATGAAATATGTTAAAAAAAATAGTTTTTCACTTCATCCACATAAGAAGAACGTAATGATAGTACAAGGATACATGCAAAAACAGACGCTATTTATAACTTATTTACGTTTATATGCGAAACATCGCAATACTGTTATCTTCACTTTTTTTACTCAAGCAGGAAAACAATATACGTATGTAATACCTAACAGACTTAACCTTTCAACTTGGTAATTAATGGGTCAGATATCATACATTAGTTAAACAATGAACCACACACTATAGGCGTATTGCACTAAAACAATTACTTATCACATGGTCGAAACAGTACACAGTGGTGACAGCCCAGTGGCTATCGAATTCGCCTCTCACTCGACCGGTCCGGGTTCCAACCCAAGCGGCACGCACCAATGACTTTTCTAAGTTATGTGCGATTTAACCTGCATGCCTAAGAGTTCTTTATAATGTTCTCAAAGGCACGTGAAGTCTGCTAATCCGCACTTGACCGGCGTAGTGGACTAAGGCCTAATCCCTCCCATTCTGAGAGGTGACCCGTGCCCAACAGTGGGACAAAGAAAGGGCTGTGATGATGATGATGAATAAATTGCTTAGTCATTGTGTAAGTTAAGTAAATTATGGTTATACTAAGTTATAAAGGGTAGTCAAGCTATCAAAGCGGCCTTGAGTCCCATGGGAGCGGTTGATAAGGTTATCAGTGCAAGCAGCGCATCCGCGGCACCGGGCGATAAGCGCAGCTCCCTGTCTCGCATTGTATTTGTTTGCCAGATATATTTGTTTATTGACTAGTGGACGCCCACAGCTTCGTTTGAGTTAGACATAATAATAATAATAATAAATCTTTATTCAGGTTACCAGTGACCCATTTAAAAATCTTACAAAAAATAAGAATAGTTTCGTTTACACCTAGTAAACCCGACATGCCTTCGAGAACATTATTGAAGAACTCTCAGGCATGCAGTTTTCCTCACAATGTGTCCTTCACCGTTATATAAAGTGACATTTAATTTAATAAATTGCACATAACTTAGAAAAGACATTGGTGCGTGCCGCTTAGGTTTGAACCCGGACCGCTCGAGTGAGAGGCGAGTTCGATAGCCAATGCAATGGGCCGTCACCGCATTTTATTACAAGCATTTGCGAAGCACAGGTCGTGGCAGACCAGTGGCGTGACCAATGACTTTTTTAAGTTACGTGCGATTTAAGAAAGTAAATGTCACTATCACCTGAAATAACAGTGTAGGAAAATATTGTAAGGAAACTTGCATGCCCGAGAGTTATCCATAATGTTCTTAAAGGCGTGTAGTCTGCCAATCTGCACTTGGCCAATTTGGTGGACTATGGTAGACATTCTGAGTGGAAACCTAAGCCCAACAGTTGATTCAGGTCTAATCTTGCAAGCTTAATCTGAACCTCGTTTCCTAACCATTTGGAGATTTTTATGTATGATATGTATTTAGCCACGGTGGGATATTATGCACTATGGTGGTTCGAGCACTTCCAGTACTTATATGGGAATTTTATGGGTTTGAATATGTACTTTGAATCACATCTGAAATGAATTTTTGCAAGATAAAATAAATCTTGATAAGGCACAAGACTGGTCATTATGATCGTAATTTAGGAGAGGCCTATGTCCAGCAGTAGACCTCAAAAGGCTGATGGATGAATGGAAAGTAAATCTGTTTTATTTTATTTGTAGAAAATTTATGAAGAATAAAAAACCCAGTTAAATTGAGAACCTCCACCTTTTTTTGGATGTTGAACTATGTTGTTCAGCATCAATGTGAATCTCATCCTTGAATTGTATCCAGAAGAAAGTTTAAAGCAACATAAGCATGCATGTAGCAAAATGTGAACCACTTGGGAGCAATTTAAAAGATAAAATAAACTTACACCCACTCTCCACATGCCTTGGAGTGGTGTTTTGATGACCTCATACTCATCTTGAAAGCATTTTAATTTAAACTACATTACAATAAGATTAAGGTTGATTTTAGATCGGCAATTTATTATGTGTGGTCAGCATTTAGTCAAGTTTTATAGTTGAGCCAGTCTAGACAGAGGGGAGTTGTGGTTTTTAATTATAGTACCTATTTGATATACTGCCAGTTTATGGAGTGGTAGAACCTATATGTTGTTAAGGACTGTACCACTGCTAAGTCCAACAACATGATGATAACTTTAAAAATGTACAAGGCCTGCCATTTGTTTATGGATTTATCCTGCTACCTATGACAACTTTGATGATTAATCACAGATAATTAATAACCTAACAAAACAACAATTAACTCACACACTTATATCTACACTTATCCTACACCCAAATTATTTTATAGTACTGCAAAAAACTAAGCTTGAGTGTGGTAAATTGCTTTTCATGGTTAAACTTGTGAAACTGTAATTTTGTCCCAAATTTTATATGACCATTAGTACATTACATTTGCAGCTTTATGCCCAAAGAACTGGGTATGAAACAATTTGCACAGTACTTTGTGGTCATGATAAGTGCTTTGACCTCTGTAATGGTAAAGGTAACTTTGTACTTTTATTTCCTGTTGAACTTGAGACTTGTAAATGAAACACTGCATTTAATTAAGCACATCATTACAGACATGCAATCTTCAATTCAGCAACATAATTTAAATAAAATAATTTTAATGAGACATTTAGCTAGTTTTATAAGAAATGTAATATTTTCAAATGATAGCATTCAAATTACTTTTTACAGTCAAAATAATATAATACAATAAATACATATAGAATGTTTAATTGGCAGACCTATATACAATACATATAGAATGTTTAATTTTATTGAAAACTAGTTTTATTGAAAATGCATATCAATAAACCAATGTTCACTGAAACCAAATGCTCACTGAAAAGTAACATGAAAAAAATTTAATAGCTATAGTACGTATTTTAAATTCAACCTACCAATTCCTTACATTCCACAGCCCAAGAACAATGCCCTTCCTAAGACCCAGCAAAATAAATACAGACGCAATTAAAACTGAGGGGAGGGAATGTAAACAGTGCATCACTCAGGCCGTATAAAAAAGTCTGCGTGCGTAGGACTCGAGCTAAAAATAAAACTCACTGCGAAGCCCTACACCACTTCACTTGCATATCATCCTTGTCAAAATTACATCACTACTGATAAAAGTTCAAAGAACCGAGCATGATATCATCGTTTCCTGGTCAAAAACTCCGCCGACGTACTAATTAATGATGAATAAACATCACCCAGCCTTGACACGGACGGGCTACCTCCGCGACCCAACTTGGTCTTACCTTATCAGCAAAATGTAGGATATATCCGCATTAGAAAGAAGACATTCTGCAAAAACCACTTGTTTTTGTACCACTATACACTAACAAAGCTAACTTTTCACTATTTTCTAGTCCGTAATACACAAAACCTTTTAAAAAGGCGTTTATTTTTTACGTAAATTTATCAAACACTGCAATGAAGTGCAGTGAATTTCAGACCATTTTTGACGTTTCAAGAAAATGGTGTTGCTTGCTAGCTATGACTCATTTGCATTATTCGATGTTGCTTTATCACAAACATAATATTTTTGTAACATAGGTTGTATTTAAACTTAGTAGTTTTTCTTTGACTAATTAATTATTATGTTCGTGATATATTTTATTTACTACTTTTCATAAACTCGATTTTAACTTAAACTCATCATGTCGTTTTAACAAAACGAAACGCAAACCGCAAAATTGAAATGAAAGAAAAATCGAAAATGGCCTTTGCTGCAGACAGTTCGTAATTTGTCAAATTTTCAAAATATGAAGTGATTACCACAATGATTTCCATGCTGATTGTGTAATATTTACATTAATGATTTTTTATTTACATCTATCAATTGTTCTTGTGATTACGTGATTTTATTTATTTGAAGCCGGTGAAGGTTATGAATTGAAGAATATTTTAATTTGACAAAAGCGCCTTACTCAGTGTGGCTTTACTACATTATGTTTTAGAGGCACGAATTTTACCTCTTCTTCCATTTCCTAAACATCAATTGCCAAAATGTCGCGAATACTACACAATCGAGTCAGGTATGGTCAATTTTATAATTCTAAAGTTTCATCATGCTCTGCTCATTTCAGAGATTTTAAATTAACCCAATAGGTATACAATTTCGCTAGGTATTGCTCTATGTTTGAAATCTACGTCCAATTTTTATTTAAATAAAGATCTTAGCAACTCAGTATTCAAATAAATTAGATTATCACTAGTTTGTATACAAAACATAAGGCTTGAGCTGAATCTTTGCCAGGTATGAATGAATGACTTTGAAAACACATCACACATTCTTTAAATTTAAGTTGTGGCGCAGTTTCCAATCAAAATGGTTGATCCATTATGAATGCCCACTATGTCTAGCAATAATAATCCACTTACAGACAAATAGTCACCATTCAAATGTTTGTAAATAATTTACATGTGACATGCTCGATTTTGCAGGTATTCACTTCGTAAATCAACAACATGGCCATCAATAGACAAGAGAGCTGTGGCCTTCTCCATGTGGACCGGCCGCAGCATGCTCCTCCGGAAGCCCATAGACACCAGTCATGTCCAGAAACGGAAGTATGGCATGCTGGTTGCGAGGGCAGTGCGAGGCCTCCTGAAGATCAGATACCTCGTGCTTGGAGGGGCTGTTGGTGGTGGAATGACCTTGAACAAGGTGACAATGAATATATCTATATATTTGGAGGATATTTCTCATTTATTACTATTTGTAGCTCTTTGTGATCTCACAGTTGAAGCCATTCTTAAACAATCAATAATGTTAAGCAGCCCTTGTCTTTTCCAGTATTTGGATGTTTATTTATTTATTAAGTATTTGGATGGGTGACCTCTAGTTGCAAAATTTCTCATGTGCTTCCCTATTGTTTTCGTAAGATATCAATAGGTCAAGCTATTTCAAAAGCCTTAGGGTAGCCTAAAACCTTCTGACACTAGGATTGGCTAATACTATGCATGGTGAATTAAATTTCAAACCTTCAGCAGTGACAATAGATCCATGCTGCAGTGATATTTTAATATGATATATTAATATAATAATAACAACTAAAGCAATGTTCATTTAATGCAATTAAATGTCCCTGCTATAGCAATAAAGGATAACATCTGACAATCTACATTTGTCCAGCTGCACTCAGGCACTGTAATTTCAATGGGATATGTCTGCTCAATAGTGAGCTTAACAAAGAACCCTTGTTCGCCAATGGCCTATGAAAGAGTTGTGATGTATTTTAACAGAAATATGTAGAATGGAAGGATGGTCTCCCCGACATGGGCTGGCTGAATGACCTACTTCCGGACAATGACCAGTGGAACAAGTTCACCGACAACCTTCTCACTGCAAAAGACCGCATCAGTGATCAACTTCAAATTGGTAAGCCTCATGACAGTTTGCTAGTATAATGGTTTTGCCTACTATAACTTTTCTCGTTGTATTTAGTAATGTTAGTAGTCACATAGATTGGTTTTAAATTAGTTAAATTAAAATTCATCTTTATGATCCATCATATTTCCCGTTCTATGCTTATTCTGGTCATTTATAAATTATTTCTATTTAAATAGCTCTTAAAAAAGAAACACACTTTAATACTAATGCAAATAATAGTCAATTTTAATGAAAATTAATGTAATGTAGTTAGATCAAGTCTATAACTTATTTTTGTCAATCTTTGATAATTAATAATGTTTCTACTTTATTATTTCCAATATTTCCTAGCATAACATTCCTACTTCAATATTATTCTTGTGATGACACTGAAACTCACATCCATACAAACCAAATAAGAATCATTGTAACATCACGATTATGCTGGTATAATCTACACACTATTGATGGCTCAATAATAATTGACAATGTATGTATCTTGTCATGGCATATACTTTTAAAACTCACCATGAAACATTCCAACTCCACTGGAAGTGAATGTATGAGGTTTGCACAGGGAGGTATTTTAGGCCCTAAATACTTTCTTTAGTAACTTACTCTTACATTGTAAAGTGCGCACGTACATATGCGCTCATTCAACTAATATACCTTTTAAAATTCTGACCATGAAACATTCCAACTCCACCAGAAGTAACTGTATGAGGTGTTGCACAGGGAGGTATTTTTGGCCCTAATAACCTTCTTTAATAACTTACTCTTAAATTGTAAAGTGGATACATCGTACATATGCGCTCATTCACTATCATACTCAACGTGAAAAGTCCCATCGCACGCCGTCTGTGACGCTCGTATCGTGCTAGGTGCGCGTCCACTGACGCTGTCGGTGCACTCAGATCCCCGGCTGCGGGCGGCGGGGTCGGCGAGAGCGGCGGAGCTGCGGGAGTGGCTGTCGCAGCGCTATGAGGATGCCGTGGCGGCGGCCGCAGCTAACAACGCGAATGAGATCGGTAAGTTACTTCGAGGTATAGATGTTTTTGTTTAAGTCTACAGGAGTGCCATGAATGGGTGAATCCAGCACATGTTCATTGACTTTGTGTGCATCTTCAAAAGCTCGCCTCAATCTAACGCTACCCCACTTAGGTACTTGGTTCGGTTCTACCATGTGTGTAGAGTGACCATACACATTAAACAATTGTATTCCACAATGTAAAGGTGAGTTATGTGTGTGTTGCACCACAGCTTTTGTGTCCATGCTAATCCTTTTTTTGTAATTCTAGCTATGGGTCTATCTATCTTGTTCCTTAAATTGGAATGGAATAACTTATACAGTATTCCTGTATATAATATCCTTTTCGGAATGTTTGCATCCAATGTATCTGCCGCACAGTACTCTTTGTGATTAATTTGTAAAGAGTTTGTATCAACTGAGTTTAAAGCTGAACTTGTTCTACTTACTGTAAAGTTTTTAAGTTTAAATAATTTTAATGTAGTCGGTTGCAGTGACCACCTAATGACAACAAGCTAGTTAAGACAGTATGTAGTCTTCTTCCACTACCTAAAACATAAATCACTCCTTGTTCAAAGTTTTGTGGAGTTTCACAGGGAGGTAATTTAAGCCCCACAATATATTTAATGCTATATTGTTATAGACTGTTGTAGTAATATTTATATTAATGTATATGTTTCAGAGCCAGCTCCGAAGATCGTGAACAACCTACAGAGTCGGCCGGTGCCTTCGCCCGCTCGCACCGCTGCCGACGACACTGCTGCTTACGGTATAATAACTGAACACTTTCCAGACCACTTCCATGTATTGGTATATTTTGACCAAATTCGATCCTTTACTGAAGTAGATGCTGGTTTAGCTTATAAATAAATAAATATCTTATAAATATCTTGGACATTCTCACACACGGCCATCTGACCCCAAAGTAGGCGCGAGCCTGTGTTATGGGTGTCAGAGACTGATATACATACATAGATATTTTTAAATACATACATAAATAGATAATATTGACATCCAAAAATTAATAAAAACTTGTTTTCCTTATGTTTTCTTCATCCAAAATATGGGACATTGCTGTTCAAGAGATCAATTGACAATGGAGTTTTTGTATTTTATTTTTATTTTTGACATTCTTTTTTATTGTTTTAAGTTATGTGTTCGTTTCGAGCTTTGGTAATGTAAAGATCTCTCAAATGAAAATAAAAGTTATTGAAGAATACCTTGGAATGTGGTATGACAGATGAGCGGAGTTTCTAATAATTTTATGATGTCTAATAAAAAAGCAAACATTCCTGAGGTCATCATTGATCCGGTTTTCGGTTACACTTCTTCAGAGGCGACCATCTTAGTCCTCAAGGGTAGCAACACATCTGTGACTGACTTCCCAACAAACAAACTAGGCTTATAAAATTAAGTCTATAAGGTCTTAAATCTTATACTTGTTTTAAAAGAGCATGCATTATCTCAATGTTCCTTATAATGGCACATTATTAGAAGATTTGGCTAATATTACCTTTATTCTTATAATTTGGCTGAGTAAACGTTAATAAATCCAATTAATACGGCTACAATAAGGGTTCGAAATGTGTTCTTCTTATAGAGGCTAGTTACATTGCTTTTTAGCCGTATAATATTCAAAGTCATATAAAGGCTTTTAATATGGTCAATTATTCTTATAAAAGTAATGCACAAGGTATCTATGATGCTTTTCAACTTATAGGAGTATTTGATAAGACGTCTATCCAACAAACGAATTCTAATATTTTATATGATCTTAACAAGGATGAAAGCAATCCATATTCTCTTATACAATGATTATAAAGATATTATTCTCTTTAAGGTTATATTAAAATGCTTTACATAAGTAGATCCGCCATATTACGGAGCGGAATTTGTATTTAAAAAAAATACAAAATTACCAAGCCGATACCAACGAATCAGCCAGTGGTTCCGTAGATGATTATTTTATAGAAAATGAGAATGAAAAGGAAAGCAGTGAGAATGAATATAATTGTAGCGATAGTGATAGTGATATAGACATATCATTAAATGAAGAGCTGAAATTAAAAGTATATCACCTATCGTGGTGGGAATAGAATAGGAAAGGAAAGGGAAATCAAAACCTGCCGATTTAAAGTAACATTTAATTATTCAGTAATTACTATACAATTTTAGCACAAAATGAAAGAGAATCGTTGCAAAACCTATGTTTTCACGACCTCTCACAAAGTGTAAAGGTAAACCAGAAAGGGTCGGATATATATTATATATAGTATCTACTATTAAAATATTCCTTTCTTAGAATAAAATGTGTCGACTTCCATGGGCATCGCAAATTATGTAAATTAAGATATTTTCCTTGTAGAAATTTGTCAACATCTGCCAATATGTATACTACCATTGCAATATCTGCGGACAAACATATTATAATATAGAATTATATTCTTTTTTGTGTACTACTATTACGTATTATTACATTTCAATCTAAAATTAGTGCACAAAGTATCCCTATAAAGAGATATCTCCCAGCCAACCCAACTATAGCGAAAAATAAATTTTATATTATGGGAAAAGACTAGCTAGGTACGATTTAGTTTGTGTGCAAGGAACCCTAACGATATGTAAAATGGCGATACCATAAGCAACAATCGTTGCCGTTATAAGTCTTCACTCCTATAGACACCTTGTAAACGATGTGCGAATCGTTTTGCTCTTATAGTAGCACTGGTTATAACATGATTAAATAATTAATAACGTTTTAGGCACAAAAACAGCTAAAATTCAAGGGCGGGTTGATCTTACAACACGCAGCGTACCACATTTTACCATGCATTTAAATTCCCATACACTCTTCACTATAAACGAGCACATAAATCACGTAAATAAAATACATAAAATAATAACTTACTACTTCACTTTTCAGTAAAATGGTTGACGTTTCTCTTTTTTCGCCAAACTGTTGCGAAAATGTAGGTAAATCTAACAAAAATACTTATAGTAGAATCATAAATAGACGGCTATAAGGGCCAACGAATTTTTAAGAGCCTTTGATTTGCCGCAATGAGTTTAACTCCCTTGTACCGGACCATAATAAAACACGTATAAGGGTGATTGCCCGTATTAACGCTATCCATATGTTTCTTATAAGTGTATTGGCTTTTTAGGAGCTTTTTTCTTGCACTTATAAGTTTAACTTCCTTATTCCTTGTCATAATATAACACGTATAAGGACAAAAAGCGGATAATAAAGCAACTATAAGAAGGGTATAAGGTTTTAGTCTTTATAATTTGTGCCCAAACGCACCCTTATTAGCGATAATGCGGCTCTTATAAGAATATTATTTTTGGTAATATAAGCCACAACAAGAGCAATTTTTGTTAGTTGGGTTAGAACGGGACTCCTACTAACAAGTACTAACTGGACTATTACTAACACCAACTAACAGGACTAACTATCACTAACAGTCCCCAGTCCTCATACCTACTAACGAACTGACCAACTAATGTTCTAATTAACTCTCTCAACTAATTGGACTAACCCTCCCAGTCCCTGATTGAGTCTTGTTCAAAGTCAGTCACAGTTGTCATGGCCGGCAGCGGATGGTTGGCGCTGCAAGCTCGTTTGCTATCTTGTATCCTTAAAAAAATATTGGTTGCCTGTAAAGTCGGTATACGGGCGAAAGTTTTACGTGACAACGACTTTGAGTGGTAAAATAATTTTAATGTGAATATTCATTCGTATAGTAGTATCGTCTCGTATCGTATCGTCTCTCTCGCTCTTAGGCGGGCTAACCATGCCCGAGTGGAAGGGACGCGTGCCTCTCACTCGCTCTCATTGTGAGCGCATAACGTGAGCGGAGCGTAACGCAGTTTCTTGAAGTGTCACCCGGCAAACCAATTTATAAGACGTTGTCACGTCAAAAAATGTTTACATGTTGACATTGAAATATATGAACAGAGAAACGCGTGCACGCCCTGCAAGAGGAGGTGCTGGCCCTCCAGGCGCGCTACCAGCGCGAGCTGCAGCGGCTCGAGCAGGAGAACCGCGAGCTGCGCCAGCAGAACATGCTGCTGCGGCAGGGCCGCCAGCCGCCGCCCAGGAAGATGAAGGTCGGTGCCGACACATGTACATGGTTATATTAACAGAGAAGCGCGTGCACGCCCTGCAAGAGGAGGTGCTGGCCCTGCAGGCGCGCTACCAGCGCGAGCTGCAGCGGCTCGAGCAGGAGAACCGCGAGCTGCGCCAGCAGAACATGCTGCTGCGGCAGGGCCGCCAGCCGCCGCCCAGGAAGATGAAGGTCGGTGCCGACACATGTACATGGTTATATTAACAGAGAAGCGCGTGCACGCCCTGCAAGAGGAGGTGCTGGCCCTCCAGGCGCGCTACCAGCGCGAGCTGCAGCGGCTCGAGCAGGAGAACCGCGAGCTGCGCCAGCAGAACATGCTGCTGCGGCAGGGCCGCCAGCCGCCGCCCAGGAAGATGAAGGTCGGTGCCGACACATGTACATGGTTATATTAACAGAGAAGCGCGTGCACGCCCTGCAAGAGGAGGTGCTGGCCCTCCAGGCGCGCTACCAGCGCGAGCTGCAGCGGCTCGAGCAGGAGAACCGCGAGCTGCGCCAGCAGAACATGCTGCTGCGGCAGGGCCGCCAGCCGCCGCCCAGGAAGATGAAGGTCGGTGCCGACACATGTACATGGTTATATTAACAGAGAAGCGCGTGCACGCCCTGCAAGAGGAGGTGCTGGCCCTGCAGGCGCGCTACCAGCGCGAGCTGCAGCGGCTCGAGCAGGAGAACCGCGAGCTGCGCCAGCAGAACATGCTGCTGCGGCAGGGCCGCCAGCCGCCGCCCAGGAAGATGAAGGTCGGTGCCGACACATGTACATGGTTATATTAACAGAGAAGCGCGTGCACGCCCTGCAAGAGGAGGTGCTGGCCCTGCAGGCGCGCTACCAGCGCGAGCTGCAGCGGCTCGAGCAGGAGAACCGCGAGCTGCGCCAGCAGAACATGCTGCTGCGGCAGGGCCGCCAGCCGCCGCCCAGGAAGATGAAGGTCGGTGCCGACACATGTACATGGTTATATTAACAGAGAAGCGCGTGCACGCCCTGCAAGAGGAGGTGCTGGCCCTGCAGGCGCGCTACCAGCGCGAGCTGCAGCGGCTCGAGCAGGAGAACCGCGAGCTGCGCCAGCAGAACATGCTGCTGCGGCAGGGCCGCCAGCCGCCGCCCAGGAAGATGAAGGTCGGTGCCGACACATGTACATGGTTATATTAACAGAGAAGCGCGTGCACGCCCTGCAAGAGGAGGTGCTGGCCCTCCAGGCGCGCTACCAGCGCGAGCTGCAGCGGCTCGAGCAGGAGAACCGCGAGCTGCGCCAGCAGAACATGCTGCTGCGGCAGGGCCGCCAGCCGCCGCCCAGGAAGATGAAGGTCGGTGCCGACACATGTACATGGTTATATTAACAGAGAAGCGCGTGCACGCCCTGCAAGAGGAGGTGCTGGCCCTGCAGGCGCGCTACCAGCGCGAGCTGCAGCGGCTCGAGCAGGAGAACCGCGAGCTGCGCCAGCAGAACATGCTGCTGCGGCAGGGCCGCCAGCCGCCGCCCAGGAAGATGAAGGTCGGTGCCGACACATGTACATGGTTATATTAACAGAGAAGCGCGTGCACGCCCTGCAAGAGGAGGTGCTGGCCCTGCAGGCGCGCTACCAGCGCGAGCTGCAGCGGCTCGAGCAGGAGAACCGCGAGCTGCGCCAGCAGAACATGCTGCTGCGGCAGGGCCGCCAGCCGCCGCCCAGGAAGATGAAGGTCGGTGCCGACACATGTACATGGTTATATTAACAGAGAAGCGCGTGCACGCCCTGCAAGAGGAGGTGCTGGCCCTGCAGGCGCGCTACCAGCGCGAGCTGCAGCGGCTCGAGCAGGAGAACCGCGAGCTGCGCCAGCAGAACATGCTGCTGCGGCAGGGCCGCCAGCCGCCGCCCAGGAAGATGAAGGTCGGTGCCGACACATGTACATGGTTATATTAACAGAGAAGCGCGTGCACGCCCTGCAAGAGGAGGTGCTGGCCCTGCAGGCGCGCTACCAGCGCGAGCTGCAGCGGCTCGAGCAGGAGAACCGCGAGCTGCGCCAGCAGAACATGCTGCTGCGGCAGGGCCGCCAGCCGCCGCCCAGGAAGATGAAGGTCGGTGCCGACACATGTACATGGTTTTCAATGGAACCTATACATACATAGTTTTATTTAGAGTTCGCCCGGGACAGTATTATTTGTCATCATCATCACAACCCTTTCTTTGTCCCACTGTTGGGCATGGGTCTCCTCTCAGAATTAGGCCTTAGACCACTATGCTGGCCAAGTGCGGATTGGCAGACTTCACATGCCTTCGAGAACATTAGAAGAACTCTCAGGCAGGCAGGTTTCCTCACTATGTGTCCTTTACCATTAGAGCAAGTGACATTTAATTTCTTAAATCGCACATTACTCAGAAAAGGCATTGGTGCGTGCCGCTTGGGTTTGAATCCGTACCGCTCGAGTGAGAGGCGAATTCGATAGCTACTGGGCTGTCACCGCTGTGTATTATTTGTACCGTGTAATAATTGTTTATAAATCAATTGTAATCTGGTTGGAAAAGTGTGGTTAGTGATTCTACTTTTCATAATATTCTCGAAGGCATGTGAAGTCTGCCATTCCGCACTTGGCCAGTGTGGTGGACTAAGGCCTAATTCTGAGAGGAGAACCGAGATCGACAGTGGGACAAAGAAAGGATTGTGATGATGATGAATGACCTCCAATGAGAATAAAAATGAGTTCTGAATCTTTTAAGACTAAATATCGATTGGCATTGTTAAAACGACAATCTGCTGCAGAAAATCTGAACCATGCCTACTGGAAACTGATTGACCTTAAAACGTTCCTCTGATCACACACAAACACTCGCGTAAAGGTAGCCGCTACTCTACTTCTACTTCCCACCCAACATCTCAGGGGGTGGCTGAAAAACAGCGCTGCATATGGAACCATTCCTATGTCAGCTAAAGCTGAGCTGCACCCCCTATTGCCCATTTACTGTGTTTGGCTTTATAATTTAAGCTTGTAATTTTTTTTTTGTGGCAATAAATTATTATTTGATTTGATGATGATCTATTTTCTGTAGTTCTGGATGAAAAAAAGCCCAACCGCAACCTAACCTCACTATACTTGTATTTGTCGTTATCAGCGCTCCCTAATCGACATGTACTCGTCCGTGCTGGACGAGCTCGCCGGCTGGGAGGCGGGCGAGGCGGGGCGGCTGCCGCGCGTGGTGGTGGTCGGCGACCAGTCCGCCGGCAAGACCTCCGTGCTGGAGATGATCGCGCAGGCGAGGATCTTCCCGCGCGGCGCCGGCGAGATGTGCACCAGGTGAGTCCGCTGCGACCCATAGACGTCCCACTGCTGGGCACGGGTCTCCCCCACAGACATAGCTGCGGGAGGTCTAGAGCGTACTCCACCACGCTGCTCCAATGCGGATTGGTGGAGGGGTTAGTGGCCAACCCAGTGTCGAATGTTCTCAAGCCACCCGAAGGTCTTCGACAAGGCTTAACGACTGTTTTCAGCATTGAAAACAACCGGGACCGACGGCTTTACGTGCCCTCCGAAGCACGGTAGCGTCCATGAAATTTTTGCCACTAGCGGTCACCCATCCACAAACCGACCGCGCCCGTCGTTGCTTAACATCTTGATCACATTGATTCGATGCGAGCCATTGGGCTATGGACGCTACACCTACTGCTATATTCACCTACAAATGCGTCTCTTTCTATCGCGTGACGCTTATCTTTTCTGACGACTTCTAAGGAATAGCCGAGCCGGCTAGGCCGCCACATGTACTTGCGTTTTCGATACCTACACGCGGAGTGAAACCCGCCTGGTATCACCATCACAATTCTTTCTTTGTCCCACTGTTGGGCACGGGTCTCCTCTCAGAATGGGAGGGATTAGGCCTTAGTCCACCACGCTGGACAACTGCGGATTGGCAGACTTCACATGCCTTCGAGAACGTTATGGAGTACTCTCAGGCATGCAGGTTTCCTCACGATGTGTCCTTCACCGTTACAGCAAGTGACATTTAATTTCTTAAATCACACATAACTCAGAAAAGTCATTGGTGCATGCCGCAGGGGTTTGAACCCGGACCGTTCGAGTGAGAGGCGAGTTCGATAGGACAAGAATTTAAAACCAATAATTAAGAATTAACACATTGAAAAATTTAAATTAAGTGAACTTAATCCAATCTAATGATGACTATATTAATCAGTTTGTCAACCTTGAACTATAAGATAATAAATTAATTGTGCCCCACAGAGCACCTGTGAAAGTAACGCTGTCGGAAGGTCCATACCACGTGGCCCAGTTCCGGGACTCCTCGCGGGAGTTCGATCTCAACAAGGAGTCCGATCTGGCTGATCTGCGCAAGTGAGTGTCGACTTAACTTAAACCCTGTTTCGACGGGCCCGTTGGCGCAATCGGTAGTGACCCTGCCTGTTGCGCCAGGGGTCGTGGGCTCGAATCCCGCTCAGGACAAATATTCGTGTGACGTACACTTGTATTTGTTCTGTGTCTGGATGTTAATATTATCGTATCGGATGTTAATAGTATATTACAAGAAATAAGGATGAATTGATTGTACATAGCTCTTTTTTTAAAAATCTTACATTAAACAAAACCTCCTTAATAAAGCTTTCTATAAAATTAATGATTACTTGAACGATAGAAATGCTTGGTGCGATGTATCTACAGCTCCACTTATTCAATAATAATGTAATGTGATCAAATTATAAAAATTGAAAAGAATAACTACTTGTTCAATAATAATGTAATGTGATCAAATTATAAAAATTGTAAATTTTGAAAAGAGTAACTACCGAGTTTCTTGCCGTGTTCTTCTCGGTAGCATCAACTTGGTGAACCGGCGGTATATACAAAAATGTTATGACGTTCATTAAGCGTATACATAATACCATATAATGAAAAATAAATGAATCTGAATCTATTTAAGTATGTATTTAAAAATATCTATGTATGTATATCAGTCTCTGACACCCATAGTACAGGCTCGCGCCTACCTTGTGGTCAGATGGCCGTGTGTGACAATCTTTTTTTTTTTTTTTTTTGTGCTCCGAAGATGGAAGTTGGGGCATACCCTTCCTGCATATATACTATATTATAAACATAGTATAATCCAGGGGAGGGAGGTAGTGAATGCTCATGCATTCCGGCGAAACCATGCATGCATGCGGCCGGATATGTGGGACTCACAGGTGAAGCCATTGTGCCTACTCCACTAAACACTACCTTGGGGATGGCTTTAGTCAACAGGACTATCAAGCCGACATCGGGGGACGACCCCGCCTGGAGGGGCGGGGCGCAATAATGTGACAATCATCGCTTCGACAGGTCGTAATAATGTTTTCCCCCCGCAACAGGGAGGTGGAGCTGCGCATGCGCAACAGCGTGCGCGGCGGGCGCACGGTGTCGACGGACGTCATCGCCATGTCGGTGAAGGGGCCCGGCCTGCCGCGCATGGTGCTCGTCGACCTGCCCGGCGTCATCTCCGTGAGTACCACCTGCCAGCCTGCCCAGTGCAGGTGTCGACAAACCTTATCGATTGGTCGATAAACCTTATCGACTGATCAATTTGCCGACACTTCTTTAAGCATTGTCGGCTGGTCGATGTAACTTATCAACATGTCGATAAAGCTTATCGACTGATCAATATACATTGTCGACACTTATATAAACCTTGTCGGCTGGTCGATTTACCTTATCGACAGTTTGTAATGGGTGTAATAATCTCACAGTCGGTCGGGTCGGTAATCTCCCGCTGCGCTGATACTTGTCAACCGTCCCGGAATCATCTCTGAGTACGACTCTGTCAGTGTTGACAAATATTATCGACATGTTGGCAAATGGGCTCGCCTGCCGCGCATGGCTTTCGTCGACTTTCCCGGCGTCATGTCCGTGAATATGGCCCTGTGCTGGCGTCGACAAACCTTATCGACATCTTGGCGAAGGGAGCCCATGGTGCGACAAACCTTATCGACATCTCTGTGAAGGGAGTCCATGAGGGGCGCATGGTGCTTGTTGACCTGTAAACAAATTTATTTATTTATTTAATATAATATTGAATATGTATAATAACCAAAAGCGTGTAACTCTCAGACCCAAACGGTGGACATGGCAGCGGACACC
Organism: Carterocephalus palaemon; assembly: GCA_944567765.1. Lineage (NCBI taxonomy): Eukaryota > Metazoa > Arthropoda > Insecta > Lepidoptera > Hesperiidae > Carterocephalus > Carterocephalus palaemon. Next base: position 875,252 of record OX155664.1, read on the forward strand.
CGCGAGGCGATCAAGCAGATGACAAAGCAGTACATGGACAACCCCAACGCCATCATACTCTGCATACAGGTTAGTTACACCGCCGACACAATCAATAGGCATGATGACAGATTTTGAAATTGCCTTGTGTAATGTTACACATCCAATATTTCGAATAAAGTCGGTTTACGGACGATAGATTTACGTGATAACGTCATAATCATTATTTTATACAAACAATGCGAGGTAACGACACATGACGTCAGGTAACGACACATGACGTCAGGTAACAACAAATCACGTGAGGTAACAACACATGACGTCACACTTTTTCGGATGTGTTGGCGTTCATCGATTTAATAAACGTTATCACGTCAAAAACACATAATTTCAACAATAAATTGAGTTTTAACGCAAATTATTGCAGTTTTTCCTATCTACTTTAAAATTGGCGCGAAAACGCTCGTAGGTGTCATGGCGTCCGATTGACGTCACGCCTAGATATTATAACAGAAGATACCACGACAGGGTGAATATTATTGAGGCGTGACGTCATCCGCTCTGATTGGCGTTTTAGTTAACATGGCTGATTGCTGTATTTTATACTTTTATTTTAATGAAAATCTGATTAATCTCAATGTTTTTTTATTAAAACTTGACCATTTTTTAGGAATTATTCAGCAAACTTGTTCCTCTAAAACCATTTATTCTTTTTTTTTTTATATTGTCATCATGCCTATTCTGGTCCAGAGGATGGATTACAATATAATAAGTATAAATATAATAAATATAGTAAGTAAGCCTTAAAAAAAACGAAGTATTGGCCGCCCCCCGACGAGGTGACCTGAGGACCTGAAGAAGGCAGCGGGAATTCGCTGAATTCAGAAGACACAGGACCGGTCGGTGTAGCGTAGTTTAGGAGAGGCCTATGTCCAGCAGTGGACCTCAAAAGGATGATGATGATGAAACTAAAACATGTATATAAAACAACAACAACTAGTGGACGCCCGCAGCTTCGCTCGCGTAGAATTAGACCCATTAACGACGCACGCCCACGTTCGGGTTGCTCACTTGACTTCAAAAACGGCAAAGTTTCATACTAACTTTGCACCCCCGTTTTACCCCCCTTAGGGGATGAATTTTCAAAAATCCTTTCTTAGTGCTCCCCTAAGTTATAAAAGGAACCCCTGTTCAAAATTTCAAGTTTCTACCCTTATAGTTTAGGCCCTGCGTTGATATGTCAGTCAGTCAGCTTTTCCTTTTATAAATATAGACTAGTGGGCGCCCGCAGCTTCGCTCGCGTGGAATAAGACATAATAATATATGTTTATTGTACACCCTTACAAAAATTTTACAAACTTTGAATGCTTTATTTATTTATATCTAATCAACAGCCTATAATATAAATTTTATGCTTAAATGACAAAACTTTCATAGAACCTTTCAACCCCCTTTTCAACCCAATTACAACACTTTTTTCCAAATAAAAAGTAGCCTATGTCCTTTCTCAGGCTCTAGACTATCTGTGTACTAAATTTCATTTAAATCGGTTCAGTAGTTTTGGCGTGAAAGCTTAACAGACAGACAGATAGACAGACAGAGTTACTTTCGCATTTATAATATTAGTATGGATATAGATTATGTTGTGACGTTGTTTCAGGACGGCTCCGTGGACGCGGAGCGCAGCAACGTGACGGACCTGGTGGCGGCGTGCGACCCGCAGGGCAAGCGGACCATCTTCGTGCTGACCAAGGTGGACCTGGCCGAGGAGAACCTGGCCAACCCCAACCGGGTGAGTGGGGTCCGGCATCAGGATGTGGGGGATCAGAAAGAAGGAAAATTTATTTATTTCGTACTAGTGGACGCCCGCAGCTTCGCTCGCGTTACACATTCACTAACTTCAAAAACGGCAAAGCTTCATAATAACTTTGCACCCCCGTTTTACCCCCTTAGGGGGTGAATTTTCAAATTTTTCTCGCCGTAAAAACCATCCTTGAACTTCAACGAACATTTTAAAAAAAGAATTGGCCAAATTGGTCCAGGCGTTGTTGAGTTATGCGCTTACCAACACATTTTGCGATTCATTTTTATTATATAGATTGATACTGCAAATTGATTGAGGTGTCGGTAAGTTCTTTATATTTCCTGGCTACAGCATTGTAAATGTTGCCACACATTACATAGCAAGTGTTGCCATATAATTCGGCACTGATTTTTTTACCTAGTGCAATTCGGTCTGGATTCCGAGTGTTCCTGATATGTGTCTTTGGCTCTTACAAAATACTGATCAATCATTTTTTTTTAAATATATTGTTATCATCATGGAGGTTAGAGAGAAGGGGAACGATTGCTACGTGCTAAAGCATTAGCTCGCTTGTCCCTAAAAATTTGTCGGTAAGTATTATCAGTGAAGTTAGCTGTTTATGAATACAAGTAGATGACGTTGATAGATGATTTCAAACAGCCGCTTTTATTGAGACAACTTAGCGATCGCAGCGCATTATTGACGAGATAACGTCTCATAAATCAGCAACACGAACGAAAAAGTGTGACGTGATTTGTCGTTACCTCGCTCTGACGTCATGAGGCGTTATTGACTACCGTTTCCAGGCTACTAAATAGGGAACAACTTGCTCAGTGTATGGAACTGTCAAAATAGATATATAGACTTGTCTGTTATCTGTTAACTTTGTATTTTCAATATGTGAATAATGATCATGTAAATCTATCGTCCGTAAACCGACTTTGCAGACAACCATTTTTTTGTCCATATTTCTGGGACACTATATTCTGCTGCGATCGTTCCTTCTCCATCTCTCCAACCTCCACGGTCATCATCTCCCCCGGTCCACAGATCCGTCGCATCCTGGAGGGCAAGCTGTTCCCGATGAAGGCGCTCGGCTACTACGCGGTGGTGACCGGCCGCAGCCGGAAGGACGACTCCATACAGAACATCCGCGACTACGAGGAGAGATTCTTCCGCACCTCCAAGCTGTTCAAGTAAGTATTAAAAAAAAATTTTTTTTTTATTAATGAAAAAAAAAACCGTTAGATTGTCAAAACAACATGAAAAAGTTCTAATATGAACGCCAATTACAGTCATTTGCAAAATTCACATTTGTGTAATGCAGAATAGAGCAGTTAGCGGTGACAGCCCAGTGGTTATCGACCTCGTCTCTCACTCGAGCGTTCCGGGTTTAAACCCAAGAGGCACGCACCAATGACTACAATAATTCTAAGTTATGTGCGATTTAAGAAATTAAATGTCACTTTCTGTAACGGTGAAAGACACATCGCTAGGAATCCTGAGAGTTCGAAATAATGTTCTCCCGGGCATGTGAAGTCTACTAATCCGCATTTTAAATCGAAAATTAAATCTATCATAAGTTTACGCAGTTTAATCATAATCTCCTTACTCTACATGGTCCTTCGAGCCGGATGAACGCTTAGCTTATTCTTTCTGTAACACTTGTCATATCCAGGGAGGGCCTGGTGGCAGCGGCCCAAGTGACCACCCGCAACCTGGCGCTCGGCGTGGCGGACTGCTTCTGGCGCATGGTGCGCGACACGGTGGAGCAGCAGGCGGACGCGTTCAAGGCGATGCGGTTCAACCTGGAGACCGAGTGGAAGAACACCTTCCCCAGGTCAGAGCTCGCACTGTCCCACCGTTGGCAGTGGTATCAACCTGGCGCTCGGCGTGGCGGACTGCTTCTGGCGCATGGTGCGCGACACGGTGGAGCAGCAGGCGGACGCGTTCAAGGCGATGCGGTTCAACCTGGAGACCGAGTGGAAGAACACCTTCCCCAGGTCAGAGCTCGCACTGTCCCACCGTTGGCAGTGGTGTCACATAATACTAGATTCAGTCGATTCCACCAGAAATATCGAGTCGGATTCTTGATATCCCTTCGAGGCCTGTAATAGTGATGCGCGTGACGAGCTATTTTCGCTCGCTGCGACCCACAGACATCCCACTGCTGGGGACCGGTCTCCTCAAAAGACGCAGCTGCGGGAGGTCTAGAGCATACTCCACCACGCTGCTCCAATGCGGATTGGTGGAGGATCTTATATCCATAAAAAAATAATCTAAATCAAAAACGCCACAGACAACGCGAGCTCGACCGCGACGAGCTGTTCGAGCGCGCGCGCGCCGAGCTGCTCGACCAGTCGGCGGAGCTGTCGGCGGTGGCCGCCCACGCGTGGGAGCGGCGGCTGGGCGCGGCGCTGTGGGACGCGGCCGCCGAGCGCGTGTTCGCCGGCATATACCTGCCGGCGGCGCACCACGCGCACGAGGACGTCGGTGAGTGCGCTGGCTAGCGAGCTGCTCGACCAGTCGGCGGAGCTGTCGGCGGTGGCCGCCCACGCGTGGGAGCGGCGGCTGGGCGCGGCGCTGTGGGACGCGGCCGCCGAGCGCGTGTTCGCCGGCATATACCTGCCGGCGGCGCACCACGCGCACGAGGACGTCGGTGAGTGCGCTGGCTAGCGAGCTGCTCGACCAGTCGGCGGAGCTGTCGGCGGTGGCCGCCCACGCGTGGGAGCGGCGGCTGGGCGCGGCGCTGTGGGACGCGGCCGCCGAGCGCGTGTTCGCCGGCATATACCTGCCGGCGGCGCACCACGCGCACGAGGACGTCGGTGAGTGCGCTGGCTAGCGAGCTGCTCGACCAGTCGGCGGAGCTGTCGGCGGTGGCCGCCCACGCGTGGGAGCGGCGGCTGGGCGCGGCGCTGTGGGACGCGGCCGCCGAGCGCGTGTTCGCCGGCATATACCTGCCGGCGGCGCACCACGCGCACGAGGACGTCGGTGAGTGCGCTGGCTAGCGAGCTGCTCGACCAGTCGGCGGAGCTGTCGGCGGTGGCCGCCCACGCGTGGGAGCGGCGGCTGGGCGCGGCGCTGTGGGACGCGGCCGCCGAGCGCGTGTTCGCCGGCATATACCTGCCGGCGGCGCACCACGCGCACGAGGACGTCGGTGAGTGCGCTGGCTAGCGAGCTGCTCGACCAGTCGGCGGAGCTGTCGGCGGTGGCCGCCCACGCGTGGGAGCGGCGGCTGGGCGCGGCGCTGTGGGACGCGGCCGCCGAGCGCGTGTTCGCCGGCATATACCTGCCGGCGGCGCACCACGCGCACGAGGACGTCGGTGAGTGCGCTGGCTAGCGAGCTGCTCGACCAGTCGGCGGAGCTGTCGGCGGTGGCCGCCCACGCGTGGGAGCGGCGGCTGGGCGCGGCGCTGTGGGACGCGGCCGCCGAGCGCGTGTTCGCCGGCATATACCTGCCGGCGGCGCACCACGCGCACGAGGACGTCGGTGAGTGCGCTGGCTAGCGAGCTGCTCGACCAGTCGGCGGAGCTGTCGGCGGTGGCCGCCCACGCGTGGGAGCGGCGGCTGGGCGCGGCGCTGTGGGACGCGGCCGCCGAGCGCGTGTTCGCCGGCATATACCTGCCGGCGGCGCACCACGCGCACGAGGACGTCGGTGAGTGCGCTGGCTAGCGAGCTGCTCGACCAGTCGGCGGAGCTGTCGGCGGTGGCCGCCCACGCGTGGGAGCGGCGGCTGGGCGCGGCGCTGTGGGACGCGGCCGCCGAGCGCGTGTTCGCCGGCATATACCTGCCGGCGGCGCACCACGCGCACGAGGACGTCGGTGAGTGCGCTGGCTAGCGAGCTGCTCGACCAGTCGGCGGAGCTGTCGGCGGTGGCCGCCCACGCGTGGGAGCGGCGGCTGGGCGCGGCGCTGTGGGACGCGGCCGCCGAGCGCGTGTTCGCCGGCATATACCTGCCGGCGGCGCACCACGCGCACGAGGACGTCGGTGAGTGCGTTGGCTAGCGAACACATTGATTTAATAGACCACTCCAACCAAAAAACTTCGGCCTCAGGAATTCATGGCTCTTTGTTGCGTTGATGCAAGTCTTATCTAAAAATTAGTTGCAATTATTATATTACACTTATATTTACGTTAGTCAATTACTATTCAATTTTTTACTTTCTCCCTAAACGTCAGTCAAAATTTCCAGAATATAACATAATAATAATATCGTCGGTACAAAAGTCAACTAGCCAAAGTGTCATTTTGGCAGTAAACTAAGTAAACTAATCTCACATAGATTAGTTTACCATTGTAGAATTTTTACTTTTTTCAGTTAACGATTTGTAATAACATTTATATTTGAAATGCCACAGATACACTATATTTTGCAGTATGCGTTGTGTCAAGATATTGATGTCCATATATATTTGTATGTAAAAACAGCCAAAATGACACTTTGGCTAGTTGACCTTTCCACCGACAATATCACCTCTGTTTTCCTGAAGGGGTCGATAGAGCTGTGTAGTTTTACAATCACTTTTATCTTTGTGAGTCTATTGCTATACAACGTGCACAATTCCAGAATCATTGCTACTAATGGAAATGTCCAGTTAGATAAACCCAATACGATATACTTTGCTCAACCTGGGAATCGATCCCACGTCACAGCAGTCGCGCTTGCGAGACACTAGACCAAAGAGGAGGTTCTTCAAAATCCTTTTAACTTAATTCAGCCGTTGGTCTTATAGTATAATTCTTAAATTAAAGCATCGCAGCCACCTCAAAGTCAAAGTCAAAGTCAAATAATTTATTTCGCTATGAGGTGATTAGACACGCTTAACGAATATTATTAACTATATTAACCTAATAAATTTATTTTCTTTGTAGTAATTCCAATGATGCACAAAATAAAGTACTCCCACGTTGCCCCACGCAGCCCTCCACAGCCCACGATTTGGATGCACCCGTATGATTTCGATTATAGTAAGAAGTTGTCACGTGAAATGTGTTTCTTCTGAATGTATAATCATTAGATGCAGTTTCACAGACCAAGTTCAAATTGCACTTATATTTAAATCATTGTCTGAATTAATATTCTTGTACATTTCATATTGTGGTAATTATGTTTTCGCGTAGGTTGTAGAGATATCATTTACATTTGTTTAATTTGAAAATATATCTGAGAAATCATCAAATCACGGTAAATAGAGTGGAGTTCGTTAAATTCGTCAACATTGTAATCTAGTACAAAAGTTGTGTTGAAACTTTATGATATAAGTTTATGTTTATATTTTCGTTATCAATTCATTCGCCATTTTTCAGTGTGAATTCTACCAATCCAAAGTTCTCCAACAGCCCATATTCTCCTCTTTCTGAGTAAAGCCTACGAGGTGGATGATGGTTAATGATTCACATTTCGTTACACTGTTTGGCCACTTTAAATTTTCTAGTATGCCATTTGCTTCGAAACGTTTTGTTACACTGTTCGGCCACTTTAAATTTTGTAGGATGCCTTTTGGCTTCGATAATTGGGTTGAAGAATAGTAATAACGCGTATTCGAAATTGAATTCGTAAGTTCGTTCGTTCTAAGTAAATAGACGAATATTGGAATTCATGTTTAGTTACACTGTTCGGCCACTTTAAATTTTCTAGGATGCCATTTGGCTTCGAAAATGTGGGTTGAAGAATATTAATAACCCGTATTCGACATTGAATTCGCCTAGCTAAGTAAATAGATGAATATTGGAATTCACGTTTTGTTACACTGTTCGGCCACTTTAAATTTTCTAGGATGCCATTTGGCTTCGAAAATGTGGGTTGAAGAATATTAATAACCGGTACTCGACATTGAATTCGCTTAGCTAAGTAAATAGACGAATATTTGGTACATGCAGATAAATTCAACACATCAGTGGACATAAAGCTGCGCGAGTGGGCCGAAAGCGAGTTGCCCACGCAGTCGATACAGGCGGCGCGGCTGGCGCTGCGCGAGGAGTTCTCCACGCTGATGGCGCGCGCGCCCGACGCCGACCCCGTGTACGAGCCGGTGAAGCGCGCCGCCGTGGAGGAGGCACTGGCCAGGCATCGGTGGGAGGAGCGCGCCATGGACGTGAGTGACAACAGACTATAAGCGAGTTGCCCACGCAGTCGATACAGGCGGCGCGGCTGGCGCTGCGCGAGGAGTTCTCCACGCTGATGGCGCGCGCGCCCGACGCCGACCCCGTGTACGAGCCGGTGAAGCGCGCCGCCGTGGAGGAGGCACTGGCCAGGCATCGGTGGGAGGAGCGCGCCATGGACGTGAGTGACAACAGACTATAAGCGAGTTGCCCACGCAGTCGATACAGGCGGCGCGGCTGGCGCTGCGCGAGGAGTTCTCCACGCTGATGGCGCGCGCGCCCGACGCCGACCCCGTGTACGAGCCGGTGAAGCGCGCCGCCGTGGAGGAGGCACTGGCCAGGCATCGGTGGGAGGAGCGCGCCATGGACGTGAGTGACAACAGACTATAAGCGAGTTGCCCACGCAGTCGATACAGGCGGCGCGGCTGGCGCTGCGCGAGGAGTTCTCCACGCTGATGGCGCGCGCGCCCGACGCCGACCCCGTGTACGAGCCGGTGAAGCGCGCCGCCGTGGAGGAGGCACTGGCCAGGCATCGGTGGGAGGAGCGCGCCATGGACGTGAGTGACAACAGACTATAAGCGAGTTGCCCACGCAGTCGATACAGGCGGCGCGGCTGGCGCTGCGCGAGGAGTTCTCCACGCTGATGGCGCGCGCGCCCGACGCCGACCCCGTGTACGAGCCGGTGAAGCGCGCCGCCGTGGAGGAGGCACTGGCCAGGCACCGGTGGGAGGAGCGCGCCATGGACGTGAGTGACAACAGACTATAAGCGAGTTGCCCACGCAGTCGATACAGGCGGCGCGGCTGGCGCTGCGCGAGGAGTTCTCCACGCTGATGGCGCGCGCGCCCGACGCCGACCCCGTGTACGAGCCGGTGAAGCGCGCCGCCGTGGAGGAGGCACTGGCCAGGCACCGGTGGGAGGAGCGCGCCATGGACGTGAGTGACAACAGACTATAAGCGAGTTGCCCACGCAGTCGATACAGGCGGCGCGGCTGGCGCTGCGCGAGGAGTTCTCCACGCTGATGGCGCGCGCGCCCGACGCCGACCCCGTGTACGAGCCGGTGAAGCGCGCCGCCGTGGAGGAGGCACTGGCCAGGCATCGGTGGGAGGAGCGCGCTATGGACGTGAGTGACAACAGACTATAAGAATGTCCTTTGTTTGTATTTGTAATTTCTTTTTTCATTACATTGTTGTGGCAATAAAAAAAAATGAAGTGGCTCGTATTTTAAAGCCATCTATCCATCCATCACCCTTTCGTCCACTGCTGGCTCCATCACTGCTACTCATCCCGGCCCTGTGCCTTATGGCCTAGTTTCCCAAGTCTTTGTCTCCTCTCCACCTCTCATACCCATCTCAAAGCAAAATACCTAGCATATAATTAAATGGTGTAAAGCTTTCTATTTCTAAATGTTAACTTGATATGCGACTGTATGCTTTCCAAATAAAATAAAATAAATAGCTCTTTCCATAACTTCGCTGAGTGACTTTGAGCTTACGAATGAGGTAGACGGTAAAGGACCACGCCTCAACAGCTGTCGTATATCCCGGTGTTCTGGTCGAATAAAATAAATAGCTCTTTCCATAGCTCTCTGAGTACTTTGAGCTTACGAATGAGGTCGACGGTAAAGGACCACGCCTCAACAGCTGTTGTTCTGGTCGGCAGGTGCTCCGCGTGCTGCAGCTGAACGCGCTGCAGGACCGCTGCGTGAGCTCGCGCGCCGACTGGGACGCGGCCGTCGCGCTCATGGACGCGGCGCTGCGCGAGCGGCTCGACGCCACCGACAGGGAACTCAAGGCGCTCACGGGTCAGTGTTTAGATAGCTACAGATGGATAACATAAGATAGGTTATTTGTTTGTTTTTATTTGTAGGTTATTTGTTTTAATGCAAAATTGGACCGCACTCAGCATTATGTCATGACTAGCTTTTGCCCGCGGCTCCGCCCGCGTGGTCAAAGGGAATTAACAATAACTTTTTTATCATACATGACACATCTGTGGTACACCAGTCTGTTCTGTGTCCAACCAAAACCAAAATCAAAGCGTATGTCCTTTACTATATTAATTTTAAACCAAAACAACAATTTATCCAGCGCGAATTCAAAATTCAATTCAATTTATTAGTTGCCTATGACTTAATTAATTTACATGTATACTTTGTTAGCGTGATTCAGAACTTGCAAATGAATTTTACTAACGCCAGCTATTAACAACAACCGGAACTAAATATCTAGCAAATAACAAAACATCGATATCTTCCCATGGGGATGTTTTACCGGGATAAAAAGTAGCCTACGTCACTCTCCACCCTCCTCACTATCTCCACACACAAAAACCATACCATTTAATAGCTTCGTTGCGACGTGAAAGCCGGACAAACAAACAAACAAACAAATAAATAAATAAACAAACACACTTTCACATTTATAATATTAGTATGGATTCCTTAAAAATCATGACCCTGATTTTCAGTGCGGCCCTGTCGAAGTGATAGTTTGGTCGATAAGAGACTAAGGAAAATAAAATAAAAAAATCTACTTAAAACAACCTATTACATCAATCAACTTAACACAACTATACGAAACTACAATGTATAGTGTATATTCATAGTTGAAGTTACCCGTTAAGTTAGCTAGCCCGCAGTGTACGCCGTGCCCGCCGCGAGCGCGTACACTCCTGAAGATGATCATCGTAATAGATCGAAACTAGTCTGCCTATTTTCCGCCGACTTAAATCACACGTGAGTAAGCCGGTAACTTCAATGTTCTCAAGCCACCCGAAGGTCTTCGACAAGGCTTAACGACTGTTTCCAGCATTGGAAACAACCGGGACCGACGGCTTAACGTGCCCTCCGAAGCACAGTAGCGTCCATGAAATTTTGCCACTAGCGGTCACCCGTCCACAAACCGACCGCGCCCGTCGTTGCTTAACTCTTTCGATCACATTGAATCGACGCCATTGGGCTACTTACTCTGAGGATGCGCCGTTTGCTAAGATTTCAGTCTACATCAGCCTACTTCTGGACTTTTCTCATGCATAAACTATTGACTTTATTTTGTGTATTTAGGTAAAATTAAGAGAAGTTTAAATAAAACGGCAGTGCACAGTTTGACAGACAGCGCAGAAGAGAGAGTTTATTTTATACTTTTAATTATCTACATTTCAAATGTTATATGGTCAAGGCATCGAGACATACAGCCAAATATGCCGTGCGTAGAGCGAGGAACTGGGAATGTATTTCCATCTATATATATAAAAGGAGAAGGTGACTGACTGACTGACTGACTGACATATCAACGCAGGGCCTAAACTATAAGGGTTAGAAACTTGAAATTTTGCACAGGGGTTCCTTTTATAATGTAGGGGGGAAAGGATTTTTGAAAATTCATCCCCTAAGGGGGTAAAACGGGGGTGCAAAGTTAATATGAAACTTTGCCGTTTTTGAAGTTAGTGAATTCCACGCGAGCGAAGATGCGGGCGTCCACTAGTTCATCATAAACCTTGACATGGTCCTTCAAGCCGGATCTAAACTTTTAATTGTCTCGACCAGGTCCCGGGTTCCGCGAGCGCTGGCTGTACTGGCAATCGGCGAGCGAGGAGCAAAACCGGCGCGCGGAGGTCCGCGGCGAGCTGGAGAAGCTCGGCGCGTCTCACCCCAGCCTGTCGTACGACGAGGTGGTGGCCGTGAGGGACAACCTGCGGCGGCGGGGGGTCGAGGTCGATAACGAGTATATAAGGGAGACTTGGAAGCCGGTTTACTTGAAGTGAGTATTGCTTCGGAGGTGCGCGGCGAGCTGGAGAAGCTCGGCACGTCTCACCCCAACCTGTCGTACGACGAGGTGGTGGCCGTAAGGGACAACCTGCGGCGGCGGGGGGTCGAGGTCGATAACGAGTATATAAGGGAGACTTGGAAGCCCGTTTACTTGAAGTGAGTATTGCTTGTCCAGTCCTATCCCTCTTGGTCCCTTGTGGTTTTAGGAGAGCCGTGAGGGACAACCTGCGGCGGCGCGGCGTCGAGGTCGATAACGAGTATATTAGGGAGACTTGGAAGCCCGTTTACTTGAAGTGAGTATTGCTTGTCCAGTCCTATCCCTCTTGGTCCCTTGTGGTTTTAGGAAAGCTTTGAGGGACAACCTGAGGCGGCGAGGCGTCGAGGTCGATAACGAGTATATAAGGGAGACTTGGAAGCCCGTTTACTTGAAGTGAGTATTGCTTGTCCAGTCCTATCCCTCTTGGTCCCTTGTGGTTTTAGGAAAGCTTTGAGGGACAACCTGAGGCGGCGAGGCGTCGAGGTCGATAATGAGTATATAAGGGAGACTTGGAAGCCCGTTTACTTGAAGTGAGTATTGCTTGGCCAGTCCTATCCCTCTTGGTCCCTTGTGGTTTTAGGAGAGCCTTGAGGGACAACCTGAGGCGGCGAGGCGTCGAGGTCGATAACGAGTATATAAGGGAGACTTGGAAGCCCGTTTACTTGAAGTGAGTATTGCTTGGCCAGTCCTATCCCTCTTGGTCCCTTGTGGTTTTAGGAGAGCCGTGAGGGACAACCTGAGGCGGCGGGGCGTCGAGGTCGATAACGAGTATATAAGGGAGACTTGGAAGCCCGTTTACTTGAAGTGAGTATTGCTTGGCCAGTCCTATCCCTCTTGGTCCCTTGTGGTTTTAGGAGAGCCGTGAGGGACAACCTGAGGCGGCGAGGCGTCGAGGTCGATAACGAGTATATAAGGGAGACTTGGAAGCCCGTTTACTTGAAGTGAGTATTGCTTGGCCAGTCCTATCCCTCTTGGTCCCTTGTGGTTTTAGGAGAGCCGTGAGGGACAACCTGAGGCGGCGGGGCGTCGAGGTCGATAACGAGTATATAAGGGAGACTTGGAAGCCCGTTTACTTGAAGTGAGTATTGCTTGGCCAGTCCTATCCCTCTTGGTCCCTTGTGGTTTTAGGAGAGCCGTGAGGGACAACCTGAGGCGGCGAGGCGTCGAGGTCGATAACGAGTATATAAGGGAGACTTGGAAGCCCGTTTACTTGAAGTGAGTATTGCTTGGCCAGTCCTATCCCTCTTGGTCCCTTGTGGTTTTAGGAGAGCCGTGAGGGACAACCTGAGGCGGCGGGGCGTCGAGGTCGATAACGAGTATATAAGGGAGACTTGGAAGCCCGTTTACTTGAAGTGAGTATTGCTTGGCCAGTCCTATCCCTCTTGGTCCCTTGTGGTTTTAGGAGAGCCGTGAGGGACAACCTGAGGCGGCGAGGCGTCGAGGTCGATAACGAGTATATAAGGGAGACTTGGAAGCCCGTTTACTTGAAGTGAGTATTGCTTGGCCAGTCCTATCCCTCTTGGTCCCTTGTGGTTTTAGGAGAGCCGTGAGGGACAACCTGAGGCGGCGGGGCGTCGAGGTCGATAACGAGTATATAAGGGAGACTTGGAAGCCCGTTTACTTGAAGTGAGTATTGCTTGGCCAGTCCTATCCCTCTTGGTCCCTTGTGGTTTTAGGAGAGCCGTGAGGGACAACCTGAGGCGGCGAGGCGTCGAGGTCGATAACGAGTATATAAGGGAGACTTGGAAGCCCGTTTACTTGAAGTGAGTATTGCTTGGCCAGTCCTATCCCTCTTGGTCCCTTGTGGTTTTAGGAGAGCCGTGAGGGACAACCTGAGGCGGCGGGGCGTCGAGGTCGATAACGAGTATATAAGGGAGACTTGGAAGCCCGTTTACTTGAAGTGAGTATTGCTTGTCCAGTCCTATCCCTCTTGGTCCCCTGTTTTAGGATGGTTCAAATCAAACGAACGATAGAACTGGCTACTTTATTAACTACGATGTAAAATTGTATGGATGGATGGATGGGAATAGTTTCGTTTACACCTAGTAATAGTGACATAGGTAGTAAAGAGTGACATAGGCTATATAATATAGCCTATGTCACTCGGTGAAGATGCAGCTTTCTAATGGTGAAAGAATTTTTGAAATCGATCCACTAGTTTTTGTGTGAATATATTACAAACGAATCTTTCCTCTTTATAATACATATTAGTATAGATTATACTTCTTTTCTAAAACAAACATATGCAATCTGGAGTGTGCGTTCAAAATCTAATACTAACGATGAAAATAAATAGTCATAGAATTAATTGTACATTCGGCATTCCTACTAAATCTGTAGTCAAATTACCCACTGTCTGTAGGTCGATGAAATGCATCAGAGAACCGTCTGTTTGTGTTTCAGAAACTTCATGCAGCGAGCACAAACAAGAGCCCGCGACTGCAAAAAGAGCTTCTATCTGTACAGCCAGCAGAACGGAACTGGAGTGAGACCATTTTTATTTTACTCTATACTTATTTCTTACTAGCTTTTACCCGCGGCTCCGCCCGCGTGGGAAAAGGGAATTAACAATGCCATCTATTAACAACATCCGGAACTAAATATCTAGCAAATAACAAAACATCGATATCTTACCATGGAGATGTTTTAGCGCGGTAAAAACTAGCCTACGTCACTCTCCACCCTCCTCCCTATCTCCACACACAAAAACCATACCATATAATAGCTTCGTTGCGACGTGAAAGCCGGACAAACAAACAAACACACTTTCACATTTATAATATAAGTATGGATTCATTCATCACCCTCAAGGTATGAAAGCAACTTCAACAGGGTTGATCGATTGGAAATTGTTCCAGTGTTGATCAAGGCATATTCCAACAGCGTGATTGTACGGTGCAAGTCGTACATTCGGCTGCGTCAGCGATTTCCGCGAGCCGCGTGGATTTTATAGCCAGTACGCGTTCGGTAGTAGCGTGGAATCCGCGCGTGCTCACCTCATAGCACATCAATCATTCAATAATATATATATACTTATATTATAAATGTGAAAGTGTGTTTGTTTGTTTGTCCGGCTTTCACGTCGCAAAGAAGCTATTATATGGTATGGTTTTTGTGTGTGGAGATAGTGAGGAGGGTGGAGAGTGACGTAGGCTACTTTTTACCGCGGTAAAACATCCCCATGGGTAGATATCGTTGTTTTGTTATTTGCTAGATATTTAGTTCCGGATGTTGTTAATAGATGGCGTTAGTAAAATTCATTTGCAAGTTCTTATCTTAGTATCTTTTAATCGTGGAACTGTCACTATTCATCCACCACAAATGTGTTATGTATGATAAACAACTCATTGTTAATTCCCTTTGACCACGCGGGCGGAGCCGCGGGTAAAAGCTAGTAAAGCAATAAATAACTTTAATTGAAACCATTTACTCGAGTATAATTTAAATCAAGTCAAATCAAGTGCAAATCGAAAAGGTGTACAGGTTAGCAAAGGACCCTACATCCTTTTTTGGTCCTTCGAGTCGGATATGAACCAGCGACCTATGGATATACAGTCCACATATATACGATAAGGCCACAGTCCACCATGGTGATCTAGTCAATTGGCAGGCTTATCATGTCTTTGAGCAAATTATAGAAAATGTTTTCTCGGTATATTCAAATCATTGTTGGCATTTGAATCCATACTCCTCTTTTGGGTAGACATCAGACAATCCATACTTCTATACTAATATTATAAATGTGAAAGTGTGTTAGTTTGTTTGTCCGGCTTTCACGTCGCAAAGAAGCTATTATATGGTATGGTTTTTGTGTGTGGAGATAGTGAGGAGGGTGGAGAGTGACGTAGGCTACTTTTTATCGCGGTAAAACATCCCCATGGGAAGATATCGTTGTTTTGTTATTTGCTAGATATTTAGTTCCGGATGTTGTTAATAGATGGCATTGTTAATTCCCTTTTCCCACGCGGGCGGAGCCGCGGGTAAAAGCTAGTACAGTACTCCCAAATTAATAATGCGCATGCAAATCTTCGCTAATTGTCGTATTCCCGGAAACACCCGAATCATTGAATCGGAGAAAGCCCTAAACAATGCACTTGCATTTTGCACCTTGTTCGAAAGAAACAGGAGTTAATGTCATATGTCAAATCATGTGAAACAATTGAAAACAATTCGGGAGGTCGGCGGCTGTCGCCGGTCAGTCAAAGGTCCGTCAGTCGTCTTTATATATTGGTGGTGACTGCACGTGTTCTCTCTGTGTGGAATTATATAGAGCTGCTATTACACACCCTTCTTGGTTTTGTTTTCAAAGGTGATGAATGCATTATGCATGAAGAAAATGCACTTAACCACTCTATATACATATCGTCTTCCGACGCTCGGGGAATACGACCGTTGCCGAACAGTGACGAAGATTTCTATGCGCATTATTAATTTGGGAGTACTGTACCTGTAGTATGTGTTAAATTTTTAATCTGTTTTTGTCGCGTTCCAGAAGGAGTGCTGCGAGGTGGTGATGTTCTGGCGCGTGCAGACGACGCTGCGCACCACGGCCAACGCGCTGCGCCAGCAGATCGGGAACCGCGAGGCGGCGCGCCTGGACCGCGAGCTGCGCGAGGTGCTCGACGAGGTAATGACGTTCCAGAAGGAGTGCTGCGAGGTGGTGATGTTCTGGCGCGTGCAGACGACGCTGCGCACCACGGCCAACGCGCTGCGCCAGCAGATCGGGAACCGCGAGGCGGCGCGCCTGGACCGCGAGCTGCGCGAGGTGCTCGACGAGGTAATGACGTTCCAGAAGGAGTGCTGCGAGGTGGTGATGTTCTGGCGCGTGCAGACGACGCTGCGCACCACGGCCAACGCGCTGCGCCAGCAGATCGGGAACCGCGAGGCGGCGCGCCTGGACCGCGAGCTGCGCGAGGTGCTCGACGAGGTAATGACGTTCCAGAAGGAGTGCTGCGAGGTGGTGATGTTCTGGCGCGTGCAGACGACGCTGCGCACCACGGCCAAGTTAGTACTTGTTAGTAGGAGTCTCGTTCTAAGTCAGTCACAGATGTGTTGCTGCCCTTGAGGACTAAGATGGTCGCCTCTAAAGAAGTGTAACCGGAAACATTTCCAAACAAACACACACCTTTCCAACCGGACCATAATTGCTTTAAAAACAATTATTACACGGCAGAAATGGTACTAGGTACCGTGGCGGGCGGTGGTACTGCCCCGGGCGAACTCTATATGGAACCAATTAGCTTTCACACACCCACCTGTACCACACCTCAATAGTGAGGAGAGTTCGATAGCCACTGGGCTGTCTGTCACCGCTGTAAACTGAGGCGTCGTGATGGAATTATTTTAGTATTAGTAGGCTATAATAATCTGAGTCATATCTGTTTGAATCTTCAGATGGCGGCTGACCCCGAACTGAAGAAGAAACTGCTCTCCGGAAGGAGAGTGGAGCTGGCTGAGGAACTTAGTAAGTGTCCGTTACTTACTATTATACTAACTAATTTAGATCTGACGGAGTAGATACTGGGTCTAGGAGCCCTCCGACTAGGTGGACAGACGACGTGATGGAGACAGAACTATACCTCGCGGAACGAAAATTTTGCTCTGAACGAAATTCGTAGGGGATTTAGCTACGGGCATAATACGGCTGGCGAACCAATAAGCGTTAATAATTGACTAGTGAACGCCCGCAGTTTCGCTCGCGTGGAATTAGACATAACAATAGTTTCGTTTACACCTAGTAATATTATATAGCCTATGTTACAACATGCAGCTTTCTAATAGTGAAAGAATTTTTGAAATCAGTCCAGTAGTTTTTGTGTGAAAACATTACAAACAAATGTTTCCGTATAGACACTATTAGAGTAATAAATGTAAAATTGTTATTTTGTGTTAAATGTAGGAGTGTGAATATGTAGAGTATTATATTTTATTAATTGATTTTTTTTTCAGAGCGAGTAAGACAAGTTCAAGAAAAACTCGAAGAATTCATAGAAGCGTTGAATAAAGAGAAATAGTAGTTGTATATTGTAGCATTACGTAGCGTACCTTGTATATTGAATGGAAGATGAACTATTGTTACTAATTTAACTGCTTGATCTAAGTTATATTTTTAATAAAACGTTGAAGCGAAATAAAGATTTTTACTATCACATTTATCACATCGTCGACTAAATGGAAAAATGACATTTCTCAAAATTTTCGTAAAATGAGGTTATTCCTAAAAAGAGCCTCTTATTAACATTATTTTTATATGGATAAAAGACACTTTATAAAATTACACGCCAAGCTTACTAGATGTCACAAGTGTCATTTCGGTATTTTGTGGTCTTCCGCCATAATTACTGTAGATAAACGTCACTCTGCCATTTGAAACCCAGCCACGAAACTGAATGCATGTGTATTTTTATAGAAAGATGATATTTCTCAAAATACGATTACGATTACGATTGTAAAAGGTAAGAAAAATTAATAGAAAAACGTATTTTTTCGAGAAATTACGTTTGTTCTTTAAAAATTTACTGCGTTTGTGTTTGTAACTTTTATATATAAATGTCATTTTTTTAAATATGACTGTTTTTTTGTGAAATCAAGCTATTGATACAAGACTTATTTGTACATATGACATTTTTCTACAAAGTTTTTGTTGTAACAATTTCCTATATGACTGTGCTATTTATTTATTATATGATTTTTTTTAAATCATGACTTTTATCTTTTAAAAATACTACATTTTAACGTACTACTTTTAACGTACTTTCAGTATAAAATGAATTTAATCGAATGAAATACAAATATTTTGATTTAACCTTTAGAATGAAAAGTTTTATGAAAAAAATGTTTTAGGATGAAGCATAGTGAAAAAAAAATTATTTATAAGGTTTTTTTCTATGGGGAATCCAGTGGAGCTTAATTTGGTTCCGTTAAAGTTAAATAAAGATCCACTAATTGGCATACCTGACAATCTAATGTGCCCGATTTTATGAAAGCAGTTAATACAGAGCCAGGTCTAGATTTTCAAGCCCATAACTCAGCTATTAAGAGAAAGAACCCACCAAAAAAAGTATCTACAATGTGTGAGATTATCGACGTCGCGCCGGAGTCGAATCGGATTCTGAGGAAGGTGACAATAGTTCCTTCAACTCCATACCTAATAGCTAAAAGGACTTTTCGTCTGACAATGTCGATAATGACCCCGATTTTCTACTACGTGAAGATCTTGCTATGTCACCAACATCTTCGGGAAATAAAAGCACTACAATGAATGGCCAAGAAAATACAGCAAGTCAAAATAATTGTAATACTTAACGAATAATAATAAAAAAATCAGATAAGAAAAGAACGACTTCAATTTCTTAATATTCTTATTATAATCATCAGCCTTTAGTGGTCCACTACTGGACATAGGCCTCCCCTAAACGATGCCACTTCAACCGGTCCTGTGCCTTCTGAATCCAGCGGTTTCCCACCGTCTTCTTCAGGTCGTCCGTCCACCTTGTCGAAGGGCGACCTGTCCTCCTTTTTCCAAGTGGAGGTCTCCATTCGAGGACTTTTCTTCCCCACGGATGGGTTATCAATACTGCGAACGACGTCGCCTGCCCATTGCTACTTTAACATACAAATATTCTTTTTAATAACCAAAAATTATGGGTAGATTTAAGTTCAAACTCAGTGACCTCAATATTGTTGCCATTGATTTATGTAATAAGTAGGGGTTACTTTTAATATAGAGGTTTGTTTATGATTATTAATTCATATAATTTTAAGTTGATGTACCACACTATTAATATCTCAATTTATAAATACGTTGTGCTTAAAAAAAACATATTTTATCCATTATTGTGTTAAATTTTTTAGAAAATACGTGCCACATTTTTTTTTTATTTATGTAGAAAAATGTCATTTCTTACTAGAAAAGGCTCCTTTTTTATAATTAAATTAAAATAAATACGGCATATTAATCTTCATGTTAATACCTTTAAAATGATGTATAACACTTACATGTAAATATAAAAATTAAAAAGAAAAATGAAATTTAATAAAATTAAAAACTTTAAATGCTTGTATTGTAAAATTTACTCTTTTTGAATAACGTCATTTTTCTATTTAACCGACGACATGTTATTCGCTGTCTTAATTCTAAATATATTCGAACATTTGTGTTAGATAAATAAGCTTATAGTATGTTAGGTGGGTGTTCTGTAAGTTGATCGTCGTTAAAACTAAGTATAAACTCTGATTTAAAGTAGTATAAAAATAAAAAGTAGTAAATATGTTAGATACAATTCAGTTGCTTCTGTAAGGCAGCAATCAGCATCCACACAGAAAGTTAGTAGTTGCTTCAATAAGGATAGATATCTGCATACAAAAAGAACTTGACTTGTTCACTACTCGAATGTTTCAGCAACTTTATAATTTCTTCCTTCTCATGCTCTTCCATGTATCCGCTGTGTTCCCTCGAGAGCACGTGCTGAGCTAACAACTGAGACTCCTCCCTCCCCTCGATAAGGCCTCTTATCACTGCAGTCACTAGCCTTGTTCTGTCCTTACCATATTCAAAAGAGTTGTCAAAGAAATGCACTAGACCCTTTTGGTATACTTCTATGATGGAGGGGAAATAGTTTTGTGTCAAATCCTGTATTTCAATTCCGATGTACTTGCCCAGAGTAAGCCCAACGGTTGTGAGGCCTTCTTCTTGCATTATCTTTGTGTTACCAAATAACTCTGGCTTCTGTTTCAAAGTCTGCCTTATCGACCTGCAGTACAACATAGTAAGATGGATCAAAACGTACGTTTGAAAATGCTTCTCCCTGGGAAGGACTTTACACAACCGCCCCAAGATTGTCTCAAACATCGGTATACTGGACACATACTGAGGGGCTAAGAATGCCTTGCTGTATTTCAGAGTACTCACGAAATCATCCAAACATTCAACTAGTCCAGACTTATCTTTCAATTCTTCCCAAATTTCTTCTATTTTATCGAAAAATGGATTACATACAGTTCCAATCTTATCGTTCTGACTGCTTTCACTCTTAGATAAAAGCAAGTATTTCCCTATAATGCGGAAGTAAAGACATAAGCACACAGTTGGAAAGTCGTCTTTCTGAAACGTATCTTTGTTTAGTTTGTCGCGCAAAAATTGTCTTATTATTTCCTTTATTAAGTTCTCGTCTGCTTCAGTCAGCAGATTTTCAATCCTGCACAGCATCGGCATCGCTTGTAGTTCGGAAAACTTGCGGAAAGCGCCAAACACAGTTGTCCAGTAGTCCGCTTGAATACTTGACTTCAAATCCAAATCAGAAAGGGCACGTCGCACGTGTTGCAACGACTGTTTCGAAAGATCTATATTCGATACTACTGGCTTAATCACGTCCCATGATTGACGATCTGCAGTATTTTTGCTGAGATCACTAAGAACCACCTTCAAAGCAACTGACGGCCTAGTTCTCACCACAGCATCTAAGACCTCCACTGCAGACTTGCTTCTTGCAGCGAGACGTAACGCTACCCTCATAGTTTTCTTCCATTTCAAACATTTCCCGATGTACCTATCTACATCTTTTTCGCTGCATAATAACACCCTATTGCTAACAAACTTCGCTCCGAGTGCGACCCAGTCTGTTACATCTATATCCACAATGGGTCTCGCGACAAAAGCGTTGGCTCTTATAGCAGCAGCTAACTTCTTCTGGGAATCATCCAGATCTCTACCCTTGGATGTCTCAATGTATTGCTCGATAGATTTGTTTCCAGCTTTGAACAAATAAGCTAACGGCCGTGCGAATGATACGCGACATTCTTCAGCAATAACTTTTTCAATTGCAACAAGATGTCTCGCCGCAAGGCCGTCGGGTTCAGAAAAGTAAAGCACCAGTGCTCGTAGAAATCGGTCGTGGTTTGGTTTCTCATTCAATACGAGCGCGACAAATCTTTCCCCGTTCTTAAGTACCGACACGTCGTGCTTCAACGCGTTCATGTAAGCGTCATCGGTCTGGAAGATCTTAAAAGATTCATTCAACAAATGTCGACGAGCAATTCGAGATTCGTATAATCGCCGCAGAATATCATTGTCTTCGCGCGCTGCAGCGATGAGCTTCAGTTCCGCTCCGGGCACGTCCTCGACGCGGAGATTGTAAGCTTTGATCGTATCTAGAAGCGGCCTCGGCGCATTTGCTGCTATCAACAGCGCTGGTAACCGTTCAGCTATACAAGCTTTTTCGGCAGCACTGAGCGAGTACTCAGTGAGGTCGCAAAATTCAAGGAGATAGGCTGCTAAATCAGCGGGAGGGCACGTCGTATTCGATAGGAGATGACGCATAATGTTCGCATGCAATATCTCACGCACGGATGTCGTCGCCCACTTCAACAAAAGCTCCCACGAGCCAGCAGGCAGGCGCCAAACAAACGCGCGCTTCACCATCGATCGAGCCACTGCATCGCGCAGGTTGTGTGGCTCATTGCTATGTCGCTCCACCAAAAATTTCAACAACTGCTCCAATTTCGCTTCATTCCCTCCGGCCTTGCTGATCAATACCAGCATCATATTCCTTCTTCCCTCGATAGAACTCTCCGTCGGTAATAGTTTCCGAAATTCAAAAAATGTTCTGTCAAAGCTGACGAAACGATATCTATCAAAAAGTTGATCCAAACTACTTTTGATTTTGAACGGGTATGACATACATGCTGCCATCCCTACACAATCACTAGCGTAAGCACAGTATTGCCTCTTCTTGAGGAGGCCGCGAAAACAATAACCTGGAACACCAAAACTCTCATATTCGTAAGGATGGTGTTGTATATCTTGGAAGGGTTGACTCTCAGATTCTAAGATTAGTCGTTGTGGGGCAGGATATGGCCACGACTCAATTTTTTCTCCGATGGATTTATCAACGAAAATTTGTTTTCTCAAGACTGTCCTTTCTTCTCCACTTAGCCATTTTAAAAAAGGTTCAGCTTGCTTGTACGAAAATGTGAGGTTAAGATATTCAGCTCGTGCCATTCGTATTACGATGTCTTTTATTTCTTCGCTACTCAGAAACATCGCGACCGTCTTCATATTCAATACCCAACCTGCATATAGCTCAGGTTTGGCCAAGTACCTTTTTTTGTAATTCTTCATAATGAATCTCGTGGCGGAAGGACTTAATGGATCCAGGGCGCTTTTATCATAATATTTTTCAATAATGTCGAGGAATAGGTCTCCATCAGTCTTGAGCACATTCATGATACTGTTGTGATAGCTGCGAATGCTGCCCAAGTAGCGAAGCAATGCCTCTCTGTTTGCTTGCAAGCCCTCGAAGTAAATCTTAGCCACTTGCGGGCATGCCTCGCACAATATCCTTAATTGCTTTGGCGTCAATTTATCAATAACCCATAAAGCCTCTGCTTTGATAAACTCGCCAGAGCAATGCCACAAGAATTTAATCGCTATTTCGAAATTACTCTTGTAGTACTCATAAAACTCCTGGCATCGTTTAGGATCCTTAAGACGTAACTCTATGAAGTTTTTCATTTTAGTAACAGCCGTTGTAATCATGTTTGGGTAAAGATTTGTTTCGAGATAAGCAGGATTTATGATGTGGCTGTATTCGGGTTCAAGTAGCCAATGGCACCTTAACGCTCTGGAGACATACAACATATCTCTGTCCATCAAGTTTCTGACGATGTAATTTACATCCTTATATTTGGAAGCTAAGTCGATTTTGAAGATTCTATCTACAGGGGCAACTTCAGGTTGCTGAATTATGGACTGGAGAGACTCATTACGTTCATGACTAGTGTTAACAGCTGAATTTAGGCAGTGGTGCCTTTCACCTAAGTTCTCTCCCACCAAGGTTACTAGTAAAGGAGTGACCATCTGAAATTAAAGAAAAATTGTTAAACCCTTAATACGTGTCATTGTTTTACTAGCCAAGGGAAGATTTTAGTTAGAAGGTAGGTATCAAATAAATGTTTGATTGGTTGTTACTTTTAATTTATGTATATGCCATTCGTGACAGGGAAACCTAGATTTCTGTGTATGGATGGATGATCGATCTCATCCGGCTTTAAAGGACCAAAAACATACGACGTGTCAGTACATTTTCTAAGTGCTGTCAATGTTGTAGCTGGTATTGACTGAAATTTAGTAGATAATATTAATTGCAATAAAATTAGTGTGGATTAAAGACTGCATAAATGAAATGAAATATTTTATTTAGCTATAAGGTTGTAAACTCTTACTAAAGTCAAAAATAACTACAACCAGATAACTAACTATTAGAAACTTAAGTAAAGTATCTAATATTACATAGCTACCTTAAATTTAATTAATTTGCCCCTAGCTAATCCTAACACTGCACAACACACGCACATTACGACTACCTATGCCCGTGGTGCACACAGGAACGATGGCACTCCTACTTTAATTACAATCTAGCCATTTTTGGCTACTAATTCTATTCTCACTTAAACTGCAACGAATTTAAATCAAAGAATGTTGTATAATCTTGTTGTCTCTGGTAAGCGGAAGTCACTTGGTTTGGTTTATGTGTTCTTTGAAAGTAACACTCATCACACCTGCACCACATTTCACTAACACTAATCAGTATTACTTGTTTTTACAGCCAATTAAGTAGCAACTACTACTACCACTATAATAATAGCCTTATACTAACCAACAAATAGTAAATAAATAAGTACATACTATGATAAAATTCGTACTCTTTTAGTAATAAGTTACTGGAATAATTAAAGGCTTTTTTATTATTTTATTTATTATGATAAAATTCAAAACGTCTTGTTGGTTCCGGTGCTGGTGGTCCAGACAATCAAGAATTCATATAGGTAGTTGAGGTCTGGATAATCGAGTCTATACTATTTAATTTATTCAGCACATTAATACTTTGATGATCACAGATCGGTATGGGAAAACTAAGGTTATAGTCCACCATGTTCGGCGACAGACGTATGCCTTCAACATATCTTCAACTCTTTCTCATTATTACATCCAGAGCAATTTAATTTCAAAGCACATAATTTAGGACCATGGTGCATAGGTATCTCTGGGATTTGTCATCCTTCACCAAGAATATTTTTTTGCACTTAATTTAATATTGCATTTAATCAAAGGTGCCTAATTAGTTAGTATACTTCTCATAGTTCTCATCACCTGAAAGTACCTACTTCGGCAGAACAGAAAACATGCTTGATAAAATGTTCTTTGCCTCTGCGTTGTGATTTGACAACAAAGGACAAATTAATTATTGGGTTAGATAATACCTCCATTGATACGCATTACAGATTATTTTTATAAAACGCAAGTATCGAAATTAGTTCACAAATCACTGTATCACACGTAATGTAAGTACCTACCTTATTTTAAAATTAACACTTAAGATAAAAACGATATTCTGTCTGCAAATTAGAGAGTAAAATTAGTTGGTAGGAATTGAATATGTAGGTAAATATTTAGGTAGGTACTTCTGCAGTATGTATCACAGAACACTATTACGGAAGCACTTTAGAATATGCAACACCACAGATCGGCTATGTACTTCTTTCACTGCTTGAACTCGTTAAAAAACGTCCACTCACAAAATTTCGCAGCGCGGAGACTCGCGGTTCATGAGAAAAAAATTATTAAAGTTTCCATACAATTTCGTAAATAAACACGAATAATAAATGCCATGACACTAACTCACAGAATAGATATACACCAAGGAGCACTAACTTCCACAGATGTTGTTTTCTTTTTTCGAGTGGCCTTTTACTGTGTGGTCACGCCGACCTTTACAGCGTCACTAAACAGGGTGAGCTTCAAAAGCTCAAACAGACTAGGTGGGAATACTATATCTTATTTCATATTTTAATTTCGATTAACAAAATTCATAATTTGCGTGTATTTTTTTTTTCGTTTTATTTTCATTCCATTTTTTTTTTAATTATAAAAAACCCAACCTGAACCTAACCTAATCTAACATAATTTCGTATCAGACAAGTCGGACTCTGTCACAAATGTCGACGGAACCCCGCAAGCGGGGTTCCTTTTTTTGCGTAAATAATCATAGACAAAACCTGAACCTAACCTAACAAAATTTGGAGTTACTTGTGTCGTTTTTTCTTGGCAGGGGGCTTCGCCCCCCGAGCCCCCCTTTTTTACCGGGGGGCCTACGGCTTCCCGTTCCCCCCGCTTACTATCTAACAAGATTAGAAATTATTTTATATATATTTATTAAATTGAGGATAAATGGATGGATTATAAAACACTTATGTTACATATAAAAAATGAAACAAGCATAATTAAGCCCGACATTTTTTAAACCAGATTTAAAACTAAAACTAAATTTTTTATCATAAATTTTTGGCATAAAAAAATATTTGGTTTTGGTTAAAAAAAAAAGTGAAATGAAACAATCGATCTTATCGATCTGTATACTATAATATTGTGATGGCGCGTAGTAATCGTGTTTGTGTACGAACGAATTTGTATAGAAAATTTAATAATTTTTTTCTCCTAAACGGCGCGTCTCCGCGCTGAGATATTTTGTAAATGGACGTCTTTTAACGAGTTCTAGCTGTGAAAGAAGTACATATCCGATCTGTGGTGTTGCATATTCTAAAGCTGAGCCAACAAATTACTCGTTCGATACTCAAGTACTCGGGCTGTCGTTATTTACCTGATCTCAGAGCCAGTATTTAGTTTAAATAATATACTCACTCTGTCTGTGCCTCAGTAAGTTAAAATCCACAAATTATTAATAGTAGCAAAACATTCATTTACAAACACAGATGTCACGCTCAGAATACAATGTACTCTGTGAAATAAGACTATAATATAGCAAGCAATGCGTAGACGGTTCCATTCTCTGTCTACCACGGAGCAATGCTAATTAATTCATCAAACGAACGAACGTCATTTTTAGACATTGGCCACAGAATAAAGATAGACTAAAAAAAAATTCAAATCGTATAATTTGTTCGCCAGATCAAGAAACATGGACTACAAGTACATTCTAAAATTTACATGTAAAGTAATATATTTTCTGCTTTTCGAAGCACATATTCTCCAAATATGTAAGGACACTTTTACATTCGGTCAAATCATTTTTTAAACACGAGTAGGTAGGTACTTGTTTTT
This sequence comes from Carterocephalus palaemon, assembly GCA_944567765.1. NCBI lineage: Eukaryota > Metazoa > Arthropoda > Insecta > Lepidoptera > Hesperiidae > Carterocephalus > Carterocephalus palaemon. The sequence continues at coordinate 902,059 of OX155664.1, forward strand.
CACGTGCTGGTCAGAGAGGAATATCACGACCTCTTCGGGCCCCGTAAATGTCTACCTCTCATCAAATCTTAAATTTTTTGGAAAACAAAGAAATCGCATGGTGTCAGGGAGTATGTGCGGGATGGGTAACTAGCTCTACCTTTTCAGACGCCACAAGTGACTTTGTTTCTTTATCATGGTGCAATAGGATGCGACCTCTTGGTCGTGTTTCCCTAACTTTTTCAAAGAAACTGGGGAAACATATTATGGTGGTCTACCACTCAGCATTAACTGTATTTAGTTCGCAAAAAAAACGCAATCATTTTTTTGCCTGCATAAATTTTATTGGTTTGCTGTCAACACCCTTAAAGAAGAGAGTTGCTTTCTTTCCGGCATGTAACAATATACCTATCACGATTTCATCACATCCGTGATGGTACTCTTAACTACATTCTTTCACCAATCAACACGAGTCCGTTTTTGTTCTATGGTGAGTTCATGAGGAATTCAGCGGCAACAAAGTTTACTAACTTTTAAATGTTGATGTAAGATTTTTTTTAATTTGGCTCATACCAATCCCTTAATCTCCTCGAACCTCCTCACAGGTGATTATTACTTTAGAGGGAGGGTGTGTGGGTTAAACCCATAAGCCACTGCGACCTAAAAGATACGCCGATTTTCTTCAAGTAATATCCATAGCCGAAGGTAACATAGTGTCTTACCACTTAGTATTACCACTTATTCTTCGTTGGGTTTTATTAAATTAAAAAAATACTGCAACATTCGACTTATTAGTTTGCTAACAGCGAGCTATGTTGGAACTTGGAATCCATTCGTTTGACTCGGAAGGTTTGGAAATGCCTAGTACAGTTCTGTCCATATCCCATATCCCACAAGACGCTGAGCAACTTTGAGTTTATGAAAGATGATGGGGTGACAACTCCTAGGAATAATTGCAAATATTCTACACCTTTTCTCCCATAAGTTAGAATGATTTTATGACGTCTCGTATAAATCACAAAAAAAATATTTTGAACACCTTAGTAGATGATTTTCTAGGTAAAGAATATTTGTATTCATTCCTAGGGGACTAAGGCCTTATCCCTCCCATTCTGAGAGGAGACCCGTGCCCAACAGTGGGACAAAAAAAGGGTTGTGATGAATGAATAAATCGCTGCGACGAGGTCGAGGTCTAGAGCATACTTCACCACGCTGCTCTAATGCAGATTGGTGGAGGAATTAATAAATGAGGTTAGGCAAAGCATACGACCTATTCGTATGCTTATGTAGTTGTTACATAATACATCTCTTCCTTCTTAAGTCCCTCTTCGGGGAAATAACATCAAATTATTTTATAAATACCAATTTAATATTAGTAAACAAATGTGATTTATTGAAAAATCAGAAAAGTAATGACAACTTCAAAAGTTAAGAGGATATGAGTCGACACTTTTTCCATACAAACGTAGTCCCCTGTTTCCTCCTAGGAAAGAAGTTACAGAATAAAAAAAAATACCATACGGTTTATACGTACCTCTGCCATGCCTGTACGTTTTGTTTTTTTTTTTCATAATTTCCTTAATAGAAGAGAAAAAAAATCTTTTAAAATCAAAAAAATCGACTTTTTTTACATACATTTTCAAACCTCAAGCAAACTGGTAATTACTAACATATCCCAAAAAAGCAAAACGTACGGGCATAGCTTAGACCCTGTTCTACATTTTAACTGAAAGAAATATTGAAATCGGTCTAGATTTCGAGGAGGAAACAGGGGATTACGAAAGGACGATTTTCTTAATTTTACGTAGGTAAAATCAGTTCGAGACTGCACTTCTCTCTATCGCACGCTAAGGTTGGGGGTCAGCGCGACGGCAATATTTTTGGTAAAAACCTATTCTTCAAAAGTGACGGTCGACTGGTGTCCCCTTAAGTTGCTTCAATAAGGTATAAAAATAAAAAGTAGTAAATATGTTAGATACAATTCAGTTGTTTCTGTAAGGCAGCAATCAGCATCCACACAGAAAGTTAGTAGTTGCTTCAATACGGATAGATATCTGCATACAAAAAGAACTTGACTTGTTCACTACTCGAATGTTTCAGCAACTTTATAATTTCTTCCTTCTCACGCTCTTCCATGTATCCGCTGTGTTCCCTCGAGAGCACGTGCTGAGCTAACAACTGAGACTCCTCTCTCCCCTCAATAAGGCCTCTTATCACTGCAGTCACTAGCCTTGTTCTGTCCTTACCATATTCAAAAGAGTTGTCAAAGAAATTCACCAGACCCTTTTGGTACACTTCTACGATGGAGGGGAAATAGTTTTGTGTCAAATCCTGTATTTCAATTCCGATGTACTTGCCTAGAGCAAACCCAACGGTTGTGAGGCCTTCTTCTTGCATTATCTTTGTGTTACCAAATAACTCTGGCTTCTGTTTCAAAGTCTGCCTGATTGACCTGTAGTACAGCATAGTTAGATGGATCAAAACGTACGTTTGAAAATGCTTCTCCCTGGGAAGGACTTTACTCAACCGCCCCAAGATTGTCTCAAACATCGGTATACTGGACACATACTGAGGGGCTAAGAATGCCTTGCTGTATTTCAGAGCACTCACGAAATCATCCAAACATTCAACTAGGCCAGACTTATCATTCAATTGTTCCCAAATTTCTTCTATTTTATCGAAAAATGGGTTACATACAGTTCCAATCTTATCGTTCTGACTGCTTTCGCTCTTAGATAAAAGCAAGTATTTCCCTATAATGCGGAAGTAAAGACATAAGCACAGAGTTGGAAAGTCGTCTTTCTGAAACGTATCTTTGTTTAGTTTGTCGCGCAAAAATTCTCTTATTATTTCCTTTATTAAGTTCTCGTCTGCTTCAGTCAGCAGATTTTCAATTCTGCACAGCATCGGCATCGCTTGTAGTTCGGAAAACTTGCGGAAAGCGCCAAACACAGTTGTCCAGTACTCCGCTTGAATACTTGACTTCAAATCCAAATCAGAAAGGGCACGTCGCGCGTGTTGCAACGACTGTTTCGAAAGATCTATATTCGATACTACTGGCTTAATCACGTCCCATGATTGACGATCTGCAGTATTTTTGCTGAGATCACTAAGAACCACCTTCAAGGCAACTGACGGCCTTGTTCTCGCCACAGCATCTAATACCTCCACTGCAGACTTGCTTCTTGCAGCGAGACGTAACGCTACCCTCATAGTTTTCTTCCATTTCAAACACTTCCCGATGTACTTATCCACATCTTTTTCGCTGCATAACAACACCCTATTGCTAACAAACTTCGCTCCGAGTGCGACCCAGTCTGTTACATCTATATCCACAATGGGTCTCGCGACAAAAGCGTTGGCTCTTATCGCAGCAGCTAACTTCTTCTGGGAATCATCCAGATCTGTACCCTTGGATGTCTCAATGTATTGCTCGATAGATTTGTTTCCAGCTTTGAACAAATAAGCTAGCGGCCGTGCGAATGATACGCGACATTCTTCAGCAATAGCTTTTTCGATTGCAACAAGATGTCTCGCCGCAAGGCCGTCGGGTTCAGAAAAGTAAAGCACCAGTGCTCGTAGAAATCGGTCGTGGTTTGGTTTCTCATTCAATATGAGCTCGACAAATCTTTCCCCGTTCTTAAGTACCGACACGTCGTGCTTCAACGCGTTCATGTAAGCGTTATCGGTCTGGAAGATCTTAAAAGATTCATTCAACAAATGTCGACGAGCAATTCGAGATTCGTATAATCGCCGCAGAATATCATTGTCTTCGCGCGCTGCAGCGATGAGCTTCAGTTCCGCTCCGGGCACGGTCTCGACGCGGAGATTGTAAGCTTTGATCGTATCTAGAAGCGGCCTCGGCGCATTTGCTGCTATTAACAGCGCTGGTAACCGTTCAGCTATACAAGCTTTTTCGGCGGCACTGAGCGAGTACTCAGTGAGGTCGCAAAATTCAAGGAGATAGGCTGCTAAATCAGCGGGAGGGCACGTCGTATTCGATAGGAGATGACGCATAATGTTCGCGTGCAATATCTCACGCACGGATGTCGTCGCCCACTTCAACAAAAGCTCCCACGAGCCAGCAGGCAGGCGCCAAACAAACGCGCGCTTCACCATCGATCGAGCCACTGCATCGCGCAGGTTGTGTGGCTCATTGCTATGTCGCTCTACCAAAAATTTCAACAACTGCTCCAATTTCGCTTCATTCCCTCCGGCCTTGCTGATCAATACCAGCATCATATTCCTTCTTCCCTCGATAGAACTCTCCGTCGGCAATAGTTTCCGAAATTCAAAAAATGTCCTGTCAAAGTGGACGAAACGATATCTATCAAAAAGTTGATCCAAACTACTTTTGATTTTGAACGGATATGACATACATGGTGCCATCACAACACAATCACTAGCGTAAGCACAGTATTTCCTCTTCTTGAGGAGGCCGCGAAAACAATCATCTGGAACACCAAAACTCTCATATTCGTAAGGATGGTGTTGTATATCTTGGAAGGGTTGACTCTCAGACTCTAATATCAGTCGCTGTGGGGCAGAATATGGCCACGACTTGACTTTATCTCCGATAGATTTATCAACGAAAATTTGTTTTCTAAAGACTGTCCTTTCTTCTGGACTTAGCCGTTTTAAAAAAGGTTCGGCTTGCTTGTACGAAAATGTGAGGTTAAGATATTCGGCTCGTGCCATTCGTATTACGATGTCTTTTATTTCTTCGCTACTCAGAAACATCGCGACCGTCTTCATATTCAATACCCAACCTGCATATAGTTCAGGTTTGGCCAAGTACCTCTTTTTGTAATTCTTCATAATGAATTTCGTGGCGGAAGGACTTAATGGATCCAGGGCGCTTTTATCATAATATTTTTCAATAATGTCGAGGAATAGGTCTCCATCAGCCTTGAGCACATTCATGATACTGTTGTGATAGCTGCGAATGCTGCCCAAGTAGCGAAGCAATGCCTCTCTGTTTGCTTGCAAGCCCTCGAAGTAAATCTTAGCCACTTGCGGGCATGCCTCGCACAATATCCTTAATTGCTTTGGCGTCAATTTATCAATAACCATTATAGCCTCTGCTTTGATAAACTCGCCAGAGCAATGCCACAAGAATTTAATCGCTATTTCGAAATTACTCTTGTAGTACTCATAAAACTCCTGACATCGTTTAGGATCCTTAAGTCGTAACTCTATGAAGTTTTTCATTTTAGTAACAGCCGTTGTAATCATGTTTGGGTAAAGATTTGTTTCGAGATAAGCAGGATTTATGATGTGGCTGTATTCGGGTTCAAGTAGCCAATGGAACCTTAACGCTCTGGAGACATACAACATATCTCTGTCCATCAAGTTTCTGACGATATAATTTACATCCTTATATTTGGAAGCTAAGTCGATTTTGAAGATTCTATCTACAGGGGCAACTTCAGGTTGCTGAATTATGGACTGGAGAGACTCATTACGTTCATGACTAGTGTTAACAGCTGAATTAAGGCAGTGGTGCCTTTCACCTAAGTTCTCTCCCACCAAGGTTACTGGTAAAGAAGTGACCATCTGAAATTAAAGAAAAATTATTAAACCCTTATTACATGTCATTGTTTTACCAGCCAAGGGAAGATTTTAGAAGGTAGGTTCAAATAAATGTTTGATTGGTTGTTACTTTTAATTTATGTATATGCCATTCGTGACATGGAAACCTAGATTTGTGTGTATGGATGGATGATGGACCAAAAACATACGACGTGCCAGTACATTCTCTAAGTGCTGTCAATGTTGTAGCTGGTATTGAGTTTTAAATGACTGAAATTTAGTAGATGATATTAATTGCAATAAAATTTGGAAAACAATAAAATTTGGAAAACTTTGGAATTCCTTGCCTCTATCCATCAGAAGTGCCCCGTCCCTGCATTCCTTTAAAAGCCAAATAAAATTATATTATATGTCACTTTAAATTTTTCTCATGTCTAGTAGTAATTTTAGTCTTTGTATTCAGTGGTTCCTGTTGTTGTTATATATGTCATGTTCTATATATATTGCTCTATATTTTATATGTCAAATTTTTGTTCCTTTAGTATTATGTTGATGTTTGTAATTATTGTTATTTGTTTACCTGTCTTTGTTTGTGCACCCTACCGTTTTATTTTATACTTGTATCCTCTCTTGTTTGCCAGGCTGTCTGGAAGAAATTGCTCAAAGCAATAAGACAGCCTTTTGCAAAACTTCTTTTCTTTACTGTGTTCTCCTGTATTCTTTTTCTGGTGCAATAAATGATATTGTATTGTATTGTATTGTAAAATTTGTGTGGATTAAAGACTGCATAAATGAAATGAAATATTTTATTTACCTATAATATTTTATTTAATTAAATACACTCTTACGAAAGTCAAAAAATCAAAGTTTCTCATTACATAAGTCTATATACTTGTAGAAACTAACTAGCACAACAAGATAGCTAGTTAGCTATCTATAAGTTTCTAATAGTTATTAGAAACTTAAGTAAAGTATCTAATATTACCTAGCTACCTTAAATTTAATTAATTTGCCCCTAGCTAATCCTAACACTGCACAACACACGCACATTACGACTACCTATGCCCGTGGTGCACACAGGAACGATGGCACTCCTACTTTAATTACAATCTAGCCATTTTTGGCTACTAATTCTGTTCTCACTTAAACTGCAACGAATTTAAATCAAAGAATGTTGTATAATCTTGTTGTCTCTGGTAAGCGGAAGTCACTTGGTTTGGTTTATGTGTTCTTTGAAAGTAAAACTCATCACACCTGCACTACATTTCACTAACACTAATCACTTTTACTTGTTTTTACAGCCAATTAAGTTGCAATTACTACTACCACTATAATAATAGCCTTATACTAACCAACAAATAGTAAATAAATAAGTACATACTATGATAAAATTAAAAACGACTTGTTGGTTCCGGTGCTGGTGGTCCAGACAATCAAGAATTCATATAGTTGAGGTCTGGATAATCGAGTCTCTACTTTAAAATGGATTCAGCACATTAATACTTTGATGATGGTATGGGAAAACTAAGGTTAAAGTCCACCATGCTCGGCGACAGACGTATGCCTTCAACATATCTTCAACTCTTTCTCATTATTACATCCAGAGCAATTTAATTTCAAAGCACATAATTTAGGACCATGATGCATAGGTATCTCTGGGATTTGTCATCCTTCACCAAGAATATTTTTGGCTCAGCTTTAGAGTATGCAACACCACAGATCGGATATGTACTTCTTTCACAGCTAGAACTCGTTAAAAGACGTCCATTCCCAAAATATCTCAGCGCGGAGACGCGCCGTTTAGGAGAAAAAAATTATTAAATTTTCTATACAAATTCGTTCGTACACAAACACGATTACTACGCGCCACAAACTAATAAGGGATACTACGTACTACGCGCCATCACAATATTATAGTTTATAGATAGATCGATAAGATCGATTACTCTGTGGTTGTCACTGGGGAAGCGTTTCATTTCACTTTTTTTTTTTAACCAAAACCAAATTTTTTTATGCCAAAAATTTATGATAAAAAATTTAGTTTTAGTTTTAAATCTGGTTTAAAAAATGTCGGGCTTAATTATGCTAGTTTCATTTTTTATATGTAACATAAGTGTTTTATAATCCATCCATTTATCCTCAATTTAATCTAAATAAATAATTTCTAATCTTGTTAGATAGTAAGCGGGGGGAACGGGGGGCCGCAGGGCCCCCGGAAAAAAAAGGGGGGCTCGGGGGGCGAAGCCCCCTGCCAAGAAAAAACGACACAATTAACTCCAGATTTTGTTAGGTTAGGTTCAGGTTTTGTCTATGATTATTTACGCAAAAAAAGGAACCCCGCTTGCGGGGTTCCGTCGACATTTGTGACAGAGTCCGACTTGTCTGATACGAAATTATGTTAGATTAGGTTAGGTTCAGGTTGGGTTTTTTATAATTTAAAAAAAAAAAGGAACCCCGCCCAGCGGGGTTCCGTCGACATCTGTGATAGGCTTCTGATATTTGTGTTTATGTGATTTTTTATCCACTATCGAGTACAAACTACAGAGTTACGTCTATCGAAAAAAACGAAAAAAAAAATACACGCAAATTATGAATTTTGTTAATCGAAATTAAAATATGAAATAAGATACAGTATTCCCACCTAGTCTGTTTGAGCTTTTGAAGCTCACCCTGTTTAGTGACGCTGTAAAGGTCGGCGTGACCACACAGTAAAAGGCCACTCGAAAAAAGAAAACAACATCTGTGGAAGTTAGTGCTCCTTGGTGTATATCTATTCTGTGAGTTAGTGTCATGACATTTATTATTCGTGTTTATTTACGAAATTGTATGGAAACTTTAATAATTTTTTTCTCATGAACCGCGCGTCTCCGCGCTGCGAAAGGAGATGTTTCAAATCCGGCCCAGTATATGTACAGTATCTCAAAAAATGGAGAAAAATCCGTGAAATTTGGGAAAAATACAGATAAATTGCTAAATTGCATACTTTTCTTGTAATAATTTTATATTTATCAATTATTTTTATCGAGTTTCAACATGGCGTCCCGTCAATTTAGATTACTCTGTGATCACAAACTAGATAGAGATACTACGTATCTGTGGTTTAAAAAAAAAGTGACAGTAAACCATAGATCGACCATCAAGATCGTGAACCGTATAGTGTCGCTTTCGTTGTCGATCGTGGTTTGATGTTCCATTCGTTTGAATTTATTGAGTTGTTTTTAATATTTCGACGATTGAATGTTTGTATTCTGTACTTAAATAAAAATCTTTAAAAAAATTTTAAAGGGAAAAATAAAAAAGGTACATACTCGTTCTCAGTGTTACAATCCATTTTAATCAATGACAAATAGGACAGAAATAAACGTAATTTAAATGTCAAACTTCAATCAACATGATAGATGACAGAAATAAACGTTATGTAAATGTCAAACTTCAGTCAACATGATAGCTTACCGCCATGACGGATTTTCGTTTTGTGTTGCAACTTCAAGTGTACATTTTTGTGCTTTACATCCAAACTAAGCCAATTTAAAGTAATTGGATAGTTGGAAACTGTTTTAATTGTGTTTCTCCATTTTTTAGTATGGTGTACATAGACTAGGCCGGAGCTCCATACATCCCTGAAACATCTCCTTTGTGAGTGGACGTTTTTTAACGAGTTCTAGCAGTGAAAGAAGTACATAGCCGATCTGTGGTGTTGCATATTCTAAAGTGCTTCCATATTTTTTTGCACTTAATTTATTATTGCATTTAATCAAAGGTGCCTATATAATTAGTATACTTCTCATAGTTCTCATCACCTAAAAGTACCTACTTCGGCAGAACAGAAAACATGCTTGATAAAATGTTCTTTGCCTCTGCGTTGTGATTTGACAACAAAGGACAAATTAATTACTGGGTTAGTTAATACCTCCATTGATACGCATTACAGATTATTTTTATAAAACGCAAGTATCGAAATTAGTTCACAAATCACTGTATCACACGTAATATAAGTAACTTATTTTAAAATAACACATATGATAAAAACGATGATATTCTGTCTGCAAATTAGAGAGTAAAATTAGTTGGTAGGAATTGAATATGTAGGTAAATATTTAGGTAGGTACTTCTGCAGTATGCACTATGTATCACAGAACACTATTACTCCTAGCGGTAAGTATTAACTACTAAAGAGTATTTTTGCGGTGAGGCGGGGATCGGGGAGTTATAATAAGAACACACGTGCGTTCTGTATGGAGTATCTTTAATAACTAACTTATATGACTAATGAGACACGTACATGTTTAGGTGCTTGCTATCCCCATACCACATCATCGGGGTTATTTAAAAAAAAATGTTTGAATACAATTTTTTTTTGTAACACTTGGTTAAATTTAAAACTACATACTTACATAATATTACAAACAAATTTGTTTGATATTCTTAATTCCTAAGACATACAATTTATTCGTTAAGCATATTATCAAAGAAATAAATTTAAAAGTTTTACAAGTAACACAAAGGACGCTGTTATCATGCGTCGGTAATGAAATATGATATTGATTACGACTACGACTATAATAATAATGGATACCATAACATAAACAATTAACGCTAACCTACCATAACATAAACACTACAGTTAACGCTACACATTTAATACTAGGTTACGTATGGTTTTGTTCTGTTTTTATGGACAGTTTCAATTTTTCCACCTTTTTGCACAGAAACATTTGGTTCACTTTCACTTATCACTGTATATGGTCCGTCATATAACTTATCTAGTTTTTTACCAGTTTCATTTTTTAATTAAAATTAAATCACCTTTTCGATACCGAATCGGATTACACTTTTTATCCCATACATTCTTTCTTTTCAATTTACTTAGAACTAAATTTTTATGCGCTTCCTTAGATGCTAACTGTAATCTAAACCTAAGTTCAAGTGCATAGTTATCTGGATTGTAGAGAGGTTCTACCACGTTATTTCTTAAGTTACTAGGCAAGTTACAACTATTTCCAAATACCAGTTCGTACGGCGTATACTTAGTCTCCGTGTGGACAGTAGTATTGAATGAAAAACACCAGAACTGAAGCCACTGACTCCATGTTTCCGGATGTCCGTCACACAGAGTTCGTAAGAAAGCAGCGAGGTGTTTATGAGTGTTTTCCAAGGAACCTATCGACTCATGATGATAAGCTGTCGAGCTTACCTTTTCAATTTGAAGCAACTTGCATACCTCTGTCATCGTTTCTGACAAAAACTCTGCTCCTCGGTCAGTAGCGATGGTTTTGGGTAAACCATACCTTAATATAAAATTATTGACAAAAGATTTTGCTACACTCACCGTGTCTTTTCGTTGTAGGGGATACGCCTCGACGTATTTACTTAGCTCGCATTGTAAACTTAAAATATAAACATTATTATCTATATCTTTATCTAAGGGACCTATAATATCTAGATATATTTTTTCGAAGGCTTTCGATGCTGTCGTCGTCACGACCATCGGCTCCACTATGTTTCTAGAATACTTACTAGTTTGGCACTTGCCACACTTGCTTACGTATCTCCGCACATCGGATTCCAGTCCAGGCCAAAAGTACTTACCTTTGATATTGTTGACCATGCGTTGTACACCCGCATGTCCACTCGTAGGCAGTAAGTGATAATCATGTAGTATGCATACCTTTTCATCATTACTGTAGACTCGTTTTACACCTTTCAATATATTTATTTGCGGTCCGGACCACTTTTCCCTACTTTTTACTTCATTTATCAATTGCTTTATAAATTCTACATTTCCTTCGCTTTTAATTATGCATAATCTTTTAATATTCAATTTATTACAAAATTCACTCAATAAATTCGCAAATTCGACTCGCGTAAAATGCGACATATAATTGAGGGTTATAAAAATAGAACAAGTTGAGTCTTCATATGCCAAACATTCTTTTTCATAGGTTAAGGTTTTCTTAGTTAATTTACTTCCTTCAATAAACTTCAACTCTACAAAGTCACTCGGTTTCCTTAATATCTCTGCGATTCTTGGTTGGCCAAACCTCGATTCAGCAGATATACAAGGATCCCTTGTGTCTTCGTTCCTACTCAACGCCTCTTTATTTAATTTAGCTGTCTGCGCTCTTGTCATTACCAAACTAACTCTACTATTTAACGATTTCAACTCTTCTGAACTTATGGTCACCCTACTTAAGGCATCTGCTACGTTATCACTGCCATTTACATACTCGATTCTAAAGTCGTATTCTTCTAACTGCAATCTAAATTTTAAAAGTCTTGTCGATGGATCTTTCATGCCAAAGAGATAAATTAAAGGTTTATGATCGGTTTTGATGACAAATTTTTTACCGTATAAATATGGTCTAAAGTGTTTTATGCTCCAAACTATTGCCAAAAGTTCTTTTTGAATAATTGGATAATTTAATTCCGCTTTATTTAGAGGTCTGCTAGCATAAGCTACAGGTTTTAAATCCTTGTTACACAGAATTGATCCGATTGCTACACCTGATGCATCAGTTTGAAGAATGAAAGTGTTAGTATCCGAAAAGTCTGGGTATTGTAAAATTGGGGGAGTAATTAATTTATTTTTCATTGTTTCAAAACTATTTTGACATTCGTCAGTCCACGAAAATATTGCATTCTTTCGACATAATTTGTTTAATGGTAAAGTGATTTCAGAAAAATGAGGTATAAATTTTCTGTAATAATTACAAAACGCTACAAATCGCCTAACTTCGTCCGAATTTGTAGGTACCGGATAGTGTTGTAATACTCTAATTTTCTCTGGATCGGGCAATATACCATCAGCTGACACCACGTGACCTAAGTACAATAACTCTGTTTTCATAAATTCGCACTTATGTGGATTGAGTTTAAGATTCATTGTTCGAAGGCGCTCGAACACGTCTATCAAGTTTTTATTGTGAATATCTCTATTTCTTCCAAACACTACCAGATCATCGCAGTAAACGAAACATTTTTCGTAAGTTAACCCTGACATTGCTATCGACATAACTCTAGAAAACGCACTAGGGTTAACCTTCAAACCCATGGCTAAACGTGTCATTCTATACTGCCCAGTACTAACGGCAAAGCTAGTGATGTTCCTACTTTCAGGGTCTAAACCAACTTGATAAAATCCTTGATACAGATCCAGATGGGTAAAATAAATACTTCCAGACAGAGAATCTAATATGTCGGCTATATTCGGTAAGGGAAATTTATCGTCCTGTATCGATTCATTAACTTTTCTGTAGTCTACTACCAAACGCCATTTTTTATCACCTCCTGACTTTTTAGGTACTAATAGTATTGGACTATTCCATTCGCTAATAGAGGGTTCTATTATACCGTCATCGAGCATCCGCTGTACTTGTTTATTAATCTCTTGTTTCAATGCTTGCGGCAACCGATAAGGTTTAACATACACGGGTTTCGTGTTAGGTTTCACCATGATCGACTGTTCTACGACGTGCGCAGTACCCAGCTTATCTCCTTCTAAGAAAAATATGTCTGAGTACTTCGAACATATTATTTGAAGCGACTTTCTATTACTCGAATCTAAATGACTTAATTTTATTTCTGTTAATAGTTTTTTGACACGACTAACATCCTTTTGGGACTCGCTAAAGGAACATAAATCATAGTTTTCTAAGTAATCAATATCTCCTAACTGAATAATTTTATTTTTAATAATTTTTATAGGTTTTTCATCCGTATTCAAGATCCTCACTGGTATTTTACCTCTATTCGGCTTTACAATACATCCTGCCAAAAATACGTTTTCATGTAACTGTTTTGGATATACTACACAATCTTTATATAAATTTTTACCAATATTCAAATAATGAATTGATTCACTACGTGACGGGATAGTTAAATATTCTTCTGAATCTAATAATGTCTTACTAGTACATTTACGTATCATTAAGGTACATGTTTCATAATAATTTAATTGTAACGTAAGTCGGTTCGTAGGTAAGTCAATGTTTGCATTATAAGTTCTGAGAAAGTCTAACTCTAGTCTAAAAATGATAATACCGTCCGCTTCACATGGAACGCTGTCAAATAAATATAACTTGTGATGAAATACAATACCGTTCGCTGACTGCAATGGAATATACGCGAAGCATTTCGATTGTATTTGTCCACCTATACCTTTAATGACTGTATTACTTTGATATTTTATTATGTGACTTTGAATGACTTGACTGTTAATGATGGATAAAGAAGCTCCAGTATCTAATAAAAACTTACATTTTCGATTTCCGCAAAACAAGTAGATGAAATCCAACCCTTCACATACTAATGCATAATTAGGCTCGAAAAAACTCTGCCACATTTATATCTTCCTCCTTCTGACCAGTCTCGTTGCTAGATGATGATATCGCTGTGACGTAGGCATTGCCCTGGCGAGAGCGATAATTGTTGTTTAAGTTACCTCTATGAAATCTCGTGCTATTCCTCTGGTATCTAGATTGATTATTATTATTATACCTTGTATTCGCAGTACTGGCTCGATTATGATAGTAGTTTGTACCGAAGTGCTGGTTGCCTTTTCTAACCTGAGGTAGGGGCTGATAACTGCCTCGCGAAGGGGCGCCGCCGTAGGAAAAATTTCGACGTCCCCGACTGTACCTAGGATAGCGATATGATTGATTTTTGTTACCTTGTGAGTATGAGTATACTTCGTTTTGAGAAGAATACCCGGGGCTATCCAGCTCCTCGTCTTCCGCTGCGCGCACGGCATCCTTCAGCGCGCTGTAGTTCCGAGCTGATATTATTGTACTCAGCCGTCGATTCCGAAGACCATCTGCAAATCTTTTTATTGCTATTTGCTCGTTTATAGGTCTCAGTATGTCGCGTGCCTTTTGATTGTCTTCGGCTTGTGCTATAGTGAGCCCTACAAAAAGCTCCTCCAGCTTTTCTCCAAATTTGCAAATCGACATATTATTTTGAGATAAGTTATTCATCTGAGATAGCAAGGAATTGGCTGATTTCTTAGTTAGTAAATACTTCTTTATATCTGACAATAAACTTTCAACTGTAGAATATTCGGAATTTAATTTTAACTTAGCTATTTTAGATAATCTTGTCTTCAAAACAAAGGAAATCAATAATTTCTTGCTGTCCTCACCTTTTAAACAGTTACTATACATATCGATACCATCAATAATTTGCTCAATATTTTCTTGTTTACCATCCATTAAAGGAATCAACGTACTCGCTGTTTTTAAATCAAAACTCTCCATTTTCTCTGAAATATCTATAGTACTTATTTTCATATATTTGAGAATTTTTTCACCTCACAAGTTAATTCTACATCGGATAACTGTGCACTCGAATCTAAAGTTTAAACAAGTAATCTACAGTTTTAGTATTAATTTTTCTAAATAATAAACTAACTAAATACGCACAACACATTACACATACTGCGTTCTTCAAACCGCTGTTTTTAAAAAGTTTTTAAAATAATTTATTGTTTATTAATATAAATATCAAATCCCGACGCGGCACTTCACTCGTCCCGTACCATGCCGTGTATGGCAAGGGTCGCCATGCGGTGAGGCGGGGATCGGGGAGTTATAATAAGAACACACGTGCGTTCTGTATGGAGTATCTTTAATAACTAACTTATATGACTAATGAGACATGTACATGTTTAGGTGCTTGCTATCCCCATACCACATTTTATACTCATTGATCTACACCATGTAAAACAAATTACTCGTTCGATACTCAAGTACTCGGGCTGTCGTCATTTACCTCATCTCAGAGCCAGTATTTAGTTTAAATAATATACTCACTCTGTCTGTGCCTCAGTAAGTTAAAATCCACAAATTATTAATAGTAGCAAAACTTTCATTTACAAACACAGATGTCACGCTCAGAATACAATGTACTCTGTGAAATAAGACTTTATATCAATGCGTAGACGGTTCCATTCTCTGTCTACCCTACGGAGCAATGCTAATTAATTCATCAAACGAACGTCATTTTTAGACATTGGCCACAGACTAAAGATAGACTAAAAAAAAATTCAAATTGTATAATTTGTTCGCCAGATCAAGAAACATGGACTACAAGTACATTCTAAAATTTACATGTAAAGTAATATATTTTCTGCTTTTCGAAGTACATATTCTCCAAATATGTAAGGACACTTTTACATTCGGTCAAATCATTTTTTAAACACGAGTAGGTACTTGTTTTTCACGTGCTGGTCAGAGAGGAATATCACGACCTCTTCCGGCCCCGTAAATGTCTACCTCTCATCAAATCTTAAATTTTTTGGAAAACAAAGAAATCGCATGGTGTCAGGGAGTATGTGCGGGATGGGTAACTAGCTCTACCTTTTCAGACGCCACAAGTGACTTTGTTTCTTTATCATGGTGCAGTAGGATGCGACCTCTTGGTCGTGTTTCCCTAACTTTTTCAAAGAAACTGGGGAAACACTCAGCATTAACTGTATTTAGTTCGCAAAAAAAACGCAATCATTTTTTTGCCTGCATAAATTTTATTGGTTTGCTGTCAACACCCTTAAAGAAGAGAGTTGCTTTCTTTCCGGCATGTAACAATATACCTATCACGATTTCATCACATCCGTGATGGTACTCTTAACTACATTCTTTCACCAATCAACACGAGTCCGTTTTTGTTCTATGGTGAGTTCATGAGGAATTCAGCGGCAACAAAGTTTACTAACTTTTAAATGTTGATGTAAGATTTTTTTTTATTTGGCTCATACCAATCCCTTAATCTCCTCGAACCTCCTCACAGGTGATTATTACTTTAGTGGGAGGGTGTGTGGGTTAAACCCATAAGCCACTGCGACCTAAAAGATACGCCGATTTTCTTCAAGTAGTATCCATAGCCGAAGGTAACTTAGTGTCTTACCACTTAGTATCACCACTTATTCTTCGTTGGGTTTTATTAAAATAAAATAAAACTGCAACATTCGACTTACTAGTTTGCTAACAGCGAGCTATGTTGGAACTTGGAATCCATTCGTTTGACTCGGAAGGTTTGGAAATGCCTAGTACAGTTCTGTCCATATCCCACAGGACGCTGAGCAACTTTGAGTATAATAATATGAAAGATGATGGGGTGACAACTCCTAGGAATAATTGCAAATATTCTACACCTTTTCTCCCATAACTTAGAATGATTTTATGACGTCTCGTATAAATGACAAAAAAAATATTTTGAACACCTTAGTAGATGATTTTCTAGGTAAAGAATATTTGTATTCATTCCTAGGGGTGGCATTCCTCTTTCGTATATTCAAAGTTGCTCAGCGTTCAGCCAGTCAAGGTGATATTGAGGACGAAAATGTGAAATAAATGAAATAAATTGCGAATGGCAAGATGTAAGATGTCAAGTTACATTCGAACACTGAGTTAAATATACCATATATATCAATGCATTCGAATAAACTGATACATAAATAAAATAGATTAGGTTAAGCAAGCGGCAAAGCGGTGACAGCTCAGTGGCTATCGAACTTGCTTCTCACTCGAGCGGTCCGGGTTCAAGCAGCACACATTAAAATGACTTTTCTAAGGTATGTGCGATTTAAGAAATTAAATGTCACTTGCCATAACGGTGAAGGACACATCGTGAAGAAACCTACATTCGTTCTCGAAGGCATGTGAAGTGTGCCAATCCGCACTTGGTCAGCGTGGTGGACTAAGGCCTTATCCGTCCCATTCTGAAAGGAGACTCGTGCCCAACAGTGGGACAAAATAGGGTTGTGATGAATGAATAAATCGCTGCAACGAGGTCGAGGTCTAGAGCATACTTCACCACGCTGCTCTAATGCAGATTGGTGGAGGAATTAATAAATGAGGTTAGGCAAAGCATACGACCTATTCGTATGCTTATGTAGTGGTTGTATAATACATCTCTTCCTTCCTAGGTCCCTCTTCGGGGAAATAACATCAAATTATTTTATAAATACCAATTTAATATTAGTAAACAAATGTGATTTATTAAAAAATCAGAAAAATAATGACAACTTCAAAAGTTAAGTTGCGTCAATAAGGATAAATATCTGCATACAAAAAGAACTTGACTTGTTCACTACTCGAATGTTTCAGCAACTTTATAATTTCTTCCTTCTCATGCTCTTCCATGTATCCGCTGTGTTCCCTCGAGAGCACGTGCTGAGCTAACAACTGAGACTCCTCTCTCCCCTCGATAAGGCCTCTTATCACTGCAGTCACTAGCCTTGTTCTGTCCTTACCATATTCAAAAGAGTTGTCAAAGAAATTCACCAGACCCTTTTGGTACACTTCTACGATGGAGGGGAAATAGTTTTGGGCCAAATCCTGTATTTCAATTCCGATGTACTTGCCCAGAGCAAACCCAACGGTTGTGATGCCTTCTTCTTGCATTATCTTTGTGTTACCAAATAACTCTGGCTTCTGTTTCAAAGTCTGCCTGATCGACCTGCAGTACAACATAGTAAGATGGATCAAAACGTACGTTTGAAAATGCTTCTCCCTGGGAAGGACTTTACTCAGCCGCCCCAAGATTGTCTCAAACATCGGTATACTGGACACATACTGAGGGTCTAAGAATGCCTTGCTGTATTTCAGAGCACTCACGAAATCATCCAAACATTCAACTAGGCCAGACTTATCATTCAATTCTTCCCAAATTTCTTCTATTTTATCGAAAAATGGGTTACATACAGTTCCAATCTTATCGTTCTGACTGCTTTCACTCTTAGATAAAAGCAAGTATTTCCCTAAAATGCGGAAGTAAAGACATAAGCACATATTTGGAAAGTCGTCTTTCTGAAACGTATCTTTGTTTAGTTTGTCGCGCAAAAATTCTCTTATTATTTCCTTTATCAAGTTCTCGTCTGCTTCAGTCAGCAGATTTTCAATTCTGCACAGCATCGGCATCGCTTGTAGTTCGGAAAACTTGCGGAAAGCGCCAAACACAGTTGTCCAGTAGTCCGCTTGAATACTTGACTTCAAATCCAAATCAGAAAGGGCACGTCGCACGTGTTGCAACGACTGTTTCGAAAGATCTATATTCGATACTACTGGCTTAATCACGTCCCATGATTGACGATCTGCAGTATTTTTGCTGAGATTACTAAGAACCACCTTCAAAGCAACTGACGGCCTTGTTCTCGCCACAGCATCTAATACCTCCACTGCAGACTTGCTTCTTGCAGCGAGACGTAACGCTACCCTCAAAGTTTTCTTCCATTTCAAACATTTCCCGATGTACTTATCTACATCTTTTTCGCTGCATAACAACACCCTATTGCTAACAAATTTCGCTCCGAGTGCGAACCACTCTACCACATCTATATCCACAATGGGTCTCGCGACAAAAGCATTGGCTCTTATCGCAGCAGCTAACTTCTTCTGAGAATCATCCAGATCTGTACCCTTGGATGTCTCAATGTATTGCTCGATAGATTTGTTTCCAGCTTTGAACAAATAAGCTAACGGCCGTGCGAATGATACGCGACATTCCTCAGCAATAGCTTTTTCAATAGCAACAAGATGTCTCGCCGCAAGGCCGTCGGGTTCAGAAAAGTAAAGCACCAGTGCTCGTAGAAATCGGTCGTGGTTTGGTTTCTCATTCGATATGAGCTCGACAAATCTTTCCCCGTTCTTAAGTACCGACACGTCGTGCTTCAACGCGTTCATGTAAGCGTCATCGGTCTGGAAGATCTTAAAAGATTCATTCAACAAATGTCGACGAGCAAGTCGAGATTCATATAATCGCCGCAGAATATCATTGTCTTCGCGCGCTGCAGCGATGAGCATTAGTTCCGCTCCGGGCACGTCCTCGACGCGGAGATTGTAAGCTTTGATCGAATCTAGAAGCGGCCTCGGCGCATTTGCTGATATCAACAGTGCAGGTAACCGTTCAGCTATACAAGCTTTTTCGGCGGCACTGAGCGAGTACTCAGTGAGGTCGCAAAATTCAAGGAGATAAGCTGCTAAATCAGCGGGAGGGCAAGTCGTATTCGATAGGAGATGACGCATAATGTTCGCGTGCAATATTTCACGCACGGATGTCGTCGCCCACTTCAACAAAAGCTCCCACGAGCCAGCAGGCAGGCGCCAAACAAACGCGCGCTTCACCATCGATCGAGCCACCGCATCGCGCAGGTTGTGTGGCTCATTGCTATGTCGCTCCACCAAAAATTCCAACAACTGCTCCAATTTCGCTTCATTCCCTCCGGCCTTGCTGATCAATACCAGCATCATATTCCTTCTTCCCTCGATAGAACTCTCCGTCGGTAATAGTTTCCGAAATTCAAAAAATGTTCTGTCAAAGCTGACGAAACGATATCTATCAAAAAGTTGGTCCAAACTACTTTTGGAGTTGTAAGCCATGCAAGGCATAATTTCATACTCGTCAGCGTAAGAGAAACTACCTTTTTTCTTTCGGATAATTCTTCGAAATGATCTAGTAATGCCGAGTCCTTCATATTCGTAAGGATGGTGTTGTATATCTTGGAAGGGTTGACTCTCAGATTCTAAGATTAGTCGTTGTGGGGCAGGATATGGCCATGACTCAATTTTTTCTCCGATGGATTTATCAACGAAAATTTGTTTTCTAAAGACTGTCCTTTCTTCTGCACTTAGCCGTTTTAAAAAAGGTTCGGCTTGCTTGTACGTAAATGTGAGGTTAAGGTATTCGGCTCGTGCCATTCGTATTACGATGTCTTTTATTTCTTCGCTACTCAGAAACATTGCGACCGTCTTCATATTCAATACCCAACCTGCATATAGTTCAGGTTTGGCCAAGTACCTCTTTTTGTAATTATTCATAATGAATTTCGTGGCGGAAGGACTTAATGGATCCAAAGCGCTTTTATCATAATATCTTTCAATAATGTCGAGGAATAGGTCTCCATCAGCCTTGAGCACATTCATGATACTGTTGTGATAGCTGCGAATGGTGCCCAAGTAGCGAAGCAATGCCTCTCTGTTTGCTTGCAAGCCCTCGAAGTAAATCTTAGCCACTTGCGGGCATGCCTCGCACAGTATCCTTAATTGCTTTGGCGTCAATTTATCAATAACCCATAAAGCCTCTGCCTTGATAAACTCACCAGAGCAATGCCACAAGAATTTAATCGCTATTTCGAAATTACTCTTGTAGTACTCATAAAACTCCTGGCATCGTTTAGGATCCTTAAGACGTAACTCTATGAAGTTTTTCATTTTAGTAACAGCCGTTGTAATCATGTTTGGGTAAAGATTTGTTTCGAGATAAGCAGGATTTATGATGTGGCTGTATTCGGGTTCAAGTAGCCAATGGCACCTTAACGCTCTGGAGACATACAACATATCTCTGTCCATCAAGTTCCTGACGATGTAATTTACATCCTTGTATTTGGAAGCTAAGTCGATTTTGAAGATTCTATCTACAGGGGCAACTTCAGGTTGCTGAATTATGGACTGGAGAGACTCATTACGTTCATGGGCAGTGTTAACAGCTGAATTAAGGCAGTGGTGCCTTTCACCTAAGTTTTCTCCCACCAAGGTTACTATTAAAGGAGCGACCATCTGAAATGAAACAAATTAAATAAAGGACATATATAACAATACGAAAAGTAATCATCATCTAGGGTTGTATTTTTGTTGTTCTTTTGGTATCTCTAAAATATGTAGGCATCCAATTTGGGAGAGTCTTAATAAAGATTTAAAATAGGCCCTATTCATTTAACCACAGAATACTTATTAATTTAACTTAGATAGATGCGTACCTATACTGCCCATCAGACAAATAGACAATATCTTAATTGGGTAGGACACACAAAACCCAAACATTAAGTAAAAGCGCGGTAAAAGTATTAATTCAAAGAGAATATCATTTTATTCAAACGAATCAATTACTGCTACTAAAACGTATTGGTTATGTTAGAGGTGAAAGATTGTGTGTGTATAAGATTATGCAATGAACACTATAATTATTCTTCATAATTGTGTGATCAATTTTATTCTATGTTTAAATAATATCATTGGGTATGTACTTAATCCCGTTTTATTTAAATATAAATAAATAATGGATGACCCGTTGATTGAAGGTAATCTTAATTTCTCTGTCACCACTACAACCCTTTATCCAACTGTTGGGCACGGGTCTCCTGTCGGTATGGGAGGATTTAGATCTTAGTCCACCACGCTGGTCAAGTGCAGATTGGCAGACTTTACTTGGCTTCCATAACATTAAGGAGATCTCTCAGGCATGCAGGTTTCCTCAAGCTCACTGAAGGAAACATTTTCCTTCAAAGGTATCAACAAAATTTACTCTGTGGGTATCAAATGCCATTTTATTTCTGAAAAAGTAATTGATGCATTCCGCTTGGATTTAAACCCGGACCTCTCGATGGCACATTCCGTTGACATTGGAATCTGTAAGATACGTCACATACTGACACGATACTAAACAAAAGCTAAAGTTGGTCCTATATTCTGAGCCAAAAGCACAAAATCAGACTGCAACGAGCGCATAATCTTACACTTTGTTCGAATAACGATGGCGGCAGTAGATACCTACCTATTTAGGTAAATGAAACTGTAGGTACTTACCTTGTAATTTTAACGTATAGTTAATTAAGTCCACCCAATGTACTGTGCCCCGCCCGGTGCCACCAGTTTTCAAACAAATCTCCTTACCTTACATTCATTTAATTTGAGACTCGGCTTTGATTGCCGTAACCTTGAAGGCGTGTACATTTTTGCATACGTTGACTCAACACTCAAAATAGAAACCACGTCTAAGTTGTATTGTCGTGTCATAAATAATTCTTAATAATTAAAATATGTACTGACAATGTTTTACGATTAACTCTTA
Organism: Carterocephalus palaemon; assembly: GCA_944567765.1. Lineage (NCBI taxonomy): Eukaryota > Metazoa > Arthropoda > Insecta > Lepidoptera > Hesperiidae > Carterocephalus > Carterocephalus palaemon. The sequence goes on from OX155664.1 coordinate 924,406, forward strand.
CCTATATAATGATACTAAATGAACAAAGATTTTTTGAAAACATACAGATGGATGTACGACTGCAAAACTTTGTACTTTTTTTTATTTAATCTAGTGTACAAACCACAGAATCACAGAACATAAGTGCCAAACTGACGCTGACTTACGTTTGACAGATCGTAAAATAATTCAGCTGACGTTCAGCTGGTTTTTTAGTTTTTCGAACGAAGAGCTTTGGTTTTTTGATGATTTTGTTTTGGTATTGATTATAATTAGATCAACCTCTAAACAAACTAAAAAAAATAATTAAATGTTGCTTAGTGATAAAATATTATTAACTGCCTTGCAGCACGTAACTTGTGAATATTCACAAGTATGCAGACTTTGCCTCACAACCGTCGAAAAAGGGGCCGTATCTGTAGAAGACCGTTTAAAACTAAAAACATTTTATTATGACGAAAATATATCCGTTACTACTATGTTCCAGGAACTGGGCGTAAGTGTTCGATTGATTAATCCATCCACACATCACTCAATTAACTTTAATTGTATTGTATTGGTTACAAAAATATTTATATATAAACGCATAATGGTATGCTGTATTACCATGCTGAGTACCTCAAACATATACTAGTCTGTAGTTATTTATGTACTATTTTTCCAGGTGGCATCAGAACCTGAGCTGCCTCAAGTGTTATGCTCAAATTGTGCTAAGAATACAGTCAACGCTTACTTATTTCAGAAACTTTGCCAATTCTCTAACAATAGCTGGATACATGTTTTAAAAAAACTGTCAGATAGTTTAACCCAAACAGATACCATCAGCTCGGATGTTCAATGTGTTTATCTGCTAATAAAGCAAAAGGATAATATGTTGTTCACTGGTCGGAAAAGTAACCTCATTAAAGATAAAAAAACTGTTCTTGCAAAAATTAAAGACATTGCAAAAAGTCGACATAAATATTTAAAGAGTAAGCAAACCATCATAGACACAATTTGTGAGGAATGTGGGCAAAGGTTCACTACAAAAAGTGACCTTGTTAAACACCTAAAAGTGCATGCAAAATCACAGATACCATGCACAAGATGTCCCAAAATATTTGGAACTCCACTTCAGTTAGAAGAACATGCAGAAAGAGTTCACCATCCCAAAAAACTGCATTGCCCCAGGTGTCCTAAGAAGTTTAGCACTGGTAGATTGCTAAAAGTTCACAATACAACATTCCATGTGCCAGTCATATGCAAACTTTGTAATTTACAGTTCCCTTCAAGGAAAGATCTGAGGGTCCATTTAGACAAACATCAAAGTTACACATGCCCAAAATGTGGAAAAAAATACACAAACAAATATACTGTCAGACAACATCTTGAAACATGTGGTAACCCTCAAGAGAAGCAGGCAAGCTTCATTTGTGATATTTGCAACAAAAGTTTTGCCGGTAAAAACGGGATACGAAGTCATTTAAAAGTTGACCATGGCTTTGGAGATCTCATGTCTTGCACCTGGTGCGGGAAGAAGTTTGATGTCATAAGTAAGTTAAGAAATCACATTGTCAAACATACCAAAGAGAAAAACTTCCCTTGTGAACAGTGTGGTGGGAAATTTGTAACACAAGCTGCATTAGTATACCACACACGGTTGCATACGGGAGAGCGACCATACGCCTGTGACATGTGCGACGAACGTTTTCTCTCTGCTTCCAGACGGACTGAACACAAAAAGAGAAAACATTTTGGCCCTACACTTGAGTGTCATGTGTGTCATATTAAGTTTGTCACAGCTCATGAATTGCGAAAACATGTTCAAAGGCACTACAATCCTCAAAGTAAATTATATATGAATGAGAATGGAATTACGTTTAGTAACAATACATTGATTATCTGATAAATTGTTTTATTATTTATCACATTCAGAGTAGGTATATAAGATAAGGGTTCTTGTTTTTTGTATTATCAACTCATTCAATGAGATAGCATGACATGGTCACAATATTTGTGCTCCTTGCGGGAAAGCATTTTCCATATATTTTGTACAAAAACTTGAAATTACTACTACCACAGACTACACACTTTACTCTATGCTACTACTAACTACACAAAAAAGACTAATTGTTTATAATATAATAACCCTGCAACATGTATAATTATGTACACATTAGAACACATTGTATTGACAGCAGGCAGTGTCAGCCCAGTGGCTATTGAACTTATCTCTCACTTGAAGTTATGTGGGATTTAAGAATTTAAATGTCGCCTACGGTTACATTGGAGAAATAATTGTGAGAAAACCTGCATGCCTGAATTTTCCATAATGTTCTTGAAGGTTAGTTCTCAATTTCAGTTTTCAAAGTCAAATAATTTATTTCGCCATGAGGTGATTATACACGCTTAACGAAAACAAACAAACTACTTAAAGAGAAGAGATATAATGCTATTCTAAACTGATTAATATAAAGTTCAGTTTTGCCTGTTCTAAGCAAGATCTTTGAAAAATTGATGCTCAACCAATTATTAGCACATTTTAACTCAAATAATTTATTACATGAAAAACAATATGGTTTCACAAAAGGGCGTTCTACAGCTGACGCTGGTGTAGATCTAGTAAGACATATTTATGAAGCTTGGGAGGACGCACATGATGCTATTGGCATATTCTGTGACCTCTCAAAGGCCTTTGACTGCGTAGTAGATCACAAAACTCTATTATTAAAATTAGAATACTATGGCTTACAAAGAAATTCTTTAAGTCTGGTACGATCTTACTTAGCAAATAGAGTACAACGAGTGCAAGTAAACGGGTGTCAATCCTCTGGTTCATTTGTAAATGTTGGGGTTCCGCAAGGCTCTATCTTAGGTCCGTTTTTATTTTTAGTGTACATAAATGATCTACCCTTTACGGTGGAAAATTTCTTGAAAATCGTTTTGTTTGCCGACGACACGTCACTAATCTTTAAAGTTAAACGCAATTTAGGAAACAATGAAAATCTAAATAAAACACTAAATTTGATCAATGACTGGTTTGATGCCAACAATCTTGTACTCAATCCTAAAAAAACTAAATGTATTAGATTTGTTTTGCCTAATGTGAAAATTCCGGAGATCGTTGTCACCCTAAATAATGAGATACCTACTACAGTTTGTGGACCAAACGGTTTTCTTAGGGATAACCGTTGACTCTAAGCTCCAGTGGGGCGCCCACATAAATACATTGTCCAGCAAATTAAGTTCTGCTGCTTACGCTGTTAAAAAGATCAGACAGATCGCTGATATAGCAACGGCTCGGCTAGTTTATTTTAGCTACTTTCACAGCATCATGTCTTATGGAATCTTACTGTGGGGTAGTGCTGCCGACATTGATACCATCTTCATTTTACAAAAACGCGCCATAAGGAGTATCTACGGCCTACAAAAGCGTGAGTCCCTGCGAGAACTGTTTAAGTCTATAAATATTTTAACTGTCCCATGCCAATATATTTATGAAAATATTATGTATGTACGGAAAAATGTTAATTTCTTTGACAAAAAAAGCAGTGTACATAACTTTAGTACAAGAAATAAGGATAAATTTATTGTACCTAGCTCTAGACTAAGTAAAGTATCAAAATCTTATATGGGGAACTGTGTTCGCTTCTACAATAAAATACCCGGAAATATTACTTGTCTCTCAGATAATAAATTTAAATCTTACATTAAACAAAACCTCCTTAATAAAGCTTTCTATAAAATTAATGACTACTTGAACGATAGAAATGCTTGGTGCGATGTATCTCCAGCTCCACTTGTTCAATAATAATGTAATAATATTGTAATTAATTTTGAAAAGAGTAACTACCGAGTTTCTTGCCGTGTTCTTCTCGGTAGCATCAACTTTGTGAACCGGCGGTAGATAAAAAATGTTATGACGTTCATTAAGCGTATACAAAATACCATATAATGAAAAATAAATGAATGAATGTTAAGGATGAGCTATTGATCCTTGAATGAATAGCTAATCCTACACAAGTGCTTAATGGTCTAAGAGCCAGTGAACGGATACCTGTATGTATTTGACCAGACTTGGGTTTTTGTACATTGAGACCCCTATACCTACCGTACATGAGATGGGGACTCACTAAGCCCAAAGTGGTGGACGCGGCCAGTGCGCAGGCAAGACAGGTATCGATTTTTGGCTATTTATAAATGCATTTGACCACGTCTGCCGTTTTGATATTTGAAAATATATTATTATTATTAATGGAAAATAACAATGGCAGACCATTATCACGCGTTTTAACATTGTGGCAGACAATTTTAAAAAATGTCAAAAAAAAATTTTTTTTGAAATTAATTGACCAGATCTGCCATCAACATATTTTATTTATTATAGTCTTAAAAACTTATGTTGATAACGGCAGACGTATTCATTGCAAACATCAGCAGATAACAAAATCTGAGATACTACCCGGTCAGATGTATGCATATAGCTATCTTTCTTCTTTCTCCCATGTATTACTATTGTACCTACTCATTCTAGCCTATAGTATTTTTTCTCATAGCTACGAACATTCGTCGGTCGCATTACATTATTATTGAACAAGTGGAGCTGGAGATACATCGCACCAAGCATTTCTATCGTTCAAGTAGTCATTATAGAAAGCTTTATTAAGGAGGTTTTGTTTAATGTAAGATTTAAATTTATTATCTGAGAGACAAGTAATATTTCCGGGTATTTTATTGTAGAAGCGAACACAGTTCCTCATAAAAGATTTTGATACTTTACTTAGTCTAGAGCTAGGTACAGTAAATTTATGCTTATTTCTTGTACTAAAGTTATGTACACTGTTTTTTTTGTCAAAGAAATTAACATTTTTCCGTACATACATAATATTTTCATAAATATATTGGCATGGGACAGTTAAATAAAAATGTAAAACTGCTATCATAATATATAGACATCTGACCGGGTAGTATCTCAGATTTTGTTATCTGCTGATGTTTATACGCAATGAATACGTCTGCCGTTATCAATATAAGTTTTTAAGACTATAATAAATAAAATATATTGATGGCAGACCTGGTCAATTAATTTAAAAAAAAATTTTTGTTTTTACATTTTCAAAATTGTCTGCCACAATGTTAAAACGCGTGATAATGGTCTGCCATTGTTATTTTCCATTAATAATAATAATATATTTTCAAATATCAAAACGGCAGACGTGGTCAAATGCATTTATCAATAGCCAAAAATCGATACCTGTCTTGCCTGCGCACTGGCCGCGTCCACCACTTTGGGCTTAGTGAGTCCCCATCTCATGTACGGTAGGTATAGGGGTCTCAATGTACAAAAACCCAAGTCTGGTCAAATACATACAGGTATCCGTTCACTGGCTCTTAGACCATAAGGCTAATTTACAATAATTACCTACCAGTAAGCTAAGCTCTAAGTCATGATAGACTATCTATCTGGTCATCGGCTTTAGGAAGAATTTACAATATTCTTATCCTATGCCCTAGTGTAGGCCGAGAGAGAAAAAAGCCGGAGGAAAAAACTCTTGGTACTCTTTTAAAATTCAAGTTACTTTGTACAGAAGAATGTACAGTATGACCATGACATGTTCAGGACAGACACGAGACAGCCCATCGTGTATGCCAAGAATCACCCCATATGCCACCTGCTTACAATATTTAGTATAATTAATACAAGAGCATAGTGATAGCCTGTCAGAGTTTAATTCAGTCCCATGCCTTCTTATCATATCATCTCCTGAATATTATAATAAGCTTTTTGACATAATGTTTGTTTGATGTTTTTTTTAAACCTGTGTAAAGGCAGAGACTGAACCGCAGCCGGAACTTTATTGAATATTAGAATAGACTTTCCTATGAAGGAACGACTTTTCTTATTAAGCCGGCATTTAGGATACGCTAATTTGTGGCCGTTCCTTAGAGTTACATTGCGTAAGGCATTTAGATCACTACGACTTACAAACTGATGCCTATTTTTACGAATATACATAATGTTCTCATAGATGTACTGCGATGCAAGGTTTTTTTCTAAGGGAGTCTCTACTTTTCATTTTATATTATGGAACGGATAGCCCTTTTCTGCAGAATAAAAATAATATTAGCATCCGCTGCATTACCCCAGAGTAAAATGCCATAGGACATTACACTGTGAAAGTAACTGAAATAGACCAATCTAGCGGTATCAACATCTGCTAAACAGCGTATCCTTTTAACAGCGTAAGCTGCAGAACTTAGTCTATCCGCCAGTCGACAGTTTTGAATCTCATATTCTGCTCCCCAGGCATATTTGGTGGAATCATATTCCTGCCATAGTACAGCTTGCTGCTCGGGTCGTGATGTTTACTGATATGTTGCCTTAAGAAGTGGCTTGTCACAAATTTCCTCGAGCATATCTCACACATTAACATTGGACCGACATGTCTAAACTTGATATGCTCCGCTCTAGACGAAGCATTTACAAACTTCTCATTGCAAATCTTACAACTATAAGGCTTTTCGCCTGTATGACGTCTAGTATGATAGAGCAAGGCTTCCTTCGACACAAACCTACTAGTGCATATATTACATCTGTAATTCTTCTCTCCTGTGTGAGTTACCATATGGATCTTCAAATAACTGGGCGCTGTGAACTTCTTCCCGCACTCCTCGCAAACATGGGGCTTTGCATTTTCATGTACAAATCGATTATGAACTCTCAAACCTCCCGGTGTACTGTAAGACTTGTCACATTTTTTGCAAGTGTAGTTTCTTTCATAATTACTTCTTATTGGGTGTGGATCTATCATATCCTTATGGCACAGCTCAATATGTTTAAGGTAAAATTCCTTTGTTGTGTATGTCTTCCCGCACTTTGAGCAAATGTTTTTCTCCAAATGCTTACACTCATGTAGATGCAGTTTATCTAGCCCAATGCAAGATTTTCCACATTCCTTACAAACATGCACATTATGGGCTCGATCTTGATGCAATTGCAAGCTCTCCTCCGAGCCCCAACCTATAAAGCATTCAGGACACTCAAACTTATGATAACTGTCCTCATGAATCTGTAACTCTTCATCAGTCATGAAAATATCACAGCATTTTTCACACATAAAGGTACCATGATATGTTAAGTTATGAGCTTTTAATTCTGTACAGGCTTCAAAACAAACCCTGCATTTCCTGCACTTAAATTCACAATTCTTATCACTCTCTGTTCTAACAAATGGGGCCTTACCTACAATAACATTTGTTTCTAAGTCCTCAATAGTAATATACATGGCTTGATTTTCAGTGGTTAAAATGTCCTTGGAGAAAGTTTTGGTAAGATTAATGAAGACTTCATTTAGGATTTTACTAGAATTATGTGCCGCTTCAATAAACTTTGCAGCTTGAAAGGCGCTCTCGACACAGGTAAGACATAAAGCATCTATGCCGGGTATCTCGTCACAAACCTGAAACACCAGCAAGCCTACATTAGTAAAACGCTTACCTATTAAATAAAATAGTCGAACCTTTAGAAAGATTAATGAACTACTTACGTTTTCACCCAGCAATTTTATAAGTACTTCTGATATCGGTACAAATGCCTCAGTTGTGTCTTTATTATTATTGTCAAGACAAACCATATCACCGAATTTAACGTAATGTTTCTTGATTTTCTTCAGACATAACCTACAATGACTACGACGTTTTCCGTTTAAAATATTGCTAATGAGAATATTAAATTCTGTTTGATCTATCATTCTATACCACTTCACAATTAATATCGAAAATATTTTAATAATCAAATTGTACGCGGGCTTTTTCCAAGTTTCCGTTCAACAATTTGATAACTAATGCAAACCTTCGTTCGCCATGTCAAATTGAAAGAAACAGTTTTTGTGGGTTGTTAATTTGATAACGAATTATTAAAATAATTTTTAAATGTAATAAAGTTTTAAGATACACGTATCTGTTATTAATGTAAGTAAATGAATAGTAGGTAAATTTCTTGCTTTTACTCGTAATTATAATAAAAACGCTCAAAAAATAATAAATCAAGCATTTACAGATCGCGCCATCAAGAATAAAAAACCACAGACGTGACAACCAACCGTGATATGACCACAGATTTATAAGTATAGTACTACCTAGATATGACATTGAAATTTTGATGAGATGAATTCATTCATATCGTACGATATCACTTGTCAAACAGATAATTCGAATTATTTCGAATTGTATTCTTATTCCATATCGATAGGATCGTTATTTACAATGATTGAGTGAATGATTTTATTATTTTTGTTTGTGATTTACAGCAAATTCGAACTATCTAAAGTTTTCATTGATGAGTTTTCATGGTTCACAAATTCGCTATCAATAGATTCAATTTTTAAAATTTTGTATTTTTTTTCAGTATCGATGAAAGTTGTAATAGTTTACCGGCGTGGAAGTAATAGATCCGACCACGATCCGACTTGCGTATATGTACTGGTCACTGATAAGGTTTTAATTCATTCACAGTCTTAAAATTTAACATAACTATCGTAACTCCATCCATGAAAACTTTTACACAATCATACATCTTATGACTTAATGGAACAATCGAAAAAAATCATTTTTGAAGTGATAACGTCTTATGTATCGATGAACGCCAGCAACACGCACGAAATAGTGTGTCGTCATCCTTACGTTCCACCAAGCATTCCGAACATACATTCATTCAATATTAGTCTGTCTGTAACCCGCAGCAACATCTGCCGAAGGACCGACAATCGTTGGAGCAAACGACTGCTAGAGTGGAGACCGCGAATAGGCAAACGTAGTGTGGGACGACCTCCTGCTAGGTGGCGCGACGATCTGCGTAAGGCGGCGGGGAGCAAGTGGATGAGGAGAGCCGAAGATAGGGCTCAGTGGCGTGCCTTGGGAGAGGCCTATGTCCAACAGTGTACTAATGTGGGCTGAAGAGAGTACTATACTTATAAATCTGCGCAAAACTCTTATTTCTAATGACGTTAACACGTAAAATTATCGTCAGTAAACCGACATTACAGACCATTAATATTTCGTAAACCCCACCGATTGGTTCCGATTTGTTGGTGCAAATTCGTATATTAGTGATACGGACACATAAAATGATACAAAAAGAAGACTTTCAGGGAAGACTGAGTACTATATTTATAAATCTGTGCTTTACACATTATGTCTTCTACACATTATGTTTCTCGATTCCATTCTTCTCTGTGTTTAAATTAGTTTATTAATTAATATTGTGATGTATGTAAGGGACTTTATGCTTGGTAAGTTTATAAAAATAAAAAGTGAACAAGTTACATTAGGTACATAATCAGTTAGGTACTCAGTCAAAATGATTAGTACCCAGTTTCGCTATTACCAATACCAATTATCCAAACCAAGAATGCGTTTTTTGCTTATCATTTTTCCCACAACACTTCCAAAAACATTGCTGGCATCATTTACTACTTTATTGAAGTCCAATGGAAAATCTAAAACAATTTTTTTTAATTATAACTTCGTTTCATACGAAAATGGTACCTATTTAGCGCCCGCATAGATCAAATTTCTTTCTATTGATATACATATAAGCAAATATACTTAGTAGGTTCGTACAAATAAATATCACTAAAAAAATATACATCACACATTGAAATAGGTAGTACCTTTATATTCATTTGCTAAAATTTCTGCATTTTCCTCCTGCTGTATGGGTTTACCATGTATGAGTTTTTGAAAACACTAAAAAAATAATAAGTAATCATGTTATGAACAGAAAATATTTTTAAAACCAAACGACAAAGGGCAATTTAAAATATTAGCTAACTAGCTTACTTTAACCCTTAGCTTTAACCTTGAAATACACCTACCGTAATAATCATAACGCTATAAATAATAAAGGAACCAGGGAAGATCATTATACAAAATTAAATATGGCTTGATATGAGGGCGTAAATTTCAAATTAAATAAAAATTCGCGCTGACGATTTAGAAGCTTTACGAGTATTTGGTTTTGGTTCGTGATCCGTGCACTGACATTGATATTGTCATGACATGCCCGACGTTTATTAATTTATTCATCATGATTAATTCCCAAGTCTGAACAAAACCTTAAAAATTTTCAGTGGAACACATTAAGTTATTTGAATTAAAATTCGCGAATCACGATAATTTTTTTTAGCGATTTGAAGACTAATTCGATTTAATAATATCCATCGTTTTACCCGATTTGATTGTCAAATTTACCTCCCATGAGTGTGTTAGCGGCTTAAATATTCGAGAATGAGACACCAAATTCTTATCAATGGTGGTCTCTTTCACTCCTTGGAAAGCAAGCAAAATGGCTGCAACTCGTTGGTCTGCGGCAGACGTCTCGTAAAATAAGTATGAAGTCAAGCGGTCTTCATCTTTGTAAACAAACAATATAGTGCAAGTGTTGCGTCCCCTGCAGTGCCCTGTGTCAGTGCATTCTGTGTTGTGTTAACCTTAGTGCTAACGTTGTGATTAACTTTACACAAAAAGGTAGTTTTGTGAGTGTTTCGTGCTTTGTTTTCGCATAAAACACTTCCCAGCCATCTGTTTTGGATTTATGTTTACTTGAGCACGGTAAGTGGATCAGTTTTAACTCAGTTAACGTCATAAAAATTACTTTACAATAGTTTTGTTTTTGTGAATGCGTGTAAATACTTTTGTGAATTCGTAAAGTTTTGACAGGTCGCTTCGTCACGCTCCTTTTCACGTTTTTCACGTACGCGCGAGCGAGACGAGTGCGAGGTTGAAGGGACTTGATATGGAGTTTATGTCACTCCCTATTCGTAAGGAAAGTAGGTACATATGCCGCATATTATTGTTTTGGTAAGCAAGTTATTACGAAATTATAGATTTGTAGACGATAAGTGGTGTCAGAGGTCGGCCACTCGTCTAGCTAGTGATTAGTCTCGGACCTAAGTTTGAATGATCGTGACATAAGCCGCGTAGGTAGCGCGCACTGACGCGTGACATCATTTTAGCGTATTTTAGGACTGATTAGACTTATTTTCACTATTCTAAACCTGGAGCACGTGCGTGGTGACTTGGTGAGAATTGTCGATCCATCGGCTTTGCGCAGTCACGTATACCCAAGGCAGTGAGACTAGCCAAATAACATTTATAACATTGATATAAACAAATATGGAAGTAGATTAGGCCAGCGATAATTATGACAAAGAGTTAAATAAAACCAATAAAATTCATTTACACACTTAGGTACTTACCCACATTACATTTGTCATAGTAAAATATTTTAAGTAACCTAGACCATGTGATTTGTATTGAATGTCATCCTTCTTACTTGTGTCTCCATCCTGCTTCAGATTTTTGTAACATTGTATTAAGCTATGACAAAGCAGTAAGACAAGTGCGCTGGTGAAAGGATCTTTAGGTCTTCTGAATTGCTTTACAAAAATCAATATTTAGGCCTGGCTGAGAAGCGAAGGGTGATTCTAGATAGCCTAACATAGCCTCTTGAATCTGGCTGTCTAAAAACAAATTAAATTATTAAATTATTTATCTGTAAATATTTTTTTAAATCAGTATTTCTAGAAATTAGAAGCAAGTTAAAAAGGAAAACAATAAATATCTCGTGCTGAAACCATTGATATATGTAGTTTATTTAACTCAGTGGCTGAAACATTTAAATGAGTCCTAATGTAAAGTAATGCAAGCATTCATGATTAAGGAGTGTTACAAGATTGAAGTAATTTTGTGGTATTACTTCTGATGACAAATAAATGTAGACAGGTTCTCTGATTTGACACTTTGATTTGAAGTAAATTGCTACCAAAATAATGGTACATATATCAAACCATTAGAACCAAAATGACATTCAATCTTGTGCTTTCCAAAAAATAAAACAAAAAGTGAATAATTTTTCTCACTCCCATGATCTCTGTCTGTATGCCATAAGATAGAACATGCCATAAGATGTTACTTGTATTGAGATTGGCAACAAATTAATAATAATCAAGCTTCTATTGGTACTCTTACTCCAATTTCTGTGACTGTAGGGATAGTTATAATATTTGATATGAGATCTTTTTTCTTGTTTTATGTGTGGAAAACATGTTCCAGTTAATATCTTCCGGTCAGTTCCATCATCAGATCAGTTCGACAGTACCATATTATTGCATTGTCATCGGTCTTTGACAGGTGTGCAAAGTTTGAATTAAATCTGATCGTTCAAAGTAGGACAAAATCAAGCTTAAAGGAGTCGGTTACATACAAACATACATACAGGTAAAACTAATAAAAGCGTATTAAAAAGGCTGATGATGATGATGATTAAAGCCTGAGTTCTACGGTCGCTTGACCCACTAACACAGTCAGTTTCCTTGTTCACGTTATGCAGTTTATGTTTCGGCGATGACATAAATTGCTCATAGACTTTGAATCTATGAATGTAGGCGTCTTGATAATGTCTTCATTGCTTTCAGTTCATTAAATTTGTTAGAGTCCGCGATAGTTTATATATAATGCGCTACAAGGTTGTCCATAGCCCAATGGTTATGGACAGAGTTAAGGAACTATTAGCTAGTGCAAAAATTTTACTAATGTATGAACTATAAGGTTTATGACTAATAATTAAGTTAGTCAGTGCATAAAATAGCTATGTTGCCAACCTGTCCAATGAAATGATGTCATATGCACCTGATTATGAAATGAAGTCATTATACAAACCTCTTCGTAATGCTGCCAAAACGTTTCGGGCACATCGAGACTATAAGCTTTATTCTAAATAGCTAAAATTATCATTTCAAGTAATGGCCCGTTCACATTATTACATTTCCTTTCAACTATGACGTACATAGAAAAGTAAATTGGCGCGATGATTGAAGTTAATATGGAATCCTGAACATCCACAATCAACCACATCAAAGACGACACGACATTGGGTGCCTACGGCACGTAAAGTGAAGTTAATATAGAATCCTGAACATCCACAATCAACCACACCAAAGACGACACGACATTGGGTGCCTACGGCACGTAAAGTGAAGTTAATATAGAATCCTGAACATCCACAATCAACCACACCAAAGACGACACGACTTTGGGTGCCTACGGCACGTAAAGTGAAGTTAATATAGAATCCTGAACATCCACAATCAACCACACCAAAGACGACACGACATTAGGTGCCTACGGCACGTAAAGCCGGGACTCGCCAACGGAACAGCTTGCTTCTTTTGTACAAAAAAAGTAGGACGAATTGATTATCGCTTCCATCGGAAGTTTGTGCTGACCGTACGGAATATTTTTTAATATCCCCTTGAATTATTTTCCCGTAGTGCTTTTTGAACACTTCTCAGGTTGAAAACATCGTTTTACATCATTGTTCTTTAATCCCCAACGTTTTATTTCTATTTTGGTGGTGTAAGGCTAGGTTAGGGTGACAGGTTCTCATTTGAAAGTGCAGGAATTGCATGATATTCAAGCAATTCGAAGAACGCTTTCACGCTTTTTCGCTCAAATGTTTTCACACAAAAACTACTGGACTGATGTCAAAAATTCTTACACCATTAGAAAGCTGCATCTTCTCTTTGTGACATAGGCTATATAATATTAAGTACTAGGTGTAAACGAAACTATTGTTACGTCTAATTCCACGCAAGCGAAGCTGCGGGCGTCCACCAGTAATAATATAAATAAGTAGATGATAGCAGTCCTAGATCTCTCAAAAGCAGGCCCCAATGTTATAATGGGCACCGTCCGTCCTGCATCACACTAAGTGCAAACATAATTCTTTTTCTTTGACAAAAAAAGCAGTGTACATAACTTTAGTACAAGAAATAAGGATAAATTTATTGTACATAGCTCTAGCTAGACTATGTAAAGTATCAAAATCTTTTATGGGGAACTGTGTTCGCTTCTACAATAAAATACCCGGAAATATTACTTGTCTCTCAGATAATAAATTTAAATCTTACATTAAACAAAACCTCCATAATAAAGCTTTCTATAAAATTAATGACTACTTGAACGATAGAAATGCTTGGTGCGATGTATCTCCAGCTCCACTTGTTCAATAATAATGTTATGTTATCAAATTATAAAAATTGAAAATTTTGAAAAGAGTAACTACGAGTTTCTTGCCGTGTTCTTCTCGGTAGCATCAACTTTGTGAACCGGCGGTAGATAAAAATGTTATGACGTTCATTAAGCGTATACAAAACACCATATAATGAAAAATAAATGAATCTGAATCTAAATTTAAATGTAGTAGCAGTTCCAGCGCGCTATCAATCGGCCACGCTCGCCGAGCCCGGTGTATGTTACGGCTATTGTTTGCCGAGTGTGACGGGATCGATGTCACAGTGTTATGTAAGTCTGCTAGCTCCAGATGGACCAATTTCACTTGGCTTGCTGATGTCAGGGAATCTCTGGTTTAATTGGAAAAATTGTGAGCACTTTAACACAAGTTTTAGGTGTATTTGTAGTTGAGTCTGGAGTCTTTGGACTCACTTAGGTGCTGTGGGTATATCTTAATTTATAGACAGACAGACAAGTTCCTTTATTGTACACCAAAACAACATACAATAAGTACATACAAAAAATAATAAAATATTATTTACATGCCTTTTTGGAAAGCTAATAGAAGTTGGTTGTAAGCATAAGCATATCTATAACTACTAATATTATAAAGAGGAAACATTTGTGTGTAATGTTTTCACACAAAAACTACTGGTCCGATTTCAAAAATTCTTTCACCATTAGAATGCTGCATCTTCATTGAGTGACATAGGCTATATAATATTACTATGTGTAAACGAAACTATTGTTATGTCTAATTCCACGCGAGCGAAGCTGCGGGCGTCCATTAGTACTATCTATATGTTGTTATGGTTACAAACCCTGGGTCCAAGGTTGTCAGCTGAGCCACCAAGTTGTTGCATTGAACATATGGCCAAGGTCTGAGGAGTTACTCATAACATATCATACGTTCTACGCGTCTGTGATTCTAATCGTTCTAACGTATGCTTACGACGTTATGTGTGGGCCTCGTATGGGGAGGAGTATACATTTTTGTTTGTTAATTACTAGAGCATGATCCCAGGGCCCCAAGACGTTACTTATTTTCTCATAAACAATATAACTAAATGGGATAAGCTAGTGTTCGCGCCGCAGTTTCGCTCGCGTAGAATTAGACATAACCATAGTTTCGTTTACACCTAGTAATATTATATAGCCTATGTCACTCAGTGAAGATGCAGCTTTCTAATGGTGAAAGAATTTTTGAAATCGATCCAATAGTTTTTGTGTGGTAATTCGGAATTCCCTCAACGCAAGAGCGCCCACAGCGCCGCGTAAGAGGAGGAAAGGTCTGTCTGTCTGACCCGGTATGGTATCAGTGTTGATGTCAGAGAATTCGCTAAAAAATTTGTGGCGATAATACATTGTAAACCCGAAACAAAGACGCCAAACGTCCTAAACAGCTCTACAATGAAATCATCG
Organism: Carterocephalus palaemon; assembly: GCA_944567765.1. Taxonomy (NCBI): domain Eukaryota; kingdom Metazoa; phylum Arthropoda; class Insecta; order Lepidoptera; family Hesperiidae; genus Carterocephalus; species Carterocephalus palaemon. Next base: position 939,859 of record OX155664.1, read on the forward strand.
AAAGACAATGGCAACATATTGTATTGTATGTGATACGAAACGGTAAAGTCGCCCAGTTAGCTCTTAGAGAAACTCGGGTTTCCGTACTATCGCCCTTCACGGGCGTTACACACGGGGAGTCACCACTTTGGACGGCAACGGAGCGGACAGCGGTTGAAGGCTTTTTTAAGCAATAGATCTTAATTACCGCACGTAACTAACAGAGTTTAGTGTCGTTTGAATTAATTATGTATTCAGATTTTACCGTTAAATCTCCACACAAATATAACTTACTATAAATATTAATATGACTTGCTTTCATCCATATTTCTGTAACCTCTGGCCTGATAATGATGCACTTCACCTCTGGCCTTGCCTATATTACCCACATAGACCATCAAATCACATCACAACCCACGTGGGCCCACTGTAGAATGTGGGTTTCCTTCAAGGACATGTCCCTCAAGTCGGCTTTTATGGAAGATTTTTTAAGATAAAATAAAGATTTTATTTATTTACTCTCACAAAATATTCTTATTTACAGTAGTCTTGTTTAAAGGTACAATGAAAGACTCTTAATCTATCCAGTTTTCTTCACAATGATACCCGATTGCGATAGCTGCAGCCGAGTATGAAGACTCCCATGTCTCGTCTCGTTCGTGTGTTATATTTGAATGCTTATATTATTTACGTGCGTGTGCTGACCGCTCGGACCTCCGAAACGGCCGCTTTCGTTTTTTTATGATAAGCGGCGCATGCGCAAGGGCTTCTTGTTTCAATTAAGGGTCGCTTTCTAAATGCGCTAATCAATTTATTGTTATTAGTTACTGCCGATTCGAGAAATAATTATTTACTGTGACGTTCTTTTATTACGCTTTTACATCAAACATAACTAATACATTAAACATTAAGCCACCATAAAGCCTTCGGCAAGGCTTAACGACGATTGTTTTACATTTGAAAACAACTGGAATCGACGGCTCAACGTAACTTGGTTAGAACGGAAGCGCCCATGAAACTTTGCCAACAGTCAACCGTTCATATACCGACCCTGCCCGACGTCTCTTAACTCGGTCGATCATGTAAAATCTACGCAAGCGCTTCACTGTCCATATTATTATCTTCTTCGCTGCGACCCACAAACGTCCCACTGCTGGGCACGGGTCTCCATATTTACTTATAATTAAAATACTACATATCTTATTATTTTTATTATATTTGGGTGGGTGGGTGTAAGTTGCATGTTATTTCACTACTTTACTGATCAGTTCAAAGGCTGATAAATGGATGGATTTCTTTACCTGATTTCATGCTGTGAGCTGTGTGTGATTCAATTTAGCGGTTAATTTATCGACACGACAATCAAATAAAATCAAGTAAAATAAAATGTCTAGCATTTTATTTCACAAATGTTTATTTGAGACGTTTCAAACGTAATATGATATAGCGATAAGTGGTGCGATCGTTTGCCGCTTCCGCGGCGTGGGCGTGGGCACGGCTGATGGGTTAGTTCCCACTTCTGCGATTGTCAAGTTGTCTGTGAGTTATATATATATAACTCAGGAAGTGCCTAGTATTCTACGTTCTCTTTCTACGTTCTACGTTTACTACGTTTCTACGTTCTGGTATAACTTAAAAGTCTTTGCCTATAGTCTGACTGGTTTATACATAAATAAGTAATTTCATTTGGTGATAAAAATATGAGCTCGAATTAACTCTCCTCCTACTTCTATCTATAAAGTATTCTGTGCTTCTATAGAAAGTTGCAAGCCTTATAAAACACTCCTTAGATCGAAATGTATATTTAAGTAATTTTGTTGTATTGGAAATAACTGGCAAGAATACATTGCTGTATTGAATGGGCAACGGCTATATAATAATTACTAGGTGTAAACGAAACTATTGCTATGCCTAATTCCACGCGAGCGAAGCTGCGGGCGTCCACTAGTAAAGAATAATATGGAAATGGGTTCCGGTATTGCGATATGTCTTGAGGTTCCTAAAAAAGATCTATCGTGGCTACAGTTTAGTTTACATAAGCTTGAGGCGAGGCGTTGCGCAGACTACTGCTTTTAGTCGTTGCTCCCGTTGTTTTGCGTTTATTCTGTAATGGCTAATGTAATGTAGTTAATGGTAATAATTTATTTATTTATTTTATTTATTTATTAAACGCTTTATTATACCTAAATATGGTACAAAAGGCGGACTTAATGCTAAGAGCAATAATTGGCTTCTAGAATGTTGATGATTTAAGTACCTTTGAGAACATTATGAAGAAGGGATTCAGTTAAGTAAGTTTTTTAACACTGTTCTTACTTGTCAAATAACAATATCAGTCAACTGCTAAACACAAATTCTTTCTTAAAAAAATTTTATACTAACATATTGTAGATATCTTAATCTTAATACCTATATGTATTTCTTGTGTACGTGTGTATGACATTCGATAATGGTTTAGATTCACAATTTGGTCCACTGGAAAATGTTTTAAACACTATTTTAGTATTTTTATTTTTAATCGCCGATTAACGACCTGAAGCGTGGCGTCACTTTGACATTTCATATGGCAGATCAACCTTTGCGGGGTCAGCTAGTGTTTGTATAAAATCTTGATGTATCTCACATACAGTATACCCAAGTTTGTATAAAATCTTTTTCTTTGTAATGTACAATCGTAGGTGGATGGAAGTCGCTATCGATTTTCAGTCATCAAACTCAGCTGATGCAACTTTCAGCGATTAAAAGTGGTCTGTCTGCCCTGAGCCTGAACCGGGTCGCGGCAGGTCGTGCGCTCGTGTGCGTACAGTGAGCTTGGCGCGGACGTGAATGAAATCGGACACTGGTCGCTGGTCGGGCCGGAGCTCGTATTGTGGCGCTGTTGGTGGGATTAATAACTGCTGATTTATAGTTCCTCGCGTCCTGCGCGATAGAGGGAGAGGGAGGATGATGGAAAGGGAAAGGTAGTGAGCGTGGTGTGGTAGCGACGTGATTTTGGATGGGTTTAGGTTATTGGAGGTGATTGATGCTGCTCCTAGGGTCGTTCATATCAATGCATATATCATCATATAAATGCGCATCAAATCAAATAATTAAAGAGGCTGCATCAGAAGGTGAGGACTGCGGTGTTTACCGACAGGTGCACGCGGTGACGTCACTGACCATTTACCGTCAACCGATTTTTGTGTATTTGTGTGTAGGGTAATGCAATGCCTATTCAGCGCGAAGTACCTACCTACTTATTTAATATTATGGATATACGAGAAAACGAGCATGCAGCTTTACCCTGGTAAACGTTGAATGGGTCTCAAAAGGATAGTTATAGGATAATAGAATTAAGCTGTTAATTTGATTTATTCCAACCGATTGCAGTGTGTAATTTATTCAAGTATGCAAATATGCAGTATGTTTTCCTTACAAAGTGTATCACAAATTGATGATTATTTGTAAGCGCTTCTAAGATAGTAAAATGTGTTTTACATCCATCAAGCAAGACGGACGCTTCGAACATCACAACACTCAGCATGACTGTGCTGTACTGAGCGCATTGCGAGGGTGGCTTAATAAGTGCTAATGGATCGTATTGAAGCTTTGTTGCACTTGAGAGGGTCGAGGAGATGAGAGAGGGAGACGGCACGAGTGTTTACAATCTCATTAGTTTCCAGGTAGTATTAGTGAAGGCGATAGTTGAATTATCATGAATCAGTATGTACGAGACGAGGTAGTTAGATGCTGGTCTAGATTTTCGGTCTGGTGAGCTTACAATCATAATTTTAACCTCATCAATGAAAGTTGTAAAAGTTTCATCAAAATCTGTTCGGTAGTTTATACTCTAGATCAGTGGTGGGCAAACTTTTTTAATGGCGGGCCACAAAGGTTTAGAAATTCTAGAGGAGGGCCAGAATTATATAAAAAATGCATTTTGTGTTAAAGCTTTTAATATAATTTTATAAAACACCAATATTACAAAATACCTTTTACCCTAAAAAATAATACTAAAAATAATACAGGTTATGCATCTATTATTCTACTAAGTAGAATCCACTTTTTGTTCTCGACCGTCAAAACGTAATTTTAACGGGCCATATACTATCCATGTCGACGGACCCTCGGCGGGCCGGATTAAATACTTTCGCGGGCCGGAGTTGGCCCGCGGGCCGTAGTTTGCCCATCACTGCTCTAGATTGTGATGTGCAATCATTTATGATCGAATAGTGGACGGACGCTCGCAGCTTCGCCCGCGTGGAATTAGACATTCACTAACTTCAAAAACGGCAAAGTTTCATACTAACTTTGCACCCCCGTCTTACCCCCTTAGGGGGTGAATTTTCAAAAATCCGTTCTTAGTGCTCCCCTACGTTATAAAAGAAAGCCCTATGCAAAATTTCAAGTTTCTAACCCTTATCGTTTAGGCCCTGCGTTGATATGTCGGTCAGTCAGTCAGCTTCTCCTATAAACTCGTATATAGATTACTACACATTTCTAGAGGGAGAATGTGTTTATGTAGTTTAATATTTATCTCATTCTATTTTTATTTTTGTACTCTGGCCGTATACAATGTTACTTTTTCATATTTGATTTGAAATTTGAAATACGTACTTTGTTTCTGTGAAACAAAAGACAGTGAAGTCGCAAGTAAAATTCTCTTCGAACTAACGCGTGTGGCTTTTTATTCGGCGGTTTCCTACAATAATTTCTGGCATATTCTATCTTTATGTCCTCTACCGTATTTATCATAATACAAACAACAACAGCATGCGCCTTCACATTATATTGTTCAGGTTTTATGGGATGTATGATCAGTTGCGTCCATAGGCCAGTGGCTCGCGTCGATTCAATGTGATCGAAAGTGTTAAGCAACGACGGGCGCGGTCGGTTTGTGGATGGGTGACCGCTAGTGGCAAACATTTCATGGGCGCTACCGTGCTTCGGAGGGCATGTAAAGCCGTCGGTCTCTGTTGTTTTCAATGGTGGAAACAGTAGTTAAGCCTTGTCGAAGACCTTCGGGTGGCTTGAGAACATTCGACACTGGGTTGGCCACTAACCAATTCGCATTGGAGCAGCGTGGTGGAGTATGCTCTAGACCTCCCGCAGAAGTGTCTGTGGGGGAGACCCGTGCCCAGCAATGGGACTTCCATGGGTCGCGGCGATGATCTGCCTGGTATTTAAGTATCGGCTTTGGTAGATCCCAATCTCAAAGGAAATTTAGTCGAATAATAAATCAACGAAATGGAAGATACCGAATCGCATCGATCGCCAGCGCAGGCGCAGTAAACCGGCCTTAATGACTGACTACAAAGTTGCTTATGGGGCAGTTAAATGTTGCTTCTCAATGACTGCATAGCTGAAGGTGGATAGGAGTTGGTTCGATTTTACATCATCATCATCATAACCCTTTCTTTGTCCCACTGTTGGGCACAGGTCTCCTCTCAGAATGGGAAGGGTTAGGCCTTTGTCCACCACGCTGGCCTAGTTCGGCTTGGTAGACGTTACATGCCTTCGAGATAATTATGATGAAGAGGTATGCAGGTTTCCTCACGAGTCACGATGTGTCCTTCACCGATTTTACATGGAATTGCTTAATCTATGAAATACTAATAGTGAAAAGAAGAGATTGTGTGGTCAATCATATCAAGTGTTATTATAATTATGTAAGCTATTATTAATTTTGTTTATATTTTTAAATAATGTTTATATTACAATATATTTTAAGCACTTGTTTTTGTATATATTCACTTGTTATTTGTTATGCTGCGCCAATGCTATAACGTAAGCGGCGGATTCTGCAAACTTAGTTAAACTTAGTAACTTTACTTTCTATTGATTGTCTTCAAGGATGGCAACCTGTGTGCCTCTGGTTTTGTACGTTTGATAGACGCTGGTGACAACTGTGATCAGGGTTCCCGTAATGCCTGTCTTTTATAAAGACAACATTACTCTCGCTTGTTTAGCGATCGATATTCCGCAACTAATGGCATCTCACTATCAGGCTTAACATAATCAGATAATCCGTTGAACTCACGACCATAAGCGGTTAGTATAACATGATCGTAGTAGGCAATACTTTTTTTTAACGTACTGACTACTAAGCGGTTTACGAGGGATTGCACGATCAAGGTCTTTTATCTACTTAAAACTATTGCAACGGTGACCCGATGCGTAGTCGTTCGCAACTCTGTTGCAACACTTCAGTCACGCTATGATATAATCTGCATTCGGTCTTCGTTTAAAATGCTTAAAAATATTTCAATTTAACTCAGTAGGCACGAACCTGTGTGGTGTGGCGCGGTTAGAAAAGGCCGTGTTAGATTGATAGCGATTTTCGCTTCCGCTGTTATTGTCCGCTCTGACTATGTGTATGGTATAATAACATAGTGAGAGAGAAAGGGATGGGTCATTCTTTGTTTGTTGGGCAAAAGAGAGTAACGAGATGTATCCAACTGCAAAGGGTTAGACTAGCCCAGCAATTATTTCACTAAGTTCATAAAAAAAATCATTAAAACGAGCACGTTAGAGCAAATCCAATCTGATTGAAAAATCTCTAGTTTTTATTAACAAATAATTAAAAGTCTGTAGCCATGATTTCATTACTATGTTGAACTCTATTAGAGCTTTTAAGCAACTTAGACGCCTACTTAACTCAAAAATAATAAAATAAAAACTGTACGTAGTAAATGACTGACGAAAACCGCTCACAGAAGTTATAGTTCAACTCCGAATAGCTTTAAAATACTAAAGATCTAATTATGACAAAACGCTGACGCTTGTTATAGTTAATTCGCTAGCCACAAAGACTGAATATCGCCGATAACTGAATAGACCTTTACGCTTTTCCTGGAAATAAAACTATTACTATGCACGGATTTTCGCAATCATTTGAGCAGGATGTGCCATTTATTGTACTATTGAAACTGATTTAGCCAACGCTTTCGATACTACATCGCGCGAGTTGAATGATGATTTATATATATGTATTACTTATCTACTTATGGTTCAAACATAAGGCTCAACGTTTGCCAAGTAAAATATTAAGTAACAAAGGACATGGACATTGTACTTAATTTGTAATCATGAAACTAAAAACAATAACAGGGTTAGACAGGGCACCATTCTCGTGTCACATATTTTTATGTAATTATTTATTATTTAAGATCTATGATGCAGGTTTCCGCTGCTGTTATATGAATGTGATGGATAACAAGCCTCACAATGATCTAGCTCAGTCATTGTATCGCTAATTATTCGTATCGTAGCAACTTCAATGGTCTCACGGCACGTAAACAGTGTTTTATACGTTTCGTGGTCGTTTCAAGATCACATGGTATTTTACGTCATTTGTTCGAGTAAATTTGGCAACATTATCGTGTACATTTGAAGGACCGAGGCAGTCGAGGTTTTCGATTGGACTGTTTGTTTTGGGCACGTTCATAGTTCATAGCAGCTCGGAGTCAGGAGTAAAATAAAACTGGTGAAAAGTAGGTGTATGTCTCTGCCTATCCTTTACGGGGATATAAAGGCGTGATGTTATGTTACATTTTTAGTTAGGTCAGAAATCCTTTCTTATTATTAATTCAGTTAATGATTCCAAAATACACATAGACTAGTGGAAGCCCGCAGCTTCGTTCGCGTGGAATTAGACATAACAATAGTTTCGTTTATACCTAGTAATATTATATAGCCTATGTCACTCAGTGAAGATGCAGCTTTCTAGTGGTGAAAGAATTTTTGGAATCGGTCCAGTAGTTTTTGTGTGAAAACATTAGACATAGACATAAGTTTATTTCGACATACATACAACACATAAGTCAATACAATTTTTAATTTTAATAACGATGCCGAAATAGGACGCCCTCAGCAAATGGCTGTGGCAAGCCAGCACCCGCTGATTTTCAGGACGACCCTCGTAGGGAAGTTCGTGCCAGTTGCATTACAATGCATTACAGTGCCATTACAAATTAGTATTAGCATAGAAAACCAAATGAACCTACGTACGCCATATTTTCTACTATGATCATCACTACGAGTAGTTTGTTATGATGCCATTGTTATCGGACGCTTCATTAACACCGTTCGTCGTCCATCGATAACGCGGTCGATTGGACCGTAAACAAACGTTGATTATACCATCTCGCTTCCATCTGCATCGGTGACGTCACCCGACATTCTCCGCCGCACTCTCGTTGGCTTCTATGAAGTTCTATGTAACTATGTAAGCCCCATTAGCTCGGATTTAATTGAATACAATCATAACAAGAAGTCTATTATCGGTCACGTTTTTGTTGCGAACGTAATTATGATTTCTTCGAGAATCGGTTTTAATAAATACATACTCCGTACAGACGAAACCCGACACAAACTGGCATAGGTTATACAATAAAAGACCCTCAAAGTGAATAATTCCATTTAGGTATAACTACATGTACATATTTAAAGAATGTAGCGTCCATAGCCCAATGGCTCGCATCGATTCTATGTTATCGGAAGAGTTCAGCAGCGACGGGCGCGGTCGGTTTGTGGATAGGTGACCGCTAGTGGCAAAATTTCATGGACGCTACCGTGCTTCGGAGGCCACGTTAAGCCGTCTTTACGGTGGCGCTAATGGAAATTTTGCCACTAGCGGTAACTTATCCACAAACCGACCGCGCCAGTCGTTGCTTTACTCTTTCGATCACATTGAATCGACGCGAGCCACTGGGCTAATAGACGCTATACTTAAAATCACTAAATAATGTAGCATTGAAAATGTACACACGTGTACATAATGTTTGTTCGATAGTAATTTATAAATTATTTTCAGTTACAATTTATAGAAAATAATAAAGTAAAGTGAACTTGGGTCGCATATAACGTCGTCACAATTACGTACACGCTCCTTTAGTTACGATTTCCGTTTCCTACAAAGATCAGCCGGTTAATTAATCCGCGATCAACTGAGACAACTGTGGCGGGAAGAGTTTAGTAAGGGCACAACAAATGGCCAGGCCAATCGAGACGTCCGGTTCGGGTTGACTAAATACGATAAAGAGGATGTAATGCGATCCGACCAGTCGTCCACAACCTTTTTTGCGAGAAGGAAAGCTTTAGATTATGATGGCCTCTTTCGTTCCCATAGATGTTTTATTTTTCAATCTCATAATCGTGCACTCGTCAAGCGCATCAAGGAAGCTCTCAACAGGACCACTATACTGAACAGGCTAGTCCTGGCCTGGTCAGCTACAAAATCCTACATCAAGTCTTCCTGTCAGCTCGTAGCTGGCTACCGTCTTCTCAGAGTTACATGATCAATCTAGTGAACAAAAACCCAGAAGTACTACTCAGCGTTGATAAGAGACGCCAAGGGATCGCTACCGTGAAGAAACACTCAACAAACAAGATATTTTAACATCTACTGAGCACAAATCTATGAAATAAATATCTGCCCCGGCCCGGATTCAAACCAGCAGCGGCTCAGCAGTCAGGGTCCACTACCGCACCACGGATCATAACAATAAATTAATCCATCCATCAGCCTTTTTGGGCCCACTGCTGGACATAGGCCTCCCTCATTCGTCAACACTCCTCCCCAATCTGGCCCTCTGAATCTGACGGTTTCCAGCGGTCTTCTTCAGGTCGTCAGTCCACCTCTTAAATTAATAAGATAATAAATTAATATGAGCAATAATTAGCTTTAGCCACGCCCACTTAGATTAAAGGAGCCAAAGGTTAAATTAATAATTAGATATTGATATTATATCAAACTTACGCGCAGTTTAGTTCCAGCATGTTGCATCGGCGTTCTAGCCTGAGGTTAGTTAGTTAGTTAGAATTTGAGCCCCGGCCGGATAGTGTTGCGAAATTAATAAACGACCGATAGTATAGATTTGAAGCACTATATAATCAGACACCTGCGTTGAGACCTTTAAAGGACTCCGGTATTAAATTTCGTAAGAGCTGCAGATGCACTTGCACAGATTTATTTATTTATTTTTCATTAATTAATTAGGTAATTTATTTATTTATCCATACATAATATTACAAATGCGAAAGTAACTCTCTCGCTTTCACGCCAAAACTACTGAACCGATTTAAATAAAATTTGGTACACAGATATTCTAGAGCCTTAAATTGGAAAAAAGAGTTGTAAAGGGTTGAAAAGGGGGATGAAAGTTATATGAAAGTATTGTCATTTTCAGAACTAGAAGCATAAAATTTATATTTTAGGCAGTTGATTAGATATAAATAAGTATGGCATTCAAAGTTTGTAAAAATGTTACCCATAAGGGTGTAAAATAAACATAGGGGATCACACATTTACGTATTCATTACAAATTTGTGGAGCTAAAGTGAACGCGTTAAGAAGAATCTATTATTATGTCTAATTCCACGCGAGCGAAGCTGCATGCGTCCACTAGTAGTCTGTAACTTATTCCCGTCCTATCAATAACACTGGACCGTAGGACCTTTTAATCAATAACATGCACCAATTACATTAAGCTCGAGGGTTAACCTACTTCCATGGTAAAGCCACGGTAAGCTTTCGTAACTGCGAATTGATATGCGACGCAAATTCTTGTGGTCGTACCTACGCTACGTAACTATTTTTACGACGCTACGGTTTGGGGAGATACCTTCTCTGCAATACGATGATTGCTTGATTTCGTATGCACGACCGAAAGAAATCATTGGTTTTGTGGGATTAGGTAACGCTGGGTTAAACCGGTGAGGTGTAGTGATTAGATTATTCCGGATTCATGGGGTCGAATTCGATCTTGAGATCGATTCATTCTGCCGAAGTTTATTAATATTATACCATAGTGGACGCCCAGCAGCTTCGCTCGCGTGTATATAGACATAACAATAGTTTCGTTTACACCTAGTAATATTATATAGCCTATGTCACTCAGTGAAGATGCAGCTTTCTAATGGTGAAAGAATTTTTTAAATCGGTCCAGTAGTTTTTGTGCGAAAACATTACTAACAAATCTTTCCTCTTTATAATATTAGTATCTAATAGATAGAAGAAGTTGTCGAAGTAGTGTGTGTAGTCCATATGACTTTTCGACGTTACAATCGAGGCAAGCTTCTACTTAATCCGTGACTTAAGACATCAAAAGCGTTTGAGTACTTCATGGGGTTAGGTTTTAAAGTATGGTAATTTTCACTCACTCAACGCACTGTGGTTAGTTAAGATCGGTATTTCGCTATGAGACCGAATCAGGAATGAAGAAATTCGTAGACGAACAAAGCTCATTAACGTAGTTCGCAGAGTTAGTAAATTAAAGTGGCAATGGGCAGGCCACGTCGTTCGTAAGACTGATATCCGATGGGGGACACAAGTCCTCGAATGGAGACCACGAGTCGGAAAAAGGAGTACTTCGACAAGGTGGACAGACGACGTGAAGAAGACGGCGGGAAACCGCTGGATTCAGAAGGCACTGGACCGGTCGGAGTGGTGTCGTTTAGGAGAGGCCTATGTCCAGCAGTTAACCTCAAAACGCTGATGGATGGATGAGTGGATAGTATTGTAATTTTTGGAGGTTACATGTACTCTGTAATTTACTTTATATGTCAGTCGGGTTTATTGTTTTTTATTTTTAATTAACTATGCAACTTTAAGCTTTTTTGTGCAATTCAAAAATAAATAGCAAACGAAACACCATTTCTGCTAATGATCAAATTCCAGGAACTTGCTGACTATTTCCTGGAATTTACCCGACGTCATTTGCATTGCCTTCAATTAAAGCGACCTCTAGCGTTTGCTAGCTGCAAGTTTACATCGAACTTCAATGCCAATACAATGTGGAGCTACTATACTATATATTTTTAGTATTTGCGCTACGTCCTCTCCCGGGGACTGGCTGGGCAATTTTGTTTTTTGTTCACCGCATCTTACACTCATATTGGAAGTCAGATTGTTATAAGACAAGTGTGTCGATTGGTACAGATTTTATGGTTCAAACGGTAAAACGGGACCCTATTACTAAGGCTCTGCTGTCCATCTGTCAGTCTGTCAACAGACTGTATCTCATGAAGCGTGGTAGTTAGACGGTTAAAATTTTCACGACAAATAGTTCGAAAAAACAGATTTTTTTTAAAAAAATATGACATAAAAATTATTATTTTTTCCCATACTACAACATACTACATGATTTTTATGCCGTTTTTATAGATAATTGTAAGGAACCCTTCGTGCGCGAGTCCGACTCGGCCGGTTTTCTGTAGTTATAACGTAACGATTTACGTGGCGTTTTTCCGTATATCATAAAATGGAACAACATTTTGTTCGCCTAAAGCTGGGAATACACGTCCGATTTTTCTCTCCGATAGTCGGATCCGATAGTCTGATCAGACATTCGTGCCATTCCCAGCATTAAAACTAAATGTATTTTTATAAAGATGCGCTCTCCCTTGTTATTACATTTCCGATCGAAACCTGAACACGTCCTACCTTTCCTTACGTTTGCACCGCGTCTAATTGAACCAACCTTAGCGTACGCTCGGCACATGTTGGTGATGCAAGCGCGCTAATTTAATGACTACGCTAAACATTTGTATCTAGACACGTCGAGTTTACAACACTGACGATCGGTGTGATCAAATAAATGTCTGGGCTGGAACTCGAAGCCGGGGCTCTCGTTGGGGAGAGGTCGTCGAGTCGAGTATTCGCAGCTCGCTCGCTGCGACCCGTAGAGATCCCACTGCTGGGCACGGGTCTCGCCCACAGACACAGCTGCGGGAAAAAAAAAGAATAATGATTTATAATGCAACCAACCAATACAATATAAATGTATAGACAGTGCCACATGTTAGGTTGTACATGTTAGAAGCTGTGTCTAGTTCAATCCGGTTTCTGGCGGTAAGTTATTGATTTTGATGCGGTTGTTCTTGAGAGGTACTACAGCCTAAATCATTGGTGCCTTATTCATAGGAGGCATAACAATAGCAGATATGTTCAAAATATCATTTATTTTGACGTTTGATTTGTCTATACTAATATGTATTATAAATAGGAAAGATTTGTTTGTAATGTTTTCACACAAAAACTACTGGACCGATTTTAAAAATTCTTTCACCATTAGAAAGCTGCATTTTCACTGGGTGATTCAGATTCAGATTCATTTATTTTTCATTATATGGTATTTTGTATACGCTTAATGAACGTCATAACATTTTTGTATCTACCGCTAACATCGGTTATAACATACAGGTGACATAGGCTATATAATATTAATAGGTGTAAACGAATCTATTGTTATGTCGAATTCTACACGAGCGAAGCTGCGGGCGTCCACTAGTAAATAATAAAACCGACCACCTTTTTCATCGAAACTTGAAAGTTAGGAACCCTATACTGAACCAACTTTGAAACATCACGAACAATAAGCGAACAATGACTAAATAACCGATTCTGTTCCCACGATTGAAGTTTGTCATATTTGTCATGTGGTATAAGTTGAGTTGCATGCTCGTTTTATATTCAATAGTTTGCGTAAGGACCACGCTAGCTTCGCCACGGTTGCGTTCAACCGGAAGTCTGTATGGCTCGCTGGACGGAGATAATGTTATCAATTTCATGTCGTTTTGTTTTATGTGTGAAATCCTCTATCGCAATAGAAAGTCGGCGTACTGTTATGTGATTTAATATAACCTTTGTTTTGTTTGTGCGTCATATAAAATTTAAATTACAACATCGATTTCCTGCTGGATTTTAGAGTTCTTAACAAAACATAACATAACATGTCTGTATTTCCCCGAAAGGGTAGATGAGTACGTCCAGTTTTCGCCAGTTTTCACCAGTTATGGCGATAACGCCATGCCAGCCGTACGCCGGACACAATACCAGACTAGGAATTTAAAATTAGAAAAGAATCTCTACTTCTTGGTTGTGAACTATGATTTGTACTCTTGGATTCAATTCAACTGCGTTGGTTGAGCTTCGTGCAAGTCGAGCTACGACATTGAGCGCTTTTTAACATGCTTATATTAGGTCCACTTGTATGTAACTCACAATGTAAGGGAATCTAAGATAGTTAATTTAACCATCTTCCAAGGATCGTAGCGTAATGAAAATTGGCAGCTGTATGTACTTCTGAAACACATACAATAATATGGTACTGTCGAACTGATCTGATGATGGAGCCGTAAGATATTAGCTACTTTAAAGTGGAATCTAACATAGCTAATTTGACCATTTTCCAAGGATCGTAGCGTAATGAAAATTGGCAGCTGTATGTACTTCTGAAACACATACAATAATATGGTACTGTCGAACTGATCTGATGATGGAGCCGGAAGATATTAGCTACTTTAAAGTGGAATCTAAGATAGCTAATTTGACCATTTTCCAAGGATCGTAGCGTAATGAAAATTGGCAGCTGTATGTATATAGTTCTGATAACAATACAATAATATGGTACTGTCGAACTGTTCTGATGATGGAGCCCGAAGATATTAACTGGAACTTCATGATGGAATATCGTATCATAGTCGTGTTTGCACTTGTGGTAAGGTCTTGTAATGAACTTTGACCACGATTAGGTTTCAAGGTCTAATGATTTAGCCGGAAGATAGGCACTGGCATTCCATGAGGGAATATCGTATCATAGTCGTGTTTGCACTTGTGGTAAAGTCTTGTAATGAACTTTGACCACGATTAGATTTTAAGGTCTGATGATTTAGCCGGAAGATAGGCACTGGCATTCCATGATGGAATATCGTATCATAGTCGTGTTTGCACTTGTGGTAATGTCTTGTAATGAACTTTGACCACGATTAGGTTTCAAGGTCTCATGACTTCTTTTTTAGTTGGATTTTTTATAAAAGCGTGTTTTTTTTAGTTTTTTTAAACTATTTATTTATTATTTTGATTTGACATTTATACACATAAGTAAAACAGCCCATCCCAAGTTACATAGCTATTACTAGCTAAAGCTAGCCAATAATACTCTTCCATCTATTTATCAAAGCAAGTATATCGCCGTCAAGAATGTCGTCATGTACTCGGGCCGGGGGCTGTCGCAAGTGGCAACTCTTACCGCTTATACAACCGCTCGCGACACTGGTCCAATGAATGTGCGTGTCTGGGATGTGAATCCGGAACCGCGGCTGTTGTTTGTACATCTTCTTCATTAAGAGGAACGTAAATACGGTCAAGCAGCATCATTAACTCTGTCACATGTATGACTGAAGCCGAATTTCTTATACCGCGCGGGGTTAGAGTGAGTGTGCATGCTTGTAATTCGTGTGTTTTACAAGTACGATGGAAGAATCCTTCTGTATCCTTCGGTGACTTCTCTGTGCCACGTGTGGGTTGGTTTGGTATGCATTACCAGTGTAATGCATACCAACCCATTAAATCAGTGTTGCGGTGTTTTGTCGCAACTGGGTTGAGTGCAGACCCATTTGCTATTATTTTTTGCTAGCAAATAAATTATTTCTTTCATTCTTTCTTTCTTTCTTGCTCTCTTTCTTTTTTCTATCTTTTTTCTTTCATTAAACTGTGCGAGATCAAACTCTCGAATAGTTACGACGACTCCATGCGTGGTGGTGAGTGACCTTGACTGCTGTACCCCGGACGGTGCCGTTCTAATCCTGGCAGGTGCTGATAAATTTTGCAGTTTGACTGGCCAGTTGGCGCAATCGGTAGTGACCCTGCCTGTTACGCCAGGGGTCGTGGGTTCGAATCCTGCTCAAGACTAATTGTGTGACGAACACTTGTATTTGTTCTGTGTCTTTGACGTTGTGATGGAGCCACCTATCGGTATCAAGTTGTTTATCGTTTTGTTTCGCGCCTCTTCTCTGGCGCATATTTATCAACGAATTGGGACAAATGCATGCATCTGAAAGCGTGCACGCGTCAAATAATGGTCTTTATTATAATAAATCCGGACATAACGAGCCATTGTGTCACAAAACATGGCTCCGGCGACGATGCGCTTGCGCATCGACCGTTATTCCGATGGTGGTTAAGGCCAGTGTATACAAAGGACTTTTTGTCCTGCGATCCTCGGGGCAGGCAACTTCTATTGAGTTTTTCTACATTGAAATGCCCGGTATCAGCTCGGAGTCTGGATTTGTCCGGTGTATGGCAATAGACTCTGCTGCCCTACTCACTTACATGGAACCGAAACATAACTTGTGAAAAGAGGTACTACACACCTGCCTAACCCTTCGATGAAATACAGGCGGTATTTCACCGAAGAATGATGGTTGTTAAGAATTAGGAGAATGTGACTATGAAATACAAATTGAACTGTCACGCAAACTTTTGCACTTCACGTACAAAAGTCCCTCGTCCCCACGAGCCGAGAACTGATTGCTGTGCAAATATCGACGGCAACACTCGTGACGGCGTTGCCTCACCGTGTGACATCATCGGCCGGTTGTCTATCGCTTATTCCAAATGCACTTTATCTAGAGACACGATAAATTCTTTTGCACTTCACGTACAAAAGTCCCTCGTCCCCATGAGCCGAGAACTGATTGCTGTGCAAATATCGACGGCAACACTCGTGACGGCGTTGCCTCACCGTGTGACATCATCGGCCGGTTGTCTATCGCTCATTCCAAATGCACTTTATCTAGAGACACGATAAATTCTTTTAGAACACTGCTGGCTTTGTTGTCGGTCGAAGAAAGGGTGTTGTTGCGTGATTACGCGCATAGGATGATATCTGTGTTGTCTGTCTTCCTCTAGTACAGCGGTTTACAAAAGTTAAAATCGTTATTTAATAAGGCTTGGAGTCTCACTCGAAACATGACAGACAGAGTCTTTCCTCCTCTCCCGCAGCGCTGTGGGCGCTCTTGCGTTGAGGGAATTCGGAATTAGGGGAGATCTATCTTCCCTATATCTTCAGGGGTAAAACCCGTCGGTTGATGCTTAGACCTGACAACTGTGAGGCGGTCCTTTTTGTAATCGATGGGAAATGCTTCTACGCATTCTGACTGGTTTGTCGACCGAAGTAGGTATGCGGCTTGTCCAGAATACCCATTAAAATCCCAGCACCATCAGCGTCAACATCAGGCGCCACGATCCAGGAGCATTACTACCGAGATGAGCCTTAGTTGTTCCACACGTTTATGACCGAGGGAGAAGATCCGTCTCCTTATTCCAGGTCTCCCCTTATGCGTAATGAGTCGGTCCCGGATTTGGCAAGAGGAGTTATGGTTGGAAGGTCTTAGTCCGCAATTCTCATAGCCTGTTGGAGAGAAAAGTCGGGCATACCATTTGGTATCCATGAAGTTTCCTTCAACCATAGAAATATATAACTCAGAACACATCCATGAAAGCCTCCCATATATAAATAAAAATGAATGTCGGTAAGCGCATAACTCAAGAATGGCTGGACCAATTCGGCTAATTTATTTTTTTGTATTCATTTATTTCCTCTAAGGCGGAACAAAGTCTAATTCCACGCGAGCGAAGCTGCGGGCATCCACTAGGACCGTAACTATCAATGGGATGCTTAGAATAAGCAATTTTACAACTGGCAATCACCTGTCTTTGATCTGATCTCCGTAATGCTGGCTGCAATAACTAAAAGAAGCTTTTGTGTCTGAATACATACCTCGATCCTGAAACGCCCCGTCGCCACTCACGCGCCAGTCAGCGTTAGATCTGTTGCGAGTCTTGCGAGCCATTCCGGAATCGTGTGATGTCAGCCAGTCATATTTATCTCGACGCGCAATGTATCCGCTCTGTTTTTGCACATCAAGCGGAGTATTTTGGCAGCGAGCTATAGCGCTTTTTTCGTCGCTACTGTCTAGCCGTCGTATGTACCTAGCATTATTGTGCATCGTCTGAAAGCTTCTCGCTATGAACTATTCTCATTTGTATAGTCTGTGGTTCCATGTTTAATACTGAAATAACAGTACTCTTGTGCGTTCGGTCGGCTTTGGAGAGTCCTAATAAGCAAAATGTCACTTGTAACTACACAAATGAGGTGCATTAAACATGAGTGACCACCGAACGTGCATGAGAGGGTTGATGTTTGATGAAAGTGAATGAAGCGAAAGACGGACCGTACCAAGTGGATGAAGATGGTCTCTGCCTATCCCGTTGGGAACAAGGCGTGAATGTATGTGGTGAGTTTCCCTAACTGGCGAATTCTTATATCTTACCATCTAAATTACAATAAAAAAGATTCATAACTAGTTGAAATTACCGGCTTACTCACGTGTGATTCGGAAATAGGCCGACTAGTTTCGGTCGATTACGATGATCATCTTTAGGAGTGAACGCGTACACTGTTTCGTAAGATTAATGAATTAAATTAGTGATTCATCTATACTATCTATACTAATACATATTATAAAGAGGAAACATTTGTTTGTAATGTTTTCACACAAAAACTACTGGACCGATTTCAAAAATTCTTACACCATTAGAAAGCTGCATCTTCACTGAGTGACATAGGCTATATAATATTACTAGGTGTAAGCGAAACTATTGTTATGTCTAATTCCACGCGAGTGAAGCTTCAAGCGTCCAGTTGATTATATTTCAGTCCGAAAATGTGCGGAATCCGCTTCTCACTCTGGACTCGCGCTTGTCCCTCGTTGCTCCCAGACGGCAACGAATCGTCTCTGCGTACTGCGTACTACTTGTACTATTATGTATTCTGTGGTACTGCGGACACGCAATGCAGCTTTGGCGAACGAGTGGAATTGATCGCTGCACTCCCGACGCCGCTCGTAGACAGTATACGGCTCCGGACGGTCTGTGGAGAAAACTAACGATTGGCTAGTAGGATTTGGATGGCTCTGTTACAATGTATTATGTAACATCGCAACTAACAGGACTAACTTTCACTAACAGTCCCGAGTCCTCATACCTACTAACGAACTGACAAACTAATGTTCTAAATAACTCTCTCAACTAATTGGACTACCCATCCCAGTCCCTAATTGAGTCTTGTTCAAAGTCAGTCACAGTTGTCATGGGCGGCAGCGGATGGGTGGTGCTGCAAGCTCGTTTGCTATCTTGTATCCATAAATAAAAAAAACTAATGCGTGGTGTAAGTTGATTGTGGAGGGATTCAGAAATACGGACACAAGAATTGCGAGGTTCAAATCTAAAGCACTTTTTATGTTTGATTTGAATAAGATAACTGAGTGTCATTAAAAGAAAAGTAGTTTGGTCAGTCTATACTTCTATACTTCTATATAGTTTGGTCAGTCTATACTTCTATACGCCCGCAGCTTCGCTCGCGTAGAATTAGACCCATTAACGACGTCTACCCGTCTAACGACTTCAAAAACGGCAAAGTTTCATACTAACTTTGCACCCCCGTTTTACCCCCTTAGGGGGTGAATTTCCAAAAATCCTTTCTTAGTGCTCCCCTACGTTATAAAAGGAATCCCTGTGCAAAATTTCAAGTTTCTAGCCCTTATAGTTTAGGCGTTTAGGCCCTGCGTTGATATGTCAGTCAGTCAGTCAGTCAGTCAGTCACTGACTGACTGACTGATAAAGAGGAAACATTTGACAGGCCCGTTGGCGCAATCGGTAGTGACCCTGTCTGTTGCGCCAAAGGTCGTGGGTTCGATTCCCACTCAGGACAAATATTCGTGTGACGAACACTTGTATTTGTTCTGTGTCTGGATGTCAATATTATCTATTTAAGTATGTATTTAAAAATATCTATGTATGTATATCATTCTCTGACACCCATAACACAGGCTCGCGCCTACTTTGGGGTCAGATGGCCGTGTGTGAGAATGTCCAAGATATTTATTTATTTATTTATTATTTGTTTGTAATGTTTTCACACAAAAACTACTGGACCGATTTCAAAAGACTCTTTCACCATTAGATAGCTGCATCTTCACTGAGTGACATAGGCTATGTAATATTACTAGGTGTAAACGAAACTATTATTATGTATAATTCCACGCGAGCGAAACTGCGGGCTTCCACTAGTACCTAATAAAGACTAAAGTGATAGTTAATGGACGAGAATTATAATGCACCTAATCGGTCCGCGGCGCGCCGCGCGGCGGTATTTAGTTCAATACACAATTAAATGTGTGTTTTATCTTATCTCGGCGCAAATGGAACCACCTATCTTGACCAACCCCCTCCAACTGCGACTGAATCACTAATAAGTACACCTATTTGTAATATTTTATTACTGAATGATTCGTGAGTGTCTATATTCATAGTTGAAGTTACCGGCTTAGGGAACGTACCCATACTACGTGACCTGTTTAGGGGGGGGAGCGGAGTCTTTAAAATACTACGGTCAGTCACAGGAGCGGGGGGGGGGGCTCAGGTCTTTGTCACGTAGTCGATTTTAATGAGAGGAATCTCGTATTTTTTCGACCTATATTCGAATATGGCGCGGTGTTTAGACAGTTAATAATTAAACTGAAAATAATTGTTGTGTTCGTAAATTAAGTTACTGTAAGTTACAGACTGTATAGCAATATGTTTTCACAAATGTTGTTCTTTTTCATAATACATAATTCACTAGTAATTTAAGTATGCATGCAGTCTTATGCAATAAAGACGAGTATGAGCCAAATTATTATTTTTTTTTCAATTTTTGCCTGTGAAATGATTAAAAATCATAATTATGAATTACTACGTGAAAACTCAAGGGGGAGGGGGGGGGGGTCTTGGCATATACTACGAATGGTCACCGAGGGGAGGGAGGGGTCGAAAAAACTTAAAAAATAGGTCACGTAGTATGGGTATGTTCCCTTACTCACGTTTGATTTATGTCGGAAATAGGCCGACTAGTTTCGATCGATTACGATGATCATCTCTATTTGTATTACTTACATCAGACGGACATGGAGAGTTTGCGCCGCATATAGTGTTCCGTCTACCGACAGTGTTGGGAAACATATTCTTGTATAGTTATTGTTGTCCTATTCGTCAAATGACTAAAGGAATATTCTAGAACATGGACACCGTCCATAGCCTAATGGCTCGCGTTGATTCAATGTGATCGAAAGAGTTAAGCAACGACGGGCGCGGTCGGTTTGTGGATGGGTGACCGCTAGCGGCAAAAAAAATTCATGGACGCTACCGTGCTTCGGAGGGCACGTAAAGCCGGACGGCTCGAGTGAGAGGCGAGTTTGATAGCCACTGGGCTGTCACCGCTTGATTTAAGATAAGGAAGGTGGATGCAGCGCTATCGCGTGTATAGATACACTAAACTGATAGATGATAGATTTGAAAGATCGCGAGTATGCCGGACCCTTTTGGTCGGGGCAATTATGCGCACTGATTCATGTTGCACCGCTGTAGCGTAAACTGCTGACATCACTTTACGTTGCAGCAACGTACGTGGACCGTACACCAATGCGACTAGCGTCACAATAGTGGGATGAATGTGTTAATATTTACAACTCAGACGAAAGTTTTAATAACAGTCAACGGAGGGCACACTAAGTACGAGACAAGTTTGGGCACATGCTTAATAAGAGCTACGAGTTCAAAAGTATACAATGGAGCGTCCGGACTTAATTAACCCTGCGGGTTTCGGGGAACTAATTGCGAGGAGCAGACGTTAGTTTATTGTGACGACAGCGGGTAGGGTGCGCGGGCGCAGGTAGCGTAGCGTACCGTGCAAATAGTATTACGAGCGCGATGCACGTTGAAATGCTTACTAGCAGGTGATCATCACAATCATAACCTTTTCTATGGCCACTGCTGGTGTCGGGTGTGGGAATCAGATCGATCGAATTGATGTAGGTACTTTTTTTATATTTGATGCATCGATGGACTATATCGATAATTTGGCACGTATGTAATGGAAAGTGGTACTTCTGTGTGTTTAAGGGAAGTAGGTACGTGTGTTAAATGCTGCGGTTATTGAGAGTAACATAAATTACTAATTTTACAAGACACATGTATGTATACACAATATGTAATGTATTACCTTTGCTATATACTTCTTATAAACCAATCCGTAGCGTTCTTTATAAATGCATCAAGCATCGAATATTGTAAATGCACAGTATGTGCGCAGTTTCACTTTGGTGACCCCAAAATGATAGATACAAGTACGATGCTGTATTGTGGCAACTAACTCGAGGTCTCATATCCCAGGCGTTGTTAAATAGTATAATCTATGGCAAGGGGGCAGAAGAATATAGGGTTCTTCAAAAAGGGGCGCTTCTTTATTAAGGCCAGTCACTTACGAGCCGACGATTCTGGTGTTGCCATCGCAATCAAGTGGCTGATCTGTTTTCTTGTCTTTAATTCTATGACGACAGAGAAAAACAAACCCTCACCGTTACCGTTGCTTTTCTTTTATTTATGTCTAATGTGCGATTTAAACAATTAGTTAATAGTTGTCTTGAACACACAAGGAAAAATTGTATTCCCAAATTCCAGAAGTGTCTCGAATTTGGTTCATGGTGAATTTAAAGTTGACTCTGTTATCGTTGAATCATTCGGCGAATATTCATGATAAGTAACAAGCGTGCACGGCGAAGTGATTTTGATTAACATAGCGCGCATGCCAGGTGAAGTGCCTGCAGGAATCCGGTCCCGGCGGGTCCCGGGACGGGATGGGATGGCGGGTGAATCAGCGGATCGGGTTGCGGTTAATGAGTGATCGCTAATGCACTTCCCATCGCGACGCTGGTTGACGTGAGTGAGTTCGAGATATGTGGTTTGTTACCAGAAGCCCTCTATTGCATAGTTAGTGTACAGTTCAGCTAGAACTGGCCGTTGTCCGCGACTTCGCCTGCGATAAAATACCTTATGCTTGACACTCGGTTGCTATGTAGCTTGTAGTCTACCTATCCAGTCTAAGTAGTAGCAATCAATCCATAAGTCAGACACTGGCTTGATATAAGCATCCATTAGCAACTAACTACACCCGGATAGTACTCTTCGAATTGCTTAAAATATCATTGATTAGGAACAAAAAAGTACATCAATAATAATGTCTACTTCCAATATGATTGTGATATTACAATCTTAATTCTTATATAAATTATTCCTGTTGATCACAGTTTTTCACTGATGTAAAATTAAAATATCGACCGGTTGATAATGGTAGCTGCATGAAATTAATAAGTAAGTCAATAATTTGATGAAGGTGTTATGACCATGACTCGACATAGGAATTTAGGACGTTAGCCGCTATCAACCACGCCTAACAGTAGCCAGTTCCGATTGCATGTCTGTTTGCTACGTTATTTCATGACATAAGTCAACTAGAACAGTTGTGTTGTGTATTAATAACTCCCATAGATATACCATATTGTGAAGTCAACAACAATACCATATTGTTGATTGAGGCGTCGTGTTCGTGGCATCGGATGTAGGTCAACTTATATTTGTTAAAGCAATTAAGTGGGTGCCACCACCTGCTGTACAGTTGACTGGGGGCGAGCATTCTAGTAAATATTACTACTATGGTGACTACTGGTTACTAGCTGGCTCGCGAGCCCGGCAAATTGAACACAGTTATGTGTTGATCTTCCCTATCTTTGTCCCACTATTGGGCACGGGTCTCCTTTCAGAATAGGAGAGATTAGGCCTTAGTCCACCACGCTGGCCAAGTGCGCATTGGCAGACTTCACATGCCTTCGAAAACATAACTATCACGCACGCTCATAACGAGCCACTTCTGCATTACATCAGATGACATTAATTTCTTTAACACTCGACTTAAAAGGCATGCTTGCCGTTCGAATTTCAACCCGGAACCTCTCAAATTAAATGACGAATTTGAACCAATGGGTTCAGTTTAAAGCAGAACTTGTAGCGTCCATAACCCAATAGGTCGCGTCGATTCAATGTGATCGAAAGAGTTAAGCAACGACGGACGCGGTCGGTTTGTGGATGGGTGACCGCTAGTAGCAAAATTTCCCAGCCCAGCCCTGCAGTGGGACTTCTATGGTTGCAGCAGCAACATAAAGTGGAGGCCTTTTGACGAGCAAAACCTTACTAAATTACAGAAAAAAAACTTTTTTTTTAATTACTTATACAGCTTCATCCTATTTAAAATTAGCTATCTGCAATAGTAAATTCGTACTGCAATAAACATCAGATTTAAAAAAATCAATGAATGTTCAAAGGCATGTTCTTTGTGAAGCTTTATCTATATATATAAAAGAAAGTCGTGTTAGTTACACCATTTATAACTCAAGAATGGCCGAACCGATTTGGCTGAAAATTTGTCGGGAGGTACCTTAGAACCAGGGGAGTGCTATAGGATACTTTTTACACCGTTCCGTTTTATTTTATTTTTTAGTGACAGTTGATACTTTGACAATTAGGAATTTTTGAAGTCGACCAGTTGATGTGTTTGTATTATAGAGTACATTTTAAATGTTTGTTTCGAGTTTCTATTAGCTTATTGTGTCGATATTATCATTAACAATACCATGCCGCGAAATCAATTCTTTTCCGACAAAGCCGTAATCCACCTAGGATTCGAAACATTGCGAATCAAAGGGCACGTGAAGAGCGCCGCGTTAGTATGGCGACTTCGTGCTTCTCAATCACAAAACGAGGTAGCCACTGAAACGGCTAGGTTGGCAATGCGAAATCGTGGATCAAAGCTCAGAGATCAAGAACTAGATAATTTTAGAAGAACAAGAAGAAATTTATCAAGTACTGATTTGAATCGAGCAGCGTTTCAATACTATTTCAGAACTGATTACTGTCCGCCACCTGAACCATTACATTCATTGTTCCTTGGCGAAACACCAGAATCACGACATTTTCTAGCAAACATTCGAAAATATAATAGTTGTTTCCAAATGACCCGATTTGGGGCAGTCATTATGGAAGAACGAGGATTTAATCCGACATTAAAGGTATGTATTAATTTATTTAATTTTTGTACTTACAAAGAATAAAGTAGAACATTAACATAACTACTATAATTATTACTATGTTATGTATGCAAATTATAAAAAAAATAATTTATAAATCTGTAATACTGACTTTGATTTTGATTTTGTAGATACAAGGACAGACAGATTTACCATTGAATCGGATCATTACAACTTCTCGAAGATGCACAAAATATTTTTTTACAATTATACTGCATGCGCAACATGATCGACGTCAAGAGATTCTGCAATGAAAAGAGCAATTAAACAAGATCTGCAGCAAATACTTCATGAACTTCATGCGTTGGTCATCTGCAGCAAATACTTCATGAACTTCATGCGTTGGTCAGGTTGTTCAAGAGTGCTTTGGAGCGCAGGACAAATGAGGACTACAAAGTGGTGATCAGAGCGGATAAACAACCATCTGGAAAACACGAACGCACATTTAACGCTCCAGATTAAGTCAAATTAATAATTTATTAACATTAATTTAAGATCATCTGCATTATTTGATCTTGCGCATGAAAATAAAACGAGAAATGTCGTCTATCACAAGGTAATATATAAATAAATGGCCAATAAAGAATAATTAAAATAATTAATTTGTTTTATTTATATTATGTACTATGCTAATAAAAATAAAATCAAAAATATACTCATTTATTTCCTGCGCGGAACAAAGTTCGCGGGGTTAGCTAGTAAAAAATGAAAACTTGTCGCACCTACTGAGCTCCATATTAAACACCGATGTTCACGTTTCCTTTCCTTAAAGGGAAAGCCATACGGCAGTGCGTTGGTTAATTAAGACGTTTCCAAATCGTATGCGGCCGTACGTGGTATGTGTGTCATATAAGACACGTTGAACCCATTGAACTCGCTTGCATCACGACAAAGCTATGCATGGATTTGCATCTCAATCTCATGCCACTTTCCGGGTTTTCCCCGTGGTTCTTACATGGAAGCGTTCATTTTCCAGTCCTTATGACTTGAGGCTCGCTCGCTGCGACCCATAGACGTCCCACTGCTGGGCACGGGTCTCCCCCACAGACGCAGCTGCAGGAGGTCTAGAGCATACTCCACCACGCTGCTCCAATGCGGATTGGTGGAGGGGTTAGTGGCCAACCCAGTGTCGAATGTTCTCAAGCCACCCAAAGGTCTTCGACAAGGCTTAACGACTGTTTCCAACATTAAAAACAACCGGGACCGACGGCTTTACGTGCCCTCCGAAGCACGGTACGGACTTGAGGCTAGCTGAAGACATTATCAACAAATCGTCAGTGTTGGCTAGTGGTTGAAGGCACGATTGCTAAGCTTGAGGCCTGCCGATGTAAAGTCAAGGCTTCTGCCGATACAAACTTGGTGCGACTTCCCCTTATGCCTGCAACTCCGAGAGGAGATAACTACATAACAGTGGGAGGCTGAAAGGGTATGACGATGATAATGATACGTAAACAGCTCGTGCTACCATGAGCAGCTGAGTCATGTCACCAGCCGGCGACGCCCCGTCTGTGCCGCCCGTTTATAATTAGCCCAGTTGACAGCATGATAAGCTTACTTGATTACAATTACGCAAGTGGTGAGCGTAAAGGTCTTTTTTATGAATAAAGAGTCTCAGGATACAAGTTTTCATACATAGTATTGTCTTGAGATTTATATAGATGATGTCTATAGATTTATTTTTTTGAAAACAGTAGAGATAGTAGTTCGGCTCGTACAAATATAGCGGGGCGTGGAAGCGGTAACGCTGTTTCGCGCGGGAGTTCGAGTGACGACTCGTACCACGTGGCAGCCACCTGAATTTTACCCCCCAATTGACTAACTAACTCAGCCACGGGTTTTACAACTCATCAACATTTCACGATTAATACTAATAGCTCTAAGCGAAGCGGGGGAGGTCCCCCTGAAAGTGAAAGGGGGCTCGGGCCCGCCAAGAAAGTTTTGTTAGTTAGGTTCAGGTTAGGCTTTATTTATGTAAGTAAAAATCGGGACCACTGGCGGAACAGCTGGAACATCTGTGACAGATTTCAATTTGTTCAACACAAAATTATGTTAAGTTGCCATATACCGGACGCAAATCGAACCCAGGATATCTATTAGCACATCCACGCTTGCTACCACTCTATACTAACGAGGCCGTCACAAGAGTGACAAAAGGCCACTGAATAGTTTACCTATCACCGGTTTTACATAATATTATCACTGTTAGTAGGTTGCGATTCACAATGTGGTGAGTCACGGGGTATCGTTGAACTCGGGAAATTAAAACAAATTGTCTCGTAATCACGAAACTGAAACCGCAGCCGCCAACCGGTCGATGCTGATGAATGGGTAGGAAGTCGGTCGGTCGCTCATCAGTTCCTCGGTTGTGTCGACTTTGTCAGCTCGATTGTTGGTCTCATTTATCTTGGTTTATATTGTTTACGAATGTTAGTATGACGGCATCTACTAAAGAGGCACATCCTTTTTTAACTTATTATTGTTAACGATAATTCTTTGCGGCATGTCCTCTCTGCATGCACAATCCGGGATGTCCTGTTCTATACACAGAAGGGCTCTTCCAATGAGACCTCGATTGCCTTTTTCTATATTGCAGGGACTTTGTCGCTGAGGCGTAGATAAATAATGTAATGACGTTCCTTAAGCGTATACAATTACTATGTAATGAAATGTAAATGTAGCGTCCATAGCCCAATGGCTCGCGTCGATTCAATGTGGTCGAAAGAGTTAAGCGACGACGGGCGCGGTCAGTTTGTGGATGGGTGACCGCTTAGTGGCAAAATTTCATGGACGCTAGCGTGCTTCGGAGGGCACGTAAAGCCGTCGGTCCCGTTTGTTTTCAATGCTGGAAATAGTCGTTGAGCCTTGTCGAAGACCTTCGGTCTGCTTGAAAACATTCGACACTGGGTTCGCCACTAACCCCTCCACCAATCCGCATTGGAGCAGCGTGGTGGAGTATGCTCTAGGCCTCCCGCAGCAGTATCTGTAGGGGAGACCCGTGCCCAGTAGTGGGACGTCTATGGGTCGCAGCAAATGTAAATGAATCTGAATTTGAAAAATATGTAAGAAAGTTTTTTTTTTTTTATGGAAAAAAGATAGCAAACGAGCTTGCAGCACCACCCATCCGCTGCCGCCCATGACAACTGTGACTGACTTTGAACAAGACTCAATTAGGGACTGGGATGGTTAGTCCAATTAGTTGAGAGAGTTAATTAGAACATTAGTTGGTCAGTTCGTTAGTAGGTATGAGGACTGGGGACTGTTAGTGATAGTTAGTCCTGTTAGTTGGTGTTAGTAGTAGTCCAGTTAGTACTTGTTAGTAGGAGTCTCGTTCTAAGTCAGTCACAGATGTGTTGCTACCCTTGAGGACTAAGATGGTCGCCTCTAAAGAAGTGTAACCGGAATCCACACCTTTCCAACCGGACCACAATTGCTTTAAAAACAATTATTACACGGCAGAAATGGTACTAGGTACCGTGGCGGGCGGTGGTACTGCCCCGGGCGAACTCTATATGGAACCAATTAGCTTTCATATAAAACCTATTTGGTTCCCTATAGGCTCTACCACCTGGTAAGAGAAGTTGTGGACGTGGTGGTGGATCCAATTATTAAAAAAATAATTAAAGCACCAGTTCAGTTTAAATGCAACCTATCGCATAACGGCAGAGCAACTTACAAGCAGCTGATTATAATTACCACATATTAACACGCCCCCGGAGTTTCATACAGTTGCCTTATTTGACCAGACGATGCTCGTGTTAAGTGCTCGTGTGAAGTGCCCTTTATATCCCCTTGCTATTTCGCGTATGACTTTTGCAATTAAAGGGTTCACTTCACTCGCAAACAAATAGGGTTGAAGCGAGCAAAAGTTTCATTTATTAGGTAATCACTTTTAAGCGTTATATTTTACTAGTGGACGCCCCGCAGCTTCGCTCGCGTGGAATTAGACATTACAATAGTTTCGTTCACACATGTCACTCAGTGAAAATGCAGATTTCTAATGGTGAAAGAATTTTTGAAATCGGTCCAGTAGTGTTTGTGTGAAAACATTACAAACAAATCATTCCTCTTTATAATATTAGTATAGAAAACCACCTCGGCAGCCATCCTGGGATGTTCCAGAAATTCTTAAGAACGCACTAGTGCCCTCATAGTCCAAAAGTAGTCTTGTCGCATTGGACTTCCAGCCCCCACTCTTCTCAAATGGCTACTAAAGCTAACTATTGTCATGAAATAAGTACATTACATCTATCTTATTCTATCACACTACGGACAGACATTTTTGGAGCGCGTAAAACAAATAAAACTCGTAAACAAACGCTCATTTGTTATGGGATATAAGCAGCTTATTTGTTGTAGGCACATGTAGGCCACTAGATGGCGCTGCTTAAATCCCATTCAAATTAGCGTTTACGCGTTCCATTTGCTTTATCAAGTAAAATCGCACTAAGCCCCCTTATGATTGAACCAGGTGTTGGACAGTGGAACTCTTCAATGTTTACTAGTAATACCTTCGAGTTTGAGCTCATTTCGTTTGTTTTAACGAGTCGACCACATCAGACTTACGTATTTTCTTCGAGTAAGCATGCATAACCTACTCTATCTTTTAATACCAGCCAGTTACGCAGGACAAATCGCGTCGTAAAATAGCAATGATTCAGTGAATTGGGCGGGTGTGCGACTCGCTATGAAACTTGTCAATCTCTGGACTGATCGGGATATTGTTTGCAAACACTGTCCGTTGTTGCCAGAAACATCTGCACGTGCGGGAAGGCCTTGCGTGGAGGTCTCGAATACCCCACTCAGGAGCAATGGAGCCGTGGTATTATTCTATTCACATATTATGTAAACTGTCCATTCGTGTCTAACGCTTTACTTATGAACCAGTTTCAAAGCAACTTAATTAACGATTGTGTAGGTTTAACCTTTTAGCAATTCGCAATGAAAGAAAAATTAGAACTTGAAGTTTTTTTATGCGTATCAAAATAACATAATATCTAGTTTGTAGTTGTTATGCTTGTTATAATAACTCGGTGGTCGTACAGTGTATCGTCGCCTTATATCTATTTTAAAGTCAGTAAAAATTTATCATCCGTTTTGTATCTTCCATGTAATAGATAGCTACCGTTTTCTAAATCTAATCACATTAAAACGATGTGCAACAGACGCATCATAAAATAAAATAACTTGTGACTAAACACCAAACAAAACCATAACTCGATTCAAAGACAAAAACTTCCTTATGGTCTTTGATGCGGTTAGATGGAATTGTAATAAAAATTAAAGGCTCTTGCACACGGGCGACAACTATGCGACAACGATACTAGGCTCTTTTTGCCATTAAATGGTTGATATATTCTCTCAAGTGACATCCAACGTACTAAAATTAGTTAATGATACAACGTTGTTACGGGAAGCAGGTTACACAAATTGGCGCTCCAGTAACAGGAGTTGCAGCACGACTAGTCTTCCCTTAGATATTCTATTAATTATAATGATGAATATCGCATTACTAATATCTTGATTTCCAGCAAATTATACAAAAAGTCTTTCCTGTTCCAGCGCGCCACGCTTTTACAATCAAATATTATAATTAAAAGCACATAGTTTACACTTCAGCCCAGAAATAATTTATTTTTGGTTTAGACGTGTATTTATAAAAGCGTGTTGTTCTAGTTTTTTTGAACTATTAATTCTTAATGTGTGTGTTAGCGTCACGGGTTGCGTGGATCGTTACTACGTATTCTACTCGTACGCCTCCTACTAGACATAATCATTTTTCTAAATTAATAAAAGCTGATTATGAACTTGATGTATTCTTCCAACATAGCTATAGTTAGTTAAAAATATCCGCGCTCATTTTATCTTACTGCCGTATGTCGCGGTTTGACATGGATCGAACTTCAAACCAGACTAAAGATGACGTTTAATCGGAGTTAGGACAGTTGACAAATGGTCGTCCGTGTGTAAGAGCCTAAAGGCTCCTACACACGGACGACCATCTTTATGGTTCTTGCGTTTTTAATTAACTATCTGGTTCTGTTACAAAGGGCTGGCGTGGCAAATTAAACCATTACATGGACAGGAAGCGGCCGAAACCGACGCAGGAGCTCCGGACAGGTTTCTATGTAGCCTTAAATGACTCACACGACGAGTTGTTACCGCGAGATGTAACGGATTCTTCTGTGGGGTCTCTGTCAATATCATGCGTGTTTGCAGATTAAATATGACTATGTGCGTAACTGAGAAATCGCTTTTGTTCAGTTGGACTTTAGCTTAGGAATTCCTATTCGAAATTGACTCTGGATGCCTTCGACACGGTAATAGTATCATACCTTCGATCCTGTTTCAAAGCGGAATTTCTATTCACAATTCGACTGCAGATAGTTGGTATCATTTTTTTTAGTTCCACTTAAATAACACTCGTACATACTTAACCTAAATCAATATAATATAATAATAGTAATCTATTAAACCTATCTTGCCTTTTTGCCTTCGCTTAAAAACTGAGTATGTACTCGTAATCTAATTTCTCCTCTTGCATAGGTACGTCACACTTCCTTTTCTTTTTGTTAGAGAAACCTTCAGCTAGGCAAGTACTCCTGATGCTTTCCTTTGTAGTGTACAAATCTTGGGCTAAAACCATGGACCTCCCGGAAGCTCGAACATAACAAGTCATTTCTTTTTTAAATAGATAGACTGTCCGTCTATCTATTTAAAAAAGAAATGACAGACACACGGACCACCTGATGGTAAGTGGTCACCGTCGTCTATGGACACGTGCGACACCAGGAGTATCACAGGTGCGTTGCCTGCCTTGAAGGAAGCGTTTCACACTCTTTTTGAAGGCAAACAATTAAAATATGACTTCCGGTCACAATTGTCCTGCCGTAATCCGTAAATACAGAAGCCGATACATATTCGAGCGCGATGCCACCGACACCGGCTGATTGATGGTGTAACGCTTGGCACACGTCGCCATCGCGTCCAGTTTATTTACGTCTGCACCATCCGTCATGGGTTTGGGATACGATCGCCTAGTTTATGATAGCCTGTTTATAAACATAAGGTTTAAGATTTTCCCAAAAGATTAACAAAGATAATCACTTACAGAGAAAATAACAGGCATTTAAGTTAAAGTAGGTAGGAGTAGTTCAGTTCAGTTCAGTTTATTGGTAACGGTATTAGTTACATGTCATTTTTGATACAATTATATGTTGTATACATATTTAGATTTTTACACAATTACAAAAAAAATAATGAAATAAAAATTATCGATCTCATACAGCCAACATAAGATACAGAAAAAACAAAGTAGTCTTTCGCTTCAATTTATCTAAGGTTGTAGTCGTAATATATAAAATTGTTAACTATAAGACTACATTACAAGTTTAGTGTACAGCCACAGAATAATAGTTACTATACACTATAAAAACAATAATACTAACAGTTAAAAGCAACACAGTTATGTTTCAAGCAACTATTATCAAAGTCCCATTCCAAATCTGCATAATACCACAAACTGAGTTGGTTATTATGCAGCGGATTTGGGCATAGCCACTGTAGAAACGAACTTGCTATCCTATTCGAGAAAGGTTGCAGTTATATCCACACTCAATGAACTTTTCTGGCTCCTGTGGAATCAGCTTCCATCAAAATTTCTGAGTTTTTAAAAGCGTTTTTTTTAACTTCACTCGTATGTATGTATGTAGTATGTATGTACGAGTATGTATGTCCTGGAATCTTGCAATCATTATTTCACCCAATTCGACTGAAGCTATCGAGCTGAAATTTGGCACACATATTTGGTTCCGATGACAATGCACGAAAATTTATGTACATGCATGGTGCTCAGTAGTATAAAGGTCCTACCGGCGGTGGTATAATGTGTGGTATTACGTTGGCACGAGAGTCTGCTACGTCCAATTCCAGTTTATTTATCTACGAGCCGCCTGCCGTCACAACTGTATGATTCATTCATAGTCGGAATACATTTTGGGAGATTATAATTAGATAATAGACTATTCACGTAAATACTGACGTACATTACATTTCACTCCGTACCTCATTAAAACTGCGCCGTTACTCTAGTCAATCGTGGCTGAAACGTTTTTAAATCAGGTATCTTTGTTGATGCAAGCCTAACCAGAATCTTTCGATCTGTGTGTAGTATGGCTTAGTTGTTCAGCTGTGGGAAAGGAGACTTACGCGCACCCGATACATTTAACCTGTCTATATCTCACCTTATCTTGTTCATCTATTTTAATGATTACTAGACTTGTACTATTATTCTGTGTTACTAGTGGACGCCCGCAGCTTCGCTCGCATCAGTAGTTTCGTTTACACCTAGTAATATTATATAGCCTATGTCACCCAGTGAAAATGCAGCTTTCTAATGGTGAAAGAATTTTTGAAATAGGAGCAGTAGTTTTTGTGTAACATTACAAACAAATCTTTCCTATTTATAATATTAGTAGAGATTGTGCTTGTAATGTTTAATTTATTTCCTGTAGTTTCTGTTCGTCAATAAAGGCTACTCGTCAACTAAAACTCTCTAGTTTCTATCAGGAACGAATCCTGATAGAAACTAGAGAGTCAACTAATAGGAACTAAGGTTTTAATTAGATCCTGTTATCTAACTTCTGCTCCGTCAGTTCTGCAAAGAGAAAAAAAGATCTTCAACTATCGACATATATTTAAGAAAAATTTGGGGTTATAGTTTTTTTTAATCAGCGTGAGTGACGTCACATGCCGGCGCGGGCGTGAAATTGGTCGTGGTCATCCTCAGTCCGGCGAAACATCAATCTGCTTCGCTGTTATGCAAATAGTCGGATGTGATGTGATGTCACTGATGTTAGCTAATACAGTATGCCAATACATATTGAATTTTTGTATTATATAATTTAAATCTTTACATATTTTCTTATATAGTTTTTTTATCTAAATACATACACAACTATTTATTTAATATCATACACATTACATTAAATGAGTACAGATATTTAAAAACAAACCTGCTTAATATGGATAAGTGGTATAAACTCAATTTGTGCACGGGGACTGTGGTTCAAAGCAACTTCTGTCACACAAATTAATGATTCACTGACGGAAATGATCAGCAAATCAATTATAAATATGGCGATATACGCCCTCAGAAAAGGGCCGTGGCAAGCCCGCAGCCGCTGATTTTCAGGACGCCCCGAATATATTATTGTTATTTTACGGTATTTTAATATTGAAATAGATAAGTTAATTTTATGTGTCCCCTATCTGTCCCCTTGATCGCGGTGGATGAGGCTAAAATAGCGGCGGACACCGGCGGCGGTTCATGCCAAGCGTTACTTCATTAATTTTAACAAAAATTAAAAATGTAAAAATGAAGCCAAGTTCGACAAAAAAATTAATTCTCTGTTCCTAGCGCCCGTGAAATACTTAAGATCTGAACGGATCGGGAGATACAGTTTCTTGAAGGATGTTATTAGTTGAGGAACGTAGAAATACAAAATGTTCAAGGCAGTCTCACGTGTGCCTCTGCCCTTCTGTCTGCCAACAGCTTGAAACAATCGCTGTCGTGGATCACACTGAATTTGTACCTTTTTACTATGTGTCAGATGATAGAAATTTATAGTTTTATTTATACAATATGTTCTCTATGTAACATGTGCTTTATTGTAAGTGACATTGTCATTTTTTATTTATAATTTGAATTTCTTTTTTAATTTTTTTTTTGTGATGCAGTTCATACGAAATAAATAAATTTTCTTTCTTTCTTTCCTCTTTCTTTCATTAAAAAAAACCGGCCAAGTGCGAGTCGGACTCACGCTTGAAGGATTCCGTACCATTATCCATACAAAAAGCAAAAAAAACATGTATGTTGTATGGGAGCCCTCCTTAAATTTTTATTTTTTCTATTTTTTAGTGTTTGTTGTTATAGCGACAACAGAAATACATCATCTGTGAAAATCGTGTCTAATTATCGTGGTTCATGAGATACAGCCTGGTGACAGACGGACAGACGGACAGCGAAGTCTTAGTAATAGGGTTCTGTTTTATACCCTTTGGGTACGGAATTCTAAAAAGTCTCTAAACACGCAAAATTGGAAATAAAGGTTTGATAGAGTTAAGGGTAAAGGGTTCAATTCAATAGGCTCAAGATATTTTGTCTATATGCAATGCACATTATTTCAAGAACTTGGCAGACGCCGGAGCGAGCGTCCAGATCCTCCGACGGTCACTGTCATCGCCCCGATACGCTGGAGAATGTGTGGCGATATATCATCCAGACAGATTTTATACTCGCCATCTCTGGAGTGACGTAACGGGGAGCATTGCGTGACCTTGCAAGCACCTATAGCTAGACTTGCCATACGTCCGGTTTTAGCCCGGATTGTCCGGGTTTGGCAACCATGTCCTAACTTTTGTCCGCACTCCTAGGTACTTCGCTGCCACCATTAGACGTCCCACTGCTGGGCACGGGTCTCCCCCACAGACGAAGCTGCGGGAGGTCTAGAGCATACTCCACCACGCTGCTCCAATGCGGATTGGTGGAGGGGTTAGTGGCCAAGCC
The DNA here is from genome assembly GCA_944567765.1 of Carterocephalus palaemon. Classification (NCBI taxonomy): domain Eukaryota; kingdom Metazoa; phylum Arthropoda; class Insecta; order Lepidoptera; family Hesperiidae; genus Carterocephalus; species Carterocephalus palaemon. The sequence goes on from OX155664.1 coordinate 975,182, forward strand.
AGTGTCGAATGTTCTCGAGCCACCCGAAGGTTTTCAACAAGGCTTAAAGACTGTTTCCAATTTTGAAAACAACCGGGACCGACGCCTTTCCGTGCCCTGCGAAGCACGGTAGCGTCCATGAAATTTTGCCACTAGCGGTCACCCATCCACAAACCGACCGCGCGCGTCGTTGCTTAACTCTTTGGATCACATTGAATCGAACCGAGCCATTGGGCTGCGACTCGCCGTCCGGTTACTAACCTTCCTCACCTCTCCTCTACACTCTTCAGTAGTTTGACTCTTACTTTTACCAATTTCTAAAACGAACATTTTGAATTAATACACCAATAAAAATTCCGTTACTTGCGCTTCATGATTGCGGTGTTTTATTCTCAAATCAGCTGGACCGAACGGACTCAACTTATGGCAACCCTTATAGCACATTCTTTGATTGTTTTATTTTCAGTCTCACGATTATTATTACCACAGAACAGATAAAGGAGGTTAGAAAGGCCATCGAGTCAGTTTTGAAACAAAACCACTGTCGCCAGTTACCCACACTTAGATACACGTTATTATTACCTTTACATAAAATATTCATCAGCCATTGGTCAAATTGCACGAGAATCGCAACTTTTAAAAACTAACCTTAGCATCAAATCAATAAGGATACTTTTTGCTCGCGTCAAGCTGTAGAATTGTGCAAGTTTTGACCTTGTCGACACTTAATGTTGCCAGTAAGTGTTTTGCACAAATTTCGTGCAATAATAAGATTTTAGAGGTTCTTCATAGGATTCATAATGAAACTCGTGATCTGTCCGATTGTCGAATGAATAATTTATTTGTAAAATCACCTATTTATATTTACATTTTCTTTCATACATACTACACTATTTAAAACACTATTTTGACGACCGCGTATATGTTTCATATTAACAACGTAGGTAACTGGTAACTGGTTCGAAGGTATGAGGTATCCGTGTGAGGTATTCTTGAGGTATTCGGAGGTATTCGGAGGTAAGGTAACTGGTAGGTACTGAACCACTACAAGATTAGTAAAATAGAGTATATTTTATTTTACTGTATTATTTATTTATTTATTTAACCTTTATTGAGCCAAAAGATGCCTAACGGCGGTGAAATTAATAAATAAAAGTTAAGAAACAAAATTTACTGCATATTTGAGAAAATTGATCGTGCAATTTTATATGTTATTTACTGGTAACCCAACTAGAGATGTAAACATATTTATCGATAAATATATTTTGAAACTTGTTTAGAGTTATGTAGGTACCTATAATGCTACATCCGCATAAATGACTCTTTTAAAAGTAACACTGAAAACATATGCAACTTGAGTTTTGCTTCCTTTAGGTGTTGCGCCTGTTCCATACATCTTATTAACATGCATTTTTTTTATTATCTTCACATGAAAAATTACATTATAATTATTTATTTTATTAAAAAGTTTCAGAGTGAGTGTACGTACTTAAATAAATACACAGGTACAGTTTTAATATATACAGTTGCGCGACGAATGTACTTGTGCAGAGCAAAGATGGGGACTCTTTTGTATTCGAATTTTTTACAATAAATTAATGCAATCTTATATTTAAATTATTTTTCTTTATAGCTTTGGTAAAGTCTGTAATATGCTTCTCAGTAGAATATAATACAATCTGATGATATCTAATGTTGCTAAATAATTGAGTTCCGACAAAGTTGCGCAAAATCGAGTACAATTGTTCCAAAGTGGTTCCAAACATTGTTTTTTAGGGATCCAAATTTTCTACCCGTTACATTTATCCAATGCTGGTTATTAGGATCCTTTGGAAACCTAAAATAAATACATAATATAAATTAGTACTAAATTACTTATTTAGTACTACACCTACTCCTTGAAATTAAGTATTTACACCTGAAACTACTTTAATTACGTACTCAAGATCAAGACTTATCGAAAAATTTATCTTATACTTTCACAACACTATCTCGCTGCGAACGAACTCGACAGAACATCGTGACGTCATCGCATTCTGTAGGACAGAATACATTGCGCACGAACTATGTGTTCACGTGGATTACTTGCGTACTTTACCGGCAATGTATATTTTTCGTGCAGCTCTTCGCACCACCGCAGTCCGAAAGCGACTAAAAGTATGCACGCGTGATTTCAGTTGAAGTATGATTGTTTAATCATACTTGTTGGCGCGCCTGTCACGCCCACATTTCCATTCTATCTCCTTTATCTGTTCTGTGATTATTACGCATGTTTTTACGTTTACCGTGATAAATATTATGCATTTCACGGTCTTATTTGCCTGTGTATCAAAAGTGCATCAAAGTGTTTAGGTTCGTTCGTTAGTTCTGTTACTAAAGTTGAAAGGTTTGCTGCTGATAGTAAATTTATTAAATTGTTTTTAAATGCAACTCATTGGTTACACAACTTTACTTCCAATGAATGCATTGCGTTGACTTTATTGTGCTGTAGTGTCTAGATATCAATGTCCTTTATTTTCATTCCGTTATTCTGTCGTGTAATAATATATAGCGGTATTGTATTGATGTATATTTCACTAGTGGACGCCCGCAGCTTCGCTCGCGTGGAATTAGATATAACAATAGTTTTGTTTACATTTTTGAAATCGGTCCAGTAGTTTTTGTGTGAAAACATTACAAACAAATCTTTCCTCTTTAATATTAGTTAGTATAGATAGATGATTCCGTGGTGCGGAAGTGATAGACCGTGAGTAGTAATACTAGTAGTGGCCGAACACGGAACTTATATAGGTATTTTTGAGAACATTATTTCATTATGGGTGGTCTGGCTGGTCTTTTATTTAATTGTGTGCACACAGGTGCATACAATAAAATAAAAGGCTTACGATCTGTTGTGCAAAAGTAATTTTGTGCTGCAGCCAATTCCTAGGCTTAAATTGTAAAGCTTGTGTCTATTGTGTATATGTGAATAAAGTTTTTCTTTCTTTCTTTCTTTACCGCGGGAATGTTAGTGTGTAAGTGAGTGATTTATTTATTTTAAGGTTTCTTATTGTATTGTTAACAGGTGATGCTGGGCGGGGCGGTGGGAGCGGGCGCGCCGGGCGAGGGCGACCTGCTCACCGTCACCGTCGTGCGGGACGAGCACGGCTACGGGATGAAGGTGTCGGGTGAGTGGCGCCACCATCCGCCATCCGCCGTCCGCCGTCCGCCATCCGCCATCCGCCATCCGCATCGGAGCGGAGCGGAGTCGAGTATGCTCTAGACCAGGGGTCCAAATCTTTTATTTTTTGCGCCCGACAAATAAAATCGGCTACCTTCCGGGATCGACGGGGGAGGTAGTGAATGGTCATGCATTCCAGCGCCCCGATTGCGCTCGATATGTGGGACTCACGAAGATAAGCCAACGTCGGTTTGCAGCTTTACGCTGGATTTCAATAACCTATCTAAGGATAGATTTCTAAGCTCAAGTGGCTCCCAATTCGCCTTCGCCGGAATGTTCATATCTTATCTCTTCTTTACTGCGTGCTATTTAGTCCTATTTCTCCCCCTTACCTAAAGAACCAATTCAATTTTCTCCATCAATCTCATGATCGTCCACTACGTTCATTACAAAATCTCACACTAAATATCCCACTACATTCTTCTTCTTTCTATGCAAAATCCTTCTCTATCACTGCTGCCAAACTCTGGAATTCTCTTCCTGTATGCATCCGTCAAGCTACTTCTTTGAACTCCTTTAAACACCAACTTAAACTTCACTACCTTGCATCCTTAACCTAACTCTGTTGTTCCCTATTTCCTATTGTTCTTTCCATTACGGTATTTCGCTATCATATGTAGTTATAGTTATGTTGATGTATTTTTATGTATGTAGTTATATAAGTGTAATATTGTTCATTCTTTTCCTTACGTAATTGTGCACCCTACCTTTAAACATATTATAATTATTAATGTCATAATCCTTGCAATGTGGTTGCCTGGAAGAGATCGCTGCTTAGCGATAAGGCCGCCCATTGTACCTTAGACCTACTAAGATTAATAATATTATTTCTGTATTGTTTATTGTTTCTATGTGTGCAATAAAGTGTTAAATAAATAAATAAATAAAAAATAGATTTCGCTATCGGAGATAGAAGTTCGACACATTTTATTATGGAACTAATGCCAAATTTCTATCTCCGATAGCCAAATCTATCCGTAGATAGATTATTGAAATCCAGCGTTAGGCTTTCGCCTTTGAAGCTTTCGTCGGAGACGACCTCTCCTGGGTGAGGGACATGCGCATCGAAGTCGCAAGTCGGAAGTTGTCGGTCATATATGAGTGTACCAGGCTCACTACCAACCGAGATAAGTGGCGATTCCTCGTGAGGTGCATCACATCTGCTCTCAGCAATGATACCACATGATGACCACGACCGCTCTGACAAGAGTGATACGGCAAAGAAGAAGCAGCAAAATCCCTAAGCGGTGATGGGCCCGAGACTGAAACTTGATCTCTCATTCGATTGGGTCATGGGTCAAAATCCAGCGGAACGTATGAATGACATGTTGTGTGTTCTAAGAAATTAAATATCATCTGCTGTAACGGTGATGGAAAAATCTTTTGAGGAAACCTGCATAAAGTTCTCGAAGACATGTGAAGTTTGCCAATCCGTACTTGTGGAGGAACGTGGAAAACGGTGATGATGATGACTACATTATCCTTGTCATAAGTGGGTTATGTTATATACGCGTGTTTATCCATTGAAAGTACGAGCCATTTCATGCTAAGGGACATGGTTAAAATTATGTTCTAATTAGCATCAAGTTTCTAAATTCGATACCATTAAAATGTCATGCAAACGGATTTTTTGTAGGCATCAAAATTCTTCAAATGCCAGTATTTATACGTAAAACTTGAAGCACTTAAATATCAAGGATGCTGAGAATTTATTGTAATGTAGGTGGCAATAAGGTCAACATAGATATCTGTCTGTGATTATAATAATATGGCGTTGTCCTGATGAATATTAATTCGGTCCACCTCGCTTGCATATTCTCGCATCAATGATTATCACCCTCTAGGCTATTTTCGTCTCAGTAGCGCAGGTATCATCCCTTCACGGCACTATTATAATGATCCAACAGTGTCTAACAGAATTGCGGATGAGGCGTTTGGTTAGATGTGAGTTTGGTTGAAAAACGAAGGCAATGTCAATGAAGAAATATCTGTCTTACTTGGATAAAGCTCGGGTGCATTCCGATAACACTTCGAATAATGGTAAGTGAATTTGTAAGCATGAAAAGCTCTGTGAGATTCACTCACAGCACTGTTTAATTTATTGGGCCAGAAATCCAAAAGTGAAGCAGTTGCATCTGTAAAGATTGGGAGCAGTGGAAAACACGGATAGCCTTAAAGAAAAAATGGTGATTCTGCGGGTAGTATAATAATCGAGTCTGATTTCTGGAATCCTACTACTGAATTGATAATCGTAGTTTATGTAAGTAGGTACCCGTACATAGAAAGTGATGACCCCAACGTCCTGTTATTTCTACCACATTCTACTATCGTCTTCTATGAGGAATCATTAGAAAGGGTTGAAGGTCAAATTCCGTTGGTGTTATTCTACTAAGTAATCAATACGTCTAATATCATTCCTTCTAACATTCCAGGTGACAATCCAGTGTACGTGCAGTCTGTGAAGGAGCACGGGGCGGCGTGGCGCGCGGGGCTGCGCTCCGGCGACCGCATCCTGCGCGTGGACGCCGTGCCCGTGCACCACCACACGCACCAGCAGGTGGTGCACATGATCCGAGGTGACCATTCCATGTCGCTACAGCAACATCTCCACCCTCGTGTCTCCGCTAGGAGATTACTGCAGTCTGTGAAGGAGCACGGGGCGGCGTGGCGCGCGGGGCTGCGCTCCGGCGACCGCATCCTGCGCGTGGACGCCGTGCCCGTGCACCACCACACGCACCAGCAGGTGGTGCACATGATCCGAGGTGACCATTCCATGTCGCTACAGCCAACGCTCCACCCCCGTGTCTCCCTCGTGTGAAGGAACACTGGGTCCTAACTAAGTTTGTTGGCTTGTCCAACGAATCGTTGGCGTTATAGCTACAATAGATCTCCTTAGGTCGCAGTGACTTATGGGCATTATGGCCCACACCCCCTTCCTACAAATAATAATAAGTGTTTAATAGCTCTTACATGAGACCAGTGGGCCTGAGTGGAACTTTGTTTGAGCGTACATTATCGATTTTATAAGTTACGTGCGAATTCTTTAATGACCGTTCCACAAACGTTCCAAAACTATTCACGCTGCGAAAATTGTTCAACAGTTGCAAAAATTTGCGACTATTTCACACTAGAGTAAGAGCGTTTTTTTTTCGCGAAGAAGAAAGAAGATCATCACAAATTACATGCTGCATTGCATTCTGTTGTCAAATTTATGGGTTTCTTTGTCTTTATAGTAAAGTAGTCCTAAAAGTAGTAGTCCTAAAAGTAAAACATAGCACTAAAAAACTTAAATAAAACGATTTACTTTTATACTGATTCTGTATTTAGCCTATTGCAGCATGGGTTATGCAAACGCAAGTAAAATTTTATAGACCGTTAAAAAGATTTCATCAAATCATTGAATGGCTATACGAGTTACTCTAAAACAAAGGACCATTACTGTTGGTTGTTTACCTCTATGCAAACTTGGATCACTTCCTCATGTAGTATTTGTTTGCTGGGTATTAGTAAATGTTAGTCTTAGATAGTTAAAGTAATGTACTAGTAATGGATTTGTAGTGGGCCAACATTCAGTATCACTCATTGTTGCTGCGCTATCGTTCAGTAGCTTGGTTTTGCATCAAATAATCAGCGTCATCGTATCGCCATTTGATTTACATTTATTAATTTAATGTTAAATATAATATAATAATATAGCGCTGTCAGCCCAGTGGATAAGCCGACAACTGTTTGGAAGTCACCTGCTGCATTACCAATCCGAAACCGGAGCTTTCAGAAAAAGCCGACAGTTAATTGGAACTTACCTGCTGCATAACCTTGTCTTCCTGATGTAGTTAGCTACTTATCTTCTGAACTCCTATCTCCATCCATCGTTCAGCTTATGTTGGACAAATCAAAAGTTTGACCTTTACAGTAAGGAAACTACGAAGATATGATTGATAGTCTGCAGTCGATAGACATGATAACAGACTTGCCAGACTAATGGTGGGGTAGGGCACAGGAAAACCAGCAGTAATATAAATGTAAAGTTAATGGATTGCGATTTGTTGAATCACAGCCTATGTTCGATAATGATGGCGTTAGCCGACGTTACAACTGCGTAGGTAGGTTTGTGTAATCTTTTTTTCACATAACTTAGTTCTTCTAGCTTGCCATCTAGTCGAGAACGTTTAAAAAAGCTAATATGACCAACGAAAGTAGAAAGTCGTAGTATGTTGATTTGAGGATTATTCAAAAGAACATTTGTAGGACAGTACGTTGAGATACATAGTTGTTGGAAATTCGAAATTTGAACGAAGGAATGGAATACAGTAATAGGTTGGTTTGGGAAAGCAGCGTGGTTCTCGAACAAAACTGTGCTGTTAAAAACAATCACTAAAGTGTAACTTAAAATAGAGAATTTCGTGAGAAGAATCATTATTTGGGCAGATATGGTTTTATCGTAAAAAAAAATTCACAACAAAAGAATTCGTAGTAGAGTCCACAGACGATTGATTAATACAAATTATTAATAAGAAGTGAATACATCACAGAAGAACACAAGCGTCTTATTCAAGGCTCTAACACTTCTACTACTTTTCTACTCCTCTTTTTAAGTGCTCCACGTAGCAACGTAGAATAACCTCAACCATCTATCTATTCGATGTGGGTGATAATGTTTTGTGTCTAATGAGGTATTCTCTTTTTATTCCAGCCAATCCATCAACGGTGTTGACGGTACAGCAGAACAGCTCGCGACACAAGACGCCCATCACCGCGCCCGTGCCAGTCAATGTGAGTAGAACATCCATCCATCCATCCATCCATCCATCCATCCATCCATCCATCCATCCATCCATCCATACCATCCATCAGTCTTTTGAGGTCCACCACTGGACATATGACTCTTCTAAACGACACCACTTCGACCGGTCCTGTGCCTTCTGAATCCATCCGTTTCCCGCGGTCTTTTCAGGTTATCTGTCCTTGTCAAGTCTAACACAGAGTACAATAGGCAACATGGTAATTTAGTCAGAGTACAGGAAAACACGTCTGTTGGTCTGACGACTTGGTTAGCATGCTGTATGTATACTGTAGTAGCGTCCATAGCCAAATTGCGCGCTTCGATTCAATGTGATCGAAATGGTTAAGCAACGACGGGCGCGGTCGGTTTGTGGATGGGTGACCGCTAGTTGCAAAACTCCAAGGACGCTACCGTGCTTCGGAGGGCACGTAAAACCTGGTCCCGGTTGTTTTCAATAGTGGAAACAATCGTTAAGCCTTGTCGAAGACCTTCGGGTGGCTTGAGAACATTCGACATTGGGTTGGCCACTAACCCCTACACCAATCCGCATTGGAGCAGCGTGGTGGAGTATGCTCTAGACCACCTGTGTCTGTGGGGGAGACCCGTGCCCAGTGCGACGCGTGCCCAGTGCGACGTCTATGGGTCGCAGCGATACTGTAGCCATGCGCCGAGCCCGTGACAGGTCCGTTATTTTATTGATATCAGATAGCAAACGAGTACGCAACACCATCTGCCGCCCGTGAAAAGTAACAGAACCTCAAGACTAATAAGAGTACGTTCAAAGTTATTTAAAGATCTGAACTTGTTTGACCTTTAGGGACCAAGGCGGTCGCCTGTAGACGAGTGTAATAGGAAACCACACATTTTCAACCGAAACCAATTAATTTGGCGCGGTAGTGTGAATAGCATGGATGAAACAATTACGTTAACAAATACGTCTGCAACATACCATAAATGTTCTACTGCTATGTTACCAATCGTTAATAAGTATAGGTTACCATTGTTTTATGTTTATACTCGTATGTGTTGCAGAAACTGTTATGCGAAATAAACTATTCTATTAATTCTGATTGCATTTCGCTGCGACCCATAGACGTCCCACTGCTGGGCACGGGTCTCCCCCACAGACATAGCTGCGGGAGGTCTAGAGCATACTCCACCACGCTGCTCCAATGCGGATTGGTGGAGATACCATTTTGCATTGCATTGATTGCTTTTACCTAACTTAAATTAACGAAATTAACATTATAACATACACTTATTATTACTACATATTCATCTCGCGTAGTAATATTTTGTGGCAATTGGATATAGTCATCTAAAAATCTATACTTTAAATTGTATGATGTATGTACGTAGATACGTAGGCTGCACTGAAAATCAGCGCTGTTGGTTTTTTTTTTTTCAATTATATAATTTTTATCAATACTAGATTATTATTTTGTAGGGTAGCTAGCTCTGTGTGTCATCTTTGTTGCAGTCATGCAGTACAAATAATTATCTTTCTTGCTTTCTTTCTTTCTTTCTTTCTTTCTTTCTTTCTTTCTTTCTTTCTTTCTTTCTTTCTTTCTTTCTTTCTTTCTTTCTTTCTTTCTTTCTTTCTTTCTTTCTTTCTTTCTTTCTTTCTTTCTTTCTTATTTGATTGACATTGACATTTCAGTAATATTGAAGTCAGTCGAACCTGTGACCATTACTTGGTTCTCCCTCCGAAGCAAACGGCCATTACCTATGATCCATGCACACATTTTGTTGAACAAAGAACTGTCGTCACAACAGCCTTGTACAATTGAAAACGCACCTGTGCAAATGAATTTCATTATTTAAGGTCACTTGTCATATCACATGCACACGGCTTAAGACAAGTAACATTGTTATGTCTGAAGTGTCTCTAATAATAATTATACCGTTAAAAAATATTTTTTTAAAAAAAGCTTTTTAAAACTTTTTTTTTATTTTCATGCATTGTCATCGGAACCAAATATGTGTGCCAAATTTCAGCTCGATAGCTTCAGTGGAAGTGGGTGAAATATTGATTGCAAGATTCCAGGACATACATACATACGAGTGAAGTTAAATAAAAGCTTTTAATTTGCCATCGCTGCGACCCATATACGTCCCACTGCTGGGCACGAGTCTCCCCCACAGACACAGCTGCGGGAGGTCTAGAGCAAACTCCACCACGTTGCTCCAATGCGGATTGGTGGAGGTGTTAGTGGCCAACCCAGTGTCGAATGTTCTCGAGACACCCGAAGGTCTTTGACAAGGCTTAACGACTGTTTTCAGCATTGAAAACAACTGGGACGACCGTGCCCTCCGAAGCACGGTAGCGTCCATGAAATTTTGCCACTAGCGGTCACCCATCCACAAACCGACCGTGACCGTCGTTGCTTAACTCTTTTGATCACAATGAATCGACACTATGGCTATGGACGCTACTCTATTACCTCTGTAACAACCCAAAATGAATGAACCATCATTGCTTAAATGAATATGTATCTGATTTATATATATTTGAAATGAATATTTATCTGATTCCTTATTCAACATTTCGCAAATTCAACATAGTGGTCCTGAAGGCCTTGCACGGCTCGGAATCGAATCCTGGTACTCAAACACTTGAAAGAAAGATGAATATAGAATTTTCACTTTACCCATTAGCTATGTCGTAATAGATTTGACCTTTTCGTAATGATAACATGAATTTGAGCAATTTGTTAATTTTGTTCATGGCTAGTGTAGTACACACAAGCTAGCAATTTAGTCCTCAATTATCCTGTTTAGTTTTAGTTTCATGGGATATTTTATCCTAGTAACAGTGTGTGATGAGTTGTTGTCTATTTTAAATCATTAATTTATTGACTGTGTTTCTCAATGTTAAATTTACTTAGCAATAGAAAATGTGGAAGAAAAGTGTTAAAACTCGCAAGGTAAAATGGGCCGTTCTTACAAAATGTGATTTTATGACTGACGGTGATCTTGGTTTAAAGAAATTAAATGTCTCTTGCTGTAACGGTGAAGGACACATCGTGAGGAAGCCTGCATGCCTGAGAGTTCTTCATAATGTTCTCGAAGGCATGTGAAGTATGCCAATCCGCACTTGGCCAGCGTGGTGGACTAATGCCTAATCCCTCCCATTCTGAGAGGAGACCCGTGCCCAACAGTGGGACAAAGAAAGGGTTGTGGTGGGGATTTAGATATGAGACTAACTGCACTAACACTACAAACTACAAATTACTACTGTTGGAATCGATGCATCAGTAATCACACTGAGCAGCGTGGTACGTGATTGCAATGGGACGCTATGGGCTGTAGCTTATAGTGTAGCTTACTGTAGCTTACTGTAGCTATGGGCTGTAGCTTATAGTGTAGCTTACTGTAGCTTACTGTAGCTATGGGCTGTAGCTTATAGTGTAGCTTACTGTAGCTATGGGCTGTAGCTTAGGTGATTGTTTATCGTTGTCCCTAACTTTGGTTCTACCACATTCCCCAGTCGGAGAAGCAGCGCCAGCTGGAGGTGTCCAAGGTGCACACCGTGCGGCTGATGCTGGAGAAGGAACAGAAGTACATCAGGGATCTAAGGAGTGAGTATCAGACACTTGTCTATATATATAAAAGGAGAAGGTGACTGACTGACTGACTGACTGACTGACTGACTGACATATCAACGCAGGGCCTAAACCATAAGGGCTAGAAACTTGAAATTTTGCACAGGGGTTCCTTTTATAACGTAGGGGAGCACTAAGAAAGGATTTTTGAAAATTCATCCCCTAAGGGGGTAAAACGGGGGTGCAAAGTTAGTATGAAAATTTGCCGTTTTTGAAGTCGTTAGACGGGTAGACGTCGTTAATGGGTCTAATTCTACGCGAGCGAAGCTGCGGGCGTCCACTATCTTCTATATAATAAAAATGAATCGCAAAATGTGTTGGTAAGCGCATAACTCAACAACGCCTGGACCGATTTGGCCAATTCTTTTTTTTAAATGTTCGTTGAAGTTCAAGGATGGTTTTTACTTAAAGAAAGGTTAGAAAAATTTGAAAATTCTTCCCCTAAGGGGGTAAAACGGGGGTGCAAAGTTAGTATGAAGCTTTGCGGTTTTTGAAGTTAGTGAATGTGTAACGCGAGCGAAGCACTAGTCTATTTATAAGTACATACTCGTACTAGGTTGTTTTCAATGGTGGAAACAGTCGTTAAGCCTTGTCGAAGACCTTCGGGTGGCTTGAGAACATTCGACAGTGGGTTGGCCACTAACCCCTCCACCAATCCGCATTTGAGCAGCGTGGTGGAGTATGCTCTAGAAGTCTAGACCTCCCGCAGCAGTGTCTGTGGGGGAGACCCGTGCCCAGCAGTGGGACGTCTATGGGTCGCAGTGAAGTACATACTCGTACCACAATCATTTTGGGTTGAGAACATTGGTTGCGGAGTGAGTTGGAAGCTTACCACTCATGGAGACAGGTACCCAAGGTGATTAGTGATATTTTTTTTTAATTCCTTATTTGTGGGCTTAACCACGAATGATTATGTCGCCCAAATAAAATCTGTCCACACTATACAAGCAAAATCACAATACAACAACAAAAACAAATACATATTAATTCAAGTATTGTGGTTTTCGAATGCTTCGGCCACAAATCACGGCAACTAAAATTACCACAATTTGTGGAGGAAGCAGTGGAAAATAAAACAAATCATTGGAGTTGATCCGAGAATGCAATTAAATAATGCTTAATTAACAATTTTACGTTATTAGAATGAGGGCTAGATAAAATTATGTTAAGATCACTAATATTTTTTAGGATATTAGTATCCTCAACAGTGAGGCAGGCCGCGTTCCGGACACACCCCAGCAGATTAGTGATTTATTGAACGGAAAATATTTAACATCATTTAACAGTATGACAGTTATTGTAAACATATGAGTCACTCCGGCTTGTATGACCAAAGTTATGCAAAAATATTTTTCAATGAAAATTTTAGGACCTTCGCAATTAATGTGTCGTGGCGAGTCTGCCAACCTTAATAGGCATGATGACAGATTTTGAAATTGCCTTCTGTAATGTAGATAAACATCCAATATTTCGAAATTGAGTTTTAACGCAAATTATTTCAGTTTTGTGTCATGGCGTCACGCCTAGATATTATAACAGATGATGCCGTTGTATATATAACAGAAGCCCAAGCGACAGGTGAATGTTATTGAGGCGTGACGTCAACCGCTCTGATTGGCGTATCAGTTAACATGGCCGATTGCTGTATTTTATACTTTTATTTTTTTTAGGAATTATTCAGCATACTTGTTCCTCTAAAACCATTTATTCTTTATTTTTTTTATTACTGTCTCATGCCTATTGTAATTAATTAAATTTCCAGATGAGCTCCTCAAAGTGCCGGATGTCAGGAAGCAAGCGCAGTTGGACTCGGCGGAAACGCGCTGCGCCATTCTCCAACACGAGATCGACACCATCATGGCTGGACAGGTGACATGCACCTTATCTCCTACAGAATAGAGTTCAATTTAGGCTCAGAGGTTACGGTGATATTTTGTATAGATACACTTTGCCATGTAGTTACCATCAATTGCATATCAAGTTAGTCGTAGGTCGTTGCTCTTATTGTCACTCACATTTATTCAAATTTTTTACGTCTGTTTTGCAGCAATTTTTTTTTATTGCCTGCTATTTTTTTTTTATATCTATTGTGTATTTTTAAGATGCATTTCTTTTAATATGGTCTGCAGTTGCGACTCAGAAAGTTTTATTTAGTTTTATCAAGTTTCGTATGATGATCATATTATCTAAATTTAAATACTAATTAAAAAAGTCTTGTAAGTACATACATATTTATTTTTTTCTGAGCTGCAATTGATTTGAGGCGAAAGTGAATTGTGAAAAACATTAGCAAAACATGTGTTAACCATGTAACGAATAATGAACTAACATGTGTTTCACCGGGACATGTATGGACATGTCGGGACATGTCGGGATTGACATGAACATGTTCGCTCCATGTTTAGTGATGTCTGCTTCTATGCATGCTTGTTTTATTATATATTACATACATGTGCGTTTCTAATGAGGGGTTCATGTTGGGGGTGCTTACATTGGCTTTTGAAGCATTTTGGGAACGGACTTTTAACGATAAATATTTATTGTAAAATTAAAATTAAGGTCTGAACAATGACGATTTATGTTTCGACTTGGAGTTGTGGACTTGAATAGTTTAAAAATTATTTGTAATCATAGTAGTCTAGCATAGTAACTTGTCTGTGTTTATGTTTTATGAAATCATAAATTTATGGTATAATACCTACATTTAATGGGGGAAAATTAGTTGATTTCTGCATCATTATCTCTATTCTATAATTTACATTTTTTAAATATTGTATGTCTCCCAAATATTATAAAAAAAAATGTAATGTTCCTTTACATGTTTAGTGTTTGTTCTGTTATAGATGTATGTAATATGTATAATTCTAAAGATTCCCATTGCTTGTATGGTCAACGTAAAACATCACTGGTTTTATATCAAGTGTAATTCCTCAGTATTCAATCCCTTGAGTATTCGTTCATCAAATTTCTGGCAAACAAGGATGCATAGTATCAGGTGTTTTGTCTAAGTGAATGTTTAAAATTGTATGTCAAAATACTGATAATAATTGATTTTCGCCTTGCAATATTTATGTCTATTATATCTCAGATTTCTTCATACTTTTTTCTGTACATCTAGTCCAAATGCAGATCAATTAAAATAGTATTTGTGAAATCTCAAAATTGGCAAAATTAGACCTTTTTTATTATGTAGGTATGCTTGAGCCTATACAGAGATTCCTGCATATAATAGAAGTTGATATATTATGAAATGATGATTTTCAGTGTCAAGCTGCTGAAAAAATGCATTATTCTTTTTTTTATTATCTTAGTTTTTTGCATTTTTGGAATGATTTTTCTTTTGTTATTGAGTCGATAAACAAGGACAGAGAACGATATTAAGATCAGTTCGCTATTTCAGCATGATACCAGAATTTTATTAGGTTATTACAAACGTTTTACAACTATCTCGTCATATGAAACCCAGCAAGTATCACAGCAAACTTCCGCACCCAAACTTACCTAAAACACGCGTAGTTAGTCCAAAGTTGATCACCCAACACCCTTACCGTAGCCGGAGCCGCCGTCCACGCCGCGGCTGTCCGCGCGCGTCAAGTCCAACCTGGACAGGCTGGCGACTGGCTCCCCGCAGCCGGCCAACACGGGCTTCCTCAGCGGCCTGCCGCGCTCGCTCAGCAACCTAACCGGCCAATCACTCCGCAATCTCCGCCAAGCACGCCAGACTAAGCTGCAGCAGGAGAACCAGCCGCCTCTGGTGCGGCAGAACTCGGACGAGAGCGATAACAAGCGGCGGGACCATCGGCACAACAACACGGTGCCGATGGTCCCGACCACGTGTCTGGACAACACGCCGCCGCCGCTGCCGCCCAGGTCGATCGAACGACCGAAACGGAATCCTCTCAGTCCCACCATTGGACCTGGGCCTATCAATCCGTTAGCCAAGCCCAAGCCGTCGGTGTCGCAGCACAAGCAGTACAACAAGCCGCATCCGATGCACCAGTCGATGCCGAGCTACCGGGAGGAGGGGAAGCTGAGGCGGTCCTCGCACTCCCTGGACGGAGCCCTGGACGGAGCCCTGGACGGGCCTCAGCCCAACTCGATAGCGCTGCAGATGAGCTATCCGCTGGTCAACGCGCCGCCGCCCCCCCTACAGGTAAGCTCCGTCATTTATGGAAAACAACTCGCAGGACAATGTTCTCTCGCCTTTAGACCCAAAATAAAAAATAAAGTCACGTATCCATAGACGGTGACCACTTACCATCAGGTAGCCCGTATGTCTGTTTGTCCGTCTATATAATGAAAAAAAAAAACAACCTCTCTAACAATATTAAGCGAGCATTGCATTTTCACGTAGGGTGTGCAAAAAAATTAAATCATTTGCAAGATAAGGTACTATGTTAGATCTTAATAATATTTACGAGTGAATCGTAGCTCTTTTGCCGTGCAAATTAATCGTTACTAAGTAAATACTATGCAGTGATGCAGTAAAGAAAAATTCCGTAAAGATTCTTTAAGTTTCAATTTTAATCGTGAAAGTATAGTCACGGTAAGTTGACTATGTCGATAACTTTTGTTGGAGCGCTAGTAATCGAACACAATATATTTATTAACAATTGGGTCCCATGAAAGGAACGACCTGATGTACCATCAATGCATATGCCATAAGAAAGAAGGTAAAAACGGTTTTAAAATGCAGCCCTAATCAAATAGTGAGCAAGTAATCCTACTCTTTCTTCATACTTTCTATTCAATTACAAATTATAAGATCTTCAGTTAACGCGACTTGGTGCATACTCTTGACTCTATAGACTCCCAACTTGCAATATGTTAAAAATGCGTTGTAAAACTAACGTTTTCCCGTCAAAAGCAGCATGGGATTTGACTACGACCAGTTGATCAATTTGTGAAAATAATTGGGTAATTATTTCAATCAGCCATTGGGTAAATATACACATCATTTTGCTAACTCAGCTCAGATACTCTGTAATATTTCGACGTAAGTATACCAGATTTTTTATTTTTCATTACGAATGATTGGTTTTACAATTTCTTACATTTAAGTTTTGCATTCATTGGTTTTAAATTAAAAATTTATATTGCATAAGCTTGTTGGATTTTCCATTTATTTCCTATTTAAAGCTTATAATATTTGTGCGATAATGCCACATAAAATATTAAAATGACAGTTTTTTTTTCACATACTCAGGTATGTCTATAAAAATTAAAATTATGTCGATGATACTAATTAAAAGCTACAGGGAGATAAGACAAAAAATACCAGAATCGTAATGACTCAAATTCAACATCATAGCCAAAGTACAAAATTCAAAATTTATGGTGTTCATAATTCGCATGAATATTATAATTAAAAGCACATCATTCACTAGCAAAATTCATCATTTAAGAATACTGTTCTTTCCAATTATCTGGCACGTAAAAAGTTTAAATTATATGGCACAGTTTTTATATTATTAGGTAGTTTTTATCGATTCAGGATTCATACAAGTAAAATTACTGTATAGCTGTGTATGTATTATGTGATTGTCCCGCCAATTGTATTGCCTCCGTGAAGTGACTTGCTAACACGCTGCCGTGACTAATACTATATATGCTTATTGTGAAAATATTGGCATTGTATAACGGTTTGAAAGGTGTGCGAGACATATGTTATAGCAGTTTTATCTGAAGACGATACTGGCTTTAAACTTTAGCCTTGCAAAAGTTTTCAAACAGTTGAGGTATCCAATAAACCAGGAATTATATCAATCAAAATTTCCTAGAAACTGATTCTTTCCGTTTTAATTCTGTCGTCAAAGTATAGAATTGAAAATTGAAACTTGATGCTAGGTGGAGTTTGTCTTCTCTATGTTTCTGTGACACTTTATTACCATCTCAAGCAGCATTCTATATTAATATGATACGATGTACAGACGGACAATCGTACGGGCGTGCCGGTGCTGCACGTGCGGAGTCAGTCTTCGCCAGAACATCTCGACCACGAGCTGGTGAGAGGTGAGTACATACACTAGCTACCCATAGACGGCCCACTGTTGGGCACACTAGCTACCTCCGATAGACGTCCCACTGTTCGGCACACTAGCTACCACCCATAGACGTCCCACTGGTGGGCACTGACACAGCTGCGGGTTCAGAGCACATACCATCACGCTGCTCCAATGCGGTTTCGAATGATCTCTACTCAACCGAAGTTCTTCGACAAGGCTTCGCTTCGCTGCGACCCATAGACCCCCCACCTGCCTCTCCTGCGGTGGGAGCCTGCGCTCTTCTCTATTATAATACTCTATGTCCGCGGTGCGGCATTCACTCTAACAATTTTGTCTACTCAAAGAGACTGAACGGTTTCTTTCATAGGCTTCTTGTCATTCCCTCTAATTCGTGTAATGAAAATTGTAATTTTGTACTATTTCGAGTATAAAAGTATTTTGAAGCAACCAGCTTTAATTTTGTGGTTTGTATAAAGTACTAGAGGACGCCCCCGCAGCTTCGCTCGCGTTACACATTCACTGATTTCAAAAACGGCAAAGCTTCATACTAACTTTGCACCCCCGTTTTACCCCCTTAGGGGATGAATTTTCAAATTTTTGGCCAAATTGGTCCAGGCGTTGTTGAGTTATGCGCTTACCAACACATTTTGCGATTCATTTTTATATAATAGATTAGACAGCCCATCTGTCTAATACTTTATCATAGTTTTTCATCTTTATCTATATTTTTTTTATTTATTTATTTATTTGATCAAGGTTCACCAACACAGGATACACATAATATTTCTAAAGATAAAATCGTGTTCCTGCAAATTACAGGTGAAGGGAATTACAGATCTTATTATCTTATTTTGTACTGACATCTTATTTGTATTAACATTATTAAGTTTTTATACTACATATAATATTACAAGACAAACTTTGTGAGAAATAATGAGAAACGTAATGTAAAAGTATATTAATGTATTGATAGTTTTTCTATAAGTGAAAGATGTAAATACTTGACATTGACAACAATATAAAAAATATAAAAGAGATACATTCTCTGTACAAACATTGATACAAATGTTAACATGTATCGTTGCAGGCATGACTGGGTCGAGTGCGGGGGGCGCGGGGGGCGCGGGGGGCGAGCGCGGCACCCCCCCGCCCGGCACGCCGCCGCCGCCGTACGCGCACAACACGCAGGTATACCCTCCGGCAGCAAAAAATTTAACTTTTTTTTCATACTAGGCCATCTGACCCCAAAGTAGGCGCGAGCCTGTGTTATGGGTGTCAGAGACTGATGAAACTTCATTGATAATTTTAAATACATACTTACCTGCGCTGCGACCCATAGACGTCCCACTGTTGGGCACGGGTCTCCTCTCAGAATGGGAGGGATTAGGCCTTAGTCCACCACGCTGGCCAAGTGCGGATTGGCAAACTTCACATACCTTCGAGAACGTTATGATGAACTCTCAGGCATGCAGGTTTCCTCACGATATGTCCTTCACCGTTATAGCAAGTGACATTTAATTTCTTAAATCGCACATAACTTAGAAAAGTCATTGGTGTGTGCCGCTGGGGCTTGAACCCGGACCGCTCGAGTGAGAGGCGAGTTCCACTGGGCTGTCACCGCTTTATACATACATAGATATTTTTAAATACATATTTAAATAGATAATATTAACATCCAGACACAGAACAAATACAAGTGTTCGTCACACGAATGTTTGTCCTGAGTGGGATTCGAAACCACGACCCCTGGCGCAACAGGCAGGGTCACTCCCGATTGCGCCAACGGGCCGGTCAAATTCATTGTTTCATGGAATTAAAAAGCTATTTTATTTTATGTATTTAATGTATACTACTTATTTTATTTTATATTTTTATTTATTTAACTTTATTGACACCTCTAAAGAGATATACAATGGGCGGACTTAATGCCTTATTTTCATATTCATTGTACCTTGTGTGAGTGTTTAAGCTTTATTTTATTAAACTCTACAAAGCATTTATAGGGCTGTGTCTGTTCCAGCCGTGCGCCGACCCTCAGCGAGCGATAATATCTATGGAGGAGGACGATTCTCCCGCATCGGTTAGTGAACAAAATGTCCAAGGAAATTTGTTGCCTCAACCTGTTACTAACACCCAACTAGCAGGACTAACTGTCATTAACATTCCTCGTGCCCACTAACGAACTGACCAGCTAATGTTCTTATTAACTTTTCCGGTAACTGGACTAACCATCCTAGTCCCTCGCTGCGACCCATAGACGTCCCACTGCTGGGCACGGGTCTCCCACAGACATAGCTGCGGGAGGTCTAGAGCATACTCCACCACGCTGCTCCAATGCGGATTGGTGGAGGGGTTTGTGGCCAACCCAGTGTCGAATGTTCTCAAGCCACCCGAAGGTCTTCGACAAGGCTTAACGGCTGTTTTCAGCATTGAAAACAACCGGGACTGACTTTACTTGCCCTCCTCATAGCTTTACATGCCCTCCGAAGCACGGTAGCGTACCTACATGATTTTTTTTATTAACTAGCAGGACTAAATATCCCTAATAGTACCAGCTAATGTTCCTATTAACTTTTCTGGTAACTGGACTAACCATCCTAGTCCCTATTCTTGTTCAAAGTCAGTCATGACAGTTGTCATGGACGGCAGCGGGTAGGTGGTGCTGCAAGCTTGTCTGCTATCTTATATCCCTAATAAAACCTTAACCTCAATTAAATCTGAACATTATACCTTATTATCGGCTGACTGGGCCTAAATACGTGTATGTGACATCCTTGCATGGACCAAAGATGAGTCACGTCACCAGTCCAACTCAAATTTTGAAGACTACAGTTTGGATTTCCAGTCACTGTTTTTTTATAATATAGAAGGACAAACAGACATACGGGCTATCTAATGGTAAGTGGTCACCGTCGTCTATGGACACGTGCGACACCAGGGGTATCATAGGTGCGTTGCCTGCCTTGAAGGAAGCGTTTCACACTCTTTTGAAGCGCTCCATGTCGTAGCTCGAAGGGAAAACCTCAGTCGGAAGCTCATTCCACAGGAGACCGGTTCGCCGTAAAAAAGACAGCGATTAGATTTATTACACCTTGAATATACGTTATTTTGCCTTTAAACTTAACTTAATTATTGCAATAACTGAATCGAATTGAAAACAACCGGGACCGACGGCTTTACGTGACCTCCGAAACACAGTAGCGTCCATGAAATGTTGGCCACTAGCGGTCACCCATCCACAAACCGACCGCGCCCGTCGTTGCTTAACTCTTTCGATCGCATTGAATCGACGCCGAGCCATTGGGCTATGGACGCTACAATAATTGAATAATCTATATATATAAAAGGAGAAGGTGACTGACTGACTGACTGACTGACTGATTGACTGACTGACTGACATATCAACGCAGGGCCTAAACTATAAGAGCTAGAAACTTGAAATTTTGCACAGGGGTTCCTTTTATAACGTAGGGGAGCACTAAGAAAGGATTTTTGAAAATTCACCCCCTAAGGGGGTAAAACGGGGGGGCAAAGTTAGTATGAAATTTTGCCGTTTTTGGAGTTAAGTGGGCAACCTGAACGCGGGCAGACGTCGTTAATGGGTCTAATTCTACGCGAGCGAAGCTGCGGGCGTCTACTAGTATCAATATACTGTTTCTCCCGCAGGACAATTCGACGTATTCCGGTTTGTTCTCGAACCTGCGCTCCGTGCGCGAGTCTAAGGCGAGGACGGCCGTGCTGCTCAACTGGCTGCTGGGGGAGAGGAGGTGAGAGGGGATAGAGATAGCGATATAGATCGCTCCCTCCTACATCCTTATCCTTACTAATATATATAATTATACTGTAAAAAAAATTTTTTTTTAAAAAGCTTTTATAACTTGACCTTGAAACCTAATCGTGGTCAAAGTTCATTACAAGACTTTACCACAAGTGCAAACACGACTATGATACGATATTCCATCATGAAGTTCCAGTTAATATCTTCCGGCTCCATCATCAGATCAGTTCGACAGTACCATATTATTGCATTGTCATCGGAACCTAATATGTGTGCCAAATTTCAGCTCGATAGCTTCAGTGGAAGTGGGTGAAATATTGATTGCAAGATTCCAGGACATACATACATACGAGTGAAGTTAAATAAAAGCTTTTAAAATAGGTTTGTTTATATATTATTAAGGATTGTTTTGTTTGTTGGTTTATCCTTCTCCTCGTATTAAGATGGTAGAGATCTCCTCCCATTTCTAGATATAAAAATCCCACCAGATGTAAGTTACTTTCACGCAAAAACTACAAAAAATTATGTATGAAACTTGCACATGGGTAGATGATAATTTAGATTAGCACATAAGATACTTTTCATCCAGGAAATTATGTTCCCTTGGGATGTTTTGCACGTTTATGGGAAAGTTTTTTTGGCAGAGCGTCAACAGATGGCGAGGACACTAATTCTGAAACTTGGTGGTGACTATGCCGTATGCCGCTTTCATTATGAGGAACCGGGCTAGGACTATTTGATTTCTGACTCTCTGACTTTGACCATCTCTTAAATGGTCGATGGTCGAGTAGGTATCGATAATTGTTTATTTGTTTAATTTTTCCGCGGGGAAGCGGGAAAAAAATAAATTTCGTCTGAAAAATTGCTTTATGAAATTAATAAGTAGTAGTACTACTACTAATTAATTATCTATATAATAAAAATGAATCGCAAAATGTGTTGGTAAGCGCATAACTCAACAACGCCTGGACCAATTTGGCCAATTCTTTTTTTTAAATGTTCGTTGAAGTTCAAGGATGGTTTTTACGGCGAAAAAAATTTGAAAATTCATCCCCTAAGGGGGTAAAACGGGGGTGCAAAGTTAGTATGAAGCTTTGAAGTTAGTGAATGTGTAACGCGAGCGAAGCTGCGGGCGTCCACTAGTATTGAATAAATAAATAAAATAGTAGGAGATGCACTGATTATTGCATCTCCTACTCGTACATTGCACCTCCTTAATTCTCGAGATGTATCGATTAACAAACGTTTTTTTGCCAGATGCGCGTGCGCAAGCTTGCTGCTGATCCTGACCGACTCGTACCGGTCGGCGGCGGGCGTGACCGCGGCCACGCTGCGGCGCTGGGCGTACGAGATACAGTCCACGTTCCTCATGCCCAACGCGGTAAGTAACACTCAGGAACCGGTTTATACCAGTTTGTGCCAGATGCGCGTGCGCAAGCTTGCTGCTGATCCTGACCGACTCGTACCGGTCGGCGGCGGGCGTGACCGCGGCCACGC
Source organism: Carterocephalus palaemon (assembly GCA_944567765.1). NCBI lineage: Eukaryota > Metazoa > Arthropoda > Insecta > Lepidoptera > Hesperiidae > Carterocephalus > Carterocephalus palaemon. Next base: position 998,049 of record OX155664.1, read on the forward strand.
TGCGGCGCTGGGCGTACGAGATACAGTCCACGTTCCTCATGCCCAACGCGGTACGTAACACTCAGGAACCAGTTTATACCAGTTTTTGCCAGATGCGCGTGCGCAAGCTTGCTGCTGATCCTGACCGACTCGTACCGGTCGGCGGCGGGCGTGACCGCGGCCACGCTGCGGCGCTGGGCGTACGAGATACAGTCCACGTTCCTCATGCCCAACGCGGTACGTAACACTCAGGAACCAGTTTATACCAGTTTTTGCCAGATGCGCGTGCGCAAGCTTGCTGCTGATCCTGACCGACTCGTACCGGTCGGCGGCGGGCGTGACCGCGGCCACGCTGCGGCGCTGGGCGTACGAGATACAGTCCACGTTCCTCATGCCCAACGCGGTACGTAACACTCAGGAACCAGTTTATACCAGTTTGTGCCAGATGCGCGTGCGCAAGCTTGCTGCTGATCCTGACCGACTCGTACCGGTCGGCGGCGGGCGTGACCGCGGCCACGCTGCGGCGCTGGGCGTACGAGATACAGTCCACGTTCCTCATGCCCAACGCGGTACGTAACACTCAGGAACCAGTTTATACCAGTTTGTGCCAGATGCGCGTGCGCAAGCTTGCTGCTGATCCTGACCGACTCGTACCGGTCGGCGGCGGGCGTGACCGCGGCCACGCTGCGGCGCTGGGCGTACGAGATACAGTCCACGTTCCTCATGCCCAACGCGGTACGTAACACTCAGGAACCAGTTTATACCAGTTTGTGCCAGATGCGCGTGCGCAAGCTTGCTGCTGATCCTGACCGACTCGTACCGGTCGGCGGCGGGCGTGACCGCGGCCACGCTGCGGCGCTGGGCGTACGAGATACAGTCCACGTTCCTCATGCCCAACGCGGTACGTAACACTCGGGAACCAGTTTACACCAGTTTGTGCCAGATGCGCGTGCGCAAGCTTGCTGCTGATCCTGACCGACTCGTACCGGTCGGCGGCGGGCGTGACCGCGGCCACGCTGCGGCGCTGGGCGTACGAGATACAGTCCACGTTTCTCATGCCCAACGCGGTACGTAACACTCGGGAACCGGTATTTACCAGTTTGTGCCAGTTGGCAACGCTGGTACGATGAGTTGAACCACAGGAATTAAACAAGTTTTAGAAACTGGAAGGGAAAAATAATTAAAACGAAACACACACAGGTTCAAATAAGTACCAGATTCAGCTTACATCAAAGTAGCATAGGTACCGACAACCTTACCGAGAGCTATGTTATTGGCTGCGTTTGGCTTTATATAGGTACGGTCGAGTAGTTGTCAGTAGTTGACCACTTAATGAGGGTAGTAGTTAATACAAGATAGAACGGCGATCACGTATTATTTTGATACAAACGATGCGTGTCACTTTTTATCGTCAGCCCTGCCCAAGTCCCGCCTACTATGTGACGTCACACTATAGTAATTAGACCTCACTAATTACTATAGTGTGACGTCAACAACGCGTAGAACTCCTTTTAGATGCAATCAAATCTATCGATAACGTTATCGTTTTCGCTATCGACACGTTTGTCGATAACGAAACTTACCGTAAGAAGTATCGCGCACTGACCGAACTTGAAAGATATCTTGCAGTATATTGCAAGATTGCGGCACGGGGCATACGCAACCAGCAATTTAAAAGAAAGAGATGACGAGTAAAGGCATGACATGGGAAATTTGTGTTACAGGTACTTCAACTAAACGGGATCGATGAACACATGGCGAATGAAATTGAGCATGTGTTGGTAAATGGTGAGTGTGGATATAGTGTTTTAATTTCAAGGCATCAGTTTAATGAAGAGTGGGTCTGTGCAACAAAACGGAAAGACCGACAGGCATACAGATAGATTGATTCCAAGATTTCAGAGCCCTACTGTTAGAAGTGTTGCTCTTAAATGATTTCAATAGGTTGGTCAGTATAGGAGATGATGCAAGCGATTTTAGATATGGAGTACTGCAGGTAATACATTTGGTCCGATTCTTTTTGTCATATCTCATGTACATAATAAAGAACTGCAAGCGATTTTAGATATGGAGTCTTGCAGGTAGTACATTTGGTCCGATTCTTTTTGTCATATCACATGTACCTACATAATAAAGAACTGCAAGTGATTTTAGATATGGAGTCTTGCAGGTAGTACATTTGGTCCGATTCTTTTTGTCATATCACATGTACATAATAAAGAACTGCAAGTGATTTTAGATATGGAGTCTTGCAGGTAGTACATTTGGTCCGATTCTTTTTGTCATATCACATGTACATAATAAAGAACTGCAAGTGATTTTAGATATGGAGTCTTGCAGGTAGTACATTTGGTCCGATTCTTTTTGTCATATCACATGTACATAATAAAGAACTGCAAGTGATTTTAGATATGGAGTCTTGCAGGTAGTACATTTGGTCCGATTCTTTTTGTCATATCTCACGTACATATTAAAGAACTGTGTAGAGTTGTCTTTCTGGAATGGACACACTGATCAAACAATGACATGTTTTCACATCTATTCCGGCAGTTATTAGTTTATTTGATAGTGGTGTACATCAAAAGTACATCGCTCTGAAAAAAAAAGATACGACAAAGAAGAAATACATCAAAATCTAGGCAACGCACCTGTGATACCCCCGGTGTCGCACGTGTCCATAGACGACGGTGACCACTTACCAGTTTAATCAGTTTAGAATTGCATTATATCTCTTCTCTTTAAGTAATTTGTAGTTACCTAGACTTTCGTTAAGCGTATGTAATCATCTCATAGCGAAATGAATTATTTGAATTTGAATTTACCATCAGGCCCGTATATTTGTTTGTCCGTCTATATTTAAGTGTCATCCACTCACATAACAATAATCTGTGGGCAGAGTACGAGAAGGAGGAACTGCTCCGCAACGTGTTCCGCAAGGCGCGGCTGCAGGCCAAGGAGGAGCTCGCGCGCCAGCTGAGCGAGTTCCAGGTGAAGCGGCAGGTGGGGCTCGGCTCGCTGTACGGGCCCGACGACGCCGTGCTGTCGCGCTGCGACCTGGACCGCGCGCAGGTGACCGCCCACAACCATCATCACACATCCATCAGAGTACGAGAAGGAGGAACTGCTCCGCAACGTGTTCCGCAAGGCGCGGCTGCAGGCCAAGGAGGAGCTCGCGCGCCAGCTGAGCGAGTTCCAGGTGAAGCGGCAGGTGGGGCTCGGCTCGCTGTACGGGCCCGACGACGCCGTGCTGTCGCGCTGCGACCTGGACCGCGCGCAGGTGACCGCCCACAACCATCATCACACATCCATCAGAGTACGAGAAGGAGGAACTGCTCCGCAACGTGTTCCGCAAGGCGCGGCTGCAGGCCAAGGAGGAGCTCGCGCGCCAGCTGAGCGAGTTCCAGGTGAAGCGGCAGGTGGGGCTCGGCTCGCTGTACGGGCCCGACGACGCCGTGCTGTCGCGCTGCGACCTGGACCGCGCGCAGGTGACCGCCCACAACCATCATCACACATCCATCAGAGTACGAGAAGGAGGAACTGCTCCGCAACGTGTTCCGCAAGGCGCGGCTGCAGGCCAAGGAGGAGCTCGCGCGCCAGCTGAGCGAGTTCCAGGTGAAGCGGCAGGTGGGGCTCGGCTCGCTGTACGGGCCCGACGACGCCGTGCTGTCGCGCTGCGACCTGGACCGCGCGCAGGTGACCGCCCACAACCATCATCACACATCCATCAGAGTACGAGAAGGAGGAACTGCTCCGCAACGTGTTCCGCAAGGCGCGGCTGCAGGCCAAGGAGGAGCTCGCGCGCCAGCTGAGCGAGTTCCAGGTGAAGCGGCAGGTGGGGCTCGGCTCGCTGTACGGGCCCGACGACGCCGTGCTGTCGCGCTGCGACCTGGACCGCGCGCAGGTGACCGCCCACAACCATCATCACACATCCATCAGAGTACGAGAAGGAGGAACTGCTCCGCAACGTGTTCCGCAAGGCGCGGCTGCAGGCCAAGGAGGAGCTCGCGCGCCAGCTGAGCGAGTTCCAGGTGAAGCGGCAGGTGGGGCTCGGCTCGCTGTACGGGCCCGACGACGCCGTGCTGTCGCGCTGCGACCTGGACCGCGCGCAGGTGACCGCCCACAACCATCATCACACATCCATCAGAGTACGAGAAGGAGGAACTGCTCCGCAACGTGTTCCGCAAGGCGCGGCTGCAGGCCAAGGAGGAGCTCGCGCGCCAGCTGAGCGAGTTCCAGGTGAAGCGGCAGGTGGGGCTCGGCTCGCTGTACGGGCCCGACGACGCCGTGCTGTCGCGCTGCGACCTGGACCGCGCGCAGGTGACCGCTCACAACCATCATCACATATACAGTACTCCCAAATTAATAATGCGCATAGAAATCTTCGTCACTGTTCGGCAGCGTCGGAAGACGATATGTATATAGAGTGGTTAAGTGCATTTTCTTCATGCATAATGCATTCATCACCTTTGAAAACAAAACCAAGAAGGGTGTGTAATAGCAGCTCTATATAATTCCACACAGAGAGAACACGTGCAGTCACCACCAATATATAAAGACGACTGACGCATGACTGACCGGCGACAGCCGCCGACCGCCCGAATTGTTTTCAATTGTTTCACATGATTTGACATATGACATTAACTCCTGTTTCTTTCGAACAAGCTGCAAAATGCAAGTGCATTGTTTAGGGCTTTCTCCGATTCAATGATTCGGGTGTTTCCGGGAATACGACAATTAGCGAAGATTTGCATGCGCATTATTAATTTGGGAGTACTGTACATCCATTCGTCCGTTCCTTGACGAGCTGACAGTTGCAAACATATTTATTTAAATTAGACACACCAACATATGATACACGAAACAGTATAAATAAACATTCAACATTCACATTGTTACGCTCAGTTAAAATTTTGAATTTTAAATTTTACATAATATAAGTTTACAGTTAAATTTAAGTTTTAATAAAAGGCTGGGATAGTAATAACATAACGACAAAAAACGAATCAAAAACATAAAATAAAATTGAGTAAGAAAAAATTAAAAACTAATTTATAACACTATCCTATTCTTCAGATTACATATTGCTAATTGGTTTCTTTTTGTAGTTCAACTTAAATAGGATGTTATGTAGTGTTATTTAGTATTAAGGTACTGATTGCTGTATATTTACTGTTTTTAAATAAAATTTTGTAGCGTCCATAGCCCAGTGGCTCGCTTCGATTCAATATGATCGAAAGTGTTAAGCAACGACGGGCGCGGTCGGTTTGTGGATGGGTGACCGCTAGTGGCAAACATTTCATGGGCGCTACCGTGCTTCGGAGGGCACGTAAAGCCGTCGGTCCCGGTTGTTTTCAATGGTGGAAACAGTCGTTAAGCCTTGTCGAAGACTGGGTTGGCCACTAGCCCCTCCACCAATCCGCATTGGAGCAGCGTGGTGGTGTATGCTCTAGACCTCCCGCAGAAGTGTCTGTGGGGGAGACCCGTGCCCAGCAGTGGGACGTCTATGGGTCACAGCGTTACTCGTATTTAGTATTAAGGCACTGATTGCTGTATATTTACTGTTTTTAAATAAAGTTTTACTATTCTATTGTAATACGTGAACGTGGTGTGGTGGTGTCGGCAGGAGCAAGTGGTGGTGGAGCGGCTGTTGTGCCAGCAGCTGGGCGCTGTGGCGGCGGCGGGCGGCGGCGGCGGCGGCTGCGGCGGCGCGCCCACGGCGGAGGCGCACGCGGCGCTGCTCGCGGCCCTCGTCGCCGCGGCGCTGTGCCTGCACTGCCGGTCGGTGCTTCACCCCCCCACCCCCCTCCCCCAACACACACGCACGCGCACGCAGGCTCGCGCACGCATTCACTCACTCACTCACTCACTCACTCACTCACTCACTCACTCATTCTCTCACTCTCTCTCTCTCTCTCACTCTCTCTCTCACACACACTCTCTCTCTCACACACTCTCTTTCTCTTTCTCTCACTCTCTCTCTCTCTCACACACGCATACGCTCGCGCACGCTACAACCCATAGACGTGTACGTACCGTGACATTGCCCCGTGGCGTTCATTAGGTACATGCTACCCCATGCAACTTTTTCGTAGAAAAAAACGAACTTAGTGCATACTTACATATTGATAGATCGGTTAAGTACCGATTAAGTGCGAAACAAAATATGTTATAAGTATGTACGTGATTCAAACATGGAATATGACCCTCTGCCGATGACACTTCGGCCCCTCAATTAACTTAGAACTGCTATATATGAATCCAACCATTTGTGACAGTAAAAAAAAACACAAACTGAATACTATGATGCCGTATATATAGCTAGAGTAAATCCTTTACTATAATAATTTAAAAAAAAGTTTTTTTGAAAATACTGTCTGTCTGTCTGTCTGTCTGTCCGAGCATAGTCCAAGTAGAAACAAACAAAAACTAAAGTACCGCTAAGTCTAATTTCACGCGAGCGTACCTACGGGCGTCGTCTAGTATAAATTATAATTGATCAATTACGTAATAACGAAATCATTTTATAATTTGCTATGAATAGAAGTCGAATAACACGAGGAAAACAAATTATCAGGTGTTTTATTTTCCCCATACGCAACCATATTATTTTCAGATTCTGCTGAATAATGTGTTCATTTATTAAATGTTAGTTTAGTTAGAATTTGTTAAGTCTTAAGTCGTTTAGTTAGTGATGGTGTATTTGACTGTTAGTGACCTTGCGAGGGAAGTACGCAAGAAATGGTGGCAAACGTCGCCAAAAAAGAAGAAAAAAATCAAGTTGAACAAGTAAGAGGCGTTACGCGGTTATCTATACTAATATTATAAAGAGGAAACATTTGTTTGCAATGTTTTTACACGAACACTACAAGACCGTTTTCAAAAATTCTTTCACCATTAGAAAGCTGCATCTTCACTGAGTGACATAGGCTTTATGATATTACTAGGTGTAAACGAAACTATTGTTATGTCTAATTCTACGCGAGCGAAGCTGCGGGCGTCCACTAGTAAAGTTATAAAATGACCAAAGGTTTTCACCCGGCCTCAAAATAGGGTCCTTTAATTTCTTCATTTTACTGATTTCCAAAAAAGGAAACTTACCTATTATATCGTCAGTTCTGTTATTAAGGGTTTGAACAGAGTAATGTGAAGGCCACGTAGCTCGTAGGAATAGTCGTTTGAAAAAAAAAACATCGTATTTATTGAACTTTTTATTGAACTAACGCGAATAGATCAAGGAAAGCCCGGGAAGTGGCCATAGTCTTTCATAATCTACACAGACTAATTGAAAGCACAGCCCAATGGTAAGGTACATCTATCTCGCTCTCTGTCATCATTTGCCGATGATATTGCTATAATCAAAATGTCAATATAAAATAAAAATAAAAAAGTGTAAATATACAATTTAAATAAATTATTACCTATGTAAAAAAAAATGTGAGCCGTCACGGGACACCTGGCAGATGTGAAACATCGAAATGCACAAAAGTACAGATTATGACAGGAACTAAAACATATAAGAAAAAAAATATTAAAAAAAGCAATAATAAAAAAAATAAAAACAAAAAAACCTAAAAAAAAAAACAAAAAAAATTAAAAAAAAAAAAACAAAAAACAATAATTAATTATTATATTTTATTAATAAAATAATTTCCGACCGTCATTTGTCGGAACTGTATAGTATATATATTCCATATTCGCTCGCCACGCTCGCCACGCCAAAAATTTGGTTTGCCCTCCGCCTATAGATGTTTCACATCAATAATTACATCATTCATAAGCCATTACTTGAGGTGCACATGACTGCACACTGCTCGAATTGTGTACGTGTAATGGAAGCCCCATATTTGTTTGCTATTCTCCTAACATAATCCACCACCACCACAACCCTTTCTTTGTCCCACTGTTGGGCACGGGTCTCCTTTCGGAATGGGAGGGGTTAGGCCTTAGTCCACCACGCTGGCCAAGTGCGGATTGGCAGACTCCTCTCTCTCTCCTCAGATTCAGATTCATTTATTTTTCATTATATGGTATTTTTTTATGCGCTTAATGAACGTCATAACATTTTTTTATCTACCGCCGGTTCACAAAGTTGATGCTACCGAGAAGAACACGGCAAGAAACTAGATAGTTACTCTTTTCAAAATTTACAATTTTTATAATTTAATCACATTATATTATTACTAGCTTTTACCCGCGGCTCCGCCCGCGTGTTCAAAGGGAATTAACAATGAGTTGTTTATCATATTTGTGGTGGATAAATAATGACAGTTCCACGATTAAAAGATACTTAGAGGAACCAGAGGTAATGCTGACCGCAGATAAAGGGTACGTAAGGTACGCCATCTATTAACAACATCGGGAACTAAATATCTAGCAAATAACAAAACATCGATGTCTACCCATGGGGATGTTTTACCGCGGTAAAAAGTAGCCTACGTCACTCTCCACCCTCCTCACTATCTCCACACACAAAAACCATACCATATAATAGCGTCATTGCGACGTGAAAGCCGGACAAACAAACAAACACACTTTCCCATTTATAATATTAGTATGGATTGAACAAGTGGAGCTGGAGATACTTCGCACCAAGCATTTTTTTTTTTTATTGTTTGGTTATTTATTACTGTTAAGTGTTGTTTTGCATTCCCTGTTACGTTTGTTTTATAATTGTTTTATTTTTCTCTATAACAATACGTGAGGTTTTAGTGTCATAGATTAGATGTATGTCATGTATGTTCAAGCTACCTTACACACTACAGGCTGCACTGAAAATCAGTGTTGCAGTTTGAGCAACTGCAGCTATGCTGAGTGTAGACCTATTTGCTGAGTGGTCACTGCAACATAGAACTTTGTTTCTTCTTTTTTTTATTTAAGGTAATTTTAAGGTGTTTGTTAATCATACCATGTATTTTTCTGTGTTGCATGAACGATTTTGGCAAATAAATGATTCATTCATTCATTCATTTCTATCGTTTAAGTATGTTAAGCACTCGTACGTAATATAATAACCGTACCAAATGCTCGTCGACGCCCCCCAGGCCTGCGTCGGTGGCGGCGGCGGTGGGCGGGTCGCGCGCGTCGTTCCTGCAGCGCGACAAGCTGTACAAGCAGCGCGTCAAGCAGATCACCAAGCAGCACCCGCAGCCGGTGAGTCGACCATCCATCCATCCATCCATCCATCCGTCCATCCATCCATCCATCCGTCGACGCCCCCCAGGCCCGCGTCGGTGGCGGCGGCGGTGGGCGGGTCGCGCGCGTCGTTCCTGCAGCGCGACAAGCTGTACAAGCAGCGCGTCAAGCAGATCACCAAGCAGCACCCGCAGCCGGTGAGTCGACCATCCATCCATCCATCCATCCATCCGTCCATCCATCCATCCATCCGTCGACGCCCCCCAGGCCCGCGTCGGTGGCGGCGGCGGTGGGCGGGTCGCGCGCGTCGTTCCTGCAGCGCGACAAGCTGTACAAGCAGCGCGTCAAGCAGATCACCAAGCAGCATCCGCAGCCGGTGAGTCGACCATCCATCCATCCATCCATCCATCCATCCATCCATCCATCCGTCGACGTCCCCCAGGCCTGCGTCGGTGGCGGCGGCGGTGGGCGGGTCGCGCGCGTCGTTCCTGCAGCGCGACAAGCTGTACAAGCAGCGCGTCAAGCAGATCACCAAGCAGCATCCGCAGCCGGTGAGTCGACCATCCATCCATCCATCCATCCATCCATCCATCCATCCATCCGTCGACGCCCCCCAGGCCTGCGTCGGTGGCGGCGGCGGTGGGCGGGTCGCGCGCGTCGTTCCTGCAGCGCGACAAGCTGTACAAGCAGCGCGTCAAGCAGATCACCAAGCAGCATCCGCAGCCGGTGAGTCGACCATCCATCCATCCATCCATCCATCCATCCATCCATCCATCCATCCGTCGACGTCCCCCAGGCCTGCGTCGGTGGCGGCGGCGGTGGGCGGGTCGCGCGCGTCGTTCCTGCAGCGCGACAAGCTGTACAAGCAGCGCGTCAAGCAGATCACCAAGCAGCACCCGCAGCCGGTGAGTCGACCATCCATCCATCCATCCATCCATCCATCCATCCATCCATCCATCCATCCATCCATCCATCCATCCATCCATCCGTCCATCCATCCGTGCATTCATCCGTACATAAGCCTCGTAGAGTCCATTTTGCTTTTGAAAGAAGATGCAAAGAAGTTAGAAAAAAGAAAGAAAAAAAACGTATGTAGCGTCCATAGCCCAATGGCTCGCTTCGATTCAATGTGATCGAAAGAGTTAAGCGACGACGGGCGCGGTCGGCTTGTGGATGGGTGACCGCTAGTGGCAAACATTTTATGGACGCTACCGTGCTTCGGAAGGCACGTCAAGCCGTCGGTCCCGGTTGTTTTCAATGCTGGAAACAGTCGTTAAGTCTTGTCGAAGACCTTCCGGTGGCTTGAGACCATTCGACACTGGGTTGGCCACTAACCCCTCCACCGATCCGCATTGGAGCAGCGTGGTGGAGTATGCTCTAGACCTCCCGCAGCAGTGTCTGTGGGGGTGACCCTTGCCCAGCAGTGGGACGTGTATGGGTCGCAGCGAGTCGTAAGGATGGATCCTTCCATCCGTGCATTCATCCGTACATCAGCCACGTAGAGTCCATTTTGCTTTTGAAAGAAGATCCAAAGAAGTAAGAAAATAGAAATGAAAAGAAAACGAAAGAAAAATTGCCTTTTTCTTCTTCTTTCTTTTCCTTTTCAAGTAGGAAACTGAAGGCGACAAAATTCGTGTATTCCGCGCGGCGTGTAAGTTTAGTGCTGTATGAAATGCGGTGGGCTTAACAATTAAAAATTATCGTATGATATACGGTTATACTGTCATTATTGCATAAGCTGCTAAGCAACCCATAGAGGTACCACTGCTGGGCACGACTCTCCTCCACAGACAAGCTGCGGGAGGTCTAGAGCATACTCCACCACGCTGCTCCAATGCGAGTCGGTGGAGGGGTTAGTGGTCATCCCAGTGTCGAATGTTCTCAAGCCACCCGTAGGTCTTCGACAAGGCTTAACGACTGTTTCCAACATTGAAAACAACCGGGACCGACGGATTAACGTGCCCTCATAAGCACGGTAGCGTCCATGAAATTTTTGCCACTAGCGGGTGACCACAAACCTAATGCGCCGGTTGTTGCTTAAGTCTTTCGATCACATTGAATTGAGATTTTATTATTTTTTGTATGTACTTATTGTATGTTGTATGTTGTTTTGGTGTACAATAAAGGAACTTGTCTGTCTGTCTGTCTGTCTGTCTGAATCGATGCGAGCCATTGGACTATGGACGCTACACACGTTTAAAAAAAAATGTGTTTGTCTGTCTGTTCTATATTTGTTAGTTTCAAATGCGTCCTTAAAATTTGACACTCGACTTGTTAGTACCTAACGGATACCCTTCCCGCGGTCATGTGTGATAAAGGACTGTAGGAAAGACTATAAGGCTGTAGTTGTATGCTGTAACTCATCTATGACGGGCCCATTGGCGCAATTGGTGCTGACTCTGCCTGTTGCGCCAGGGTTCGTGGGTTCGAATCCCACTCAGGACAAATATTCGTGTGACAATCACTTGTATTTGTTCTGTCTCTGGATGTCAATATTATCTATTTAAGTATGTATGTATTTAAAAATATCTATGTATGTATATCAGTCTCTGACACCCATATTACATACTCGCGCCTACTTTGGGGTCACATGCCCGTGCGTGAGAATGTCCAAGATATTTATTTATTATATTACTAGTGGACGCCCGCAGCTTCGCTCGCGTGGAATTAGAGATAATAATAGATTAAAAAGTAGCCTATGTCCTTCCTCAGGCTCTAGACTATCTGTGTACCAAATTTCATTTAATTCGGTTCAGTAGTTTTGGCGTGAAAGCTACACAGACAGACAGACAGTGTTACTTTCGCATTTATAATATTATAGTATGGATTTATTTATCTGCGGTATCTGTTCGTTCAGTTCGTGGTCCGCGGCCACCACCTCCAGCTGCAAGCGTTGACGGCGATGTCCCATTGCCACCTCTGCGACCATGTGATAGCGGGCCTCGCGCCGCAAGCCTACGTGTGCACAGGTACGACAAACTCTATTGTATTCGTCCATATGTGTGTACACTTCCAAACATTGTGTTTGTACGTAAGTACGTACGTGCGTTCGCACGCTCGTACGTACGCGCTCACTAGAAACGATCACTTGTAAATCAGTTACATAAAATATTGATGTGAACACTTAATCGCTGCGACCCATTGACGTCCCACTGCTGGGCACGGGTCTCCCCCACAGACACTTCTGCGGGAGGTCTAGAGCATACTCCACCACGGTGCTCCAATGCGGATTGGTGGAGGGGTTAGTGGCCAACCCAGTGTCGAATGTTCTCAAGCCACCCGAAGGTCTTCGACAAGGCTTAACGACTGTTTGCAGCATTGAAAACAACCGGGACCGACGGCTTTACGTGCCCTCCGAAGCACGGTAGCGTCCATGAAATTTTGCCACTATCGGTCACCCATCCACAAACCGACCGCGCCCGTCGTTGCTTAACATCTCGATCACATTGATTCGATGCGGGCCATTGGGCTATGGACGCTACAATTACGAACACTTAATAATAGTAATGAATTAATAAGTATTCATATCAGATTATTAAAATTGTTGGAAATTTTTTGGGAGCCCAAATCGTTTGATTATTTTAACAAATGTTAATAAAAATTGCCCTCCGAAATACGAAAGCGCGATAAAATATTGCCAATAGCGGTTTCCCATTCATTTGGAGACCGTGATCGGAGCTTTACACTAGATCAATTAATTATGTTAGTTTACTTGGAATTGTTAATATTATTATGTATGTAAATTATGTGGAGTATTATTATATCGGAGTGGCGTCGTTTAGGAGAGGCATATGTCCAAATTATGAGGCAAATTAATGTGCAAATCAGAACTCTCCAATTGGAACTGGAACATTATATTCATGTACTAGCTTTTACCCGCGGCTCCGCCCGCGTGGTCAAAGGGAATTAACAATGAGTTGCTTATTATACATGACAACGCCATCTATTAACAACATCCGGAACTAAATATCTAGCAAATAACAAAACATCGATATCTTCCCATGAGGATGTTTTACCACGGTAAAAAGTAGCCTACGTCACTCTCCACCCTCCTCACTATCTCCACACACAAAAACCATACCATATAACAGCTTCGTTGCGCCGTGAAAGCCGGACAAACAAACAAACACACTTTCACATTTATAATATTAGTATGGATGTAAATTATGTGGAGTATTATTATATCGGAGTGGCGTCGTTTAGGAGAGGCCTATGTCCAAATTATGAGGCAAATTAATGTGCAAATCAGAACTCCTCTCCAATTGGAACTGGAACTTTATATTAATGTATGTTATTTTGTTGTTCAGACTGCAAGCTGAGGGTCCACCGCGCGTGCGCCAAGGCGGTGGAGGAGAGCTGCTGCCTGGACGGGGAGCAGCACCACAACAACCGCATCTCGCGGTTCATGGAGCGGATCCACCACCAGCCCAGCGGTCAGTACCCCATGACACGTTAGGTGGGGGGGAGCAAGGCGGTGGAGGAGAGCTGCTGCCTGGACGGCGAGCAGCACCACAACAACCGCATCTCGCGGTTCATGGAGCGGATCCACCACCAGCCCAGCGGTCAGTACCCCATGACACGTTAGGTGGGGGGGAGCAAGGCGGTGGAGGAGAGCTGCTGCCTGGACGGCGAGCAGCACCACAACAACCGCATCTCGCGGTTCATGGAGCGGATCCACCACCAGCCCAGCGGTCAGTACACGTTAGGTGGGGGGGAGCAAGGCGGTGGAGGAGAGCTGCTGCCTGGACGGCGAGCAGCACCACAACAACCGCATCTCGCGGTTCATGGAGCGGATCCACCACCAGCCCAGCGGTCAGTACCCCATGACACGTTAGGTGGGGGGGAGCAAGGCGGTGGAGGAGAGCTGCTGCCTGGACGGCGAGCAGCACCACAACAACCGCATCTCGCGGTTCATGGAGCGGATCCACCACCAGCCCAGCGGTCAGTACCCCATGACACGTTAGGTGGGGGGGAGCAAGGCGGTGGAGGAGAGCTGCTGCCTGGACGGCGAGCAGCACCACAACAACCGCATCTCGCGGTTCATGGAGCGGATCCACCACCAGCCCAGCGGTCAGTACCCCATGACACGTTAGGTGGGGGGGAGCAAGGCGGTGGAGGAGAGCTGCTGCCTGGACGGCGAGCAGCACCACAACAACCGCATCTCGCGGTTCATGGAGCGGATCCACCACCAGCCCAGCGGTCAGTACCCCATGACACGTTAGGTGGGGGAGAGCAAGGCGGTGGAGGAGAGCTGCTGCCTGGACGGCGAGCAGCACCACAACAACCGCATCTCGCGGTTCATGGAGCGGATCCACCACCAGCCCAGCGGTCAGTACCCCATGACACGTTAGGTGGGGGGGAGCAAGGCGGTGGAGGAGAGCTGCTGCCTGGACGGCGAGCAGCACCACAACAACCGCATCTCGCGGTTCATGGAGCGGATCCACCACCAGCCCAGCGGTCAGTACCCCATGACACGTTAGGTGGGGGGGAGCAAGGCGGTGGAGGAGAGCTGCTGCCTGGACGGCGAGCAGCACCACAACAACCGCATCTCGCGGTTCATGGAGCGGATCCACCACCAGCCCAGCGGTCAGTACCCCATGACACGTTAGGTGGGGGGGAGCAAGGCGGTGGAGGAGAGCTGCTGCCTGGACGGCGAGCAGCACCACAACAACCGCATCTCGCGGTTCATGGAGCGGATCCACCACCAGCCCAGCGGTCAGTACCCCATGACACGTTAGGTGGGGGGGAGCAAGGCGGTGGAGGAGAGCTGCTGCCTGGACGGCGAGCAGCACCACAACAACCGCATCTCGCGGTTCATGGAGCGGATCCACCACCAGCCCAGCGGTCAGTACCCCATGACACGTTAGGTGGGGGAGAGCAAGGCGGTGGAGGAGAGCTGCTGCCTGGACGGCGAGCAGCACCACAACAACCGCATCTCGCGGTTCATGGAGCGGATCCACCACCAGCCCAGCGGTCAGTACCCCATGACACGTTAGGTGGGGGAGAGCAAGGCGGTGGAGGAGAGCTGCTGCCTGGACGGCGAGCAGCACCACAACAACCGCATCTCGCGGTTCATGGAGCGGATCCACCACCAGCCCAGCGGTCAGTACCCCATGACACGTTAGGTGGGGGGGAGCAAGGCGGTGGAGGAGAGCTGCTGCCTGGACGGCGAGCAGCACCACAACAACCGCATCTCGCGGTTCATGGAGCGGATCCACCACCAGCCCAGCGGTCAGTACCCCATGACACGTTAGGTGGGGGGGAGCAAGGCGGTGGAGGAGAGCTGCTGCCTGGACGGCGAGCAGCACCACAACAACCGCATCTCGCGGTTCATGGAGCGGATCCACCACCAGCCCAGCGGTCAGTACCCCATGACACGTTAGGTGGGGGGGAGCAAGGCGGTGGAGGAGAGCTGCTGCCTGGACGGCGAGCAGCACCACAACAACCGCATCTCGCGGTTCATGGAGCGGATCCACCACCAGCCCAGCGGTCAGTACCCCATGACACGTTAGGTGGGGGGGAGCAAGGCGGTGGAGGAGAGCTGCTGCCTGGACGGCGAGCAGCACCACAACAACCGCATCTCGCGGTTCATGGAGCGGATCCACCACCAGCCCAGCGGTTTGTGTGCCGTTGTTCGCTCTAATCCAAACTAACTCCACACAAAATTTCATAAGAATCCGTTATTGTGGCTGAACAAAATTTCCGTGCAGTGTGATGTAAGCTTTACAACAGCGTCGAGCCGATAGCGGTCTTTGAAATATGCCGCTCGCTCGCCACACGCGCCGTATTAGTAGTAGTGAGTAAAATGTTGTAACTCGTTTTTCGAGTTTTCTTCGGAAAACATTAAATTATTAATTTCTCCTGAATTAATGCATTTAAAAATAAACTACATTCGTGGTGGTCTTCAGAATTACTCATAGAGCAAGCGAGCGAAGGTTTTTTCTATGAATAAAATTACACCCTGTATAATATACATATTAAGATTGACCATACTGCTTATGTCCACGCCCTCATCCTGTCTTAATTCTTAACAGGTCAAGACTCGAGTGACAAGAAATCTAGGAAGTCACAGGGCACCACAGGCCACTTTCTCAACAGTGAGTATAACTATGACAAGGTTTTATACCACAAAACGTACAAACTACTAGGTATCTTAGTAGATAATAATGAACTTAAAACTAATGCGGGCTGCGAACCAGACACAACAGAACTTTTATTAATTGTTACTAAGTAATCTTCGACACAATAAACGGGCCCGTTGGCGCAATCGGTAGTGACCCTGCCTGTTGCGCCAGGGGTCGTGGGTTCGAATCCCACTCAGGACAAATATTCGTGTGACGAACACTTGTATTTGTTCTGTGTCTGGACGTTAATATTATCTATTTGAGTATGTATTTAAAAATATCTATGTATGTATATCAGTCTCTGACACCCATATCACAGGCTCGCGCCTACTTTGGGTTCAGATGGCCGTGTGTGAGAATGTCCAAGATAGTTATTTATTTATTACTAGTGGACGCCCGCAGCTTCGCTCGCGTGGAATTAGACATTCACTAACTTCAAATACGGCAATGTTTCATTCTAACTTTGCACCCCCGTTTTACCCCCTTAGGGCGTGAATTTTCAAAAATCCTATCTTAGTGCTCCCCTACATTATTAAAGGAACCCCTGTGCAAAATTTCAAGTTTCTAACCCTTATAGTTTAGGCCCTGCGTTGATATGTCAGTCAGTCAGTCAGTCAGTCAGTCAGTCAGTCAGTCAGTCAGTCAGTCATTCACCTTCTCCTTTTATATATATATAGATAGATTTAAAAAAATCTCTTAAAAGTTAAAAAAATATTTCCGGCCTTTCATTTTCGTTAAATAATTTAATAAAAGTTATGATATAATTTTCCAGTATTTTCTATTAATTAAACTTATGTTATGTATAATACATGTTGTATTATTTTGCTAACAGTGGAGCGCAGCTTCCGCAAGGCGGAAGATGAGCAGCCGTGGGACCAGACTCTCACGCCCGCCTCGGCGCTAGGTAAGCCTGCATGCCGTTTTGCTACTCCCTATAATATTTTCATTTCAGTATCCTACACGCATCGGTAGATGTTAAATAATTATATTATACTAGCTTTTACCCGCGGCTCCGCCCGCGTGGGAAAGGGAATTAACAATGCCATCTGTTAACAACACCCGGAACTAAATATCTAGCAAATAACAAAACATCGATATCTTCCCATGGGGATGTTTTACCGCGGTAAAAAGTAGCCTACGTCACTCTCCACCCTCCTCACTATCTCCACACACAAAAACCATACCATATAATAGCTTCGTTGTAGGCATGTGTCGTTCGTTCAATCGCAAAGAACTGAATCAATATTGACCCATTGACAAAATGATCTGGTTCGTTCGACCCGTTCAATCAATGGTTCAATTTGAAAGGAAATGATAGCAATGTAAATATTGATTGATTGAGTTCTTGTGATCACACGTTTCGAAACACCAGTTTATTCAATTTTAATGAATGAATGATAGGTATACCTATGTAATTATAAATAGTTTGTGACAGAAAGAAAAAATACTGTAATTTGTTTTACAATTTTTAATATACGGGAAGTTTGATTTGGTACTAAATAAATAACAATAAATGATTGGTAAAAAAATGTAATTAAAAATTGTACATACTTATTATCCACTAGCTTTTACCCGCGGCTCGGCTATAGTAAATAATAGATTCTATTTTCCTATATTTAAGACTCATATTTCATTGTTAGATCGGTCGTGGTGTCTCTGTCATACATTCGAAAAGGTCACCGCATCAACGGCTCGCCGCGTTCGGTTTTCGGTTCGTTCGTTTCTCTCTCACTTGGATCAGTCCACAGGCCACACATTATCTGGATCAGTCGGATCGGATCGCCGCGACGCAGGCCGCGACTTGCCACAAAGCCACAAACCAATCGAACGAACGAATCATTTTTAACAAAGTGAGCCATTCGATTGCGCAGATTTGAAGATCTGGTTCTTTTGATTCGTTCAATCGCGAACGACACATACCTACTTCGTTGTGACGTGAAAGCCGGACAAACAAACAAACACACTTTCACATTTATAATATTAGTATGGATGCGTTGTAAACATGACATGTGAAATCTAATTAAGAATACTTTCGCTCGGTTTCGCCTCACTACGAGACAAATTCTAATGTCGAATCAGAATTATATTAGTGAAAAATATTATCTACGTATGCATATACTCTTGTGGGTAGATTTAGTTCTTGAAATTTTTAGAAGAACCTACTCTATAATTGTGCGTGTAATAATAAAATCTCTGTAAGCGTGGTGGAGTATGCTGCGTGGTAGAGTATGCTCTAGCCCTCCCGCAGCCGTGTCTGTGGGGGAGACCCGTGCCCAGCAGTGGGACGTCTATGGGTCGCAGCGACGACTCTGTAATCAGACTATTCAAATAAAAGTGGAATCATCAAAATTCCAACATCGACGCTGCAGAGCAATTAATACAACTATTGCTATCATTGCTACCCTTATTATGCTTGTTGTCTACTCTTTAGGGGTAGAACAACACAAATAATCATCTAAATCGGTTAATAAACGACGAAGATTCGAGGAAGAACTTTTTTCGAAGTCAGAAGTTACCTTTGCTGCAAATTGCAAATGTATATGTTTGAGATAAATTCCATACAAACTTTCTTCAAGGAAAACCTCTCACTTACTTATCGGGATGAACAGTATATTGTATCCGTCTCAGGGATCAATACATGGTTGTAACAAGTTTCATTAAAATCGTTTCGGTAGTTGATTCCATCGCGCATATAAAGACAGACAGACAATAAATTATATGTATGTTACAGTCATAGTGATTAAATAGCTATTATACATAATGACTGGTCATTATATTATAATGACTAAATTGTCTAGATAATGTGATATATATGTTACAGTCATAGTGATTAAATAGCTATTATACATAATGACTGGTCATTATATATAATGACTAAATTGTCTAGCTAGATAATGATCACCTTATCCAGATATTATTTATAATAGCCGGGAAAAGTCAGTCAAAGTCAAAAATATATAGTGTTTGTTCGTGTTTTGTTGTGAGAGATCGCGCCGCGTGCGCCGCTATTTCCACGACTTTGTACATTTGTGTTGGTATCTAATGATGGCAGATCATATGAAAAAACGTTTCTATGAATCTATCTCTGTACTTATTGCTAGTAAAGGAAAAAATAATCGGTTGTTTACAAATGATCAATATTTATCTTTAATTATAAAAGTAAAAGAATCAAAAAACAAGATTTGTAAGAAAACACCTGAAGATTACCAGCGGCTAGCGAGATATGATGTAGTCAAAATTGGAACAGAAAAACTCATAATTCCGGTGAAAAACGAATGTGATCCCATTATTTACTATGCTCACTTAGACGAAACTTTTCAAATAATCCACGACTGTCATATTAGTATTGGACACGGTGGTAGAGTCAGAATGATGAAGGCGTTGAAATTAAGATATAAAAATGTAACTGCTGAACTCGTCACAGTGTATTTGAATCTCTGTGAATCTTGCCAGAAAAAAAAAGTTCGCCAAAAAAAAAGGTCTTGTTGTAAAACCGATTATCAGCAATGAGCTTAATTCAAGGTGCCAAGCCGATCTGATAGACATGCAGTCACAGCTGATGGTGATTATAAATTTAACATGGTATATCAAGGTATATCGCAACAAGTGGAGAGAGATAACAAGGAAAGTGCTTAGTGGTGGTCACGACCCTCAGCAATGAGGAAACCGACTTTTAGAGAGAGATATCAAGATCACCTAACAAAACGTGCAATTGCGGTATTTGAAAAGCAAACGAGCACAAAAGGTAGCTTATCATTTACTAGATATTTTTACTATATTCGGAGCGCCTAGTATTTTGCAAAGCGACAATGGGAGGGAATTTGCTAACAAGGTGGTAATAGAAATCTGTGCGATGTGGCCAGTATTAAAAATTGTACATGGTAAACCCCGACCTACACTAGGGCATAGGATAAGAATATTGTAAATTCTTCTAAAAGCCGATGACCAGATAGATAGTCTATCGTGACTTAGAGCTTAGCTTAGTGGTAGGTAATTATTGTAAATTAGCCATAAGGCAGGTTAGGCACCTGTGTAGGATTAGCTATTCATTCAAGGATCAATAGCTCATCCTTTGCCTTATATTAGTTTAGAATAGCATTATATCTCTTCTCTTTAAGTAGTTTGTAGTTACCTAGACTTTCGTTAAGCGTGTGTAATCACCTCATAGCGAAATAAATTATTTGAATTTGAATTTATTTGACACTAATCACAAGGGTCTGTTGAATTGAAAGGGCTAACCAAGACATTGAGAAGATGCTTTGTACTTGGCTGGAATCTAAAGAGACGACGAAATGGTCTGAAGGGTTACGCTTTATTCAATTTATGAAGAACAGAGCGTATCACGCAGGAATAAGTCGTAGCCCTTATGAAGCAATGTTTGGCTGTAAAGCTAAAATCGGCTTAAATAGTCTTCCTAAAGACGCGCTCATTGAACTTTCAATAGAAGAAAAGCTAGAATCAATATTAAATGAAGTCGAAAACCAGTTGCATGATGTTATAATTTCTCAGGAGACTGAAGGAATGTATAAGTATAAGGCACTAAGCATGGGATTCTAAATAAACTATATGCAAGGAATCAGTTTACTGTCTGCAAAGAAACATTTATTATGATTACTACATATTTATGCTTCAGGAAAATTGAAATAAAACTTTATAATTTTCACCTATACTTACTTTTTATTACTTTATCCAAGTTATCCAAGATATTTTATAAAATAGCTAGTTAACGTGATTAATTCTGTCTCAATTATCACTTTGTCTAAATTGATTAGATATTATTTATAATAGGTGGATAGTATATATAATATCTGGATTTATTACTTTCGCTGTAAAATATATAATTAATAATAATAAATAAATAAATACATATCTTGGACATTCTCACACACGGCCATCTGACCCCAAAGTAGGTATTATGGTTGTCAGACACTATGTACAGATCTATGTACATACATAGATATTTTTAAATAAATACATGAATAGATAATATTAACATCCAGACACAGAATAAACACAAGTGTTCGTCACACGAATATTTGTCCTGAGTGGGATTCGAACCCACGGCCCCTGGCGTAACAGACAGGTTCACTACCGATTGCGCTAACGGGCCCGTCAAATATAAGACGGAAAATATTTTTTTAATACAGTTGCTCAAAAAGTGGCATATTACAGGGACGTATAGCGTTCGGGAAGTGAGCTATTACACACTCGTGCTTTTTCTTTACCTTTCCCGAACTCGTGCGTTCTCTTTCCCAACTGTCAAAATAATGTCTATTAAAAAGAAAAAACCAACCAAGAAGATTTTACTAAAAAAAAAATTCATAGAAGTTTTTATGATTCATGCAAATATTTCTAAAAAGAAGGTACTAATTTGTTTCAATATCAGATTTAATGATTTGATTCAATGAGTTAGGTTAGGTTTCATTTCATTTCATCTCATTAAATTTCATGTCAATAAAAAAATTCTACTGAAGACTTGGCTGTATGGGCATAGTTCCCTTTGCCTACCCAGAATGGGTGAAGAAAACAAAAAATAATCTGTGCAATACTCTGTATTCTTTTACGGTTGGCGCCATTTTCCAAAAATGTTCTTTGCGAGTTTAGGTTGTGTTTTTATTATTTTATTAAATTGCTTCATTTTTTCGCAACTGTATTAAAAATAGTTGTTCAGTACACGTGCGGAACCGTCATTGCAACTTGTTCCGACTGTCAACCCTCGCCTTCGGCTCGGGTAGACATTTGTCGGAACTCTTTGCAATGACAGGCTTTCCGCACTTGTAGCGAAATATACTATTTCGCTCGCGTGGAATTAGACATTCAATAACTTCAAAAACGGCAAAGTTTCATACTAACTTTGCACCCCCGTTTTACGTTTTAGGGGGTGAATTTTCAAAAATCCTTTCATAGTGCTCCCCTGCGTTATAAAAGGAACCCCTGTGCAAAATTTCAAGTTTCTAACCCTTATAGTTTAGGCCCTGCGTTGATATGTCAGTCAGTCAGTCAGTCAGTCAGCCAGCCAGTCAGTCACCTTCTCCTTTTATATATATAGATGTGTAGATAATGGAACGGACAAATTTATTTTAAAATAAATTGGAATGTTCCAGAAAAGCTACCATTCCAATAGCGTAATAATTTATCTCCCAGATGCATGCCAATTTGTTTCTGGGGCAAGTTCATTATCACACGCCGGGAACCGGGCTGCGGTTCGTAACAACGTTTTATCGCAATATTATACAGTGTTTAGTTAGTAAAAAATGCATGTGTAAGTTTTAAATTTTTTTTTTTTCAATGAGTGTTTAGGCTTATTTAAATAGGCACAATGAAATGGTTATACTTACTTCTCTAATACGCTGGGTCGCCCTGAAAACCAGCGGTCGTGGTTCGCTGCTATCATAGCTGAGTGCGGCCCCATTTCGGCAGATCCTATAGTTTTAGCTTATTTTATTATTTTACATGCATATTGTTACTATTATTTTTGTTAACTTGTCGAAATAAATCTATATTCTATTCTATTCTATGATATATGGTGATCGGGGCTTCATTATTGACCAAGAAAAGACTATCCAAGCATTCATCATCACAACCCTTTCTGTGTCCCACCGTTGGGCACGGGTCTCCTCTCAGAATGGGAGGGATTAGGCCTTAGTCCACCACACTGGCCAAGTGCGGATTGGCAGACTTCACATGCCTTCAAGAACATTATGAAGAACTCTCAGGCATGCAGGTTTCCTTGCGATGTGTCCTTCACCGTTATAGCAAGTGACATTTAATTTCTTAAATCGCACATAACTTAGAAAAGTCATTGGTGCGTGCCGCTGGGGTTTGAACACGAACCGCTCGAGTGAGAGGCGAGTTCGATAGCCACTGGGCCAAGCATTACAAAACAAGAAATAATAAACCTAAAATTTATTAAACCTCCGATTAACAAAAAGAACTCTCTCTCGACTCTAAAGAGTAAGAAATTTAATCCTCGTGTACTGTTAGCAAACTGGCAGATGTACATAATAATGGCGTAGGTAAACAATGCGAGTATTACGTAAGCGCGGCAGTGGGCGGCGCTTGGGACGCATCCAGTGGAGCTGATTCCGTGCCACTTTGCCTTGAACTACGCATTGTGGACGTATCTAGAAAATATCGCGAATGTTATTGTGAAGATTTGTACGGCCAGAGATACTGAGATTAATTCTGAACCGTGTCGGACATTATCGCATTATAAAACCTCGCTGCGACCCATAGACGTCCCAATGCTGGGCACGGTTCTGGGGGCTCCCACAGACATAGCTGCGGGAGGTCTAGAGCATACTCCACCACGCTGCTCAAATGCGGACTGGTGGAGGGGTTAGTGGCCAACCCAGTGTCGTATGTTCTCAAGCCACCAGAAGGTCTTCGACAAAGCTTAACGACTGTATCCACCATTGAAAACAACCGGGACCGACGGCTTTACGTGCCCACCCGAAGCACGGTAGCGCCCATGAAATTTTGCCACTAGCGGTCACCCATCCACAAACCGACCGCGCCCGTCGTTGCTTAACTCTTTCGATCACATTGAATCGACGCGAGCCATTGGGCTATGGAGGCTACTATAAATCCTAACGCCCAGTAAACAGACTTGGTTCCCAAGCAACAACATGCGGTTGCTAAGCAATTATAAATGTACTACGGTAAATCACGTTTTATAATAACCAGTGTTCTATATTCGACCATAATTAATTTTTTAAATTCTAAGTTTGAACGTTATTAAGGTATTATTGTTTCTGTAAATATGTATTCACCCATCCACAAACCGACCGCACCCGTCGTTGCTTAACTCTTTCGATCACATTGAATCGACGCGAGCCATTGGGCTATGGAGGCTACTATAAATCCTAACGCCCAGTAAACAGACTTGGTTCCCAAGCAACAACATGCGGTTGCTAAGCAATTATAAATGTACTACGGTAAATCACGTTTTATAATAACCAGTGTTCTATATTCGACCATAATTAATTTTTTAAATTCTAAGTTTGAACGTTATTAAGGTATTATTGTTTCTGTAAATATGTATCTCTATAATCATAGACTTAATCCAGACTATTGTTCAAAATGACATGTGACAAATAACATGACATCGTATCCTATTATATAGTTATGTTGTATGTCAAACCAATGATATGTTTGTACGTGTAATGTTTTCTTTTAATAATTAAATGTATTTCTAATGCATATGTTATATAAAAATATAAAGCTAACTACGCACTCCTCCATACAAATTTTAACTGTGCCTAATATCATACAACTCCTTCCATATAATTTTCGTAAATGTGGTTCAAAGTTTTTGCTTCACGTATTAATATTATAATATGGTGGTATTTGATGTATGTGATCACTGAATACTATGAAGGGGACATATTTACATACATTTCTGAGACACATCCAGTGGTTCTAATTCTATGTGGGTTCACCTTGACCCAAGCATTGAGGGCGGTATTCAATGTTGTAGATAATAAGATGATAGATAATACAGACTTAAGTCCACTTAGAGATCGCGGCGATTGTGGGGTTCGGGGTTCGTTTCCAGGGCTGAAGATTGTATGGTGGATAAGTGTTTGATCTTGTCTCGTCGCGATAGTGTGTGTAAACAGGTAATGCGACCGTGTGGGTCTTTGGTATATTTGTTAGTAAAAAAGGTTAAGCTGCAATCCATAGACGTCCCACTGCTGGGCACGGATGATGGAGCGGAAATATGACAGTGTGGGTCTTTTATTGGATTAAGGTGTAGGGTAGAGGTAGGTAGAGTAGAGGTAGGTATATTTTTTTAAATACATACATAAATAGATAATATTAACATCCAGTCACAGAACAAACACAAGTGTCCGTCACACGAATATTCGTCCTGAGTGGGATTCGACCCACGACCCCTGGCGCAACAGGCATGGTCACTACCGATTGCGCCAACGGGCCCGTCAATATTATAAAGATCAATGTTGTTAATCGATATTAAAATCCCATAGCATCCCTAGTGTTAACGCGATAATTAATTGTAGGAAACACTTTGGCGCGGTGCCCGCGGATGTGCGACGGGAGATTTCGGGCAACGCTTCCGGACTTAAGAGTACGACTCAAGGACGGCTTGGTCCAATGTCAAGTGGGTTTGGTGGCGACAGGTCCAGTGGGACGAACTGTGTCGGGCGGGGTCGGGAAATCACATTGCTTTTTTAAAAGCTTTTATTTAATTTCACTCGTATGTATGTATGTATGTTCTCTTGCAATCAATATTTCACCCACTTCCACTGAAGCTATCGAGCGGAAATTTGGCACACTTTATTTGGTTCCGATGACAATGCGTGAAAATAATTAAGCATTAAAAAAAATATTTAAAA
The DNA here is from genome assembly GCA_944567765.1 of Carterocephalus palaemon. Classification (NCBI taxonomy): domain Eukaryota; kingdom Metazoa; phylum Arthropoda; class Insecta; order Lepidoptera; family Hesperiidae; genus Carterocephalus; species Carterocephalus palaemon. Next base: position 1,023,643 of record OX155664.1, read on the forward strand.
ATAAAAGCCTTTTATTTTTAAATATTTTTAATTGTAATATTTTGTTTAAATACAGAAAGAAAACCTTCAAAAAGTTAAGTGAAAAATCAGGACATTCTGTCCTTTCGGAAACCCGAGTAATTGTTTCGGTATGTCATTAAACCTTCTGAAAATTGGAAGACACATAACTAAAGTTACCATTAATTAATTTTATCCGCCACAAATATGCGGTGGTTCCTTACAATTTTGGATGGCGGCCGAAAATGCTTTGTGAAGCACGTCTCACGTTAATATTTGGTCCTTTGAAGTATTATTTGCCTATTTCTAACCATCCGATCCCTGACATGACCTTTAAATGCTACCAGTAACATACTGGGTATATATTGTGACATAAGAGAGGTCGACATAATGTGGACAAGAGAATGCGTTCTCTTTCAACGCGATTTATAGATTTCCAATATTCACTAAGCACGCAATTTCTTCTACACTTTACACATCAATTGCTTTTTCCTTTCTTCATAGCGGATTAACTTGCGGCGCTTGTGTGAAATCGAAAAGTGAAAAATCGAACGAAAAAATATGCTCCATATTTCATAATCCACTTCACAGCTGCGTTACGACGTAATATGTTTTAAAAAAGTGTTTCTGTGCAATTATATTTTAAAGACAAGTCTCAATCTGTCTTAACGATATTCGTAGGCTTTACGAAAGAGGATTATCTTTTTAATAAAAAAGAGTATTTAAAGCAATATCGTCATCAGAAGCATTAAATTATTGATTCACAAGAAATACTCAAATATCATTATGGAATGCTGAAAGAGGAGAATCTTTAGTAAATGCATAATAACACACTGGCTAGGTACATTACGTTACCGCCGCACATTTTTCAGTGAAACGCTTCCCCTTTCAGCTGTTCGGGAGTTAGTATCGCGGGCCCGCCTCGCGCGGTCGCTTCCACCCCCGCTTGTCTGCGTGTCAGTGTCGCGTACGGAGTTGTTACGGGTTAAAATCGCGAGTGTATTTCGCGTTTTCAGTGCGTTGTATCCAATTTGTTGTGCGTTTTGTCTGTGGTATGCAATTTGAAAAAGGAAGCTGTTGGTGTTCGCGGGTCTTTTACTGGAGTTGTTCGAAATTCAAACACGCGCGGGTGTTTGTGTTTGTTCTAATGTAACAAAAAAAGGATTTGTTATTGGTTTCCGTCGTTGCTGCATATATTAAGAAAATAATAAACCAATAAAGTATTCACTCGAAGCACGATCGTGTATGATATTTAACAAATAAATTACAAGCTTGAAATTGATATTTACTGTTTAGTATCATGTTAACATCTACTTATTTTTCTTAAAAGTCGGAGTCTTAAAATATCTTTATACGAGATGGAAACAGTAATTAAACACATAATAACTTTGTTTCTGCTTACAAGGTTGCGTAAATATAAACCTAATTAAAAATATAATTGGTTTCTGATTAATTGCAAAATGCTAGTTTGTTATTACGTGTTAATAGACCTGTTCAATGTTTTGCTTATTCCTGTAATACAATGTAATGCTAATAATGTTCTCTCACAGTTAAATTTTAAACGGTAGAGCACAATCTATGATATAACTCACTACAAAGGTGATTGAACTATTTTTAATTTCACGCTAAATCAATTCAAGACTTAACTTATATTATTCGCCAGATTAAAAATCTAGAGATATTTCCAGAATAACATAAAAACTTGGCAGAATTATGGGAATCCTAACGACTGATAGAGAGAAGAAATTGATTACACCATTTACTAGCCGATTTTATTTTTATTCACTTTAAAAAAATTAAACATCTTATAAGATTTTTTCCATTAAATCTTAGCTTGCAGAAATAGGTGTCGTTTTCTACTTGCACTAGGGAGAACATAGGATTACCTAGGAGATGCCGGGGCCTTTACATGCATAGATAGGCGGCCGAGGGGGTTTTAACGAGTGGTAACCTCACATCCCCTAACCTCTCCCCAGCGGTCTGGTATCTTCCGAAGATTGCCCCCTCCGTTACAAAAAAAAGGTCGTTTTCCTCATGGAAACTATATTTAAGTTATCTATAGGTAATCATGTCCCTATCATTTGATTCGTTCAAGTTACGGTTCGGTTTTGTCGATATTTTTTTAACTTTTATCAAATAATAGTTGAAATTAACGGCTTACTCAAGTGTGATTTAAGACGGAAATCTTTTATCAAAAAATCAACAGTGTAAAATTTGTTCTTTCAAGTTTTTTTTGAGTACACATTTCTCATACTAAAATTCTGATTGAGCACGCTCATCGGATGCAAGTGAAATATTAGTCTAATATAACAATTAATAATACTACCTAATTATAAAATAAGGTATACTCAAAAATGTAATTTTACCATAAATTTCATTACATGTTTATTAATAGCAGGAATTTCGTCAAAGTTTAAACTAAATATCAAAACGTATGGTGTTTTTCATAAGCGGATAGTATGCTAATTACTGTACGACGTCAAAGGGACAGCATCCTACCGTTAGTCTAGGCCGCTATATTGGTATGTTAAATCAATGTTTTTATAGGAAGCTATCGTCTAGGGTTGGGTTGGAGCTCGCATTATGTAGGTAGTTTTGATACGCCTATGTAGCTTTTATACAAAAGACTACCCGTACTACTACTACTACCCATAGCCAAGGGTCTCTCCAACAGCCGAGGAAGGTCTAAAGACGTGTTTCCCAACCTTCTTTAGGCCATGCACCACCTTAATATTTCTAAACATTGTATGCCTCCCATACATACATAGTTTTTAACCTTCCCTACGAAGTTTACTTGACGACTCTAATTACACGGTTGATATTTTGGTAACGTCAGACGAAATTATACTTACCTAATAATTGTTTACAGCATTTTCTAAGAATTTGCCTTTTTTTGCTAAATTTGTCACCGATTGAGTTATTTAAATGCAATGCTAGATGCATTACGACCCCTGGCGTAACATGCAGGGTCACTACTGATTGCGCTAACGGGCCCGTCAAATATCTTATACATAAGTAAGGATATGCGAGCAACTTGCTAGGTTTGTGCCTTACCGTTTCAATGTAGTCCGTTGCGCCATTGATCCTTGGCACTTTCAATGGGCCCTGTAGGTTCTACGCGCGGTATGGTTGTCAATTGCGACAAATAGTTCAATTGCCTTTACGGCGCTTAGATTGTGCGTGCAGACAGGCGCTTCGCCCTTTTCACGCACACACATACAGAGTACACACTATAAATAAACACATATATAGAATAATGTCCATAGAGATCAGAGTCCATAGGCGACGGTGACCACCGTATGCCTGTTTGTCTGTCTTAAGTTATAAAAAAAAATTAACTATTTAAGCTATAATCACAGAATACTTAATAGTACAATGTGTGCCCTATGGAATGAATGAATGAAAGGTTATTGAATAGCATTTATTCAAAATGTAGTTAATAAACTATGCAGTTGAAATAATAAGAAGTGATAATCTACTTGAATTTATTCAAGCGTTAGATTATGGAGGATTTAAAAAGCATTTATTTATTTTATTTATTTATTTATTAAATGCTTCATTAACAAAATTACATTCAACAAACTTATATATAACACAGGCCAAAAAAGAATAACATGTAGTTTCAATTAGAAATGAAGACAGCTAACATATAAGAGTACATAAACACACATAAAATATACACGAATATAAAGCGAATAACATAACAAAAAATGAAAAAAAAAATTACTTTACAAATTGGAAATTAAACCGAAAATTTAAAAATGTACAACCCACAGATCTGTTAATTGGTTGCTAAGTGTGGGAGCATCTTTGTGCAAAAATTTTACTACACATTTTAGAGGTGAAGACAATGATATTTAATTTATATTATTCCGCAAATGTTTTTTGTCAGCCGCAAAGCAATGATAATTTGATATTATTTGATGCGTCCCCATTTGTGCGAACTAGCAGGAAATTGATAATATCTCTGTCGTAAAGAACCTTGAAGTAGATTGCATTCCTGTTGAAATCTGGTCATAGAGGCGCGACGATTTCTTATTTTGATACTCCATATTATATTTAGATGCCTGCATACGAATAAATCGATAGAGGTAAAACACTACAGCACATTACAATTTGCAAAGTATATTGAGTCTATGCAATCAACTCAAAAACTACATTCGTGCGATTTTGGCAGAATGTGACTTGAGGTAGATGTAGATACATATATAATTTGTTAAGGTTTTGTGGTTGAAATATAACGATAACTGTTTAAATATAACCGCCTGGAAGTTACGTTCAGCAGTTTCTGATTGATGATTGGATTGTTACTGACAAGAATGGATAGGCAGACTAGACTATAAGCTAACCGAGTGTCAAAAATATCTTTAGCGCGGCCGAAGTCGCGGGAAGCAGCTAACCGATTCTAACTAGCCTTTTTTTTCTCGCTGGGAAATGTTTTTACGCATCCCACCTTGCCATGAAGACCCAGGTGGGTATTTGGGACTCGCCGACTGTCGGAATACCCACTAAAACCCAGCGCCATCTTCATCGTCTTTTGAAACGCCACGGGATCGCCAACTCATTACTACATAACTAGCCTAGCCTAGCTAACCTAACCTATTCCATATTTAAAAAATTAAGTTGATCTACGTATTTGAGTGTAAAATCTCCAATCACCAACAAGTGTAGACATAAAAAAATATGACATGCTTATGAAATACGATAAACGTATGTTGGGTGATCCATCACGCTGTTGAAGGGCTGTAATACTACCGAGGAGTAAGTTGTTAGTTAGTGTAGTGTCGACGTACTGTTTTGTTTTGGCAGCCGCCCACTCCGCTCGTCACAGTTAAACAGCTCGAAACAGTTGTTAAACCGGTGTTAAACAAGAGAAACGTAAGCGGCGTAAAACCATTGGCAGTGTTGGCCATTGAGACGAAAAGTTGGAGATGATAAGTCAATTACAGGCTAACGTTATCTCTGAAATATCAATTTTGTCATAAATTGTCTGGAAAAAAATTAAAATTTTATTCTTATTTTGTGTCAAAAATATTTCGATTTTATGATCTGTGTATACGGAATTGTTTGATCTAATGATGATGGTGACGTTACTACTTATCCAGTCAGTTCACAAAGACATCTAATAGAACATACTATACCGGGGACGGACTGGCCAAAGTAAAGAAACTAATTACTTTGGGTCAAAGTGAACAAAAAATTATTTAAGTATGTATATTTAAAATCTTAGTATATTTATTTCCGCTTATTATTAAGTCCGGTAGGTTATTATACATAAATAGTTATAGACGTAGGCCAGAATTATGTTGTTTTTGTTTAGATATTGATCTATAAATTATTATTTTCGTATCGACGTTTATAGCGGCGAGACATATCTTTTACTTTGTATTAGGTATAATGTCGAATTTTTCTTCGTGTATTTTGTATTACTTCCAAATAAATTGTCTTCGCCAACTGAGTACATCCGACTCGATATTCAACGCGTCCCACATTCGATATTCAATATGCCAACTTAACAAGTCATCTCTAATAAATACACCTCAACGTGTTGAATACGAGAAAATGGAAGAGTCATAAACTTAGTATTATGTTGTCGTAAGCAGCTAGTGTTGAGTGTGCGGAGAGCATGTCCCGGGCGTTAGTCACCGCGACCAGGGTCCAATTATAATCTTTAACTGCTTTTTAATTCACCCCGCTTGACCGGAGGTTATTCCGAGATCGCTTTGTCGTGCCGGCGTCACGGTATTAGCCCAAAGATATGGCTTTTAGGGTTCCGTACCCAAAGGGTAAAACGGGATCATATTACTAAGGCTCCGCTGTCGGTCTGTCCGTCTGTCACCAGGCTGTATCTCATGAACCGTGATAGTTAGACAGTTGAAATTTTCACAGATGATGTATTTCTGTTGCCGCTATAACAAATACTAAAAAAAAGAAAAAATATTTTAAGGGGGCTCCCATGAAACTCCCAACAGACATGATTTTTTTGTCGCTTTTATAGATAACTAGTGGACGCCCGCAGCTTCGCTCGCGCGGATTTAGACTGCGGTAGGTTCGTTTATAGTTGCTACATATTTTAATTACGTACATCTACCAACTCTACCCAGAGCGTGTACCCGTTATTATAATTTAAAAAAATATTTCAATGTCCAGAAAAAGTTCCTCTTTAGTTTTATTATAGGTATTAATATATAGATTTATTATATCTAATCAATCAATCAATAATCAACAGCCTAAATATAAGTTTTATGCTTCTAGTTCTGAAAATTTCAATACCTACTTTCATACAACCTTTCATCCTCCTTTTCAACCCTTGACAACACTTTTTTCCAATCAAAAAGCCTATGTCCTTTCTTAGGATCTAGGCTATCTGTGTACCAAATTTCATTTAAATCGGTTCAGTAGTTTTAGGGTGAAAGCGAGACAGACAAGAGTTACTTTCCCATTTATAATATTAGTATGGATGGTACGGAACCTTGCGCGAGTCCGACTTGCATTTGGCCGGTATTGTTTGTGGCATGCGTCCCTGAGTGGTGATAATCAGACAAACATCTCACGCTCAGAGAGTATGTCGTCGGTCCAGGAAGAGCGTTATTTTCGCGCCTTTTTTGATGATCACCATTTTGTAGCGAGAACCCAAAGCGTCACGGTAGTATTGCGCAAGCGATCCCGTGACGTTGGATTTTAGTGGGTATTCTGGTCTTCAGCAAGTCCAACATACCTGTCTGCGTTCTCATAAACACAGGTAGGATGCGCAAACGCATTTCCCAGTGAGAAAAAAAAGGAAGAACCCAAAGAGAGAACAGACAAATCAGACAGAATTTCATTTCCGAATGTACTGTGTATATGTATATGTATGGATTTTACGTAAGTAAACCGTTACTGTAAGCTTTGAAGAGGTTTCCTTTATTTGTCAATTGACCCAGTGTAGGGACCCGGATAAATAAACGTCCGGCGCACGTCCGAACTTGCTCACAGCTAGCGCGTGACTGTCCGGTGCCGCATACGCTACACCCAGTACTTTAATTACACGCCCCGCAAACACTTGGATAGGACTAACAGGGACAGCCAGAGATTGAATCTGTAATAGAGGCGTCACTGTCCGGAAGAACATTCATCATGGCGATTGCTTTGTTATCCCGAAATAGTCGTTTACTAATGTGGTGCTTCCCGGACGTTATATGAGACGATCCTGCCATTTTCTTTACACTGACGGTATACAAGTTTGTGACAAAGTTGACTATTTTATTTTATTTTATTTTATTTTACCTACCTGCCTACTCCCTTTGGGATATTAAACGACTACGTGGTGGGGTGTTGAGTGACCGTGACTGCTGAACCGTGGGTCCCGGGTTTGAATCTCGGCCGGGGCAGATATTTATTTTTACTCATGTCATGGATGTTAATTTGTGATTTTTTTGTATGTGTCCGACACACGCAACACAGGCTTATACCTACCGCGAGGGTGTGAGTGTGTATAAAAAAAAAGTTCGTCGATGCCATCAAGTTTTTGCAATAGCCTCTCGAAGAATTCAAACAACCGTGATAATGTTTTAAACTTACCGTAAAATTTTATTATAAATATACCGTTTTTACAGGAAAAAAAATATTGTACAGTCAATGTATTTAATGTCTGTTATTGTGCCCAACTGTGGGCACTCTATATTTCATGTTCAAACCATTCTAATCCCTATACTAACGTGGAAGAGTCCAAAGCATCTCACAGGGTAGCGTCTTGGCGCCAGCATTGTACGCGCTCCTGTTCAAAGATATTTATGCCTCATACCGTTCGTTTATCTTAATTTATTGCGCTTCTATTGTCTATACTCCGAACGCTTGTTCATCATGCCGCCCGTTCGACGTAGAAATGTAGTGAAGTTTTTATTTTTACGTTTGTTTTACTGCCAATGCTCTTGTTGTACAGATGAGTATAAAACGTTTGTATGACGCATTCCTTTAGTAAATTTTAAAATTGAGATGGACTTTATTTTCGTTCCGAAGGGTGTGGTCACACGCGGTAGTGCTGTTACACAATATTAAAAGTTCGTTCTTCCCATTATTGTGATCGCATTTGCAACTAGAGGCACAAAGTGCGTTTACTTAGTTGTACATCTTTATATATATTTCTATGTGTACGTGTGTATGACATTGGACTCCTCCTAAACGGCTGGCTAGATGTTGATGAAATTTTTTGTGTGTGTTCAAGGGGATTCGAGATTGGTTTAGATTCACAATTTGGTCCACTGGAAAATGTTTTTTAAACAGGATTTTAGTATTTTTGTATGAACAATATCCAAATATTTTAACCGTCGTTCATTGACCTGTAGGCATTTACATGAAATGTCGCGTCACTTTGACATTTCATATGGCAGAACAACGTTTGCGGGGTCAGCTAGTTTAAATATATTTTATCATCTCATAGCATTCTTCTTTACAAAAATAAATATTTTAGTAAGACCTGCGTCAGCGTCATGCGTCAGTCCTAATGTTATTTTTCACACACTTATCATTGATATTTTATCATAATAGATAATTAACACTTAAGTGAAACTTATACAGACCTTGACGCAGTAATCCGCTTATACTATGAATAAGGTTTACAAGCGACATTTGAAAAATATGAACGAAGCGAAATTTCATTGTGCAACAAAATCGATATGCATCAAATGAAGTTCGCCTTAAGACTTCTTCTTCTCTTCTACAAAATTATGACAGGAAGAGGACAATAAACATTTCGCGTGTGAACTTGAACCACAGAACATCAAAATCGACATGTTTTATACACTGCAAATGGTTTGTTTTTATGTTTTATGTCATACGTGTGTTTGTGTAGATTTCACTGCACTCTGCTGATTCTAAGAACTATTCAGAATTATGAGATAATATGTATTTTAAAAGCTTTTATTTAACTTCACTCGTATGTATGTCCTGGAATCTTGCAATCAATATTTCACCCACTTCCACTGAAGCTATCGAGCTGAAATTTGGCACACATATTTGGTTCCGATGACAATGCACGAAAATAAAAAAAAGTGATAAAAAGCTTTTCTTAAAATAAATTTTTTTTATATACCTAATTTTTTCATTTGTTTTTAAATTAAGTTTGTCGATGTGTGTGGGATCTAGTGGCCCTGAGTTTATTGTATTTGTTGGTTGCTTCATAAATCATTTTTCATTTTCATTTTTACTGTGTGACTATATGTCTCATTAGTATTTGCTTTACCTTTTAAAACAGTTACGTCTCTACGTATAAATGTAATGTCGGTATGTTCCACAATTTTGAGCAACCCTAACTCTGACGGAATAACGATGATGTCTCGACTTGTAGGGGCCTCAAGTGACCAGCTTTCATCTCAGTTGTTATTTTATTTTTCTCTCTATCTGGTTTTGTTATTGCAATATTGTTACCTAGTTTTAGAATATGCAATAGGACAGACATAATAATAATAAAAGTCCTCCAAATAAATTAGATTTAAAAAAAATGTATAAATATTTAAAAAGTCTATACGGTTATCGCTGTATATCAATTTAATGACTGTTAAGAATAGACACGTTCGTTTCTACTTTCTACTTCTACCTTTTCCTAAACTGTGTTCTCCTTTGCTCTTATCAACGACTAGTCTGTCTTTACAGAATAAAGGCGAGGAACTTCTGTATGTGGCATAGAGAAAATAATATAATGTTCTGTATGTACGAGAATAATGTGCGTATTATAACACTTGAGATTAAGGACATTTGCTTGTTAATTTGTGGCCAAATGTTAAATAGCTTTACCACTGCTTCCGTCTCGCAATTATGCGTCACTGATAGCATATTACGTAATGCTCAGCTTACACCGACCAAACTGACCGAAAAAAATAGTAAACAAACGTTGGAACGCTAATAGAGTGACGGCGGGATATGTGGATAAGGTCGATGGCGGGGCTTGAGCGGGCGCGGCGACTCGATATGTGGAGTGCTGCGGTCTCAAAAAAGATCTTTACCCGTTTTCTAATCAGAGGCGTATGATTGAAGTTCAAACACCAGTCATGTCAAGTCGATGGTTTCTTAAACTGTACCGTGAAGTTTGACTGGACATAATTGACCAACTGCTTGAAATTTAATATTTTACTACAGATTCACACAGTAGACGCAGTCACACAGTATGAATATTCGGTCAGAAATGTCGATGTTTGTACCTCGGGTCGTTAGCGGATGTAAATCGCTTTGGTAGTTTTATCAAGATTTACCTTTGAACGCTTTCTTTCGGCTCAACTTGTCTGGTGCGACGCTAATGCGGAAACGACCTTCATACTATTTCTTATGTTTAGTAAATTTACACTGAAACTGTATGGATAAAAACATTTTTGTTTTACCACAACACAATTTGATACAGAACATTAACTAAAACAAATAACTGAAATTTGCAATGGGACCATGATTAAAGGTGGTAATGATAGGACTCCGAAATGATTGATTCAAAGAAGCCCGTATAGTAGGTAGCATGAATAACTAAGACAGGCTTATCTGCAGAGCAATGTCATGATTCCGATCAGCTGTAACAAGATTTGCCTTGACCTCTCGTCTTCGCCGCCATCTACGCGGCCCTTGGGGTGGGCATTAGTTCCGATATTACGAGTTGTCATAGCGACCGACCGTCGTATTGTTTTTACTGTTACGGCTTCGAAAATGGCTTGGGCAGACTCGGGGATGTAGAAAGAGAGAATGAAAGAATGAAAGAAAGAAAGGAAGGAAGTAAGAAAGAAAGAAAGGAAGAAAGAATGATAAAGATTTTTATTCATATATAGAAAGAATAGCTTTTATTGCGTTTTCTCTGACGCATGTGTAGCAGTTAATATTGGAATATTAATATTAATAGTGTAGTAGGTACTTGGTTTGTTCCGCAAACCTTTTTCTCAGCGATCCGGGTATGTATCTCCATTCCATCCATCTGATGAATTCTGATATATGTGATACTAGTGGACGCCCGCAGCTTTCAGTTGAGTAAGTTGCTATGATGCTCAGGGTTAAGACACTACCACGGTTATTGTCAAAGCTAAAGTTAGTGGTAAAGTAGACTTCGCAGGTTGTAACAGTGGATTTAAAGTAACACTTGGTATAATTAACAGTGACAAATATTAAGCTCGGATACAATAAGATTTACGAATGATTTTTTTTTTCTTACCTTCAGTTGGCTGTCTGTCTGTTTCTCCGTCTATATTATTTAAAAAAAAGATTTGGCAGTCATTTTACAACGTGCTACCTGCATGATTGTATTGCACACATTTGTTATGCTTCATGAAACGGTTATGGCGTTTGTACCTTCCTAGCTACAAGACACCATTCGAAGATACCTTGTTCATATGGGTCATGCACAGGGTGTTCTATAAATAATAGTAGCAGCAGACAGACAACGCGACGGCGATATCGCGCGGGTATCGCATCGCATCCTGTGCCCGCTGTCGTATCGCCGCGATGCGATTGTTACTGTCGTTACGCCGAATCGCTATCTACCGCTGCTATTTGTATGGATGTACAGTATGGATAGTTTTGAATATTTTAATATTTAATGTGAAATTAACTGTCTTCGCCTCTTCTCGTTTGCCCATACGCGGTTTCCATTCTAGCTCGGTACAAATGTCGAGGTTTGTGCATAATGCTTTATACACAAACCTCGTAATTTGTACCGAGTTGGCTTATCATAGTTACTTCACTAGCTTATTAGTCTCTAGTACTCTGTACTTGTTAGCTACGCTATTATTTAAGAAGGCTACATATGATTTAGTACAATACTTCCTTTGATTACAAACTGCTAAGGCACAATACACAGCATCCTCATTATCAAGGAAACTTTAATATTCACAAAGTCTTTCCTAGTGCGATATTAACAAAAATCTAAGATAGAGGAGGCATTAATGTTTATTTGGACAAAAAATTGATTAAGATCCTAGCTAGAGCATACAGAAGAAAGAACATAGAGATTATTGTATTCGTTGTGTGCATTTTAAAAGTAAGCGGATTTATGTGTTTTTACACACACACCAGCGCTAGGCCTAGGCTTGTGTCGAGGTAGTGGACACACAGAAAAAACACTATTCAACATCCATGACCCGAGCACAAATTATGTTTATCTGCGAAATAAATATCTGCCGGGATTCGAACCCGGGACCAGTCCATGATGTTTATTTATTTAATTATTACTGGTTACAAATGCGTTTCATCTCGTTATTCTTATAGTAATTGCTTCTTTCGCTTCCCCAGTTCGGTCAATACGTAAAGGCATCCGTTATTGCTATAAGGACGTAAAAAATTATATCTTGGGGTATCAAGGGCGAGATCCGCCCTTGTCGAGGTTCGCCCTTTCAAATTAATGAATGTTTGGAGTTTCGGAAGCTGTTCCTTTATCTTGTGCAAAACGAATATTTCGTTTTATTGCGGCATTCGGTAGAATACTGTCGCTAAAAATTGTGTTAGACATGTCCTACCCAATAGCTTTAAGTTTATGTGTGAAGTGGTTGGTTGGTGGCAACATTTTAGCCTGCTAGATGTACACATCGATTGAGATACAAGAATATTTCAAATGGCTCACGTTTAACTACGTTTCCACCTTACTTAGCTTAAAAACGCTTACCGTTCATGATTTCCTTAGCCTTACACCGACTCATGGTTTCCTTAACTTTGCTGTTTATCATTACTTCCCAGAATTCGTTGAATAGAATGAAATTAACTAAAATAAATAAATATGAATAAATTAGTCATGTACCTGCCAAAATTTTAGCTACAATCGTTGCTTACTACAGAACCATTCTATTTTCCTTGAATTATTTATCAAGAAGTGAAATGCAGATGAAATTTTTAGTATCGTCCTGTGATCGCATTTCTCTTAGCTTTATTGTTTCTCTTGGTGTCTTCTTTATAACTTCAGCTTTGTTTCTCAAAACACTTTGAACATCAACAATGGCTAGCACTTTGTTAATCCTTTTAGAACTAAAAGATTTCTGAATTTCTTTATCTTAATTATGCTTTTGTTTGCTGTTTTCCTTGCTAAGATAAATAGCTGTTTCTACCGTGAGAATATACATTACTACCAGCTGACCCGGCAAACGTTGTTTTGCCATATAAATACTTTTTGGTTGATCGTAGAGGGTTGAAAATTCAGGGTTGTATGTATTTTCTAATGTTGTATCATAAAAAAATACAAAAATAAAAATTTATCTAACAATTAAAAAAAAAATTTGGGATGGACTACCCTTAACATTTAGGGGGATGAAAAATAGATGTTAGTCGATTCTCAGACCTACTGAATACGCATATAAAATTTGGTAAAAATCGGTAAAGCCGTTTCGGAGGAGTACTGCAACAAACATTGTGACACGGAAATTTTATATATAAGATAATATCAATGCTAAAGTTTACTTTTTATATACTCTTATGGGTTCTTTTATTGTTACACATATACATTTAAAATATACATTTCCCTGCAAATTTACAGTTGTCCCCATGCCCCATGCCATTTTATTTCCTAGTACATTAGGCACCTAGTAGCTAGATTAGGTTTTCTAATTGACCCGAACTTCATACCTCACAAAGGACAGGGCAGATACATAATGTCACATTTGGGTGTATTCAAGGTTCGTTATATTATAACAGCATTGACAGCCCAGTGCCTATCAAACTTGCCTCTCACTCGAGCGGTCCTGGTTCAAACCCAAGCGGCACGTACCAATGACTTATAAGTTAAGTGTCTCATCGTGAGGAAACCTGCATGTCTGAGAGTTCCTCATGTGTTCTCGAAGGCATGTGAAGTGGGACAAAGAAAGGGTTGTGGTGGTGTGGTGTGGTGCGGTGGAAGGTTCGTCAAAATATTGTCGTGTTTCATGAAATAAAAAGTGTCCGTGAAACCCACGGATCACCCGTCTCAATTCAAATGAACCGTAATGAGTTTTCAGTACATCCAAGAAAGACCTTGTCATGACGTCACCTGTCCCTGTGTCTTCACTTCATGTTATTATCGCTACACTATATCTTCGGCGTAAACATGTAAAAGCAAATCGTTAGCGAGCTGATATGACGGCAGGCCCGTTTGACGGCAGCATTGCTTTAACAATGTTTACCGATGAATGTTTATCATAAAGCCGCTAGGATGGATATAGCTATGATAGCTATCTTTGCGTCATTAAAGAGGCGATTGAGGGTCTGCTTCTTTATTACCATGGATATTAGATAGCAAACGAGCACGCAGCACCACCCATCCGCTGTCACCTATGACAACTGTGACCGACTCTGAACAAGATTTCAAATAGGGACCGGGATGGTTAGTCCAGTTAACAAATTCAGTTCGTTACTATCAGGACTGGTGTGATACTGTTTGTGATAGTGTGACGAGCTTTCCTTGTCTGGCGTTTAGCTTCAAGTAACTTCAGGCGATCTTGTTTGAAGTTATTGTCCATTCATGTCATTCATAATGGGATGATGTCAAAACGATGGCAGTGCGCATGTTGTAGAAACACGCCATCACTTGTCGAAGGTTGAGGTTCCCATCAATTGGATTCGTTCAAAGTTAACTCTTCACATTTAATATTTGTGTACAGTTAAGTTGAAAATATGAGCTTCCTAGTCGTGGTTCAAGTGAAAACGCGTAGTTTACGAGCCTGTGCGTTCGCGGAAGTGCGCAAATAGATTTGTTGGGCGCGCGGCGCGACAAACTCGCCTGCACATGCGCATGCCAGTACCATGAAATTGTTCCGAGGGCTTTGTCCTACTGATATTGTAAACTATTAAATAGTTCAGAAGCATTTCAGAAGCGAGCCTGTAATATGGGTGTCAGAGACTGATATACATACATAGATATTTTAAATACATACTTAAATAGATAATATTAACATCCAGACACAGAACAAATACAAGTGTTCGTCACACGAATATTTGTCCTGAGTGGGATTCAATCCCACGACCCCTGGCGCAATAGACAGGGTCACTACCGATTGCGCCAACGGGCCTGTAATACTAATATTATAAAGAGGAAAGATTTGTTTGTAATGTTTTCACACAAAAATTGCTGGACTGATTTCAAAAATTCTTTAACCATTATATATAATATTACAAGGTATAAACTAAACTATTGTTAAGTCTAATTCCACGCGAGCGAATTTGCGGGCGGGCGTCCACTAGTTAAATTAATAAATGAAAACACAATAATATAATTGGTTTCACAATACATAGTTGGTTACCTGGATACGATGGCATTTTATTTGCCACATGTCACATAAAACAATGAAATTAATCGAGACATTTACGAGTCGACAAAAAATCCAACGAAATCGACCACAGTGCGACCACTATTTTGCATAATAGTCCATGATTGCTTGTGTTACGGAAGCACTGCACTTAAAGCTTCTTCTCTTTCTTCTTTCTCTTCTTCCGTAACTAACGTGTGAAATTAGTGTAATGCAATCCTTACGTATTATTGCATTACACAATGTTAAAAGTGTTCCCAATAATAACAACAAGTATCGTGGCACGTGTACCGGTGCAACGCGAGCCGGGAAGCTGCCCGGCCGGAGTGGGGTAATGCACCGGGATAAATACCGCCACGTGGCTCGGGGTAGCGACAGCAGGCACGAGTACATCCAGACGCTTCCCATCCATCCATCCACCGTGTCGGTCGTAATATAATATGCACGGTCTGTGTCATTGATTGCGTCCATAGCCCAATGGCTCGCGTCGTTTCAATGTGATCGCGTTAAGCAGCGACGGGCGCGGTCGGTTTGTGGATGTGTATGATGGACGACCTGAAGAAGACAGCGGGAAACCGTTAGATTCAGTGGGCGCAGGATCGGGAGGAGTGGCGACGATTGAGGGAGGCCTGTGTCCAGCAGTGGACCCCAAAGTGCTGAGGGACGGATGGATGAGATGGAAGGGTATATAAGACGGCTGCCCGGGCGGTGAGCTCACTTTGCGATAAAACGTCGTGGAGTCTACTTAATATGAGGATGCCTTGTTTTGGGGCGAAACACGTGTTGGTTTGTGTGTTGGTGTATGTTTTCACTAATCACGTGTGCATGTTTCCTGTGTGGGAGGGAGGTGGGGGGTGCTGCGTGCATGAAGGTATACACCACCATACATTTTTGTTCGCGGATTGTTGCAAAGTAGATTATTGCAAAGTTGACAGGCCCGTTGGCGCAATCGCTAGTGACCCTGTCTGTTGCGCCAAAGGTCGTGGGTTCGAATCCCACTCAGGACAAATATTCGTGTGACGAACACTTGTATTTGTTCTGTGTCTGGATGTTAATATTATCTATTTAAGTATGTATTTAAAAATATCTATGTATGTATATCAGTCTCTACACCCATATCACAGGCTCGCGCCTACTTTGGGGTCAGATGGCCGTGTGTGAGAATGTCCGAGATATTTATTTATTTATTTATTTATTAATCCTTGGTTTGAAATAATGAATTGTCCTCGTAACTTGCTGTCTGTACCGTTTAAACTATTGTACAACGGCGGGCTGCATTAGACTCTGGTTCCGGTCCGACGTCGGTCTACAAACAAGTTACTATTTCAGGCGCACATCCATCCATACACATACAAACATACACAAACGAACATGCCTACATTGATGCAACGAATTAATTGTTTGTCCATCCACCGCTCGGTTGAGTAACAGTTTATTCATTGTTTATTTATTCGGAGTTAAATATCCCGTGAAGCAACACGTGTTAGTGGGCAGAACGTCACCGCAACCCTGTCTTTGTCTCAATGTAGGGCACGGGTCTCCTCTCAGAATGGGAGGGATAAGGCCTTAGTCCACCACGCTGGCCAAGTGCGGATTGGCAGACTTCACATGCCTTCGAGAACATTATAAAGAACTCTCAGGCATGCAGGTTTCCTCCGATGTGTCCTTCAGAGTTACAGCATTTGACATTTAATTTCTTAAATCGCACATCTATATCTATACTTCTATACAAACATTATATAGAGGAAACATTTGATTGTAATGTTTTCACACAAAAACTACTGGACCGATTTCAAAAATTCTTTCACCATTACAAAGCTGCATCTTCACTGAGTGACATAGGCTATATATACTAGGTGTAAACGAAACTATTTTTATGTCTAATTCCACGCGAGCAAAGCTGCGGGCGTCCACTGTTAACTTATAAAAGTCATTGGTGCGTGCCGCTTGGATTTGAACCCGGACCGCTCGAGTGAGAGGAGTTCGATAGCCACTGGGCACCGCTTTGCATTTATTTTTCACTATAATTATGGTATATTATTTATGCTCTTAATCAACGTCATAATATTATTCAGACAGGACTTCACCGTTCTGTTACAGCCCCCGTCCAGCTAGATGGGGGTAATCTTTTTAGCATTTTCCGGTTTTGTGGGGGAACGTCCGCGATTTATATGTGATTCCGATACAATGCGATGCGATGGATGCATGCGATATGGCGTCAGACGGCGCCGGGTCACACAATCGAAACGCGAACTAGTGATGTGAAAGTTAAATAAAATAAAATCGTTATGTTGTCGTTCACATTCAGTTGCAAGTATGAAACGACTGACTTCCAAACTTCGTATTGTTGGAAGTTAATACGATGAAGTTTCTAGATACTTAGTATATATTAGACACATGTTCCATATAAACTCTAAGCTCAACGATGAGAAGCTCCTCAACAATTCCTGTGTGCAAATATTTGTCCTCGTACTCGGAATAGCGTAATATTATGTCATCCCACTGCTTCTTTGGAATTAGACTATGCTCTTTAGCGGTTTGAATTCAATTTGCATATAACAGTAGCGTCCATAGCCAAATTGTTTTATGTATGTGATTGACTTAATCAACGACGGGCGCACTCGGTTTGTGGATGGGTGACCGCTTGTGGTAAAATTAATGAGCTTCATAGGTCATGTTATGCCGTCGGTCCCGGTTGTTTTCTATGGTAAAAATAAACGCTAAGCTTTTCCGAGGAACCTATTTTATAAAAATCCGTAATGTCATGTGATTTTATATTAATAGATCGAAACTAGTCGGCCTATTTCCGACTGAGAATGAGTAAGCCGGTAATTTCAACTATGAATATAAAATTATTCTTTTAATTGTATCATCAATGGGCTATCGTAACTGATCGAAAATAGTTTTAATAAAACCTCTTCTTTTGTCTTCTTATAAGTCCTATGTCCAATTTGTGACATAGGACAGGACTTTAGTGCTGAATTTCATCCGCACTTGATCGTCATAATTCTCTCTCCACTCCTTTTACTGGGATAACGGACGGTCCTTTACCATCGTCGTTAACGGTATAAAAACACGGTCTATGCGAGGTCGGCGGGGACTCGGGTCACGCTCAAACGCGCTCAATAAGCTGGCTCATCGCCTCGCTGCCACTTTACGCGAATACACCTAATTAATAAAATTAGAAATTTTTGTATATTGCTCCCCAACGTGATTCCGGATACATAAATACGTGAAACCGCGCGCAGTAATGTAATGTTGCGTCATGAGAAATAATGTTATTTGGTCAAAGGATTAAAACTAGTACCAATTCAAAGTATTATTTGCACAGAATTTTTAAAAAAATGGTGATTAGTCACTTCTGTGTCTAGATTTATAACCAAAGGTTGTCTGATAGAAATCGCTACCCAGCCTATAGCTTACCCCTTTTGTATTAATTCCACTGTATGTTTTAATTTTTGTATTGCTCTCTAGCTGCAAAATAAATATTGCATTGATTGAAGTACAGTAAAAGCTCCTTATTTGCGTTTTCACTATTCGCGGATTAAAAAAATGCGACCCAATTCCTATATTCGCGTGTAAATATTTCTTTATTCGCGGATTTAATTGGTACATCGGTACATACATACCTACATATTTAAAAAGCATTCGGTATGCTTTGCGTATTCGCGGTTTCTGTATTCGCGGCATATTTACGGAACGTATACCCCGCGAATAAAGAGCTTTTACTGTATTAGTAGCGTCACCACATATGGAACTGCTCGAAAAATGGGGTTGCGCTGAAAATCAGCAGCCTTGTGTCACATGGCGGTGTGCTGAGCGAAACCCTCTTTTTCACGCATGACACTGTGCATAGCTTCAGTGGTTTTAAGTTCATTGTTAAAATATCGATTTTTATAGTGTTTTGTGTGATAAATATCTTCTTCTTCTTCTATTATATCGATGTAGAGATCCATACTAATATTATAAATGTGAAAGTGTGTTTGTTTATTTATTTATTTGTTTGTTTGTTTGTCCGGCTTTCACGTCGCAACGAAGCTATTATATGGTATGGTTTGTGGGTGTGTGGAGATAGTGAGGAGGGTGGGGAGTGACGTAGGCTACTTTTTACCATGGTAAAACATCCCCATGGGAAGATATCGATCTTTTATTATTTGCATGATATTTAGCTCCGGATGTTGTAAATAGATGGCGTTGCAAGAAATTCATTTGCATGTTCTGAATTTCGCATACAAATTAGACACTGTACAAATGTGTCATGTATGATAAACAACTCATCGTTAATTCCCTTTGACCACGCGGGCGGAGCCGCGGGTAAAAGCTAGTTTACAATAACCGAAACTTCATTCGAGCTGTTGAGGAAATCCTCGGCTAGTGTATGAATAAAGGGTGCAGCGTTGTATCGATCAGTATTCGGTGAGTAGGTGCGAAGGGAGTCCGCGGAGGCGCTCGTTTGACAGGACACGCTCGATTAGCCCTCAAGCCGATTAGCGGCTGAGCCGAGAGTGCTTTATGTTCGAGCGGCAACTCCTAATGGATTTGCTGAACCGTTTTAATAAATCCAATCTGGTTTTACCCATACACAGAACTTAATTCCACCAACCTCATTCAACCATCGCACTACACGCCGAGGTCTGAAGTTTCATCCACACCGAATCGACTCATGGCCTACTACCACCGTGCGTTTCTCGCGGTCTTTTTTACGGCGAACTGGTCTTCTGTGGAATGATATTTTCTTTGGCACCCATAATAAAGGATCCTTCAAATCTGCTGCCCTGGTGGATTACTGTTCCCGCTGTCCATAGGCTACTATGGCTATACCAAAACTATGTCATTGCCCAAGTCAGGAACACTTCAGATGGAAATAAATACAGTGATATTAACTCCAAAATAGCGCATGATTCTTACAAACTCACGGATTCTTTTGAAGCATAGGCACACTATTCGGCAGGTTCTAAGATTACTCCTAACTTATTTTAATATCATAATCAATTTCCTACATTTCCAAATGTTGTCTTCAAAATAAAATACGATCAATTATTGTCGAAATCTTTTACGATACACACATTATTAATTGACCATTTGATGGTGATGCACTACGCCTTTAGGAGGTATGTTCTCCTAACCCATTTCTCCTCGCAAATCCTGCTCGGTGACTAATGCCGCAATCCCGGATATCCCGTGACATTTGGCAGGGCGGCGCAAACACGGGTTTACGGCCGTCCGAACGACCGCTCCGTGCGGCCAGTGTTGATCTTGAGCTCGTTTGTGCTCCGACACGGGGAGATTTGTGGTCTTTTTAGCCAATATCACTTCTCTCGTCAACGATTGATTGCTTTGAAGTTGTAAACGATGCAGTCTCACCTCTTTCATGTCTCTAATTGAAGTGAAAAGAGAGAACAAAATGTCCCCTGTATTTAGCTTAACTATTTTCGCTGCAGCTGTAATTATCGCGCGTATTGCAGGGTACGGGTTTCTCCATAAATGGGAAAGACCTGGAGTATACACAAACGCAATCGCTGATGGAGTGTGCACCAATTCAAGTATCGGAACTTCGTTGCCTCTACTTTGTAATTTTTTCACGTTGTGTCGTAAACATAAATCAATTGCCTCACTGAATTCTTTGAGGACTAATATTTGTCAAGGTCATTATTTTTACCAACTAGTGGCCTAGTGCTGATGGTAAATTAATCAGTTTAGAATAGCATTAATATTAATCAGTTTAGAATAGCATTTTATCTCTTCTCTTTAAGTAGTTTGTAGTTACCTAGACTTTCGTTAAGCGAAATAAATTATTTGACTTTGACTTTAAAATCATTATGATGTACCTCTAAGGGATTATAGACGTGCATTTCCTTTATGAATTGAATCCAATCAAGCAGTCTGAACTGAACATGCTGAAACATATCTTATTTCTGCAGTTTCATTTTCCTACATCAAATTTGTCAATTTCTAACATTCCCTAACCCCACGGCACCCTCGGGACACCCTGTGACAACTTGCCGTGAAATGTCAGCGTGTCGAATTGGTGTATCGCTCGGTTACCTTCTATTTTTAAAATGCCACCGAATCATTTTGAAATCAGTGAACCCAATGTTACATACTTAAAAATAATCTGCAAATTTTTTGGCATTTTAATATTATGTCTAACATTTACTGTTTAAATTGATATAGTTATTGTTCTTACTTTTAGGTACAACATGAACTCACTAGAAATGACTGAGTATAGAGTATTGAGATTAGAAAGAGTCAGAGAAACAGAAGAGAGAGAGAAATCAAAAACCGGACAAGTACGGTTGTTCCGAACGTAGTGTAGTGTAGTGTATTTTTGATATTTCTAAAACAAATGTGACATAATGATTCGGCCTCCCACGCGACAGCCAGGCACCTAATTCTAAACTTAACAAGATCGTAAAACAATTGTTTCCCATAAACAAATAATCACCGCTCTCAAAGCGACAGTATATTAATAGAGCTATTAAAATTCTACAAACAAGCGCTGAAGGTGAATAAAGGTTTATTTATGTGAAAAACATGCTGGTTCAAGGGAATGGCGAGAGTAAGGGACTGGGGCTACTTGCGACAGTCCCAAGGCAATTGGACTAAATTAATTTTCATACAGTATTTATAAGATACTAGTGGACGCCGCTTGCGTGGAATTAGATATAGCAATAGTTTCGTTTACGCCTAGTAATATTATATAGCCTATGTCACTCAGTGAAGATGCAGCTTTCTAATGGTTAAAGAATTTTTGAAATCGGTCCAGTAGTATTGGTATGAAAACATTACAAACAAATGTTTCCTCTTTATAATATTAGTATAGACTAGCTTTCCCTGCGGCTCCGCCCGAGCCAGTTTGTTTTACCTCTACCTGAGAAATACCTCTCCTCTACCTCTAGGATTGTTTTAAAATATAATAATTATAGCCTTTATCAACGGCAAAGTACACCAAAGATTACCACTAATCAAAATCTAACTTCGGATGCAGATGAAATATACCTATATATTAAGATATATACTGTTTTGACTGAATCAAAACGTATATACGTTTTGATTTAACATTTTATACATTACATTACATTTTTATATACGTTTTGAATCAAAACGTAATATATACGTTTTGATTTTACATTTTATACATTACATCATTTTTATATACGATTTGAACCAAAACGTAATATATACGTTTTGATTTAGAAGCCACCAAACTCCATAAGTGCCAAAACATATAGTCGCACTGACCACCCCTATCCAGGAACTAGATCCGACCCCGCAATCCCCGGGGATTACGAGTAACATACGTCTCGCGTGCCAGATTACGGCTGATGTATTAGTTCTGCTACGCCGTGGATGTGATGCATTGTTTGACAGGCCCGTTGGCGCAATCGGTAGTGACCCTGTCTGTTGCGCCAGGGGTCGTGGGTTCGAATCCCACTCAGGACAAATATTCGTGTGACGAACACTTGTGTTTGTTCTGTGTCTGGATGTCAATATTATCTATTTAAGTATGTATTTAAAAATATCTATGTATGTATATCAGTCTCTGACAACCATATCACAGGCTCGCACCTACTTTGGGCACTATTATTGTGATTTGGGGTCAGATGGCCACGTGTCCAAGATATTTATTATTATTATTATATTTTCTCCACATTTTTAATCCTTTCTCCTAGAATATAAAATTAACTTCAGCGGCATATTAAAACTGATGACGGAAACCAAATAACACATATTTTTAAACGGTCGTTTTAAAAAAATTCGTTAGTAAAAACTGAAACATGTGTTCAACTTATAAATAACCTGAAAAGTTTGTGTGTGAGATAAGGACTTGTGGTGTCAGTGCGTGTTCGTAAAGGTGCTAAGCGTCCGTGCGAAAGCGAATTACGCTAGCTTCACCCGTGCATACGTCGTCGCCCGTGCGTACGACGTCGCCGGCCGTGCAGACTGCGTCATCGCCCGTGCGTACGACGTCGCCGGCCGTGCAGATTGCGTCGTCGCCCGTGCGTACAACGTCGCCTGCCGTGCAGACTGCGTCATCGCCCGTGCATACAACGTTGCCGGCCGTGCAGACTGCGTCGTCGCCCGCTCCTGCTTCGTTGCCGCGCTCGCAAGGCGCGCGCGATGGCGGCATGAGCGAGGAGGGCGGCGGGGGCGGCGTGCGGCGACGGCGGAGCATCCGGCGGCTGCTGCGGAGCCTCACGGCGGATCGACTGCACGCAGGTGCGTGCGCACGCGCCGCGCAGGTGACGGACGCGAGAGTATTGTGCATTCCCTGTGCAGGAGTTTGACTATTTATTACCCCGCAAGGATAATTATAGAGGGGGTAACACATCGGCGCATTTTGACGTAATGACATTTATTGTGTCTGGAATAAAGCCCGTCAATGAGTCAAGGAGGAATGTCGCAGTTGCTGTTGATCTTATATTTTGCGTTTAGTAATAGTGTGTAAGAGTGCAATGACTACCGCTTTTTATAGGGGAATATAAAAGATGAGGGGGTACCAACCCATCCTCTTCTCTATATAAGTGGTTCTTAGCTGCAGTTTTTTTTATGGATACAAGATAGCAAACGAGCTTGCAGCACCATCCGCTGCCGCCCATGACAACTGTGACTGTAGTTACCGCGCTTGACCAATGCAAGTTGCTGTACATAGGTCGCAAAAGAAGCGCTTCGTCTTTCGGAATGTTCTCGTATATTATCTCGCATGCATTTTCCACATAACTTCAACATACAGTCACGCATAAAATCAGTTTCGCCGTCTATTTTGCTATCGATTACGCCTTTCCTTATTTTCCTTAGCGGTGTGACGCAGACCGCCCAGTATTTATATGATATAACTAACGTTTACAATATTAACACGCCACGTGTTTTCAACACTGACGTCCATCCGTAAATCGATGCGAATTTGCTTACGCGTTAGGGTCCGTCTACACGTATTCTTAACCCTGTAGCTGCTCATCGGTATCTCAAAGCAAGAGTACACTCAGCGGTAGTATAGTCTGCATTACATTTTTATCCCACAGTCCCATGCACTGTGAACGACCTTGGACCCCAAAGACAATATTCTTAGGGGTTCTTATCGTTGGAAGATGGACTAGGTTTGAACTAAAATGGACTAGGTTCGATAGATTTTTTTAAGAAAGAATATGAAAGCTTTTTCATTATTTGCCTCTGTCTCGGGCGTTAGCCCACAACTGACACACAGTTGAAATTATAAAAAAACAAGATGTAAGATTTTTTTATTATCTCAATTGTTTCTTTATTTTTTTTTAAGATTAAAATACCCAAAACTAGGGCTGTACTAACGGAGTCTCTACCAGGTGGTGGAAAATAGTGACAGGTCCAATTGTGTATTAGTTTTCTCTGCGACGTCAACTTCTGCACACACAGTTTTCAGTCAACGTCAAAGTCAAAGACAAATAATTTATTTCGCTATGAGGTGATTAGACACAACGAAAGTCTGGGTAACTACAAACTACTTAGATACAAGTATAATGCTATTCTAAACTGATCAATAAAAGGCAAAGGATTAGCTATTGATCATTGAATGAATAGCTAATCCTACAGCACATGTGCCTAACCTGCCTCATACATGGTTTGCGAAAAAAGTTGGTTCATCCAACCAGCGGTTACGTGTGCGCCACGCCTTGCTCGGTATCCCGTTGAATATTTCTGGATTCCCGCTTCCCTAGCTGGCGTTTCCTCGCCAAAGTCTCCAGGCCTGATTGGATGTTATTTATCGTGGAGTCTGTCCGGTGGCGAGCTGCCAAATTGTTTTGTTTTGTTTCTTGATTCATTAACTACCTGTATGCATCGACAGCGATTATTATATACGGTAGATAAATATCAACCTCGAGTTTAGAATCTTAACTTGAGAGTTAAACTACAGTTATCTAAGCATGTTAGAAAATAGTAATTTTTCTCTCATATAGGTATACAGCATATATCATATTTCCATATTCTTCTTATATTGACACGAAGAATATGCAGTATGCTGTATATATGAGAGAACAATTCTTATATTGAGAATAAGAATATGGAAATATGCATCATGCTGTATATATGAGAGAAAAATGACAATTTTCTAACAAGCTTAGAAAACTGTTGTTTTCACCATTAGAAAGCTGCATCTTCACTGAGTAACATAGGCTATATAATATTACTAAACGAAACTATTGTTATGTCTAATTCCACGCGAGTGTGTTAAATAGTTAAGTGGGGCTAAAAAATTGCAACATCTTCGTATTCGCGCGTTCCTTATTGTTCCTTACTCTGTCTTCGTCAAAGCCATTGCACGTTTGTATGTGTATATTATTATGTTGTATGAATAGGATGTTAATATTATCTATTTAAGTATGTATTTAAAAATATCTATGTATGTATATCAGTCTCTGACACCCATAACACAGGCCTACTTTGGGGTCAGATGGCCATGTGTGAGAATGTCCAAGATATTTAAAAAAAAAAATTAAAAAAAAAAAAAAGATGGGAGTCGTTCAATTAAATAGCGTTTATAGCTCAAAACGCCGTGGGCTGAGCCATAAACTGCGGATCAAGTTCACCGCAAAGTGGGCATCTGCAGTTACAATGCCGATTGCATTCTGCGCTGCGCTCGGCCACTCGTCTGCCGTGTTTATGTGAGGTGATAAACACGTCGGCGCTATCTATATGGGGCAGGGGCAAGATCTGATTCGAAACTTGCTTAGGGACCAGGGGTTTAGAAGGTGGTAGAGCCTATAGGGAACCAAATAGGTTTTATATGAAAGCTAATTAGTTCCATATAGAGTTCGCCCGGGGCAGTACCACCGCCCGCCACGGTACCTAGTACAATTTCTGCCGTGTAGTAATTGTTTTAAAAGTTGTCCGGTTGGAAAGGTGTGGTTTCCGGTTACACTTCTTTAGAGGCAACCATCTTAGTCCACAAAGGAAGCAACACATCTGTGACTGACTTGGAACAAGACTCCTACTAACAAGTACAAACTGGACTATTACTAACACCAACTAAGAGGACCAACTATCACTAACAGTCCCCAGTCCTCATACCTACTAACGAACTGACCAACTAATGTTCTGTGCCTTCTGAGTTCAGCAATTTCCCGCTGACTTTTTCAAGTCATCAGTCCATCTGGTAATAATAATGGTAAATTTGAGGGTACATTAACTGAATTGTTATATTAAGGTGGTGCAACCCAGCCTTAAAAATTGGGACGTCTATGGGTCGCAGCGATATTTGCGTTGCTTGCTGCCAATACGGGATATTTACACAATGCAATAACTCCGCTGTCGCATACATTGAATGTAGATTAGTCGCTTGACGTAATACGTCGTGGGATTAATGCGGGAACTGCGCGTCATCCCGCCGTTTGCTAATCCCTACTGGCTTTTGACATCTGGGTATATCTAATTGGGATCGGTAGATGAGATAAGTCGGGGTGTACCACCCTGACTAGATAGCTACATAGACGTCCCACTGTTGGGCACGGGTCTCCCGTACAGGCAGATCATACTCCACCTCGACTAATGTAATGTAATTGATAGTGCGATACAAGCTGGTGCCCGCTGCTTCAACTGCGTAATAAGTCGCCTATGTCACTTGGGAATAAAGTAGCGTACTGTTTTAGTGAGAATAGTATATACAAATCTATCTATTAACAGTATGTCAATCACCAACCTAGCATATTGAAATGCAGTAGGAAATCAAACAATTAATTTGGCAGAAACTGAACTGAACTGAACCCCTATTCAGTTATCACTTTGTGATGATTAAGTTAGGTTAGGTTATGTTATGCTTTTCCACAAGGTGGACAGACTTGAATAAAACGGCAGGAGACCGGCGGATAGAGAGGGCATGCAGGTTTGGTCAGAGTGGCGTCGTTAAGGGTAGGGTTCACCAGCAGTGGATCTCAAAAGACTGATGGATGCATTTATCTTTTTAATTCCGTGCCTTGAAGCCTACACTCTGTAAAACACCTTAACTGTGTGAATCAGTTCTTGCATAAAACGTACGAATTTCCAGATATCGCTAGTTCTAAAGTGTACTTAATAAATAAATAATAAATATCATGGACAATCTCACACACGGCCATCTGACCCCAAATTAGGCGCGAGCCCGTACTATGGGTGTCAGAGACTGATATACACACATAGATATTTTTAAATTCATACTTAAATATAATATTAATATCCAGACACAGAACAAACACAAGTGTTTGTCACACGAATGTTTGTCCTGAGTGGAATTCGAACCCACGACCCCTGGCGTAACAGGCAGGGTCACAACCGATTGCGCCAACGGGCCCGTCAATACGAAGTTTTTTGTGCTTATTGGTGGAGAGAATCGATTGATTTCGATTTTGAATTTGTTTTTATGTTGATTTTTATTTAGAGTCGCTTTTTGACCGTACTAATCACTCCGACAGGACCGCACTGAAAATCAGCGTCATGAATTTTAAGGAATGATGGCATAATGCGGTCCAATTTTGCATTAAAACTGTAATAACCTACACATACTATTGTATGAATAATATTCTGTAACATACTGTGTTTTAAGCAAAGTTAAGTGTATTATATTCTACTAGTGGGCGCCCGCAGCTTCGCTCGCGTAGAATTAGACCCAATAACGACATCTGCCGGGTGGCCGACTTGACTTCAAAAACGGCAAAGTTTCGTACTAACTTTGCACCCCCCTTTTACCCCCCCTTAAGAGATGATTTTCGAAACTCAATAGAAAACCTTCATAGGTACTGAATTACATTCGAATAACATCAAAAACGGCAAAGTTTCATACTAACTTTGCACCCCCGTTTTACCCCCTTAGGGGGTGAATTTTCAAAAATCCTTTCTTAGTGCTCCCCTGCGTTATAAAAGGAACCCCTGTGCAAAATTTCAAGCTTCTAGCCCTTATAGTTTAGGCCCTGCGTTGATATGTCAGTCAGTCAGTCAGTCAGTCAGTCAGTCACCTTCTCCTTTTATATATATAGATATATAGATTCTATTCTATTCTATCTCGCAAGGGTACGTACATGAAGATCAGGCCGGCAGAAAACGCAATAAAACCCATTTGAATTAGTAAATTTTTCAAAAGCTTTGTATTTTAAGACCATAAATCGCTCGTAGTGTGCAAGAATAACTTGTAGAGCACATAATCTAGCCATGTTTCAACATCTAGTAAAGTTAGTCGGTCTAGTGCGTAGATCCGATGGAATATTACTGAATGAACTAGGGATTTCATTGATGTCGGTACGGATACGTATGTTATGTAGGTTTCGGTTACGGTTCCATGCATTCGAAACACTTAATTTTTGAATAGATTTAGTTAATCATCATAATCACAACCCTTTCCTTGTCCCACCGTTGGGCACGGGTCTCCTCTGAGAATGGGAGGGTTTAGGTAAGGCCTAAACCCTCCTATGCCTAAAGCATGTACCATTTACCTCCTTTGTTACTTTTTTATGTATTTTATGCTGAAAAATGTGTGCATAAAATATTAAATAAATAAATTTCGGATATATCCGATAGCTTCTGTTACAGTTAAGGCATACATCCCTAGAATGTATATAAAACCCGGACGTACAAGCCGTTAACGCGAGCAACTCTATTCAAAATAAACCGAGCGAGAGTTTTGGATACAGGTGCGAATTTGTATTAGACAAAATAAACAGGTTTAAATGCAGTGCCATTGCGCTTATTGTCGAGTGGTGAACAAGCCGCGGCGAGTTCAATGGGATAGGTAAAACCAAACCTATATCTATACTAATATTATAAAGTGGAAACATTTGTTTGTACCTAATGTTTTCCGCACAAAAACTACTGGACCGATTTCAAAAATTATTTCACTATTAGAAAGCTGCATCTTCACTGAGTGAAGTTCATAATAATATTACTAGGTGTTAACGACACTATTGTTATGTCTAATTCCACGCGAGCGAAGCTGTGGGCGTCGACTAGTATATAAATAAAATGTTTAAATAAAGTTTCATTTTAACAGCGTGAAAATGTTACAAATCGTTCAAGAAAATTAAAAAAAAAAATTGCAGGCATGACCTAAACTAGGTACCTACTTCTAGTATACTAAAACTGTATAGCCTTAACCACTGGTCCATAACAGCATAGGTCACCTATTGACGGAGGAACAAGCGATGTGTCATATCCAATCCACGTGGGCAGCGCTCCCCGGCTTTCAATTAAGCCCCGGCGTTGTTGCGCCGCGCTTTTGTTGTGGATTCCAACGGTGGCGCTACCATGGGTTGTCGAACGCAACTAGAACTTTCTTTTGAAAATGTTTATAAGTAAATATAAGTTGAAAACGCGTCAGTCCGCGGTACGTGTCAGAGACAGTGTAGGGGGTGACGAATTCACAGAGAGACAAATATGTATTATAGTTTAACATCCACCGCGCCAAGAAGTCGTTTAATTCAAAGTGCGTTTTTTGATGCGTACCGTGATAGTAGGTGTCTGAATACTGAGAACGTGTCTCTGTACTTCTATACTAATATTATAAAGAGGAAAGATTTGTTTGTAATGTTTTCACACAAAACTACTGAACCAATATCAAAAATTCTTTCACCATTAGAAAGCTGCATCTTCACTGAGTGACATTAGGCCATACAATACTACTTTTATAATATTACTAATATAGGCTTTATAATATTACTAATTCCACGCGAGCGAAGCTGCTGTCCACTAGTGTTTTATACAATGGATCGCGAAACATTCGGTAGGTAATAAAAAAAATTGTGACAAATGACAAATGACATTTGTCGGAACTGTATAGTATATATATTCTACTTAATATAGCGTGGCGAAGCGTCGCCACTGCCTGTATCGCCACGCCAACAATCAGGTTTACCATCCGCCTATAGATGTTTCACATCAAAAATTCTTCTTGACATATCAGTGTCGAGTTCCATTCGAGTTGTGGTAGGGGCGGTGTTGTTATTTATTTCCTCCGTCCTCTGCCGTTCCAATCAGCCCCGTATATGCGGCTAGATAGTGCGATGGACCACTGACATATCTATCTATCGATTCGCTTTTAGTCTCCCCTAATAGCTCGCTTAGTGCAGTTAGAAGTGCGGACCCAGATTTAATTTTATCTGTCACCAGTTAAGAATACCAAATGTTACCATATTGGACTTAAAATATCGAATGTTGCTTCCGTACTAGTTATCATGATCACTTCGATTAAATCCTTCACATAATTTCAATTGAACTTCACAGAGTCCGTTTGATTGTTAATTATAATTTAGGCAGTGGTTGATTGGTGAAAGTGTTTATTTTTTACAAACAATTTCCCGCGACTTCTCCCGCGTTAAAAATACCTTATGACACTCAGTTACAATGTAGCTTGTTGCCTACCTAACCATTGTTGGTAGTAGCATTCCATCCATAAGTCAGACACTAGCTGGACATACGCTTCCATTGGAAAATACCTTCATCCAGATTGTACTCCTCGAATCCCACGCGGAATTCATTTTAAAACGTTTAAAGGGGAACAATAAGATTCCGTCCTACATCACTTTGTGCGTAACTTTACAGCTCACGCAACGGAAGCTCTCAAAAGGAGTAATTTTTCCCGTTGTTGCAACATTTTTCATTGATTCTCCGCTTCTATGGGTCTAAGTTAGTTAGTGTAGTTGGTCTGAGCAATTGTTTATTTAGTAAACATTTTATTTTTATTACAAAGTAATTTCAAAATGTCATTTCTTCAAATCAAATTCCTTTCTTTTCCGATTAGCAATAGCCCATTCCGATTAGCGAAATATGATGTTTATTGATAGTACACAATACAATATTTTGTAATATTTCTCATTTTTACATATTGCTACATAATACAATACAACCCCACAGACACAGCTGCAGAAGATCTAGCTTACTCCACCACGCTGCTCCAATGCAGATTGGTAGTGTTTGTACATATTAAATTCTTGTACCTCTTGGTCCAAATGCTAGCTTGCCATGTGAAGAGACCAATATAGCAAACGAACAAGCATCCACCTGATAACGCTCCAATAAGGGTGCCGGATGAGCGGTGGTACAAAGTTCGCATTGTATTAAGGGATGGGCATAACATGTGATAATACAGGGCTTGACCGGAATGTTCGTTGATACTGAATATTCAAAGGGAATATTTCGTTATTTTGTTGTTTCATTTCTCTATTATTACATGTTCTTTTACTAATCTGATTATAGCCAGTTTTTAAATATCATATTATAAAGAAACATTAACAATTCTCTAACTTAGATACTACTGTTTTATACTGTGTGTTTCGTGTCTCAATTTCATTATTCAGATAATGGATTGAATGTTTAACGATTGATGTTTAGTTAAGTATTAGATTATGTGGTGACGGTGTGATGTGACGTACAATTGGTGACTACTGTCGACATGAGAGTGAGGGACCGATTTCGTCGACGGAACTTCTTGGGTACGTTAGTTTACAAAGCTTCACTGAGTGAAGATGCAGCTTCCAGTAGTTTTTGTGTGAAAACATTACAAACAAATCTTTCCTCTTTATTAACTAACATTTTTATATTATATGAAAATCATATTATGGAAATACATTAAATTTACAAAAGAAAACATTACACACACTACCATTGGTTTGACACATCATAATGAAATATTGGTTATCTGGATACGATGGCATGCTATTTTTCACATGTCTCTTTAAACATTGATTTGGATTAAATCTATGATTGTAGAGATATTTATATGCTGTGACAATAAAACCTTAATAAGGTTCAAACTTCGATATTGATCGAAGGGTTCAAACTTAAATTTAAAAAATAGGTCGACCATTTCGCGACCACTAGTTCATTCTTATTTTGCACCGCTTTTAAATTACGCGTTAAATCAGTTCCCGTGATTCCGAGATCGTTATGATAAATATACCCCGTGATTCCGAGATCTTTATGATAAATGTCTATGGTTTATTTATTACTGTTTGTTAACAAAAACCTTCGCCATTCTGGTGAATGGTGTCTTCGACATGATGACATACATTTGAGAGCATGTCTATATAATTTCAACTTTTCCGTCTCGTTAAGACTTCTAGAAACTATGAAAATCTCCAATGTATACATTTCGAGAAAAATTGGTTTGAGTACCTACCGAAATAGCGGGCCCCGGTTTATGTGTCCGCCAGGGTCAATTTTATTGTAAAGTTTAATAATACTTTTCGTTTTTCCTTTTGTCGTTTCTAATTAACATGAAAATAGTGACGACAGATTTTCTTTATTATTTTTTCTTGTTTTCAGGTAAGCATAAATCTTCTTACGTACAACGCTGAAGAAGACCTACGAAGATAGACCCGGTTTCATAATCAGGTAAGATGGTCTTACAACTACTAAATGGCTCATTTTAAGACATACAGTCGCAGTTTTTTAACTAAAAGGTAAGAAACTTTTTCACTCAAAAATCATTGCTCGTCAGTAACTTTTGGATTGCACGCCATCTATCGTCAGATGGCAGAACTAAGACCGTCAATGGTGCTATAATTGGTTCAGCTACTCGCCGCTTGATGTCGTTACATGTTCTACTAAGCTCATCAAACTTTTTTGTGAAATTTCAATGTTTTGCTAAGTTTTTAAAGCGCATTAAGTAAAAAACCAGTATTGCTGTAAAGCAATTATATTTATGCTTCCTGCTACTTTGTAATAATCCTGAATTAATCGGATGGGGATTCATGATTACGAAATCGGCTGCCTTGTCGAAGTATGTATATAAATTTTTTTCACATATAACCAACACTCGTACGTTCTGCATTTGAGAGAAGTTAGGCAATAGCATATAAGCACATAAGGAAATGACGGACTGACTTTTAACTCTGAATGATTTTAACATTGAAATGAATGTTTTTCTGAAATCTTAATTACGAGACTCCATGTACTTGTAACCGGTAGGTACCTACACAGTAATTAGTTGACCATATCAATGTGGATGAATGTATGTAAATGGGGCAAGTGATCTTTTCAAAGCGCACTGCAAATGGCACGTGCAGTTATAAATAAAATCATTTTTTTCATTGCTATATAAGATACTAGTGGGGCGTCCACTATTATCTTATACTTACAGCTTCGCTCGCGTGGAATTAGACATACTAATAATTAATTCTTCTTAACGCGATTAGTGTTATTATTATATTATATATGTTTATTTTACACCCATTTACAAACCTTGAATGCCATATTTATTTATATCTAATCAACAGCTAAAATATAAATTTTATGCTTCTAGTTCTGAAAATGATAATACTTTCATACAACCTTTCATCCCTCTTTTCAACTCTTTACAACACTTTTTTCCAATTAAAAAGTAGCCTATGTCCTTCCTCAGACTCTAGACTATCTGTGTACCAAATTTAATTTAAATCGGTACAGTAGTTTTGGCGTGAAAGCGAGACAGACAGACAGACACACAGAGTTACTTTCGCATTTATAATATTAGTATGGATAATATGCATGGGACGTTATAGCGCTTGCACAGTATAGATTGCGCTTGCATTGCAGGTGCCAGCTGGGCAGTATCGTTTACCAATATTGGGTTTTAACGTCATTAATATGTTGAAAAAAACATGTTTACACCTATCAAAGTGTTTGATGATGTTGTCTGTTCGTTGGTCCGTGTGTTGTATTAACAGCTCCAATGAAAACATCATGGTATAAAAGCTGAAACCATTCAAAAAATACCGAAAAATAGTTAAAAACGAATATGCACCTGCCGCCATGACAACTATGGACCGCGAACAAGTCTCTCGTTCGAAGTAGGTCATAGATGCGTTGCTACCCTTTAGTACTAAGACAGTATCCTCTAAATATGCAAAACCAGACATGTAGATAATTTTTTGCTAGGTAGGTACTAAGAAACTAAATAGGATTTTTTTAAATCTTCTATTCGTGTTTTACGAATAAAAATGTTATAGGGTTTTCGGTCCAAACCTTGCTTCGTCAGACCCATTGCTGATACCGGTTAAAATAGTTTAGAAAAATAAAATTACAACTAAAAAAAAACACGCTTTTGTAGATAACCGAACTAAAATGTATATACTTATATTTTTTGCTATGTCATCGGTACTCGATAATTGTGCAGTTTCAAATTAATCCGACGTTTAGAAGTGGGTGAAAATCACTTTCAAAGATTTTGTTACATACATTTACATACATACATAGGTACATACCAAGCTAATAAAAGCGTGTTAAAAAAAACCGTCAGCGCAAGCGCAGTCGCGGTGAAAAGTTAGTGCCGTTTTAAATTGAGATGTTTCAAACTCGATAAGTCCCTAAATCTGAAAAACGTCTGGCGGCTAATGAGAATGTAAATAACATCAGGTCGACGAGGCAGGTGGCTCGTCCCGGAACACACGGGACGGAATTTCGTTTAAAAACGTCATTATGATTTATGATTTTTTGTATTCATTAATGTAGATTGCGTGTAGACAATATTAATGGAGATAAATAACCTAGTCAGTGAAATGTTAATTTACAGCGGCATACAATTTTTTTTTATTTGCAAAGCATACAGTTACCTACATATCAAGTTAACATTAACAAATATTGAGGTATATATAAATATGCTTTATTATTGTTGTCACTTACTATGTAGAATGAGGGTAGATAATAAGTGGATGATGTATCTACCCTCCCGATCTGACAGCTTCATTAAAGAGATTTGATTCAATACAAATGGTGGTTTAATAATGTTATATACAGGAATATTACAAATATAAATCTTTACATGATTTAATTGCTTCCGCATATTACTTATTGCCGAGATAGTCGTTAGTATTGACCATTAATAATAAGTTGATTTGCCATATTAAACACTGCTTGAAAATTCGAACCGTTGAAATTTTACCCAATCTTTTTATAAATTTTTATCAAATCTATTCGAATCAGCTCACAGAGGGATAACACAATAAAATTAACATCATAAACTCCTTCGTTTTAATCGGTTCATTTCGCTTCGTGCTAAACGTATTGCACACAATTTATCCTCGAGATATTAGCACGTGGATAAACAATATACTTCGTGTCCTGTCCTGACCCTGCACATTGACCCCGCAGAGGGCACTAGTCAGGGGTGATTAAAAGGTCCTCACTTTCCCGCGCCGCTATTCATATCGGCGCCGACCGTGACGTCAGACCGCGTCACAAGCCGACAGGTGGCGCGGGCGATGCGGGTTAACTGTAAATACACGGGAGCGAGTTGTGAGCGTTTACTAATCGAGTCATTTAATAGGATTGAGTATCTGTCTGCAACTTTGTTTCATTACCGCTTTATGCGCCATTGAAAATGTCACAGGAAAGGCCGAAACCCGAATGATCTGAGCACA
This sequence comes from Carterocephalus palaemon, assembly GCA_944567765.1. Classification (NCBI taxonomy): domain Eukaryota; kingdom Metazoa; phylum Arthropoda; class Insecta; order Lepidoptera; family Hesperiidae; genus Carterocephalus; species Carterocephalus palaemon. Next base: position 1,059,182 of record OX155664.1, read on the forward strand.
GGTATCTTATCAGAATAAAGTCCAAGTCCAAGTCAAGTAATTAAACATTAATTTCATTTATTTATTTATTTAACAACAAGTACATACAAATATTCTTATATATATCTGTGGACACCCTATATATATTACATATACATATAGGATCCCGATTCACCGAAAAGCATTCCTATTTAGTTTAATAGTATGTACACACAATGTGAGAAACTATGAGTGTTAATTGCAAGTATTCCTGATGTAAGGTGCACAACTCGCCCGAGATTCCGTCTCACCCGCAGATAAGGCTCGCATACTAATCGGGCCGGGATACGATCGCGCGGTGATAGCGCCATCTGCCGGCGCGGGACCATCTGCCGAAACGACTGAATGATCACCTGCCGGTTGCTTGAGAGTGTAGCTTTGGTTTGCTTTTGTTGTGTTCGGGTTGGAGGATCTTGGATATACACCGGTATGAGGGTAGGGGTGATAAAAAAATATATAAATACTAGAGCTTACCCAATTTATAACTAACTAGTGGACGCTCGCAGCTTCGCTCGCGTGGCATAATAATAGTTTCGTTTACACCTAGTAATATTATATTATTATAGCCTATGTGACTCAGTGAAGATGAAGATGAAGTGTTTTCTAATGGTGAAAAAATTTTTGAAATCGGTCCAGTAGTTTTAGTGTGAAAACATTACAAACAAATCTTTCCTGTTTATAATATTATATATTATATTATGTCCAGCAGTGGACTATTTTCAGACCCGTTGGCGCAATTGGTAGTGATCCTGTCTGTTGCGCCGGGGGTCGTGGGTTCGAATCCCACTCAGGACAAATATTCGTGTGACGAACACTTGTATTTGTTCTGTGTTAATGTTGGGGATGTTAATATTATCTATTTATGTATGTATGTATTTAAAAATATCTATGTATGTATACAGTCTCTGACACCCATATCACAGGCTCGCGCCTACCTTGTGTCAGATGGCCGTGTGTGAGAATGTCCAAGATATTTATTACTAAAGGCTGATGGTGATAACCTGAGGCCCGGAATTATCACAGCACTCGTCTTTAGGAGACCAGTATTCAACAATGACCAATATTGGCCAGTGAATCGAAACGTACAGTAGTACAAACTGCGTACAACGGAATACGCGGCGGTCGCGAGCCGAACCTATTTGGCTGCGCGCCAAACTAAATATTTTGCATAGAGGACGTACCGTCCAGCGTCTGATCCATTGTTGCTTTTTTTATTATTTCAGTCTCACCAAAAAATACGTCTGCTATTTCGAAATAGAATAATTATTATATCGAGTCATCATCACAACCCTCTTTGTTCCACTGTTGGGCACGGGTCTCCTCTCAAAGCGAGAGGGATTGGGCCTTAGTCCACCACGCTGGCCAAGTGCGGATTGGCAGACTTCACATGCCTTCGAGAACATTAGAGGAACTCGCAGGCGTGCAACCTCTGTTGAGCACGGGTCTCCTCTCAGAGCGAGAGGGATTGGGCCTTAGTCCACCACGCTGGCCAAGTGCGGATTGGCAGACTTCACATGCCTTCGAGAACATTAGAGGAACTCTCAGGCGTGCAGGTTTCCTCACAATGTGTCCTTCATCGTTACAGCAAGTGACGTATTAATTTCTTAAATCGCAAATAACTCAGAAAAGTCATTGGTGCGTGCCGCTTGGGTTTGAACCCGGACCGCTCGAGTGAGAGGCGAGTTCCATACTCACTGGGCTGTCACCGGTATATGCGTCAAAAATGCGTCTATATGCGTAAAAATACGTCTACTATTTCGAAATAGAATAATTATTATCTCGAGTGCCTATTCCCAATATTGTTATGGAGAAGAACTTAACGACGAAGTGGATTGAGAAAAATTAGCAACTACTTAGAAAGAAGTGGAAATTGGATTTGATATCCCGGAAAATAAAATTAAGAAAAGAGTCACTCAGTATACCGCGAGAATGATGGCTCGACCTCGTATAATATTCTAGTCCATGAGTGCACTAGATCACCACACTTGAAAACACCGACCAAGTGCGAGGCGGACTTGCGCACGAAGGGTTCCGTACCATTCTCTATAAACACGGCGAAAACATCTTGTCTAATGTATGGGAGCCCCCCAAAAATGTTCTGTTTTTTTAGTATTTGTTGTTATAGCGGCAACAGAAATACATCATCTATGAAAATTTCAACTGTCTTTAGCGGTTCATGAGGTACAGCCTGGTGACAGACGGACAGAGGAGCCTTAGTAATAAGGTCCCGTTTTACCCTTTGGTTATCTACGGAACCCTAAAATGACTAGCCAAGCTACGTGAAAACTAAATAACAAGGTTAACGATCCTAAGATGAGAACAGTGAAAAAATTCGCAATACAAACAGACCCAGTTGGAATTCCAATTGATGCAAGTTGTACACGAATCGACCATAAATCATTGCGCTAACTGGCCCGTGCGAGTGCTCTGCGTCACGGGGCTGTCAAAACATAAGTTTTATGGGGTCTGCGGGGGACGAGCGGGCTAGAAAGCTGTGTTTATATATGGACGTCCATAGCCCAATGGCTCGCGTAGATTTTATGTGATCGACAGAGTTCGGCTACGACGGGCGCGGTCGGTTTGTGGATGGGTGACCGCTGGTCGCAACCGTTTCGTGCTTAGCAGGCACGTTAAGCCGTCGGTCCCGGTTGTTTTCAATGGAAAAAACAGTCGTCAAACCTTGTCGAAGTCGACCTATGCGTGGCTTGAGAACATTCGACACTGGGTTGGCCACTATCCCCTCCATCAATTATCGTTGGAGAAGCGTGGTGAAGTCTGCTTTAGACCTCTAGCAGCTGTGTCTTTAGGGAAGACCCGTGCCCAGCTGTGGGAATTTAAGTCTGGGTTGCAGCTGCAATAAAATCTTTTCATTTGAAAATGAAGTTTCTTATCTAAGTCCATTTAGCAGGTTATTAGCGACCTGAAATGAGAATTTTAATCATCTACATTTATATAAAACTAGTGGACGCCCGCAGCTTCGCTCGCGTGGAATTAGACATTCACTAACTTCAAAAACGGCAAAGTTTCATACTTACTTTGCACCCCCGTTTTACCCCCCTAGGGGGTGAATTTTCAAAAATCCTTTCTTAGTGCTCCCCTACGTTATAAAAGGAACCCCTGTGCAAAATTTCAAGTTTCTAACCCTTATAGTTTAGGCCCTGCGTTGATATGTCAGTCAGTCAGTCAGTCAGTCAGTCAGTCAGTCAGTCAGTCACCTTCTCCTTTTATATATATAGATTTGTGATGATTTCTTAGAGAGTGATAGATACATATAGATAAAAAACAGTTGCAGTTTGAGCAACTGCAACATAGAACTTTTAATAATCGTGTAGGCAACCTTTGTTAAACATAACATGTAGGTACTTGATATAGTTTTCTGTGTTGCGTGAACGATTGTGGCAAATAAAAGATTATTTCTTTCTTTCTTTCTTACATAATAAATGCTATTTTCATTTCAATTACTCATTTAGATAGATGGCTCTAGCCTATCGAGACATGGCTCTCTGATTTACACTTGTAACCCTATCTTTCACTATTCGCAATTCTTTTCCTGCTTCAAAGATAGACCTTCCGTATCGTTGGTCGTCTGCCAGGAGCGCCGATTTGTCTTCGTCGCAATCGAGGTCATTTTTTGCATAATGCAACGGATACTTTAATATTTATACGGTGTAAGAATATATTCATTGATAGCGTAACTCCAAACTACTTCGTTTGAACTGACTGTAGGAGTAAAAAAAACTGTACAACTGTACAATGTACAAAAAAAAGAGTTTAGGAAGTTTAATGTGTTCACTCGAGCGGTCCGGGTTAAAACCCCAGCGGCATGCACCAATGACTTTTCTGTATTATGTGTGATTTATGCAATTAAATGTCACTTGCTATTACAGTGAAGGACACATCGTGAGGAAACTGGCATGCCTGAGATTTCTTCATAATGTTCTCGAAGGCATTTGAAGTCAGCCATCCGCACCTAGACAGCGCGTGATGGAGTACCTTGCATCTCACGATGGGAATCCCTCCCATTCTGAGAGGAGATCCGTGCCCGACAGTGGGACAAAGAAAGGGTTGTGATCATGATCATGATGATGAATGTGTTTATCATGTTGTGCATATTCTGATTATGATCATGAATATCTTTATGAGTATTAATATCTTTTAATTAATCTGAAAATGACGGAGTTATTTGCGCAGTCATCTACTCGTAAATCTGGCCATTTTTTCAAAAATAAACTTTTACTATGAATTTTGTGAGTTCACACAGCTTTTGTTAATTTCTACGATGGTGGATTTCCAGCTTAACGATATCTGGGTTACATTAAAAACTTTCTTACCACAACTTACCCTGTGATAGTACTCGCGCCGTCACCTATCGTATGCGACCTGCGCGCGCGCCGCACAATGAGTGGTTAAAAATAATTACCTTCCCGGAACAATCGCTTCGCCTTCCAAGGATTGAGAGGCCGACGAATTATAGCTCGCGGGATTTACGAACGTACAGGGTGATTGAATGTGTTGTGCTCTCTCGTTATGAGTAACTGGCGTATGGTCTTGAAAAATACGAGCCACAGTCTATGGGCTTCAGGGGCATGGGACTGCACGAAGATGCGCGGGTTAAGGGAGGCCTACGTCTAGCAGAGGCCTCTGGCAGGCACATGTTAGCTTGTACTGAACTGGTCGGCAAAATTATCAACATCAAATTTCTGTCACTAATTTTCATTGAAATCATCAGCGTGGCGGGTGGAGTCTTATGCATTTTTAGACTGAATAAAACATAGATTTATTACTCTATATCTAGTATTATATCTATTGAATAAACGATTAGTTCCTTAGTTAAGTATGCTGGACAGACATAAATCAAGACAATTTTATATAGGACTAGTGGACAGCTTCGCTCGCGTGGAATTAGACATAACAGTAGTTTCGTTTACACCTAGTACATGGCCTATGTCACTCAGTGAAGATGCAGCTTTCTAATGGTGAATGAATTTTTTAAATCGGTCCTGTAGTTTTTGTGTGAATATTAGTATAGAAGAGCTAATATTTATTAACCGAATAGCCCTATTTGCTTGCTACGAAGCTCCAAGGGCTCGTCTGCCAATCTGCACGTGGCCAGCGTGGTTAACTATGGTTATATAACTACTAACCCTTCCCCTTTCGAGAGGAGAGCCGGGCCATAAGCCTGGGACCTTCGGCTCGACGGAAGATCGTGTCTGAAGGGAGGACAAAAAAATATTGCAAAAACATTTTATTTGGTACTGAAGTTTACTATTGAACCTCTGTAACTGTGCCTAGTGTTGTAACGGTGGACGTTTAAAAATATCCGTTAAGGCCAAGCGGGACGGGTTCCGGGAACAGCGCGATGTTATTGTAAATTTGGTTTTGCCTTTTGATCCCGCCTTAACTGGATATCGTCACTTCCGCGGATCGATGGTTCGCTTTGTGGGTCACGGGGTTGTATAAGTTGTATGGGTAGTATGAACGCGGGTCTTGGACGTTTTAATTTGGCGTCAATTTATTGGCTTGCTCTACTCGCCAGTAAATGTTATCCGGGTATTTATTCAAGTTAAGGAGGTTTGTTATTAAATCAATACCAGTATGCTGTCTAAAAAAAATAGTAGCGTTTATAGCCCAATGGCTCGCGTCGATTCAATGTGATCGAAAGAGTTAAGCAACGACGGTCCCGGTTGTTTTCAATGCTGGAAACAGTCGTTAAGCCTTGTCGAAGACCCTCAGGTGGCTTAAGAACGCGGTCGTCTGTCCACCTTGTCGAAGGGCGACCTGTGCTCCTTTTTCCGAGTCGTGGTCTCGTCATAGGGAGGGCTATTATGTATCGCCTTCATAACCTTATAAAATTAAAAAATGTAGACAATTTTATTATTTTTAAAATGTTCTGTACTGAACCGTACATTACTTTCCTAACATCCGGCATCCATGTCGTGTCTCCAACGCATCCTCGCTTAACAGATATAAAACATTAATAATCCCAGTGCGAAATTCTACATGAATGAAACTATTTCAATTGATTTATGTTTAGCTTCATGATTCATTCGCGCTAACCGCCAGACGTCCGTGGTTGTCCGGCCATTTTGTATGACATGACATTAACAAGATGGACGAATTTGTAACTGTTTCAAAAAAAGATTTAATTTTTAAAATGCATAATTAATGTAATGGAATGAGTAATAATAACTGTTTAATATGGATGAAAGAATTCATTTTATTGATTTGAGAGACAATTGTATTACCTACTTGAAATATATGTATGTTAAGTTAGGTATGTTAATGTACATAATTTCTTTAATGAATTTACTACGAATTTACTACTTTATGTAGAGCTCCCAGGCATGTAGATTTCCTTACATTGTTTTATCCTTTGCCGTTACAGCGGGCCATATTTAACTTCTTAAAATGGTCGTAACTCAGAAAAGTCATTGGTGAATAATGATCTCGATGGCTTGCAGTCTGCCTATCCGCAATTGGCCAGCGTGGTGGAATATAGCCCAAGCCATTCTGTGATCCGTGCCTAACAGTGGGACAAAGAAATGGTTGTGGTTGGGGCAGTGTTAGTTTCAACAATTTATGATGAAAATAATAAAAAAATTGAAGACTACAAAATTGATGAAAGGTTCATATAAATGATGTTTGTTAAGCTACAACCTATAGGCGTCCCACTGTTGGGCACGAGTCTCTCCCACGGTCACAGTTTAGGGAGGTCTAGAGCACACTTCACTACGATATCCCAATGCGGATTGGTGAAGTTTTTTTACATATACGCAAATTTTGGCCTGATGAACTGAGATTCCTCGTTTATTCTTAGACAAAACTTGGACAAACTATAAATATAGTGGCCATGATGATAGTCGTTCATCTTGACATGCGATTGGCCGTTATTATAGCTGATTTATATACCAAAAAGAGATTTAATATACTTTATAAGTAGCGATGAAGTAATGCTAAACGTGTGACTTTATGACATCATTCGAGGTTCACTTCTTGTGTCGTTAGATTCGAGTCTCTGTTCCTAAGTTGTATTTTTAAGCTATTGCATAGCTTCTATCGCGGGCCTGGGGTGGAGGGGTCTATAGAAATTTCGTAACGATGTAACGAAAATAAAAACCTTACACCTTATTTCATTTTACTTATCATTAAACACTTTGAATTACTTTTCCTGTAATTTGGACCTCTTAGTCGATGACGAAACATATTCATATTCATACAACATATTCGTTCTGGTGTGGTTGTGTGTTAAAAGCAATTCAATGTCAGTTATGAAACGGTTAAGGAAATCAAGAGGATAAATTACATATTAAATACGGCGAATAAATCTATAAACGCTCGTTTAAATTCTACCCGAATTGGTGATGATGATGAAGCATGACAGATTACACTAAACCCATCATCACGCCCTCATTCTCCCGAAGACTATGTTCAGTTATGTTTACGTCCGTTAAAGGTCCACACGTCCAGAAAACGAGCTACTACTGGGAATTTCAATAATGAAAAACCCAATAATACCTTCCCCGACCCTAGTATCGAACTTAGGATTTCTGACTTAGCAGTCGCGCTTGCGACAACTAAACTAATGATTCAAAAACAAAATTGACGGGCCCGTTTAATATCAGTTGTGCCGTTGGCGCAATCGGTAGCGACCCTGTCTGACACGCCAGGGGTTGTGGGTTCGAATCCCATTCAAGACAATCATTCGTGTGACGAACACTTGTGTTTGTTCTGTGTCTGGATGTCAATATTATCTATTTAAGTATGTATTTAAAAATTAATATGTATGAATATCAGTCTCTGACACCCATAGTACAGGCTCGCGCCTACTTTGGGGTCAGATAGCCGTATGTGAGAATGTACCTATATAAAAAAAAAGTGTGTGGACTTATTTTTTCGTTTCATCGAGTTTGAAATCACACCGATTCTAAAGAAGTTTCACTTCAAAAAGTGACAAGAATTTATGGTAAAGACTTCTACGGGTGCTTCTCCAAGCAGACCTGTCAGGTAAACCGGAGCGTGCTCAGGCACACCTGACAAGACAGGTATACCGGAGCGAGCTCATCTCCATGCGCAATTCGGATGAGGTCACCGGCCATTTATTATTTTCCTCGTCCGAATCTCGCGGACAATAGAGGTGATGCGTCGCCGACGTCATCTCGTATCGCGAGGTAAACACTTGGATATACAAACATCACATAGATCATGTTTTGGGAGTACTTGGAGGGTTATATTGAATGTAACACGCTGGCCTAGACAATGGCAAAATGCTAGTAGATTAGAAGTAGAATAGATTAACAAATGTATGGAATTGACATCCGCTTACGACTAATTAGTCGATAGCGAATGTCAATCCCATACATTTGTTAATCTATTCTACTAGCGTTTTTGCCACTTGTCTATGCCCCACGGAATTTTAATATGTCGATCCAACTGACATTGACGTTGAAGTCATACTTAGTGACCACACCATCGTTAAATTTAAAAATAAACAGTGTACTACCAGAGGTATGCCCAGGGTCGAGGTGGTTCTGAAGCGCTATGTGTTAGATACAAGGCGTACCATTATTATGCAAGGGTCTCAACAACAGCCATAGCTTGAGTTCAAGAAGGTCTTGAGCATGTTTACCCACCTCCGTCGATCTCGTACATTCGACATTAGCGCTATGAGCGCTTCATACTTATAATGCAAACTAGTGGGGCGTCCACTAGAGGCATTTGTTTGTAATGTTTTCACACAAAAACTACTGGACTGATTTCAAAAATTCTTTCACCATTAGATAGCTGCATCTTCACTGTGTGACTTAGGCTATGTAGGTGTAAATGAAACTATTGTTATGTCTAATTCCACGCGAGCGAAGCTGCAGGCTTATCATATCAACGCAGGAACTATAAGGGCTAGAAACTTGAAATTTTGCACAGGGGTTCCTTTTATAACGTAGGGGAGCACTAAGAAAGGATTTTTTAAAATTCATCCCCTAAGGGGGTAAAACGGCGGTGCAAAGTTAGTATGAACTTTTTCGTTTTCGAAGTGAAGTGGGCAACCCGAACGCGGGCAGACGTCGTTAATAGGTCTTAATTCTACGCGAGCGAAGCTGCGGGCGTCCACTAGTATTATATAAAAACAACTTAGCGTATTAATTTGCAAGCCATGCAAGGGCCCGATTGTCAATACCATCGCTCCTTCCAGTCTGAATCTCCAGAACAATGGCGATGATGCGACGCGTCGCGTCATCCACCAGCTACAAGGTAAATATCGGCCAGAATGTATACGGATTTAGTATGTTTACAAATACATATCTAGCGCGGCTTGTTTTGTTTGGCTTGTGTTTTGATGCCGCCGGTGATAGCGTCGCGTCTCGTGGATGGATGGATAGGCGATAGGTTTGATATGCGATACAACTTTAAAAGACTGGTTTTGATATCTGATACGATTTTGCGTTCTGTGGTTCTGGTGAAATTTTTGTGCAGTTAGTGGGCTATGTCGACTGGAATTCCTCTGAGCTTACGTGTTATTATGTCAGCCGGGTTCGTCTAATTATGATACATGTATTAATTGAGATTTGGAAATGTCTTGTATGTAGTGTGTTCTTGGGTAACCGTCATCGGCGTTGCAATCACAAATTTTGCCTTGGTATTGTTTCGACTCAGCAGAGTTTCAGATCTTCTGAATAGTTTTATTATTACACAATACCTTCACATTGTATTAGATTCCTTTAATATGTTTTCTGTCATTAGGTATATGTAAAATCACACTAATATTATTCTATTCTATTATATAGATGAAAGTTTGTAAGTGGTTGTGTTTGTATGTTTGTTACTTCACGCTCAAACGACACAACCAATTTTGATAAAATTTTTGGTGGTAGCTGACACGCTGGATTAACAAGTAGGGGGTACATTATATCCCGATCTGTGTTCCCTTGGGATGAATAATCAATTTCAGTATATTTTCAGTATATACTTACTATAAATTACCGCGAGCGGTAGCTAATACAAGCAATAGTTCGTATAATGACACTTGTCAATAGTGACCTCTATGCATGCTTCTGCGAAGCTTGCGTACGTGCTTTCTAGTACAGGAAAACGGCGGGAGTCTCCTCAAGCAGCCTTGCCTCGCTGCTTGGAAGTCTATCGGCGCTTCATGACGTCACAGACCAGTGTGTTCCTAGTTCCTAGTTTGAATAAATTCGATTATTGCGCGCTTCATGACGTCACAGACCAGTGTGTTCCTAGTTTGAATAAATTCGATTCTTGCGATGGTAGAACACGGTGATCTATTGCTTCCTCTGTTTGTTATTTATGATTATATGATTTTCGTGGATGTATTGAACCGAAAGTTTTTTTTAAATTGATTTAAGATCGCAAACGAGCTTGCAGCCACCACCCATCCGCTGCCACCCTTGCACCTGTGACTGACTTTAGGAGTAGGGACTAGGATAGGTTAGTCCAGTCAGCAGATACAGTTAATAAGAACATTAGTTGGTCAGTTCGTTAGTAGGTATGAGGACTGGGGCAGGGACTGTTAGTGACAGTTAGTACTGTTAGTTGGTGTTAGTAATTGTTAGTAAAAGCATCGTTCTAAGTCAGTCACAGATGTGTTGCTACCTCTGAGAACTAAGACGGTCGCCTTTAAAAAAAAGTCTACAAAGTTAGGAAAGGTATTGGAATACATACCTTTCTAACAATTGCTTTAAAACAACTACATATTTCACTGTAGAATAGGTATCGTGGCGGGCGGTAGTACTACCCCGTGCGAACTCTAAATGAAACCAAACAAGCTTAATTTAAAATCTATTCGGTTCCATATAGGCTTTACCAACTAAAAAATATGTTTCGTAAATATTTATGCCATTCATTAAGTTTTAAACTCGTTTAATAGTCTTCAATAGGAAAATATTTATAAAGTTTTTGGTAATTCATTGATGATTTCCAGGTATTTTTGGACTAGGTAAGGAGTGCAGAATTCGTATGAAATAAACTTGTGGATTCTTAAAAGCTCGATATGTGGTAAAGCGTTTTATTTTTGTATGAATAGGATTTTTACTTGGAAGGGAAATGCAAAGAAACAAGGTTCAGTTGAATTTATTAATTTTGCATTATATTATAATATTACACATCGTGAGGAAACCTGCAGGCCTGAGAGTTCTTCTAATGTTCTCGAAGGCATGTGAAGTCTGGTGGACTAAGGCCTAATCCCTCTCGTTCTGAGAGGAGACCCGTGCCCAACAGTGGGACAAAGAAAGGGTTGTGATGATGGTTATATTACATGTACATATTGCATAGAGTGATAAAGTCTATCATATAAGTATCTTAGGTAGGTACATTCTTTTTTTTCGTATATGGATGCGAAGGAGATTAGTTTTATCGATTTAGTACGTGAGATTGGTCCGAGGGTGTTTCTCGGCAAATCAATCGAGTCGCTTCAAAAGTTAGAAGCGAATCAAGTTCGTTTAGGTCGAGATGAGGTAGGCTCATAACATATTCACATAAAGTAGCATAGAGTACAAATATTAGTGCTAAAATGTACATTAAACTTTATAGATAATTCCGAAATCTAAACATTTTCTAAGAGCAACGTACCTCTTCACACAAATCTTGTGAAGTTCGTGTGAACTTCACAAGATTTATTATTTAGTTAGCACTAGCTAATCTGAGTGTTCGCGGGAAACATCGGGCGTGCGATGTGATTAGCGAGAGGTGTGTGGTAAACAATCGCTTCTGATTGGATTTAGCGATTGCGCCGAATACTACGAACCAGAGCTGGCCGTCGACCCGGGAATTTGTGAACTAAGTGATACGTGATTCAACGTTTTTAAAAGCTTTTATTTAACTTCACTCGTATGGTATCTTGTAAGTATGTATGTATGTCCTGGAATCCTGCAATCAATATTTCACCCACTTCCACTGAAGCTATCGAGCTGAAATTTGGCACACATATTTGGTTCCGATGACAATGCATGAAAATAAAATAAAAAGTTCTAAAAAGCTTCTTAAAAAAAAAAATTTAACGGTAGGTATAATTACTCTTAAAATCTGTAGTAAACTGGACTTGGGTCAATGTTCAAAGTCAGTCACAGTTGTCATGGGCGGCAGCGGATGGGTGGTGCTGAAAGCTCGTTTGCTATTTTGTATCCATAAAAAAAAGTCATCTCGTTTTCTATCTAACGAATACCTACATAAATGTCTAAATCTGCATTGATAAAGAACGCATTGGAGTGTTCTTTAGTTGTATGTTTCATGATTCATGCTGTCTGTGCTACACTTGGCTGCGACCAATAGACGTCCCACTGCTGGGCACGGATCTCCCCCACAGACATAGCTGCGGGAGGTCTAGAGTTAGTGGCCAACCCTTGGCTTAACGACTGTTTTCAGAATTGAAAAAAAACCGGGATCGACGGCTTTACGTGCCCTCCGAAGCACGACAGCGTCCATGAATTTTATTGCCACTAGCGGTCACCCATCCACAAACCGACCGGGCCCGTCGTTGTTTAACTCTTTCGATCACATTGTATCCACGCGAGCCATTGAGCTATGGACGCTACTGTGCTACACTTGGCTCTGAATAATTTTATCACAAAACTAATCTATTATTATATTTTTAAAAATCTTTTTTAGTTTGAATATCGCTGCGACCCATAGACGTCCCACTGTTGGGCACGGGTCTCCTCTCAGAATGGGAGGGATTAGGCCTTAGTCCACCACGCTGGCCAAGTGCGGATTGGCAGACTTCACATGCCATCGAGAACATTATGAAGTACTCTCAGGCATGCAGGTTTCCTCACGATGTGTCCTTCACCGTTATAGCAAGTGACATTTAAATTCTTAAATCGCACATAACTTAGAAAGTCATTGGTGCGTGCCGCTGGGGTTTGAACCCGGACCGCTCGAGTGAGAGGCGAGTTCGATAGCCACTGGGCTGTCACCGTTTGAATATCACAATCCATTAATTCAATTAGTTTTATACTGAATATGTGTCTGCTGAATCCATCATTCCATTCAATATACATAATTAAATGATGTATTTCTTCGTAACATTCGCAGTAGCTGCGATACAGACAGACCGGCAAGTTCAAGTGCTTCTATTTCAATTTTATTGGTCCGAGGTGGCTGGAATGCGCTGAGATTGGTTATAGTTTTTCATAGCTCGTTCGTATGACCATTGATTATTTTCTTAAACAAAACTGAACAAAACAGGCACTTATTAAACATTCAATATTTTTTTGTCTTGTTGATATAAGATTTACATTGCCAGCGAACTCAGAACAACCCTTCAAATTATGGGTAGACTTAACGTAGTTTATGGTTATTAGTCGTGCCGACCGTGTGATGCCAGGGATACAGATATCCTATTGGATACAAATTTTTTTGTATTTGAGCTTTTGACTTAAGTTTTGACGAGTGATTATGGTTTAGAATTTTCCCGAGGAAGTTTGATTATTTCTCTTGGGTATGTTCTAAATAAAATATGTTTCAATTTGTTTACATACATTAGTAAAGACCTTGTCTCTGTTTGCAAAAGGTGTTTCATAAAATTTTACTTTTGAGCATCTTTTGATGCCTTGTTACATCGAAGATATAATAATATACTTAATCTATTATAAAAAAATATCCATGGTACAATTGTATTGTTGCATTCTTACAATTTAATATACATAAATATAATCTCGTGACGCGCGATCTTTAGCTTTATTTCTTTACATTTTGTAAGCTGTCACCTATCTACTAACTAACACAATATGGAAACAACAATGTCTGAAATAAATCATTTATTATTATTATTATTAATAAATCATTTATTTCATCATTTTAATTATAAAACTGAGTGCTTCTATTTTGTAACAGCCCTCTTAATGCTTATACTCGAAACCCAAATAATAAACAATGCTCGTTATTTAAAAAATCGGTGACGCTGTAAAGACCAATAGGGCCAACAGGAACAGTCAATTTGACAAAAAAAAACTTGTTTCAATCAAAGTACATGCTCTTACTTCTACACTTATTACAAAGCGAATAAAGTAAGGGGCGGACAAAAGAAATGTAACTTGTTCAAATGGGGTAAACAAAATGACCATAGTACAATCAATCATTCTTAGATTGAGAACAATGATTTTAAAATAGGTCCTATGCTAAATTCGCCCGTGACTCTATACCTTGTTCATTGTTACATTTGGTTCTACGAAACGCTGGTTTTGGTTTAGCTCTAAAACATGTTGCGTTTTCAAAGTGTAAGTTAAAACGTAACATGTTGTGGCTGTGATTTAGTTGAAATACTGGGAAATTCCATCTCTTGAACTTCATCTCTTTGATGTTTGCTCCCGTCTGCTGTCGGCGCCGTTGCGTATTGTTTGACGGCTTTGATTGCATCTACGTTTCTGATGTTACAATTGTTGTAGACTATGATCATAGAAGTAATATTCGTACTACGACTCTTGTTATTTTTTCTTATTTTTGTATGAACTTGTTGTATGTTGTATCTGTGTCCTTTTGGTATACAATAAAGGAACTGTTGTCTGTCCGTCTGTAATAGATCCGCGTTGCGTATATGATATTATGATAGACAGTCGTGAATCGTGTATTGTATACTAGCTTTCTCCGATCCGCCTGCATCCAATCGTTTTCCGTGCAGTGCAATCCAGGGATGTTTTAAAATATAATAGGTATATACAATATAAAGGTATATAATAGGCCTATATCAAAGGCAAGCTACACCAAACATTACCACTCATCAAAATCTAACTTAGCCCGAAGTCCGACTTATCATAATCCGACCCATAGTTGACTATCGATTAAAATCGAATGATTATTTCGGTTTTGTCAATTTCACGGGAACTGACGGGTTAAAGTATCCAATATCACTCTTCTAGCCGTATACTAAATCTATGCAAATAATCGCTTCTATACATTATTCCGTTGAGGAAGACAGGACACACCAATAGACTAAAAAAAATTGTTTGAAAATCGAATGATTTTTACAAGTTTTTGTCAATTTACAAAGGGAACCGTGTTTTTTTCCGGAATAAATATAACTTATGTCACTCCACCAGGCCCTATATTACATCTATGCAAAAAATCACGTCGGTCGGTCCGTTTGTTATTCCGTTGAGGCGGAGAAGAAAAAACTCACTTTCCCATTAATATTAGTAAAGATAGGTAGGTATTTGTTTTTCGTGAACACGTTTATCAAATTTATGATTCAGAACCAGATTCAGACGTAGCAAGATCAATCATAATATTAATAATATGGTTATTAATAACTATAATTACTCAATAACCATAAAAATCCAAAATCACTATCATAAAACTGATAAAGAGCAGACTATGACTGGACTGTTTTTAAACGGTTTTATTTACAAAACATAACACAATTTCGGAATATTTGTCGTGGGGAATAAAGAACGCGTCAAACTAGTAAAATCGGTTAAGAGGATATCACAAGCGAACAAGTCGACACTTTTTCCATACAAACGTAGTCCCCTGTTTCCTCGTAGGATAAAGAAGTTACAGAAGAAAAAAAAATACCATACGATTTATACGTACCTCTGCCATGACTGTACGTTTTTTTTTTTTTTTTTCATAATTTGATTAATAGAAGAGAAAAAAAATTATTTAAAATCAAAAAAATCGACTTTTTTTACATACATTTTCAAACATCAAGCAAACTGGTAATTACTAATATATCCCAAAAAAGCAAAACGTACGGGCATAGCTTAGACCCTGTTCTACATTTTAACTGAAAGAAATATTGAAATCGGTCTAGATTTCGAGGAGGAAACAGGGGATTACGAAAGGACGATTTTCTTAATTTTACTTAGGTAAAATCAGTTCGAGACTGCACTTCTCTCTATCGCACGCTAAGGGGTAAGGTTGGGCTCAGCGCGACAGCAATATTTTTGGTAAAAACCTATTCTTCAAAAGTGACGGTCGACTGGGGTGCTCTTAAAGCTGTCACTAATTAATGAATGGCAGCGTTAACGTTTTAGGTTTTAGCAAATCGGTTTGGCGCGTGAGAACTCGCGAATTTATCCGACGTCTTGTACCGCCACCGCCGCTGTGGAATTTGGCTAACACACGTACCTTTAAGCCATATGTTGACCCTGACAATAAACCCTGTTGTTCTCGCAATTGACCACTAAATACCAAAACACAACAGTCGAATTCATACTCTATTTTAATCGTAATTAAACTCAAATTGCTACGACAACTTCCTGCACTTTGAACGTTTTGGTCGGCACCGTCAACAGACCCGTCGAGTATCAGCATCTCTCTCTAATGTTTGTGTTGTTTTATCGTCCTCCTTTTCATGCAATCATTCAGTATTAAGTGCACAGGTGCATGGTGCTTGCGTCTCGCTCGCGCCGCTTGTTTATGTCGCTCGTGTCTCGCGAGCCAGTCTCCCGGCACGTACGGTCCGTTCTCGACGTCCGCCATTTTTTGAAAATTTGAATTTAGAAAGTGCTTTTTGGATGTGTTTTTGTTTTTTTTTTTCGGTGAACGCGAGTGGCAATGACTTTGTGTGTCGTAACGCCGGTAACAAGTGCAGTGTGGGGTGGATTGTGAGGTTCTTGGTGTTCGTATGCCCATCGGCGATTGGGTTGGATGTACGGCCCTTGTTTGCGGCCCGGCCTGGCTAGTTCCCCGTAAATGGTATTGTTTGCAACTTTTGGTTTGGTTTGCAATTGTGCACTTTCCAATTGTCAATTGGTTTGCTTTTTGGATTTGGTCACGCCGTCAACAGTCCAAGAAAGTTGATTGCACATACGTCGGTTAAAATCTTTGAAAAACTGAAATAACGTAAAACATACTAATAGCTTTAACAACAAAATACCAATATCCATGGTCCATCTGGATCAATTCAAAACCTCAGTCGTTTTAAGATAATAATATGGCATACCTACTTCTCTATTTTTATTATTTTATATTTAATTGAGAAGTAATAAAATATTACTGATTTTTGTTTAGTAAAACTAGTTACTGGTTCTGATCTAAGTTAAATATAAAATATTTCTATGTTATTATCATTATCAGCACACCACTATTATGTGGTAATTAATGCGAATACGATTTACATTTAATGAGTGTGTCCTTCTGTTTTATATGATAAGTAAGCGATCGAATGAAAGACAAATATTATAATACAGGTAAGAATATTGCACTGCAAGACATTGCAATTTAAATTACGAGTGCTATAAAAGTATTACAACAAGCCCTTTTCGTAATCGACAAGGTTAGAATAATCTCTTTCGTAATTGTATGGACAACCGATGGACAATCAATTTAAAGTTACTCCAATATATCAAAATAACTATAACAAGATTAGGGACCCTCCTCTCCTAGTCCTTAAATTTACTTAAATATTTTCCTACTGCAGTATAAGTAATGACGCTATCGCATCTTATAAAATATTGTTATAATGGACGTGAAATATTGTTAGAATTGTCTATAATGGACTAGATGACCCGGTGAACTGCGTGCCACCCACAATCATTGATTTATCAAGAAAAAAAGAGGTTTATCCTCGCTGGAAATAACAAACTTTAAGCGAGTCCTCGGACCACAGTACAACTTTTGACAAAATAAATATAATGACAGATAACAGGTGAAATTTTGTTTTTAATCTGTTTTTAAATTGTTTTTAAACCTTCCCTGAAATAAAACAAACCACAAAGTATTCAAAGCGGTTCGATAGTTTTCGAGTTTTAGCGAGACTAACTACCAACAATCCATTTTTATATACTCGTATAGTATAGATAGACATAGATATCGCAATAATGCTTAATATAAAAAATTTGATAAAGGTCCCTCTGGTAAACTCTCAAAACATAATATAATTCATGCCAAGCCAGCCAAGGTCGATTCCCTAAAGTGCCTGATGCTTGAAGCCCAGAATGTTAAATGTGATTAACTTACCTTCGTTAAGATGGCTTACACTGATATACAATCAATCATTCAATCTGTCTCAAACTCATTCTATATTTTAAGGCGTAACCTAATCAGCGAAATTGGATATAGCCTCGTATTGCAAATTGATCTTGAAACTTGCCGATATTATTACATCCGCTGATCTCCGATGGCGATGAGGTCCTTTAGTCTCATCCAATCAAGTCCAATGTCACAATTGCCGGTCGAAGTAATTTCCGAATGACTTCCTTCCCATCGCTTTATGGGGTAATAATGTTCCCAGCACACGAGTCCTGTGAAGATTTACGATCAGTGTACTGGGAACGCAGACAATTATAATATGCATGCTGTAAAGCAATTAGATGATGTATCTAATCTTTAAGCTTTGCTTAACGAATACCAACTAGGTGCCTATACTAGGTTTTTAAAAGTGAAATGATTGGAATGAAAAAAGTAATCCTATCCATCTTAAACTAATTACAATAATGATGAGCTGTGATATGAGCAATGAAATTAATGATGATCCAAGATAGAGTGCCAAACCATCTGAACAAGATACATTGACCTTCTAAGAAAAACATGCACTGAAGGACCTAAAGCCATGGGCCGTATCGTTTGCTTCTCGATGAGAGTATTATTCTCGATAAGTTAGGTTGCATCAATAAATAAGAATAAACTTAATATGTTGGACTGTTTTATAAATAAAACTTTGTCGATAACCGGTCATGAGAAGTGTTTCACACAATACCTACTGGCGCTCACGTCCTTATCAAAATGAAACTGGGAAATACTTATTCTTCTTTCGTGATATCTGTTTCAATGACATTAATTACCTTGACCTTTTTTGTTGACTATCATTATTAACGTGGCGGACTTCGCGCGTTGATCAGTGATCTGACAAGCTATGGGTATCGGGATTGATACTCGTTCTGAACAGACATTTTACTACAAAATATCTGTCATTATCTATATCTGCCGTCAGTAACATAAGGGTAGGCGATGGTGTGAATTATTTTGGTTCTGATAGGTATTATAATGTATTGTAACAATCCAGTAATAATAGTAATAATACAGTCAGCAGTAGTTTACCTACTGTTTAAATTTTTTTTTATCTAAAGGATGTAGGAATTGTAAATACCAGTATGTATAATGACTAGTATGGCTTGCTGATTTTTGACTGTTACAATAGCAGAAAATGTAATACTACCCGTATTAAATTTCAGATAAGTTTCAGAGTTAGTTTATTTTTTATTCATTTTAAAAAAATTAGGACCTTGAGAGTTACTTTACGTATAAGTAAAGTAAACTGTGCACACAGTTTTGTAACCTTTTCTTTTGAAACATTGTCGATGACCTTTGTTTTGTTTGTCCATACCAGCCCAGTCTTCAACTCAATAGGTCGAGTTAGGTAGTAGGTATAGTCACATATGATTTCAGTTATATTTGTTTACGAATCCCCCAGCCTCGATTTACCAGTGTGTCTCATTGGAATAATCCTCGTCTATTGAATCACCCCAAATGACGTTTGTTTTCTCACCGATATCAGCCAGCGGGTCTAGAACAACATGATCGTCCGCTATGAAGTCTGAAACGCTGCCGTGACGCATGCGCCTGCGCACGACCGCAAGCTTCGCGTGAAATCAACCCGCCCCGGGCGTGGCTTGAGGTTCAAACGCTTTAGCGTACATTACTTCCATTTAGTGTATAACTAATTTATAATTATGTGGTTACTTAATATTCTAGTAACAGACATGTACAGCCAATCCGTTGGCACCCATAACACCTATGGCAAACCTAAGCATAGAACTGTAAGGAGGATGTTATTACAGTTGGTACGAAATAAAATTAACCATTTCACGACTGCTGCGGCGACAACTGACCTCAACTTTCGTGGAAGCGACTTTGTGTAACATTCTGCTGAAAACCGCAGGTCTAATAATAATTAGCGCCATTGCGTTCAGACTTGTTAATGGTTGAGTCTTGACTTCGCCAAGCTTATTACCGCTATTTCCTTTAAACTGTTCAAATTTGATCTGGAATAAAGGTAAACAAAGAGCAACCACTGTCAAAAAGGTAAATTTATCACCTTTTTTAGTAATATCAGTAACTAATTTATTATTTTTAACATTAAAAATTCAAATTTGTGAGAATTTCCCTCAATCAAGCATCATTGCATAATAATTGTCTGTGGCGCACGCCAAGCAAATTAATATTCCGTTCTTTATAATTTTTTCGTTCGTTTTCGATATTATATTTTTAAATCAGTTTTAATCTTTTACATAAAAATGAAATGAAACGTCAGTTTTTCAATAAAGAACACAGGTTTTAGGAGTCATTTCTATTTAAAAGGCATATATAAATCTGTTTTATATATATATATATATAGTTTTGTTCAACGGTTCAAGTTAATGTGGTTGTGAGCTGCACCATAAAAATTTAGACAAGCCCAGAAACGTGATGTTGGTGCTACTGATCCAAAAAGGTGATCAAATCCAACTCTAGGCCACGACGGTAGCGTGTAGATCACCGTGATCTCATACTTTATTTACGTTGAGCATTAAAGTCAGCGATTGTACCGGCTGAGGCACGCGCCCCGGCTCGGACGGCCGATTGTCTGGTTTTTTACGACGCTGGTAACGTTTTAGACGCTAGATTCGGTAATAACATCGTTCTATTTTTACGCTTACATTAAGCATGTAAGCGGCTTGAGCTTGTAACGCGGGTGGTATTTCCTAGGTAGAAATAAAGACTAATCCAGGAGACTATTTACCCAAGCGAAAATATCTGCTCTGATTGGGAAATGAAAGATTATCCTTCGTCAGGCAACCAGGTACATAGACGTTAGATGACAATGTAATTTAAGAGTTTTAGTAGGAATCTTGAGCATGCATGATTGTAGCTGTGGCCATTGATGCGTTCTATACTGTTTAAGAACGACCAGATTATGGTAAAATATAACTAATTCAAATTATATAAATATGTAGATGCTATCGATAGCAGATATAAAACGCAAAACAACATTTGGAATCCTAAAATAATTGCTATGCTATCGAGTATACTTGATACAAATATACGATACAATACGCAAAAACAACACTAGGAATCCCAAAATTATTGCTGATAATCGAAGCGAAGACACTGCTCAACAGGCGGGACCTTTATTTAGTTACATAGCTATCCCATAACTAAAACTACTGTCGAACTTGAGTACGTGTCGCCATCTTAAATGGAAATTAGAAACGAGGACAGACCCACATATAACGTCGCGGCCAAGGAATGCATCAATGGGAGCTATTCCTCCCTATCGACCTACGTTTCAAGTCCCGTTAGAGTTACACTTTAAACAGGATCTTATCAAAGCCGTGGGGCCGATGGTGCGTCGTAATTACAATCGACAATGCTTACTTGTGGGTGATCAGTCACCTCATATCTCTTTGACTTGTCAGAATACTCTTCGGTCTGGCTCTTAGCCATTGCCGTGAGTTGTGAGTTATCGAATTATGTATTTAGATTTGGTTTTTACTTGTGTTGCTATATGCCTGTATATACCTTGTCATGGTGTTGTCGAACAAAATGTTCTTAATGGATTTCGTGAAATTATTCTTGCCAAAAACCTAGTTTCAAAATGTGTGTGCCTCATAATATACTATGTGTAAATATTATTTTATTCTAAATTCATTGATATGAACCAGATTTACGATGATGAAGTAGGCCGGTGGAATATGCGAAATTATTTTGTTAGATTTTTATATTTGAAACAACTTTACGAGTTAATGTGATCATGTTCTTACACTTGAAAATATTTTATTTTAAAACATATCATTTATGAAACTCGTTCAATCAAATCACAGAAAAACCCAATATCAATTCCAAGTAGTTTTCTTATCAAAACCTTTAAGTACATTGTGTATTTTACATTACACAATTGATTTATATTAACTTTTCTTAGACTTAAACACATACAAAACATATCTAGAGTGCTCTTGAACATCACCAGGGAATTCCACTGACCGGTACGTCATTACATCTCCCTTCTTTTGTGTTGGATTTTTAATACCTAGTCCATTTCGATACGTGTTGTCTGAAAGACGCTTATGAATAACGTTTTCAATGGATTTTCCATTCCATTTTCAGGCATTGTTTATGAGACAGTGTAATTTATCTCTTAAATGTACTGGCCAACCTTCGGTTTTTGTGTTATAATTTTTATTTATTCCAAAACATTAAGCAGCCTTAAAGTAATTGAAATTAATTTATGACATAACTGTGGCTACTAAGCAATTATTGGTGAACTAAGTAGCATTCGCTTCATACCAATTTTTGGTAAAACACACATGCGAGCTTTGTATTTTTTTATTTTGTATACTCTTAATGTAATTACTAGGAATTCTTGCATTATTTCATTTCAGTCTAGAACAATGCAATAAGACAACATGTTCTTTGTACATAGGGACAGATCTAGAGCTTAATAATTTAATTTAACCCACAATACAGGTATCTATCAAGGCCAATTGACTTTCTCGTTTTTAAAATAGAGAGAGATTCCAAGTTATTCATTCTAAACATGCAGTTCCACAAACAATTAGAATCCATAACGGCGGCGATGTGTCACGGCTGCCATTTGTCGGGATGAGGTCACCCGCGGACATGTGGCCACGATTGTGCTAATTCGCAACTCCTGCTATGGGATCGCGCTAGCGGCTCCTTTATTTTTATCCTCCCAATCTCCCATCGAAACAAAAATAAAACGGTCCTTTGGCATGCTTTTGATCCTTCGTTTCTGTTTTAATTATTCTCGATAGGCGCTGAGATTCAATGAGTTTTGTGTGCCGATTGGCGTTTTCTTTGAGTAGGATTAGACTGTCGTCTTTTGTGTTAGCAGATCGATTGATTGATTTCAAAATGTATCGGTGTTTGCCT
Source organism: Carterocephalus palaemon (assembly GCA_944567765.1). Lineage (NCBI taxonomy): Eukaryota > Metazoa > Arthropoda > Insecta > Lepidoptera > Hesperiidae > Carterocephalus > Carterocephalus palaemon. Next base: position 1,082,018 of record OX155664.1, read on the forward strand.
TATCTTGATTGGGCCTTCTCATTTGCACAATGAGTATTTGAGCAAAGCTCGAACAATGAATTTAAAAAAAATTGCCGTCTGATTTGTCATATAATTATTTCTGCTCGGAATTTACGTTGACTTTGAAGATTTTCTTTTCTAATAACATTGTTTTCTTCTTCATCATGTTTGAATTGTATTGTGTCTATTTAACGGTTCACGCCGATCCGTGATACGTTTTTCCTGGTCCGCTTAAAATAGACGCGTTTATCCAATTGGCTCTCAATGTCAAATTCTACGTGGGCGGTAACACAATACAGGTAATTTGTGTTAATATTATTCATATTTCACCGCTTTACTGAAACAATGCGCATTATCATCTATTGATTTTATTGTGTGCAATAGATAAGGTATTTGCAAGGTTAGATTTCGAAGACCCGCTTGAATCTTGCTGGGCTTGCTTAGACAAACCATGTCTGTTATAACGTTTATCTTGTCGAGACTTCCAAACTTTATTTTTAGTTCTCAATCCCCACAGACAACGGATAAGATGTCTTGGGCAGCTCTAACGTTTCCTTTGGGATCGTCTTTGTAAAGCGCCTTTTCTAAATTTAGACGTGAATTTGAGTCTCCTTCGTTAGTTTGTCGCGTGGGACATCCGCTTAGTGGCAATTATCTTCTCTCACCTTTCCGTAAATCCTAGTCTTCGTTAGTCAAAAACATCTGCTGGGGTGCAGGATATTATATGTTCTGTTATTTGCATCGAGCATATACTTGTGGAGATAGCTCCTCGAGTATTAATTACTGCGACTGATCTGACTGTGCAAAATTGTTTCGTAATTTTTTGTAAATCTTTTAGGATCCTTTTACGTCCTTTCTTTAAACTGTTCTAGAAATTCATCAATATAATATATAATAAAAGTGAACACCAACAGACCGTTCTTAAAATATCTCAAATTCCACTTGTTCTATACAACAACAATAATTTTATGTTTACTTGTTTATTAAACTTTAAGCTTTTTGATTTATTGTTTTTAAACCAACCGTTGGAATTGTTTATTTCAATTATTGCCTTACATACTGATTTAAATGTATCTTTAAAATGCCATTAAGCGTTTATCATCAATCTACCTTCATGTTTGTTTGCGTGATTGCGCTCCAACAAAGAAACAACTGCTACATGCATTCCTTTTAAGCGAAAAGAATGGTACCGGCACATGCCATGTAAACACCAATTTACGTCAGCAGAATCATTTTATGGCTTTGATACGTATTTTGTTTCTGCCTTTAAAAGCTCTACTTTAATAGTTTTCCGTATTTTTTAGATTATTCCATTCATATTTATTGAATTGAATTGTATGTCGCAATTATTTCAACCAGCAATCTTCAAACACATGTTTGTAAAGATTACAATTCAACCCGTGTTGTGTATCGTATCCTTTAAAAAGGTTATTTCCTGTTGATACCGCACCGGTGCAATAAACTCAAGTGATTTATGCGTATACGCTTTTGTTATTTGAATAACAATCATTATACTTTTGTCCAATTTCTAGAGCGATGTTTCCTTCGAGTATTCTTAGCAGTAATAAAGTCAAGTAATATTTAATTATAATTATTGTATATTTAAATGTTACATTTAACATATTACTATGTAATCACCTTTCTTCGTAAATTTTGATGTATGTATCTACATGTATGTATTTATATAAATTTATATATTTTGTTTGTACTTTAATTTTATATTATATTCTGATTAATTATATTTAGGTACATCTACCACACTATTTATACACCACCCAGGGTTAGCTGGTGGAGAATACCATCAGGCATTAAGCTCGCCCTTTGTACTTTTTGTAATTTATCAATAAAGCTATTTAAATAATAAAATAAAATAAAATACATGCTACATTGTAAGTAAAGGCTCTTGTCCGACTTATCTTCTACGAGCTATAGTTGAATGATTATATACATATATAGGTCAGTGAATATCAATGGCAGTCATACTTGCAATCTTAAGGGCCACCTGATAGCACAGAATAATAGTACAAGTAGTAATTAGTGCTGATAGTAAGTGACACTGGGTGGTATCGCAGGTGCGTCGCGCCCCTTGAAGGAGTGCTCAACACAATTCAGTTTTGAGTGAGTAACGCATGGGTTAATTAAACACATGGTTTTTGTCAAGTTTCCCTTCCGCATTCAACGACGGACAGGTGTCCTGCCGTTAGCGCTATTCACGAAATAATCGTTGGCAACTGAGGCCGTTTCAACTGGCTCTTTGAATTTGAAGCTGATTTAAATAGAGTCGTATCGTATAGCTATGCGTTGAATATTAAGTATCACTTTTTTAACGTTTTTTAAACTTTGTACATCATTTTCAACCCCATTCAAACATCGTATTAATTTTAAACTTTGCACACTTATAAGTGTTAATGTTTATAAATAAATAAAAGACCAATAAGTAAAAAAAAAAATATAAAAAAATTGTTCATTTTAGTTTCTTTATCTACAAAAGCGTGTTGTTGAAATGTTATAATCGGTGTAGTTTATTAATTAGCCAGTGAACAGTTTATTGTTGTAGCGCATTGTACCTATTACCTACTAAGACTTCCCTGTCCGTTTGTCACCAGGCTATATCTCATGAACCGTGATACGAGAGTTGAAATTTTCACAGATGAGTTATTTCTGTTGCTACTAGAACGAATAATACTAAAAAACAGATAAAATAATAATTTCATTAATTTTCCCATACAACAGACATGATTTTACTGCCGTTTTTATAGAAAACGGTACGGACCCCTTCGTGCGCGAGTCCGACTCGCACTTGGCCGGTAATTGATCCATATTTTCATCAACCATCCGTTTGAAAGGATAGATAGGCCTCTTTTAAATTGTCATCCTCATAAGCATATTACACTACTTATTATCTACTAAGATACGGAAACTTGTTGAATAACTAGTATGAAAGCATAGTACGAAACTCGCTTTTTAATAAAGTCTATATTTCGACGCCATCTTGTCTGAAACTTGCGTGTCTATAATCGATGTCATTGTCCTGAAAAGCCATGTTTCGATGTTGGAAACCTCCCAGATTTCAGTCCGTAATTTCAAATGAAGTTGCCCTGTTGTACACAATCTTTCTTTAGTACCAGTGACGAACGTAATTTAAGCATTGTTTGAAGTTTAAATGAATATAGATGTTTCTTGTTCATTGAAAGTTTTGCTGAGTTTGTTGGGATTCTGGACTGGAAAAAGCGTTCTTGAATTGTATTCAACCCTCTAGGCGTTAGCTCTGTAGTACCTGCCTTTAAAACCGAGCATAGCTTTTATTTCAATAACACCTATTTTTATATCAGTCTCATTGTTGAGTCTCGTCACTGAATTTAAATTTTTCATGTTTATGACAAGAGCTCCAAATATTTTCGATTGCAAACAGTTACCTGCGTTTTAACTTCCGTTCATTTAAAAGACTTTGTAATGTCATGTTTCATATTTAATCTGTTGTAATTTTTGTTGTGACTTCATCCCCGGGTAAAGCTACGAGTACGTCTAGGGATGACAGTGAAATAGTACTTAAAATTGAATGAAAATGAAAAATATGAAATCTGCCTTCACTTCTGGGCACGGGTCACCACACTGACAAATATGCGGGATGTCTAGGGCATACTCCACACGCTGCTCACCACGGAAATGCGGTGGGGTTAGTCGCCAACCCAGTTTCGAAAGCCACCAGAAGGTCTTCGACGAGGCTTAGCGACTGTTTTCACCATTGAAAACAAACGGGACCGACGACTAACGTGCCCTCCGAAGCACAGTAGCGTCCATGAAATTTTGCCACTAGCGGTCACCCATCCACAAACCAATCGCGCCCGTCGTTGTTTAACTCTGTCGATAACATTGAATCGACGCTAGCCACTTCGATACCTAATGTCTATATTTCTCTGTATTTTTCAATTGTCAAAATATTTTCGATAGTCAATCTCAAAATCAACAATACACAAATTGCTATCTAATAGTCTACCCGGGCGGAGTCTTTCCCCATTGTTATCTTTCAACAACAAAGCTTCTCCAAACTAAGGAAAGACTTTCTCTTATAATTAAACTTGGCAATCTTGATATTTCGTTACGTAAACTTATTCCATTGTTGGTTCAAATTAGTGTTCTCCTATATCGCCAACCGGTGCCAATTTTTTAGATTAATCTTTATCAATTAGTTAAATGTCTGTTGGTGCGACTTGTAGTATTTTCAATGGTGATAGATTCAGTAGATAGCTAATGAATTTTCTTTGTTGCAAAAATTTAATTATAGCATCCGTCTGTTAAATCACGCCTACGAGGTTGCCGCTATTGATGTGTCTGATCGAAAAGTCTCTTTGTCTGGTCTTTGTTGCCGAAGAGTTAAGGTTTAAAGTTGTTTGGCTTTCAAACCGCAACGGTAACGTCCGCATTGAGATACGGTGAGTCGGGATGACACGACTTCTTCCAACGTGCGATATGCCCTGATCGATGCCAAATATATCGCAAGTGAACATTATCGCAACATCCTCGATATACCTGCTTCTGGTTTCTGACATTTTATATATTTAATAGTGGACGCCCGCAGCTTCGATCGCGTAGAATTAGACCCATTAACGACGTCTGCCCGCGTTCGGGTCGCCCACTTGACTTCAAAAACGGCATAGTTTCATACTTTGCGCATAGTTTTACTCCCTTAGGGGGTGATTTTTCAAAAATCCTTTCTTAGTGCTCCCCTACGTTATAAAAGGAACCCCTGTGTAAAATTTCAAGTTTCTACCCTTATTTTTATATATATAGATTTTCATTAGTGGCAAACGTCATGCGATAAAGGCCTGAAGCGTACCCCACCACGCTGCTCCAATGCGTAATGGCGGAGGTTATCAGCGAGTGGATAGCAGAGCGAGCAGGTAGCCGGCCCCGGCCGCCACGCGCCGGCAAGGCGCAAGGCCGCGCCATCTGTTCCATGTCCGTCGTTACTGCCCGATGGAGTAGCGTCTGCCAGTGTATTACTCGTACTCGTAGTATGGCTCGGTTAAATTTGGATGCCGTTACTTCGGAATGTAATTGAAAGATTTTTTTTTTGAATTTTCGCGTAGTTAGTCAGTATATTTATAACTAGTGGACGCCCGCAGCTTCGCTCGCGTGGAATTAGACCCATTAACGACGTCTGCCCGCGTTCGGGTTGCCCACTTGTCTTCAAAAACGGCAACTTTGCACCCCCGTTTTACCCCCTTAGGGGATGAATTTTCTAAAATCCTATCTTAGTGCTCCCCTACGTAGAAACCCCTGTGCAAAATTTGAAGTTTTAAGAAGCGCATTAATCGAATTGTTTGATTTTGATCAATCAAACAATTATATCCTTGGTGAAATGCATAAAATAAGTATTGTTAAAACATCACGTCTTGTATATTCTCGCAAGCGTAGGTATGGGTGTTTGGGATGCCCATTTTTCATCAGTTATGTGTTGGCTGAATTAATTAGTTGGCTTCTGGTGAACCTATTGCCATACGCCAGGCATAAATCTAGAATTACTACTGGGAATTTGAATTTAGAATACCCAATAATACTTTGGCCGAACCGGGGGACACGGCTACCATATCAGCTTCCCGCTAAGATATCAGTTTGGGTAACATCAACATTTTTAATTCATAAATGCTACCGAACACATTTGGCATGGCAACCGTGAAACACTGTAATTATAAAAATCGTAATTTTCCTATTGGACCAACAAGTCAAAATTTCCCATTGTTTGTTTTTAGTATAGTACATACTCGTAGCAGACCCAATCGTACGAATAGAAGCCACGCCGTTGCTTGGCATCGGCCTGCCCGCAGTGTAAACATGCCACTGAAACAGATTTACAAACAAACGCGATTTTACTGAGCTAGGTTCTTATTAAACTGACAAATTGCTAGATGAACGCACATCAAATTATACTCGTTTTTGCTGTCAAAATAATGTGGAATTCGAACTTCAATAAACCCAGTCTATAATATGCTAAAGAGGAAACATTTGTTTGTAATGTTTTCACACAAAAACTACTCAATAAACCCAGTCTATACTAATAATATTCTAAAGAAGGAACATTTTGTTTGTAATGTTTTCACACAAAAACTACTTAATAAACCCAGTCTATACTAATATACTGATAATATTCTAAAGAGAAAACATTTGTTTGTAGTTTGTTTCAGAAAATCTTTCACTATCAGAAAGCTGCATCTTCATTGAGTGACATAGGCTATATAATATTACTAGATATAAACGAAACTATTGTTGTGTAATTCCACGCGAGCGAAACTGCGGGCGTCCACTAATCGTATGTTAAAAGTGAAAATTGTAGAAAGAGTTAATTACGAGAACTACCTAGATTAGAAAGCATTTGAGATTTGTGATGCTACACAATAACAAATTAGCGTTTTATTAGAGGATGTTGTTACGAGATCTCCAGAATATGCTGATGAGATCCAAACAAAACTCAAATCATTCCAAATTACAATCATTCGAAGTTCAAAATAAATGTGTTGTTTCAATACAGGTGTTTCGGTTTCCGTTTCCCGTCGCCCACCCGCTCAGGTGGGATGTTTGTGACTTTTGTTTAATCTGTGGCTTGGGATTTTTAAACAAACCAAAAAAAAAAACCAAATTTAAGGGCTCCTTTTTTCTGTTCGGTGACGCTGTAAAGGCCAGAAAATAGATATTTATGCTTATTGGTTCCTTAATAATCGTGCGTGGTCTATGGCTTTTATTCCTTTTTTTCGTGTTTAACACGAATATCAAAGTCAATACATAATTTTGTGATTCGATATTTTTTAGTAATTTACTCATGAAAGTGCCTCAGTATCATTGCCCGTTAAGCATGCATAATTGTTAAATAAGCGAATAGAAAAAATAATCACAAATACATTTTTAAATATTAATTACCTAAGTTAATTCAATAACACGATCAACGCATAACACGTCATGTTACAAGTTCAGTAATAATTAATTAATATTTATAATTAGGCATCACGCCCTGATTTCAAGTGAACTTGTTCATATAGTTAAATCTAATTATGTATACATTTCAAAAAAGGGTGCACTTTATGAAATTGGGTTAGAAATCTATCCCCGTCCCCTCAATAGGTAGGAAAAAAAAGTTAAAAGAACCTGTGTTCAACGAACCCCCCTTGTTGTTAATGTTATCCCCTGTTATCCCCCCTGTTAATCCACCTTTTATCAACGAACTAACTAAAAATCAGACAGAGCAGGGGCCAGACTGGATTACGCCGAACTAATTATTTAGATTAACTATCTATTAAATTAAAATTTTGCTGAGTAACTATTAGCATGGTGGAGAATGGTCTAGTAGACCTCCCGCAGATTTGTCTGTGTGGGAGACCCGTGCCCAGCAGTGGGACGTCTATAGGCTATTAGCATGTACCTGATGCATGCCACGGTGCGATGTTTTCTATGCATTCGGTAGTTCTAGTGGAGCGTAGTCATTAGCCGGTCCGGTCGGTGTAATTGGCACTTAACTTAATACCTATTATCGGGGCTTTTCATGTTCGTTCGCTTCTCAAACGGCGGCGTCCATTATGGATTCAGTAGTCGGAACGTGTAATAGACCGACGTTGCCACTTAATGGCGCCCTGGTAGATTTATCTTGTACGTGTAAAATGGTCGGTTATAGGGTTGTCAATTTTAATTCGAACAATATATAAATTATTAAAAAAAATATTTAAAAAAACCTTTTTATTACTTTTTTTTATTTTCGTGCATTATCACCAGAACCAAATATGTGTGCCAAATTTCAGTTCGATAGCTTTAGTGGAAGTGGATGAAATATTGATTGCAAGACAGTCAGTTCGTCCGCAGACATCGGACCGTGCACTCGCTACCTACTTATCGCAAACATTTTTTACTAACATAGTGGTTCTCAAACCTAACTGCTGAAAATGTTTAAATGTATTCGTTGTGACGCGGAATTCAGAGATGGAGCGCAATGCTCTGTTTGTCAGGGACGTTTAGACTTTCCTTGTGCGGGAATAACTGAAGGCGGCTACCGGAAGCTGGGTGAACGTCGCAACGCATGGAAGTGTCCATCCTGTAAGGGTACCGGAGCTGCCAGCCCACATCTCCTTCCCGGTAGAAAAACACCAGCATCATCTCCCACGCCCGCTGACATAGACAGCATTGCATTGGACATAAAAAACCTGACCTTGCAAATGGCCTCGCTACCAGCGCTCACGGCAAGTGTTAAAGCCATTCAGACTGACATTGAGGAGCTCAAATCATTGAGGGCGGACATCTCCGATATTAAGCTCCTAAAGCCAGAGTTATCTGAAATGAAGGCCTCTATTGACTTCATACATAGCTCCGTGGAGTCGCTGACAAGCAGAATCTCTGAGATTAGTCTGGAAGTACAGGGATTACTTAAAACAAAAGATGACCTACATAATTTACAAAAAAGGTTCGACAACCTCGACACAAAAATAAGGGAAATGGAGCAAAGGGGTCGCCTGAACAACATCGAAATAAAAGGTGTTCCAATGACCACTTCGGAAAACCTGTTCGAAATTGTAGATAAGATCGGGAACCACATTGGCTTCAAGATACCAAAAGAGCAGGTCAACCATATTGCGAGAATACCTATGCGCAACAAAGAGCAGAACAAAACCATTATCGTGTCACTGCACAGCAGGTATTTGAAGGAGGACTTTGTCGCTGCAGCTAAAAAATGTACTATAAACTCAGTGGACCTAGGCTTTCAAGCCAGCCAAAGAGTATTTATTAACGACCACCTAACACTGGATAACAAGTTGCTGCTGAACAAGGCGAAAACCCTAGCAAGGGAGAGGGGGTTTACCTATATTTGGGTAAAAGGGTGCAAAATTTTTGCTCGAAAAAACCCCACCTCCCATGCTATAACAATAAAAACAGAATCGGACCTAAAGAAAATTATTTAACACTAAAATTAATCGGTTTGCTTAAATTAATCATTAGTTTGAGAAGCCTAGGCTCGCTCGCACTCCTCGGTTACCGCGCCTTATCGCAAGGTACGTACTCGTTCAATTCACTCATTCTACTACGCTCGGCACGCTTTGTTTATGTTTGTGTCTACCCTACCAATATTAACTTTGCGCCTATATTCCTAAATTACTATCTTTATAATTCCTATCCTGCTGCCGTGGTAAAAATCTGTATATTATATTGCTATTCATTCAATAGGTATACTAGTAATGTTCCCAATTGTAGCCTATTTACCTTGGTTTCAAAATGATTCTTAAAGTCTATTATCAAAATGTTCGTGGTTTACGAACAAAAACCTCCGCGTTTTATCGTAATATTTGTCTCAATTCTTACGACATTGTATGTCTAACTGAAACATGGTTAATTGACGGTATCAGAGACAGCGAACTATTCGACGCACGCTATATTGTGTGGAGAAGGGATCGTGATTATATTAAAACCAAACAATCACTAGGGGGCGGAGTATTGATTGCCGTTCGTACGGAGCTAGCCGCGCAGCTTCAGGGCGGATGGTCCTCTAATGCTGAAGACCTGTGGGTTACCATAACACTCCACTGTCGTAAACCTACCATTAATTATAAACTGCACCTATGTGTTGTTTACATTTGTAGTCAAGGAACGGCGTGCTCATCAGCATCGCAGCTAACTGCTTTCTCCGAACACCTCCCCGAGATTGTCTTACAAAATCCGTGTGACAAATTTTTAGTAATCGGAGACTTTAATTTACCGAATCTGTCATGGATACAATCACAAGACTGCGCGTACAATGCTACTAACATTCAAGGATCCCACCAGCTTGACTTCTTTGACTGTATAAACATTTGTAACCTTTCCCAGTACAATTCCATTAAGAACTCTAATGATAGGATTCTAGATTTAATATTTTGCAACAGCGTAGTAAGCATTACTCGTTGCCAAAACTCATTATTGCCTGAAGATTCACATCACCCGGCACTATGTGTATCAGCCGACTTTGTTCAATTACACACTCTTCGGCCCAGCCCGTACACTAAATTCTTATACAACTATGGTGATTATGAATCAATAAGCACAGAAATTAATGATATTAATTGGCACTTTGAATTCTCGTGTAGACCTTTAATAGATGCAGTTGATTTTTTCTACGAGGTTTTAAACAAATTGAGAAGCACCCACATCCCAACTAAATTAGTTAACCCTTCACAAAAATATCCATCTTGGTATAAAACACCTCTTATTAAAATTATAAAAGAAAAGTCTAAATTTCACACTAAATATAAAACCTATGGAAACTATTCAGATTATTTGTCATTTACTATACTTAGAGATCGTGCGAAGCTCTTGGAAAAAGAAATGTTTGATAAGTACATCCTTAGCATCGGAAAAAACATCTCGAAGAACCCGAAAGTTTTTTGGACCTATATTAAATCTAAAAATCAGCATAATACGTATCCGGCAATAATGAACCTCGGTCATAAAACTTCAGAGAAAGGGGATGATATATGTAACATGTTTAGTGAATATTTTAAATCAACATTCTCGACCAACCCTCACTCCAATAATTACACTACAGACTATGTCGAGAACCCAGTACCAACCTTGTCAGATATTGCTGATATTGAATTTACGCAGTTGGAAATACAAAAGTTATTGGAATCCTTAAACGTTAGTAAATCTGCCGGTCCTGACTCTATTCCAGCCATGTTTATAACCAGATGCGCCAAGAGTTTAGCCCTTCCTCTCTCAATATTGTTTAGGCGTTCCTTGACGGAGGGCATTGTACCCCCAATTTGGAAGTCAGCTTTTATCACACCCATACATAAAAAAGGACCCAAAAGTAATATCGAGAACTATAGACCTATCTCCAAACTATGTCTTTTTGCCAAAGTCTTAGAAAGAATTGTATACAGACAAGTATATTCTTGCTTAAGACATACATTTAGTTTGGAGTAACATGGTTTTATGAAAGGCAGATCTACAACCTCCAACCTAATTTTATGTGCTGATTACTTATCTCATCATATGTCGGAGCCTTCACAAGTAGACGTCGTGTACACCGATTATAGCAAATGTTTTGATAGGATTGACCATATCATACTCTTACGAAAGCTACAACTAGTAGGTATAAGAGGTAACTTATATAGATGGTTCACCTCCTACATACATAACAGGTCTCAAACCGTTGCACTGAGAGGATATACTTCTTCTGCTATTTATATTCCTTCAGGCGTTCCTCAGGGATCCTTGTTAGGCCCTCTGCTTTTTAACATATATATTAATGATATATCTTCATGCTTCATCCATTCTAAAATACTCTCATTTGCCGATGATATGAAAATTATGTATCAGATTAAAACTACGGATTGTGCGAAACGTCTTCAAGATGACCTTTATAGATTCGAAGTATATTGTGACGCAAACAAATTAGATCTAAACGTTTCCAAGTGTTTTATATGCTCATTTACTCGTAAACCCAATCCTATTATATTCAATTACAAATTAAAAAACTGTACTATTTCTAGGGTTAACTCCATTCGCGACTTAGGGGTCATCTTCGACTCAAATCTAATTTTTGATGTCCATATTGACTCCATACTGAACAAAGCATCAAAATCATTAGGCTTTATACTACGCATGTCCTCTGAATTTAGTTCAATAAAGACAATTAAAATACTATACTGTACATACGTGAGAAGCCATTTAGAGTATGCATCACAGATCTGGAGCCCCGTCTATAATACATACATCACGCGCATAGAACGTCTACAAAAACGCTTCTTAGCATATCTACAATTCAGAATTAAAAAATATATACCAGGTTATTTGAAACGCTGTTGTAAATTTCATATTCTCCCGCTGCAGGATAGGAGGCGCATCGCCGATATCGCCTATCTGCTAAACATTCTAAATGGCTCGGTCGACTGTCCCGAGCTGCTCGAGCGTATCGGTCTGAGGGTACCTTGCTCACTACGAAGACCTTGTTCACTCTTCATACCCAGTGCTAGAACCAACTATAGCCAGAACCGTTATTTGTTGCGAGCGAGTGGGCTTTTCAATGAGACATCGAATGAACTGGATATCGACCTGTTTAACACAACAAGTCGTCATCTAAAACGGCTTATGGCCGCACAGTTCTTTATTAATAATAAGTAGGTAGTAAGTACTAACTTTATATAAACAATTCTTTTTTATTTGCGTTATTTTTGTCACATTCTTTTAATTTGTTATCTATCTGTGCATAATTATGTCTGTCTTCTATGTCATTCGAAAACTTATCTGTGGAAATTTTTAATTGGCCTTCATGTATCTATGTGTATTTTGTAAACGTATTTTATTCAGCTGTAAGTTTCCCATAAATAAATAAATAAATAAATAAATAAATAAAAGATTCCAGGACATACCTACATACATAGATACATACGAGTGAAGTTAAATAAAAGCTTTTAAAAATATGACATGTACTTACTTTTATTTTTTTCAAAATTATTTCTGTAAAATTTACAATATTCAAGTTAAGCTAAGACAATCTATGAAACAGGCATACTTTTGGACTATAAAGATAATAACAACAACAAATAACTCTTATTCTCACACTGTGGTTATGTGTTATGTTTTTAGCAAGACAATCCGGACATCCACCGAAATGTCTCACGATTCAAGATCTGAGTATAAATATTTACCGTCTCCATTATCCCACCGGGCCTTGTTATCGCAATTCTCGCGTAATTGCTCGCGTTACGGATTCATTCGAAACATTGTATAATAATTTAATTTAATTATTTTTTTATACACGGCCATCTGACCCCAAATTAGGCAGAGCCTTTAATATAGGTGTCAAAGACATACATACATAGATATTTAAAGATACATCTTAATAGATATATTTCTTGTGTACGTGTGTATGACAGTGAACTCCTCCTAAACGGCTGGATAGATGTTGATAAAATGTGTGTATTCAAGGGGATTCGATAATGGTTTAGATTCACAATTAGCTCCACTAGAGAATGTTTTTTAAACTCTATTTTAGTATTTTTATTTTTACCCGTCGTTCATTGACGTGAAGCGTGCGTCACTTTGTCATTTCATATGGCAGAACAACGTTTGCGGGGTCAACTAGTACATACATAACATACATGGATATTTTAAAATAAATACTTAAATAGATAATGTTAACATCCAGACAGAACAAACAATTGTTTACCACACGAATGTTTGTCCTGACTGGGATACGAACCCACGACCCCTGGGTTATTAGGCAGGGTCACTACCGATTGCACCAACGTGCCCATCAGTTAATTTTCTAAGTGTTGTAAGCTTTTGCCAACCCTAGCCAGCTTCTTTATTTGTATCGTACGCGGCGGACCCGCATAATACGCCCCATATGTTCCGTGTATTTATTACCTATTGCAATAATGTGTGTTTAAAAGAAATTTTTTCATAGCAAAGCTGTTTGCTTCGATTCGAATTTTAAATATATAATAAATTTCGAACTTAAACTTCCTTGTTTTAAATTAAGTTATTAAAGTTACCATAACTTTAATAACTTAATTTAAAGTCTGATTTTAAGTCCGTTTGTTAAAAGATTCAATTGGAATACTTGTCTTGTCCATCCTTAAGTTTTAGTAGTCGATTTTTAATCAAGTTTTAATAAGGTTACTTTTTGGGATGCTATTTTTATCGTGGTACTAGTGGATACCCGCAGCTTCGCTCGCGTGGAATTAGACATAACAATAGTTTCGTTTACACATAGTGATAGCCTATGTCACTCAGTGAAGATGCAGCTTTCTAATGGCGAAATAATTTTTGAAATCGGTCCAGTAGTTTTTGTGTGAAAACATTACAAACACATGTTTCCTCTTTATAATATTAGTATAGATATATAATTAGTCCTGCTTATGAGCCTGCCTTATCTCAGTGCTGTTTTATACATATCTCAGGCCGTATAATTTCTCCGTTCTTGTTCTAAAACTGTCTCAATAAAGTCGGTCAGCTTGAGAAAAATAATATATGAATGATCGATGGATACTCTGCACATGATACATTTTCATAAATAATAAATAACTCGTTTATTAAGGCCATCTACGGGTATCTTCTTGCGGGCACATCATTAGTATAATGTCAATAGATATATGAAAGTGATTGGTTGTTACAATTGAAATATGGTTCTTGTTTAGAAATATTACGCTTTTTTTTTGTGACCAGTTTTCCAAGAGTATTATACCATTTTGGAATCTTGTTTAGTTGCGTCAACTTTTAAAAAAACGTGCCATAGTAGTGTCCATACTTTTTTTTTACACCACAATGAGTGAAAGTGGACTGAACGTAAATTTGTTTAAAATTTAGAGAAAACAATGATTTTAATTGTTTATTGTGTGAAAACTACAGACATTATAGGAATTTTAAGATGTGTGGTAGATAGCAGTACTACTTAGGTCACGGATACAAAAAAAAATCAGAAATATCTTAAAAATTGTGTTAAAAATATCATGAGGGGTGTCAATTTTCTAAGTATTTCCATTTATAATTCGGTTTTAGTAATTCGGAAAAAAAATCGAGATAAATTTTTTTTCTTTTTTTTCTGAAGTAGTCATTAGCAGGCCCATCCTCTGGTTCTCGCTTATCGTTGAATTTTGGGACACCTTGTATATAGATTATCTACACCGCCGACTTGTACATTGAGGATTCAATTCCCGGCCGAGTCAAATACTTATTAGGCACATAATTATTTGTTGCATTGAATATTTCATTGCGTTTTCACGTAAGGCATAGAGAGACTCACAACGTTTTTTAACCCATATTTTTAGATCGATAACGATTACTTTAGGGACTTTCCCGAAAAAACCTATGTAGGTACCTTCTATAGCTATCGCGTAATCTGCAGTTGATAGGTAATTAGGTATTACAAGGATACCAAAGACAATTAAGTCATTGAATTCACTCCCACCTACTTTATGAACTGGGGGACACCCCTACCGGTATTCAAATATCATATACTTACACGAAACCAATCGAACGTAAATCTATTTAAACACGCTATCCCGCAGGGGATGCGTTTTCTGTGTACGAAGGGGGGAGGGGAGTGGAGGGACAGGATGTGCTTCCGCAGCTAATTCTGTTCGGGGGCGAGCGCGAGCGTGCTACGTGTCGATAGGCGGCATGACGTGCTCGTTTCGCTTTCGTTTCGATGAAGCTATCTGCGGAAGCTGTTTGTCTTTGTTGCAGTTTATTTGGCGTTAGACAAAGAAGGCTTGTGATAAATAAAATAAAATTAAAATTAGTTTAAATTAATATATTTTTAAATTTACTGTTTATAAAGCTTGTAGCAAATAGGGAAGATGAAAGCATTTTTTTTTAAATAGAACTACTGTAGCACTTCATATATCCACCTTCTTCAACAGTCTATGTTGTTAAAGCTACGAGAACCTACTACACTGTTGTTTTGACGGCAAATTTTTCTTCAAAAGAAAGGTAAAATGTAGTTTTGTCCTAGATTAAAGTTAAAGATTTGTTTAAAACAATTGTTTTTATTAGTTATATTGTAGTTGTGTTTACTAAAGTTTTCTATTGTTTTAAAAGTTTCTAGTTTGGATCTAAAGTTATTTAAATTTTAAGGATATTCCAATTTATTTTGTTATTGTCTATGTTAATATGGTCTACCACACAATGTTTAGTAGAACCAGTGTATTTCCATTAGCGTAACCTCTATCTGCAATAACTATTTTACATAGTAAGTTATTGTAATTAATTATCGTATATCTATCGCGTTAGTAGGCAACCGGACGCAGTTCGCAATGCAATGACTAATTGTAATTGTATCAATGTCATTGTCATGTCTAGCTTTTTATATTCCCGATCAACGCGACCGTTCTACAATAGTGAGTAATGATTCGCTATTATACGGAGCTGTTCCGGAGACAAACATTGTAACTAAACGCCTATCGAATACATTATAATTAAGAAAGGGATGTAGCGAATTCTCCATTATTTATAATTGAGGTCATCTTTGGCCTGAATTATAGAAATTATTTACATAGTATATGATCTTTCATCGAGAAAGGCAAAGGACTTGAATAATAGAATTGCTAGGGTTAATATGATACCTACCATCCAAATTTTTACTATTTTCTAGGCTGGCTCAAAGTGGCTGGTTTTACCGCCCCGCCGCACTAATTTCCCCATTCAGTGCTTTCAGTGATTTAAAAAAAAAAAAAATTGTGAAGGAAATAACTTTGCCAAATTTAGTAATTCCCAAAAAATGTGACCAGTGAATTGCGTCTTTTACGTTTTTTTCTAACATCGCAAACGTTTGCGAATGGTCCTCGTTAAGTAACGACTATTCTTGTCAAAGTGACTTCATCTTACACACTGTTATGCTAATGGAGATTTAATGTACGAGGAAACATTTAAAATTATGTACACTGTAAAAATATTTCATTTAAGTAAGTGTGTACGTTCTTTTGACTTTATTGTAGCCCGATAAAAAGGGATCACATTAATTTAGTCCGATATATGCAACCTGTAAGCTGTACGATGTTTCTCAATCCCTTTTTTCGCTACGACCCATAGACGTCCCACTGTTGGGCACAGGTCTCCCCACAGACACAGTTACGGGTCACGCTGTTCCAATGCGGATTGGTGGAGGGGTTAAAATTTAAAGGGCGATTGTACGTTAATGAATTTTTTATCTTACATAATTGTTTATGTATAAGTAAAACGAAAAAAAGATTTAAGAAGATAAAGACGGTGTTATCTAGTTTTATTTTAAGAACTCTAGTCCCTTTCTTGTATAATTTTCTCCCTTTCTTTAATCAAAGAGCTTTGTAATCACAACGTAAAGAAATTCAAGTCGTGCTTCGTTGTAATGACTTAATTAATTTTTGTGTCATATCCCAAGTGAGGTTTAGAGAAATTAATTGAATTCAGAAATGGTTCCAATATTATCCACAGAGTCTACAATGAACAAGTACCGATTCTTTTTAATTGACCTTACATCCCATTGTTTAAATATTAACTTATTCCTAGTTATTGCTCCAAACAAAAAGGTAGAAAAATAAAGGAACTTCGTTAATAATGTTGAATGTATGGAGTCGCGCCACGGTATTGACAGATTGACGAAATATTCAGTAGCATAGACATTTACAAGAAATTTATTACAGAGCATACCCTATACAGAATTTAAAAAAAAAGCGATTTCAATGTGAATCTTACGATGATCTTGGCACGAGAATATAACGATCGCCAACAATACTCCATTTTAGGGAGCTCGTAGACAATTTTCCGATAATTCTTGTCGCTTCGAAAACTTCCTTCAAGCACACATGCATGCCTACAATTTTTCCGCAGGTTTTAATCGTGTTTTTATAAACCAACCCTCGAAGCGCAGCCCTCACGTCTAGGCGCTAACACAGTTCGCTTTCATTTTTTATAGCCTGGAGAGGTTTTGGAGGGTTAGAAATTTTATTACGCGTTACCGGTGGAGTGCTTTAGGTTGTTGAACCCATGTAGGAACTTTAGGGGTTCTATTATGGACTCGGCCAGGCTTGGGTCGGCGGCACGGCCTCCGCCCAAGGTTACGCCGTGTTAGTAGTAATGGTTGGCCTATGTGATCTGATTGGAAGGGTATGGTTTCCTATAAATTAACTATAGTGGCTACCATCTTAATCACAAGGAGCAACTCATCTGTCACCTACTTTTAACGACACTTTTATCTGTATCATTCATCTGTATCATTAAATCATCTGTAACATTATTGTACAGGACTCGATAAGTCCTGTATGATAGTCATGAGCGGCAGCGAATGGGTGGTTCTTCATGTTCGTTTCGCTAACATATCTCCATAAAAATATGCATACAAGCCTACTACTACTTTTCATTTCTTTGGCCTTTTCCACTGAGACGTTAAGATAATAGTTGATAATATTAACCGCTTTGATAGATAGATCGACACGACGGCGACGTATTGAGACGTTAATCGCCAAACCTTCAAGCTTAGTTTAAGAGGACTACAGAGGCTAAACGCGAGTTTTATAAACAAGATATCACACGAACCATTGCAGAGAATCAAATAAAAAAAATATATGGTATTCTTGGGGATATATGTTAGATTGCTACGGCCTTCAAAACATAATACATTAATGTTGACTCGATAGAAAAAAATCACGAAGATACCTCTAAAATAATCTTCTAAACAATCAAATCCCTTCTAAAATACGTGTTTTTTTTTTCAATTTAACATATA
The DNA here is from genome assembly GCA_944567765.1 of Carterocephalus palaemon. Lineage (NCBI taxonomy): Eukaryota > Metazoa > Arthropoda > Insecta > Lepidoptera > Hesperiidae > Carterocephalus > Carterocephalus palaemon. The sequence continues at coordinate 1,100,238 of OX155664.1, forward strand.
TTTTTCATCACAATAAATACAATATATCAGTTATACCACTTTTTAAATCCATTTTGTAGAATTTCCAAAAAACCCTTGTTCTCATTTGCGCATCGTTTTCGAACATAACTCGCGAGCATGTGTGTGTAAACGCCGTGTACCGACAGTCGCGGCTGAGGCCTCTTGCTAGACGGGCGTGTCGCGCTTTCTGCCGCAAAATTTCTGCAAGATTCCAACGTTATTTCATTACTTTTATTGATTGGTTATTACATTAGGTTAATTTATATAAATAATTTAACGTTATAAGTATTTTTTTAAGTTAGAAGGGCGTAAACGGACTCCTATTTTGTAAATAAACATGGGAAATAAATCAAAAGTGTTCATATAAAGCAAACGTCACACACATGAATGACGTAAAGATTTAAATTTTGTCAAACATTTATTAATTTTCATTGTTCTCTGCAATCCTGCAGAGTACAAAAAGATAGATACGTACACAGTTTTTCAACCCTAATCGTATAGCTGTAAATGGCGTAATTGGAGTTTGCGGCGAGTAAGAATCTCGCTCCAGAGACTCGGGTTCAAATCCCAGTTACACTTCCTATCTTTTTCAATTTTTTCTTTATTTTTTATGACTTTTTTTTTGTTATTATTTTATGCAAATGAAATAAAAAGCTAATAATATTTATATATGTCATAATATGTATTTATTACAGGAAAAGAGAATCCAAAGATAATATCAATAACGGGGAAATTATAGACATTAGCAGTGAGTAAGAATCTCGCTCTAGAGACTCGGGTTCAAATTCCAGTTACACTTCCTTTCTTTTTCAATTTTTTCTTTATTTTTTTATGACTTTTTTTTTGTTATTATTTTAAGTAACTAAAAAAATTGCATAAATCTAATTTCATTACGTTGTCGTACCTTCCTATAAATTTTTTGTTAGGTCAATTATTACTTAAAATAAACGCCATCTACTGAAACACTTCCCCGTATAAGCCGCGCAGATAGAGAATAGATTTGAAAATGGCGTCCTCTCGCATGCGTTCTCGCTCACTCTCTATCGCTGTCTATACTCACACAGTGAAGTACGAGCTGCAAACAAATAATCAGTCGGGATTCGCTTTCTAAGCTACTTGACGCACTCCGAGTAATTGTTGTTTTCGTTGATATTGTTGTTTTTGTTTGCGTTACATTTGATTGTTATTTATTTTCGTTAAGTTTTTGTTACGAACGTTGACATTTTGTGATGTAATTGAACAGCAACACCGAAGATGAAAGTGACGACTCTGAAGACCAGGACTGTGAAAGTGACCAGTCCATGGAAGATTTTAACCAATTCATGGAGGGAATTGAACCAGTAATGGGTACAGATGACCAGGACACTGCTGGACCAAGTGGTTTATAAAACCTTTGATACCATTCCCATCCTATTGTTCTTTATTTTTATAATCTGATTCTGAAATGTCACAATTAATAAAGGCAAATTTTACAATTGACCAGTCCATGGAAGATTTTAACCAATTCATGGAGGGAATTGAACCAGTAATGGGTACAGATGACCAGGACACTGCTGGACCAAGCGGTTTATAAAACCTTTGATACCATTCCCATCCTATTGTTCTTTATTTTTATAATCTGATTCTGAAATGTCACAATTAATAAAGGCAAATTTTACAATCCAGTGTTTTAAGTACCCTTGCTTGTGTTGTGTGTTGTGCTTGTATTTTAAGTGCCATTTTCAGATCTATTCTCTATCTGCGCGGGTTATACAGGCGATTAATACAGTACCTCATGACATGTCATTGTATGCTCTGTAAGGTAGTTCTGAGGTTTTCCGTTAGAGGCGCTGTTGTCGTTTGTGAGAATGTGTGCACCGATTCTCAAGGTCATTTTGCACCACTAGGCGCCTTAAATAAGAATGTCCGAAGGCTGGTCACATAATCAATCAATATACTTCTCAATAGCAGTCTGCTAATAGCGAGATGCGGTCGTCTTTCCGCGTGTATTGAATTGAACATATTGATGGCGTCTGCCGTGAGGTCAGCGGAGCTGTGTGGATTTAGGCTGTATTAGTAGTGTAGTCCCATACGCTATCGTCTGTGATAAACTGACTTTCAATAAGAGTGAAAAAAGATGCTTATAACTTTATATGTACTACTCATTATAATGTCAACTCCTATGACTTCTATAGAAGCAGGGAGTGTTAGTGATAATTAGTCTTGTAGTTCAGTAGTCTTAATTGTTAGTAACATTCTAAATACCTGCTTTGCTTGAAGCTTGTCAGTGTAGTCGAGGCAACAAGGGACAGAGTCAGAGAAGGGGCAGAGAGTCGGTCTTGTTCTAAGTCATTCACAGTTGTCATGGGCGGCAGCGGATGGGTGGTGCTGCAAGCTCGTTTGCTATTTTTTACCCATAATATAAAAACCAAAAATTACTCTACTTTGCAACGATCCGCGAACAAAAATGTATGGTGATGTATGTATACCTAAGCTATAAATAATAGAGTTCTGCAAAGTAACGTCAGACACAATTAATTAACAAGGGACAGGGCTACCTGCCCATTTGCTACCCACTCTAGCTGGAAGCGCCGGCACGCAATAAGCTGCGCGGGCGCAATCGGCCCGGAAGTTACACCGGACTCGCTTCCGCCCGCCCGCGCGCGTCCTGCGAAGCCGTCGAAACTACTTATATTCGTGAATAGGACAATTACTATAGATCTATACCAATACTAGTGGACGCCCGCAGCTTCGGTCGCGTGGAATTAGACATTCACTAACTACAAAAACTACAAAGTTTCATACTAACTTTGCACCGCCGTTTTAACCCCTTAGGGGGTGAATTTTCAAAAATCCTTTCTTAGTGCTCCCCTACGTTATAAAAGGAACCCCTGTGCAAAATTTCAAGTTTCTGACCCTTATAGTTTAGGCCTTGCGTTGATATGTCAGTCAGTCAGTCAGTCAGCTTCTCCTTTTATATATAAATAGATTATAAAGAGGAAACATTTGTTTTTAATGTTTTCACACAAAAACTACTGGACCGATTTCAAAAATTCTTTCACCATTAGCAAGCTGCATCTTCACTGAGCGACATAGGTTATATAATATTACTAGGTGTAAGCGAAACTATTGCAGTGTCTGCTGCGGGAGGTCTAGAGCATACTCCACCACGCTGCTCCAATGCGGATTGGTGGAGGGGTTAGTGGCCAACCCAATGTCGAATGTTCTCAACCCACCCGAAGGTCTTCGACAAGGCTTAACGACTGTTTCCAGCATTGAAAACAACCGGGACCGACGGCTTTACATGCCCTCCGAAGCACGGTAGGGTCCATGAAAATTTTTGCCACTAGCGGTCACCCTTCCACAAACCGACCGCGTCCGTCGTTGCTTAACTCTGTCGATCACATTGAATCGACGCGAGCCATTTGGCTATGGACGCTATAGGTACTCATAATTATCGCGCGTGCATCAGTCCGCTAACTTCGTACGCGTCGTATTATTAGCACCGACTCACATACACGACATGATTATTAATAATGCACTATTTATACCGGTCGCGTATTGCGTATGCATAACATTTCCTTTTATATTACTATATTGTTTGGCTTAAAAAAATCTGGTCCTGTGTTAAACTATTTTTTACCCTCCGGCGGCACGGCGTACACGTAACCGATCGAAACTAGTCGGCCTATTTCCGACTTAAAAAACATGTGAGTAAGCCGGTAACTTCAACTATGAATATAGTTCAATCAACATCATCTTTCGATTTTTTATGGGACAGTCGACCGTCTGTAACGGCCCTTATAATTAAACAATTTGCAAGATTGCATCGAATACCAAGAGCATCACGTTACCATACCTTTAACTTAATTACTTATTCACCGATAAAATTGCAGTGTTGACGTGTATAAGTGTATGCAAAGGAATAAAACAATCTAAGGAGCGAAGTGACAAGTGCAAAGTGAAAATACAAGTGCAAAAAGGAGAAACGTAAAGTGCAAAGTGTAGCAGTGTTGATGTTGACAAATCTTTGTTTGATGACGCTTTACCGCGCGTCAGTACTCATGCCGCTAATACGCTTGCGACGGTGAGCGTACTTCTTATGGTAGATCGGTTCGATCTATGGTGTGTCAGATCGATCTATGGTCGGTATGATGTGGTTCAAACGGGACCCGAAGCCGGGCCCGGAGAGGGCCGAGAATGGCGTCGTCAACAAGCTGAGGAGGAAGAAGGCTGTCCTCCTGAAACCCACGAGGGAGTCGAGCGAGAGGGAAACCTCGACCGAGAGTGATAAAGAGAGACGGCGATACTCCGATATACTCGATATGAAGGTGTCGCAGGGTAAGTTGTTTTTTTTTAATCGGATCTATAGTTGGATTAGCCAGTGCATAGACTTTGAATGTGATAATGAAGAAACTTATTATTTTACTTTTATTGCCGAGTATAATTATTAATTACATAAATCAGTTAAAATATTACCTACGGCACTATTTCCTGTTAACAAGGCCTCGTGTGTTTCCCTGTTAAATTAAATTCTTAACAAGCTCACCACGGCCTTATCATACTCCCCAGTTACGCCGCATTCTATCAACCGAGCTAAATTTATAAATTATAAGTTTCAATCAACTAACATATGCACTGACCAATCAACTTGCAAATTTTATTCGTGTAAACCAGCCATTAATTATTATTGTTTTACAGGCCCGTTGGCGCAATCGGTAGTGACTGACCCTGTCTGTTGCGCCAGGGGTCGTGGGTTCGAATCACACTCAGGACAAATATTTGTGTGACGAACACTTGTATTTGTTCTGTGTGTGTATGTTAATTAATATAATCTTTTAAGTATGTATTTAAAAATATCTATGTATGTATATCAGTCTCCGACACCCATATTACAGGCTCGCGCCTACTTTGGGGTCAGATGGCCGTGTGTGAGAATGTCCAAGATATTTATTTAGATGTTTATTTATTGTTCAGTTAATTACGGATACCAACAAGACCAAACAACATCAAAAAGATACGTTATTTTAGAAACCTCCCAAGGCCTTATGTTATACGTCTAGTAAACCTGAGCAGGTAATAGAAACTAGAGATTAGAGTCACATTTTTGTACGCCAAGTAATTTGCATACGACATACGTCTCCTTGCTTAGTGTTGATTGATGTTTGACATTCTCGTACCTACGTATGTAAGTCTTGTACGTGTATGAGTATGAAGTGGCGTGTGCGTAAGTGTTTTGGTTTCTCTGTACTCATTTCTACTAATTATATTTGTATTATGAATTAAGTAGAATTATTTAAATTGTATTGATTGGGTATTTACTATTTTCTAATTATTAAACTTACATTCAATTTATTCATCTTACGTTAAGGCGTACCTAACTGATGATTGATGAATGATCGAGTTGGGCAGTTCATTCACTTATTCAAATATTGTCAATATGACAATAGGAATGTGACTGGGATTTGACATTATTTAGACCCTGAAATGAACAATTCCATGATTGATTGATTGACAATCAACTAACTTATGCACTGACCAATCAACTTGCAAATTTTATTCGTGTAAACCAGCCATTAATTGTTATTGTTTGACAGGCCCGTTGGCGCGGTAGTGACCCTGTCTGTTGCGCCAGGGGTCGTGGGCTCGAATCCCACTCAAGACAAATATTCGTGTGACGAACACTTGTGTTTGTTCTGTGTCTGGATGTTAATTATTATCTATTTAAGTATGTATTTAAAATATCTATGTCAGTCTGACACCCATATTACAGGCTCGCGCCTACTTTGGGGTCAGATGGCCGTGTGTGAGAATGTCCAAGATATTATTATTTATTATTATTATTATGATACATGGACACGCAGATCATAGATTAACAATAGATGCATTTCTTCGATCGATGCAAATAGTTCAATTAAGTCGTCCGCTTTAAATTACTCCATAAACATATTTGCATTAATTATTATTTGATGTGCGGTTTGGTCTTGTTGTGTAATCCTTTTCAACTTTGGTCACATAAGTTATTCATAAAATATGTTTTTAAGTGATAGTATTAGCAGTAGTAGTGAGAGTATTTAGTTTTTAAGTGATGAGTTTTCTTGCCATTTTTTTTGATAGATATTTGCTTGCCAGATTCAGATAAGATATTTGCTTGCCCAAAGTACTATGTGCTAGCTAGATCATACATTACGATCAATTTGTGTTCGCTTGGTAGGTTCACAGAATATGGTCGCCGTAAGAAGGAATAGGTATCTAATGAAATATTATGTTTAAGGTAAAATTATAAAATTATAATCTCATAATTTACCGCATGTTCTATGGGTATTACCTTATTGAGAGGTTATTATCAACATTACGTCATCTTCGCTAGTTTCGAAGTCAAAGGTCGACGAGTGTTCTGCATGGTGGAGGTATTCCAATCGTTGTAACGGTTCAACTCGTATGCTGTGTGGGTATAGAATAGAGTAATGGTCTTGTAGATGCTCATTTAATTGAAAACTAGGCCGAAACTAGTCGACGTAATTGTGCAGGTATACATAGAATTGCATAATGTAAATTCAAATTACAACAACAACAAAAAATTAGAACAAAATGACAACAGGAGCTGTCTCAGCTGTTGCTACTGCGGGGCTAGAGACCCGTAATACATGTAATTGTAATTATTATTTGTAGAAAGGGGGTGTGGGCAATTATGCCCATAAGCCACTGCGACCTAAAGAGATCTATTGTAGCTAGTAATAGTACATGTAATAGACTTGACCGAAACTAGTCGACGTAATTGTTATGATACCCGAGCTTTATCTGTTATAGATGCAGAACTTGGTTTGAAAATCATTGTAATTCTCATATGGTGCAGTTTGTTAGTTAGTTCTGTGACCTGAATTTCGAGGTGCAATATGTTTACCGAAAACAATGTCTATATTAACTACAAATCACAAAAATAATTGACTAATATAAAGTAGCTAATAATTTATTTACTTATATGAGCTCTCACGTTTAATTTTATATTTTTATATGTATAGGAGTAGTTATTGATCATTAGATAAATAGAGTCCTACACTAACAATAAATTTATAGTATTCAGTATGTACATTAGTTATTTATCATTACCATCAACCGTGAATTTTAATCAAATATGAAAGTCAAAATCTTCTTTTTTTGGTGTAACAATAAAAAAAATATATATATATATTATGTCGATTACTACATTAGTCTCCGGAGGAAATCTAATAATTCAATAATAAATCTCGGCCAGTATAATAATATCGGTTTGTTTATGGTCTCACATAGAAATTTATCGCTGTCTGTAGGTAACAAATTGATCTATTCCATTCCAATAAGCAGACACATGTAATAGACTTGACCGAAACTAGTCGACGTAATTGTTATGATACCCGAGCTTTATCTGTTATAGATGCAGAACTTGGTTTGAAAATCATTGTAATTCTCATATGGTGCAGTTTGTTAGTTAGTTCTGTGACCTGAATTTCGAGGTGCAATATGTTTACCGAAAACAATGTCTATATTAACACAAGCTTAAGATTAAAGAGGATTATCAAAAGGAGTGGATACGCCGTGGTTTGGGTTCGGATAAGATAAGATATCGTGCGCGGTGTTACGTAATGTTATTGTCGTTATCTTAAATCTAGTTTATCTTGCAGTGGGCCAATACTTGGTGTGGTTTTGTCGACGGCCTGGCGCAGTTGTAAGCACCTCACGTATTAAACGCTGACGAGACAAATTTCACTAATTATTGCAGTCAAAGTCAAATCATTTATTTCGCGATAACTACAAATCACAAAAATAATTGACTAATATAAAGTAGCTAATAATTTATTTACTTATATGAGCTCTCACGTTTAATTTTATATTTTTATATGTATAGGAGTAGTTATTGATCATTAGATAAATAGAGTCCTACACTAACAATAAATTTATAGTATTCAGTATGTACATTAGTTATTTATCATTACCATCAACCGTGAATTTTAATCAAATATGAAAGTCAAAATCTTCTTTTTTTGGTGTAACAATAAAAAAAATATATATATATATTATGTCGATTACTACATTAGTCTCCGGAGGAAATCTAATAATTCAATAATAAATCTCGGCCAGTATAATAATATCGGTTTGTTTATGGTCTCACATAGAAATTTATCGCTGTCTGTAGGTAACAAATTGATCTATTCCATTCCAATAAGCAGACACCAGTTTCACGCGCCCTGTCGAATGAAAACAAATCGCCACCCAAATCAAACGAATCCACCGGCCGTCTGCCTCGGCGACCTCAATAGCGGACGGAGCCGTAAAGCATCTAGTTAACCTAATTATTCGCATCGCTTAACGCGCACCCAAACGCGAAAGTTCACGAAACGGACGGAAAATTGTGTCAATTAAATTTGGTTTGTGTGTTAGAAGCGCGGCGGTGAATCGGCCAAGTTGGGGTGGAAGAGGAGCTTGCTAGAACATGGTATTGTAGCTGTGTGTCGCACGTGTCCATAGGTGTCGGAGACCATTTACCATCAGGTGGCCCGTATGTCTGTTTTTCCGTCTATATTATAAAAAAAAAGTAGATATACAAGCTTGACACTCACACATGATAGGTAGTCTGCTTTTCTTTATCATTCCTAGTTTCCTTAAAAACAATTAGCATTTTCACTTGAACTGGTATCTTCCGTCGCGAATTTTTACTGTCCCAATTTATATTTACAAGAATGTAATTGCAAGAAAAAAATGTTTTCTTTGCTTTAGTCTCACTAAAATTCAATACAAAAATACTTTATTGGACACCAAAAAGAAATTCATTGCTTTGACTGTTGACAGTAAAGGACCATCATTGGGTACTTACATGATATTTTTGAAACTTTGCTTCGTATTCATACGTATACTATACAATACGTACAATACGTAAATACAATACGTATTTCATTTCTGCCGTGTAATAATTGTTTTTAAAGCAATTGTGGTCCGGTTGGAAAGCTGTGGATTCCGGTTACACTACTTTAGAGGCGACCATCTTAGTCCTCAAGGGTAGCAACACATCTGTGACTGACTTAGAACGAGACTCCTACTAACAAGTACTAACTGGACTATTACTAACACCAACTAACAGGACTAACTATCACTAACAGTCCCCAGTCCTTATACCTACTAACGAACTGACCAACTAATGTTCTAATTAACTTTCTCAACTAATTGGACTAACCATCCCAGTCCCTAATTGAGTCTTGTTCAAAGTCAGTCACAGTTGTCATGGGCGGCAGCGGATGGGTGGTGCTGCAAGCTCGTTTGCTATCCTGTATCCATAAAAAAAAAAAAAAAACCATGGGATTTCGTTTTGCTGATATTAATTTGTTACGTACCGTGACCCGTCCTGACCCACCATTATATATCAGTTACAAAGTTTGTATTTCTAATGTGTTTCAATAATGTACTGGGGTTCTTCTAAACGTATTAGGTACTTAAGTCTTTGAATATTGTATTACCTTTCTAGCAACGAACTCATACAAATTTCATAAGTTAAACTGAGCGTTGCAAAGGCATATATAATACGCATATGTTAGTTGGTTATAGAACTGGCAGTTTAACGAGAACAAGCAACTCTGTTGTAATAACATTATTTTCATTAGATAATGAAGATTGATAGTTCGACTGCCAGCTGCCACGCCTATACCTTGTTTTCAGAAAGGAATGGTCATGTTTTAAAAGCCTTACTTAAGGTAAAAACTGGACAAGTAGTTTGTGCAGTTATTTCAATATTACGCGATTTTATCTGGCAAGAGTCATCACCAACATCTTTATCTTCTAGTACATAGTTACTTGCCTGTACAAAAATGAATTTATAAGATTACATATCTGGTTTAACTTCGACATTTTCAATAAACAGTAATTTACCATTGCCAATTTACCACTGTTCACCTCATAGAGTCTACAAAAATTACTTCAAGACTTATGACTTCTTTATTGTATAAAAAGTCAATAAAAATTTATTGTTACTAGAAAGTAAAACTGAACAGTTCATTTTCAGATCTGTTAAAAGTTCTTAATCAATTTCGACTCAGGTTTAAATTGAAAAGCTTTTGAAGAACAGAAATTAAAAAAAAACGAGCAACACGTAGCCGTTGGTTGGAACAGATTGTACAGGTGTAGCGATTTCGAATATGGCGGTTAATTAATTACTCCACACTTCAGTTTCCCCTAAAAAAGTTGCCTCAATTAAACGCAATTGACTCGCAACGTAATTACTCTCGTTCTCTCAACATAACAAACTTGATTCTGTATGTGTTTACACGGAGCCGAGTTGCGTTTAGGACGCCCTTTGTTCGCAGTAGAAAGCGGCGGAGCCAGAAACAAGTGCTAAACGTTATTGTGTGGTTACTGTAATAGGACTGCCGTTGCTTGCTAGTTACTACCCGATGCGGGCTTGTTAACGCGCATTGGCAAAATAAAGCAAGTTAACTTAAGTTAAATTGACGATAAAGTTGAGTAGGTAATATACTTAACATTTAAAAACACAAACCTCAGTCTTGACTAGAGCTTAGAAGTCAGAGAAGAGTTTAGAGAACTAAATGTTTGATGAACCTTCTCAATATATAATTACGAGAATGGTAAAAATATAAGAGCATTTAACATTACACAGACAAAAACTTTACATCATTTTGCTAACTATGAGGAGGCTTATGGAATAGGTTACTACCTACCTTTTCCATAAACGAAGGTTTTTTCGAAGTTTTCAGTAAATGGAATGAAGGATACCATAATTTCAAATTGCGGAGCTTAATTTGAAACTAATAAGAAACATTTAAAATTTTTAAATTAACAAGTTGTCAATAGTTAAATACAATAGTCCGATTTAATAAGGTTATGTAAGGTTAGTGATTTTTGTTTGATTATATAAATAAATAATTATTAGCAGTAATAATGACATAAATAGTAAGATTGCAGTGCCATGTACCGTGCCTTTAGAATTCTGCTTCTTTTTTACTCAAACCAATCATTTAAACTAATTCAGTTCATAAACATAATAATCTTCATTGTCTCTGACATGATTGCAATTGAAACAATGCGTAACGTTCTTATTACTCATTGTTCCACTTCTTTTGACCCAAGCGTTTGATAATCCTCTTTGAAATCTTATTTTTGTCATATTATGAATATTTTCTTCGTGTATGTATTTCATGTAAGACAAATATTATCTTGATACAGTTTGAAACAGAATCATAAACTCTAAAACCCTACGATAGGGACCGTTTTGGTAAATCTATGATCCGATCACAGACACGTCTCAGCAATTCCACGAACTGGAGCATGTCAGTTGGATCTATCAAGTAGCATTGAACTGTTTTGAATGCATGAGATCCAATCAGATATTGCATCGGTTCGGTCGATGTAATTTGAGCAACTGCCTGTCATCTTTCAAATCTTATGCACGTTTGATTTCGATATTGCAAAACTTACGCAAGATTGTAAATATTATTGTAAATGGCAAGGAAACTCCATATATTTTGTATATTAAATCATCTTTATGTACGTATGTACCTCTTTATGTGCCTTTATCACATAGTTTTTAAATCTCTACAGAACGGAGAGACGAAAGCGACGAATCGCTTTACGAATCAGCTGATTGTCATAGTGACGCAATTTCTGCCAGCGATGATGCTCTGCCCCGGCTCAGCAAAACCCCAACAATAAGCAAGGAATCTCTCAAACTAGCAATAACTGACGAGGAGGTTGACAATGCTAGAAGTAAAAAAGGACATAGGAAGACCATGTCTCTATCGAATCCACTTGAGATGGTCAAGACCTTGGGAGATGAGTGGTTCGATTCGAAGAAAGATCTCGAGAAGAATAGCGATAAAAAGAAGTCGAGAGAAAGCCTGTGGAGTGAGGAAGACAGAGATTCGATTCGAGGTTCCACTTTAAAATTGGACCAGATCAGAAAGAACAGCAAGAAAGAGGACAAAAACGTTTCTGATAGTCGTAAAATAAGTACGACAGAAGCACCTAAGAGGAAGAGTAGCAAAAGTTCCTCCGTGAGCGCTCTGAATTTTCTAAGGAGAAAGAAGACACCGACTTCGATGAAATCAGTCGAAGCAGTGGTAGAAGTTGTTGACAGGCTCATAAGCGGGGACGAGATCTTGAAACACACCAAGTTCTTTTTAGAAGAGGAGAAACGTCACGCTGCTATTTGCAACAAACCACCGGCCGAAACGGATTCTGACGAAGACGTTCCCAGTCCTAAAGTGATAGGAGAGCATAGGAGAAGACTGAGCCGTCAGACGTCCCGAAGCAAGAGTAAGGTTAGAGGGAAGAGCCAGACGGTGAAAGTGAATACGTTGCGGAAGTCTCACAGCGGGACTTTGAAGAAGTCGAAGAAGAAGGGGACCAAGACTCCTCTGGCGGGGAGGAGCAGGCAAGCCAGTATCGTTGAGCCGAGCCCGATGATGAAGAAGAAGAATTCGGACGCCTTCAAAGCTAACTCTTGGCTCTTCAGCGGTTCCAGAGGTGAGTCCTTTTTACTGCTTATTTTATTCACGCAAGGATTCTTTATTACTTGTGGAGTGAGACTTCGAGAGGACAAGGTAATAATTTTTAATCATTGTGTTTTTTATGATTTCCCTTGATTTGTTTTTGAAATCAAGTTTCAAATGTAAGTATTTCATCAAAACCTTCAAATGCATAATGTCAAAATATGCGCATAATTTCCGCGTCCAACACACTTTTATACTGCAGTAATAACTATTAACAGAAATTAAAATGTAAGTACATATTTCATACACGTTGGTTAGAGGAAAATCCGCAGGAACGCAAACTATATAATAGCTTCCGTTTGCCCTCGAGTGAGATCATTCATAAAACTTATTTTATAGCCAGGTAGTTAGTGTATGCTTGGAATATGTTTTTATTTATCTGTGACCTTAACTTTGTATATTTAAAATGTTGTTAAATATTTTTATAAATACACTTATTACACGGATTATTCGGATGAAACAAAAAATTTTTCCAAGTTGAGGTTTACTCATTACAATATAAACACGAACAAGAATCGAATTAATTCATTGAACAGCTCTTACAAAATCAAAGTAAATTATTTAGCTGTTTATAGGAGACACTTTAAAGTTTAAACTATCTTTTACAGTGTGCTAAGAGTTATTATTGTGGCTACTATTAAGTCCCTGCGATCATCTTGCCAACATTCAATAATCTAACTCAAACTTATATTGAAAACTCTACAATTTTTGAGCTTTGAGCACTCTAGACATGAGTTAAAAGGCCAGAGTTCACTAGTCTACGTCGTAAAGTTACAATAATCATGCACGTGCATATAACAAGTTAATTTTACATTGTTATAATCTACAGAACATCTCTATTACTTGCAGCGGTAATTGAACGCCATTGTACCAAACACCTATCTCATTTGTACCCAACAGTTATCCCCTTTGTCCGTTCCTATCTCATTTGTACCAAATACCTCTAGTTCCCACCGCCGGCCTATCGCTAATAACAACAAGTGTGTTCAATAGTCTCGTATCTATCAAAGCAACCTCAAAGCTCGAAGTGTGACCGGTCGGCCGGCCTTGTCCGGGACACACACGGAGAGGGCTTAGCGCAGGCGGCCGGTAATCAGTTAGTCCGAAAAACCTAAACGAAAGATGATCAATGAATTGTAATACACACACAACAAAAGGTGGACGGACATTTATGAGCTAGAGATATGATAAGCTGGTCCGTTACCGAACACATAAAGACGTCGCATTTGCAGAAATAAATATAGTGTGAATATAATCAGTAAGTAATCAGTAAGCGCGGGGACGTATTATGGTTAATCGCGGGCGGTTTTAAGCCGTATATTGATAAATCAATACAAAATCAGTCCGGTAAAAAACCGCCAGTGCGGGCGCATGTATTTATTTCTGTTGATCACAACATTATGCGGCTGATAACTGCGAGTGGTTTAACCTTAGTACGGCATCGTGCGAAGTTCAGTGACCCAAAATAACTTCAACTTTACTATTTGAACTTAGGTGCGTAGCATCCAGTAAAATGCGTGGATATTGTTGGCTATTAATACGTCCGTCATCGATTAAAACGGGTCACTTTACCGTCCGATAACCGGTCGTCTGTCCTGCGCCTAAAGCATCACGTCATCCCAGAGGACCTTTGCCTTGCGATGATTAGTTTCATTGCAACTTGCATATTCTGCACTGTTCCATGGGAAAGAGAAAATGTGTGACTATTGTAGTTACTTGTTCGCACAAGTAGGTCGAGTGAAGATTGTTGTATGGTAAAGGGCACAAACATCGAGAGCTTTCTTTTATTATCATCGGATTTATCGATTTCACTGGAGATTACTCGAGTGCATTTAAAATTACTTCAGAGGACTGCTACAGAATGCTAACGGAAATATTATTTTCGGTTTAAATTGATTAACAATTTTCTTGCCGTGTGAATGCATGACGTAGCGCGTAGGACGAAATTGGTTATGTTTTATTCTATCGAAGCATTTATTTGCAATACAGACCTTGTTTTCGCGTGTTCAGATTTCATAAAATAAGCCCAAGTCGCCTGTTTCGTCATAGGTGGTAAAATATTAGAGATAGCTTTTGAAGAACCGAAAACATTATACAATTTTTATTAACATTTATGTAATAGAAAGAAAGAAAGTAAGAAAATATTTATTTGGAACAGAAAATACGACCTTATAAACATACGATTCTTATAAACGAATTATTTTTAAGTTGCTCCTCCTGTCCCAAAAAGGCGTACACTCAGCATAATATGCTACCGTAACCGTAGCGCTGGTTTTCAGTGCAGCCTTGGAGACAGTATTCGGACGATGAGATGATAATAACACGGCTAAAGGGGAACAAATAATAGATTTTCCTATAATCTATCAGTGAGAATCGAACTCATTACCCTCGGCACAGTAGCACGCTTCTATTCTGTCGGTGTTTCCACGAATTATACTTCCAACCGTTCCAAGAAGCGCTGCTATTATAGCTCGCGTGTCACTCATAAGTTGTTCCAACACAAGGATTTATCTCAAGCGGAAATCGATCTAATGAATATCGCGGGTAGGGTTGTCACACTTATCACAATGTCCCGAATGTAACCGCTATATGCTCCGCTGTCCTAAGATGAGAGAAGAAAGCAATTAATGTTTTTTGCACTAGTATGCATATACTTTATTATCAAGCAAGATGTTAGATGCTGGACATTGTCATACGAATGATCTACTGTGTGTAGACATTTTTTAAAAGTTAAAGTTTTAGCTTTTATTTAACTTCACTCGTATGTATGTATATATGTATGTATGTCCTGGAATCTTGCAATCAATATTTCACACACTTTCACTGAACTGTCCTAAGATGAGAGAAGAAAGCAATTAATGTTTTTTGCACTAGTATGCATATACTTTATTATCAAGCAAGATGTTAGATGCTGGACATTGTCATACGAATGATCTACTGTGTGTAGACATTTTTTAAAAGTTAAAGTTTTAGCTTTTATTTAACTTCACTCGTATGTATGTATATATGTATGTATGTCCTGGAATCTTGCAATCAATATTTCACACACTTTCACTGAAACTATCGAGCTGAAATTTGGCACACATATTTGGTTCCGATGACAATGCACGAAAATAAAATTAAGAAGTTATAAAAAGCTTTTTTTTTTTTAAATTTTTAACGATGTATGTAATTTTTATAAATTTGCATTTCATATATAAGTACCTATAGTTTTAAATTACCTTTTTTTTCACTTCGCTATCCGAATTTTTTATTCGTCTCACCTGCCAGCCCTAACGTTAGTGGCGTAAGATAGCGACCACCTTCAATAAGCTCAATTAATCTCAAAACTTCTTAGCCGCGAAGCCTTGGCGTGTCGAGAGGCTGATCGATGGCCGGTCGCGGCGCTTAACTGTTGTTATTGCGAGGCTTCAATGCCGGCGCTCGTACGATTATGCGAGTCAAAAGAAGTAGGCTGTTTTTAAAATTAAAAGCTTTTATTTAACTTCACTCGTATGTATCTATGTATGTCCTGGAATCTTGCAATCAATATTTATCACTTCCACTGAAGCTATCGAGCTGAAATTTGACACTCATATTTGGTTCCGATGACAATGCACGAAAATAAAATAATATAAAAATAAAAATATAAAAAGTTATAAAAACCGCTAGCTTGTGGAATCATTGATATATTGAACCCATAGACGTTCCCCCGTTGGGCACGGGTCTACCCTACAGACACTACTGCGGGAGGTCTAGAGCATACTCCACCACGCTGCTCCAATGCGGATTGGTGGAGGGGTTAGTGGCCAACCCAGTGTTGAATGTTCTCAAGCCACCCAAAGGTCTTCGACAAGGCTTAACGACTGGTTCCAGCGTTGAAAACAACCGGAACCGACGGCTTTACGTGCCCCGCCGAAGCACGGTAGCGTCCATGAAATTTTGCCACTAGCGGTCACCCATCCACAAGCCAACCGTCGTCTGTAAGTTCGACATGGAAGCTTCTCAGATAAGAAGACAAGCTGGTATACATATCAGCTGGCACGCAGCGTCGCTAAGCGGAGAGCGGTAAACAATATAATAGAGCTAGTGATAAAGCTCTCGCGGTCGCTCACCCCGCTTAAACAACTGTAGGGTCGCTCGACTGATGTTGTAACTCGGTAACTCGTGTTTGACGAAGATCTTTCAAGTCTGTAATTTGAAAAGTCGCTCATTTGCGAAAAAATTTGGTCGCTCGACTGATGGTGACTCGTGTTTGACGAAGATCTTTCAAGTCTGCAATTTGAAAAGTCGCTCATTTGCGAATAAATTTGGTCGCTCGACTGATGGTGACTCGTGTTTGACGAAGATCTTTCAAGTCTGCAATTTGAAAAGTCGCTCATTTGCGAATAAATTTGGTCGCTCGACTGATGGTGTCTCGATTTTGACGAAGATCTTTCAAGTCTGCAATTTGAAAAGTCGCTCATTTGCGAATAAATTTGGTCGCTCGACTGATGGTATCTCGATTTTGACGAAGATCTTTCAAGTCTGCAATTTGAAAACTATTAGCAACCCATTGGAGTGCAATGAGCTCTTCCTAAAACTGAACTATTCGAGCGTTGCATCGTTGAACATTACTTGGGTTCGTGGCAGTGTCTAAGAACTTAGCCCGTGACAGTTACAACTGGGATTGAAATCCTGGAGAAGTCTCCATTAGTAATATCGGAATATAAAGTGTCTGACGGGCCCGTTGGCGCAATCAGTAGTGACCCTGTCTGTTGCGCCAGGGGTCGTGGGTTCGAATCCCACTCAGGACAAACATTCGTGTGACGAGCACTTGTGTTTGTTCTGTGTCTGGATATGCGCGGAGGAAGTCAACGCTCATGATATTTTTGAGGTCTAATTCCTATAGGGTGCCGTGCAGGTCTACCAGACTCTATATACCTGTAGGTACGAATACATACTTACATAGGGCTGCATTGCATAGTTCCGTTATTTGAATAAAGCAAACCAAAATTTGGCAAAAGTGGCAGCCCTACCGAGGGCTTGCCCGCTTTATTGTACAGATAAGGTTCACGGAATCATTAATGAGATATGGAATGCACTTGACTGGCAGCCGTTGAACGGGACAGATGAGATGGTGGATTGAGGATAGATGTTCTATTGTAATGAGTAAAGTTATCATAAACTCTATAAATATACTCTATTGGTGACGCTAGTCGCGCGGCGGAGATAGTATTAACCGATCAATACCTCGGCAAATTACTTGATTGATTCCGTGCATCAGAGGACACTATAAGGCCTCAGTTGTCATAAGATAAACAGTTGTTGACGTTGAAGGTGACAGGCGGTCTGAAAACTGTTGACCATCACGTTGGCCTTTATTCCCTCCTCCATTATCAATTAATGGAGCAGCGTGGAGTATGCTCTGGCTTTCCTACTGAGCAGAAACCCGGGCCTTACCATTGCAGGGCGCGCCATTGCATTGCTTACATAAAACCGTAAACCCTCTCGATTGTCACCGGTATACAATCAGTGATGTATAAAAATATCCTTATTAGAGACGAGAAGCAAACCCGCTGTTACATAAACCTTCATGATACATTAAAACAATAAACAATAAAACAGATAAATTAATGAACCTTAAAAAAACATCTTTATATAACAAAAAGGGGCCGTGCTCAGCATTAGTCGTGGCGGACCACGACCGCTGGTTTGCAGTGCGACCCCTGAATTCCGTGTAGTCTAGATACGTCTGATTAACTCGAATCATGAAGGTTTCCTCCTACGTTCCTAAGAGACGCCGACATTTGCAAATTATATTCCGAAAACCCGTTCGACCGGCGATGATTAATACATTGAATATTAAGCTTCCCCCCTCTGCTCCCCCTGCCCCTCCTTCCCCTCCTCCCTCACCCCTCTCCCTCCCCCTAATCCTTACTATCGCATTGATATGAGCGTGCGCAGCCCAACGGGAAGTTCACGACACAAATACGTACATTGTCGGTACGTGTGTCGCTGGTTTTTTTGAGGTTTGACGTTTTATGAACAACCTAGTGAGTGAGTGACAAGTCATAAAAATTAAATCAACATTCAAGATATCATATTGCATCATTTCTTAGCGTTTATTTTATGACGTGTACACAAAATAAACAACAAAACAACAAAATTTTAGCATTGGCACAAATGATGTAATGCGACATGCAACAGACATACCAAAATTTTCAGAACGATATAACGATGTATATTATGTAAATATATTATGTATGTATGCTTTATTTCGTTGTGCACGCTAAATTTACTTCTCTAATACCCTCTCCATTCCCAGGCCTGCTGGAAGAAATTTCAATATGAAATAAGCAGTGCCTGTGTACCTCATTATCGATAATTATGTATCACTTCGAATTTTTTTTGTTGTGTACACGAATTGTTAAATAAATAAATAAATAAAAAAAAACGATGTTATAAAAGTTTCACTTTAAAAAAGTGTTTCTGCTTATTTCTGGTTTTTTATTTTATTTCATTTTATTTGGAAAGCATACAGTTACTTAATACTGGCAGAAGTCGTAGAAAGCTAACATGGTCGCTACAGCCAGGCTTGCGCTCTGTCCTTGGCCACAATCACCGTCTAACAACTCCTGTCCAGACTTACATCTGGACACATCACGAGTCACCCGATCACAAACCAAGACTGCGACATGTATATATATAGCGGGCGCGTATCCTCGACGCGGGCGGCTGAGTCACGGCCGCCGGCGCGGCATTGTCTGCCCGTTCGGTTCCCGGGCAAAGCTAAACTTGGAGCGTACGATATGGACCATTGCCGATATGGCGGTGGTTTGTCGGTTTGTTCGTCGGCTGGTTTTTACTTGTTCATGCTCGTTTGTAAAGAAAGAAAGAAACAGCAATTAGGTACACTAAAATACACTTTTGTACAAATAAATACAAGTTTGCATATTACTTACGACACATAGTTAGGCACGGAGTCTTAGCAGGTAACCTCCATCCGTCTATCAGCTTTTCAAGGTCCATTGCTGGACATTGGCCTCCCCCAATCGACGCCAGTCCTCCCGATACTGTTCGTTTGTAATGTTTTCAAACAAAAACTACTGGACCGATTTCAAAAATTCTTTCACCATTATCTTCGCTGAGTGACATAGGCTATATAATATTACTAGTTGTAAACGAAACTATTGTTATGTCTAAATCCACGCGAGCGAATCGGTGGTTCGCTGCGGGCGTCCACTAGTATACTATATTTTATATCTATATATTTTTTATACTGTTACCTGGCTACTTATTGTCAAGACTCAGTTTCACGCACAAAGGTCCAGGGTTCAAATTCCAGGCATAAATGAAAGAGTCATTTCTTACGTAGTTTCAACCGTAACTCATTGAATATGCCTTCAACTGAAGACGTTAAAACATTTCGCCGACAGCACGAGACCCGTTCGGCTGACACAGCATATTCCATTGAAACACCAACCTCGAGCTGACCATTCGAGATAACAAAACACCACCGGTCAAGATCGCAAAACTCATCTCCCGGCTGGGGTGATTGACCTGTGTCGTGACGTCACACGTCTCCGCGAGGTGATTCACGGCTCGCACGGGCTCTCAGGGGCTTTCCGACCGCTCGACCGGTCCTTAGAATGTCATCGGTTTTTAATTTAAAAAAAAATAACTTCAAGAAGAGTGTGAAAACTCATTGCGTTTTCGCTCCATTCGCCAAAAGTCAGATTCAGATTCATTTATTTTCATTATTTTTAATTAAACGCTGAATTCATTACATTTTTTATCTACCGCCGGTTCACAATGTTGATGCTACCGAGCTACACGGCAAGAATCTCGATAGTTACTCAGAAGTAGGGCTGCCATCCGTCCGGGTTTCCCCGGATTTGTCATAGTTTGGAGGGCGTCCGGGGAGCGTCCGGGCGGGGTTTTAATTTTAGTCCGGGTGAAACCCGGACTAAAATAAAAGTCCGGGTTTTCGATCAGATCCCAGATAATTGGTTTATGTAGGTACCTAAATAAAAACTATGGGTTAGGTTAGGTTTTTTTTTTTTAATAGGTTAGGTTTTTTTTTTTTAATAAAAACTATGGGTTAGGTTAGGTTTAAGCATGGCATGTGTTCGCAAATACATAAATCGACGGTCCCTACGTACATAAGGTCAAGTCAAAAACCGAGGTTTTCAGGAGAGCGTAATTTGTGTTCAACACGCCCTAGAAATAATTCTATGACAAATAATAAATATTTTCTTTCTACAATATTTTAACAGTTTTAAGAGCTTTATAATGCTATTTACACATATTTTATTTTTTTACGTTTTCTTGTAAAAACTGATAGATGACCGTTTCTACGCCGATAATAAAATAGAAGTATGTCAGTCATGTCTATGTTACCTTTTTATACGCAGGAAACAAAAAAAACATTGTCTGATATAGAATTTAAATAAAATGTTTTATGAAAATGTAGGATTATGTTACTATTTTTAAATCAATACGTTAAACATCCTGAAATCGTCACCCATGGATATAAAAAGTACTTCAATGACGACATCACTTTATACGTGGTTTTAGTCATTCGGGGTAGGACTATTCTTGTAATGTAAATAAAGACAAGTCTTTTAAAATTATCAGGTTTGTGTTTTATTAAATAAACAAGGTTTATAATTTATAAATTCAACATTATTTATTATTAAAAAACAATCTTCTTAGCATCTAAATAATAAGTACATACCTATAGACTCACTGAAGTAGGAACTAAACATAAAAAATCACTACTTCTTTTAAAACTAAAGAAAATATTCTTAATTGTACGAAAAAATAAAAAGTTAAACATATTTTCATATAATTTTATTAACTGAATAACTAATATTGGGTTTGTTTATCTTTTATTTAATACCTAAGGGAAAAAAATAAAGCAAAATTACTCAATTGACGTCACAAGAACGATTAAACATACTATTTCATGCAAAAGAGGCTTAAAATTAAAGTTGTTTTTTTATCGAGTATGGAGTAAAATATATTTTAATGAAGTTGTAAGTGGTTGAAAAAAGTATTGAAATGTCCGGGCCGAAAGCTCCAAAATCCGGGGAACTTACACCTCCGGTCCTGGGGGGCAGGTTTTAGAGATGGCAGCCCTACTCAGAAGCAACCCTACAGTAAGATGTCATAAGACATAATAATGATATGAAATCAGCTAAAGTACAGTGCAGACTACACCACGCTGCTCCAATGCGGATTGGTGAAACCTTTCGTTATTAAGTAACATGAAAAAACATGAACGTCAGCAAACGCGTAATCTTAAACCCATCCATCATCCAAGTCAGTTGTTGTATAATGCGATCAAATTAATACCGACGTGAAACAATGGCCACCTCTCAACGCAAACACGTCGCGACAAGTTTGCTCTTGCTCGTCTGTGTGTGTGTGTATGTTTTGTATGTATTTCCACTTATGTGTGTATTGACGCGAAATTTCAATGCACATAATAAGCAATGATCTCACCGTGGACCTTCCGTGCGAAGCTACGATTCATCTCATCTCATATACATATGCGACTATGTAATTTTGTTTGCATATATACATAAATATTATTTATTACATTAAATTTTTATTCATTAAAATCCTAATTAACCTATTGTAGCTATTTAAGGGTCGTCCTTCGTTCTCGCGTTTTGTTCAGATTTGTCTTTCAAAGGCATGAACTAGTGTGTATAATATTTTTATTTAAAAACATTGCTGTTATTGACTTTATGTAATGGTCCCACTGGCCTTTATACCGACATCGACAACGGTATGTTATTTTATGTAGGTACTAGTTCATTAATTACTTGCAAGTTCGTCGAACATATATTTGAAATGGACCTTCTCTACTAGTTTTATTGGCCCTTAGCAGATGCAGTAGGCATCACTAAATAGTATGTTATTTTATGACGTTGCTTAGGAACACCTACTAGTTAAATTATTATATCACCTGTTGTGTTATCAATCTCATTTTGATCTAATATTTTGAGAAAACATTCCTAAAATTTTGCCCAATTCCTTACTTATTTAACGATATGTAGCGACATCTGGCGGCCAGTAGCGGAACCAAGCTGCCACAGTGGTAGTTGTTTAACTCAGTTCGACTATAAAAGGTATGTTCCTCTTTAAAATATTTTATACTCAAACGATATCTTCATATCGAAGGTAAGTGTAACATGTTTTTATTATTTCTCAGATTTCTGACATAGTAATTTTAATTGAATTCAATATTTTGTAAATTCTTCGGTTGCAATACTTTAAAATTTAATTTCAGATAATATTACTTTTTTATTTAGACTACTCTTTACAAAAAATACATAATCTGTTAGTTCGTACATAAGCAATTTCTTACTGCCATCTAGTAGCGAATAGCAATACAATATGCAAACAGCTTACATCGCCAGCGATGTACAAGTTCAATCAAATATGTTTCAAAAATTTAAACTTTTTTTTTTTTTTTAATTTTGAATATGTTCTAAATTCAAATTCAACTCTCGAACAAAAACTAAGACACGTAATTGTAACAATGTATGTTTCCCCCCTCAGCAGAGTCGCGGCGCGAGGGGTCGACGGACGAGCCCGCCGCGCCCGACGTGGACCTGGACACCGGCGACACAGCCGCCAAGGAGCTACCGGAGAAGGAGCATACGTAAGTCACGCTTTTGGATAAGGGGCAGGGGCCTGGTGGAATATCCTCCAGACCTTCTCAGGCATTGGAGAGACAACAGACAGACACACAGACCTATGCACTGCAGGGGTAATAGTCGAACGGTCCTGGTCAAATTCAAGCGGCACCGATAACTGTTTAAGGTTATGTATGATATAATTTAAAGATCTTACCAGTCCTATATTTAAATCGCAGAGCACAGGCAGTTACGAAATAATATACTAACACACTTTTATTAATTAGAATTGATTGATTGATTGTTTTAGAATTTTTTATCGAAATCACAATTTTGTTATTTTGTTTTATTTCACGAACCGACTGATATTTTTTCACACATCAAGACACCTATTGTCACTATGTCTATGTTTATTTTTTTTATATAAGGAGTTTCTATATCTATCAACTCCAACAATGTGCGAATTAAGAAATTTTATGTCATCTGCATGTAACTGTGAAGGAAACGCCGCAAGTAAACCTGCATTCAGCAGAAGCAGAAGTCTGCCAATCAGCCTTTCAAGGCCAGGGTGGTGGCCTAAGGCGTAAGCCTTCCTATTCCGAGAGGAGAGCCGTGCCCAACAGTGGGACAGTGAAAGGGTTGTGGTGTTGTATAAGGTGGCAATCGAGCAAGCAGCAATGCCCATTGCTGCCGCCTATTATAATTGTATCAAACGACACCCATTAGAGTATCTCTGAGCGGGTCCAAGAAAAGTCTACAGCTTAACAACCGGAACGTAATTGCGTAAAAATAGTTTTAAAATGCTTTTTAGTTTCGCTACTTCCTAATAGATGGCATTGTAAACTCATTCCAGTTCTACGTTCTATTAATTTGACCCCCCATACTATTCTAGTGCATAGTGTTCTCCTAGGCATGAGGAGAAATCCTGCCAACCAATCACGGCCCTATTTTATAATGAAGACCATAGTACACATTATTCTGAGTATTTCTGATTGAAAACTCGGACTCAGCATTGGACCACTGAAAGGATTATACATAATTCGATTTCGAGCCTTTCGATGTTCAGGCTCTGGACATGAGCCTCCCTTAATCGATGTCACTCCTCCTTTTCAATTCTCCGGGCTCAACGGTAGGCCTAACTCGTGGTCCCACCAGTCAGAGCAGTGGGACCACGGATGAGTTGCCCTAAAAGCTGTTACGATTTGCACTTTTTCGTAAATTGTGTGTGGCAAAGTTTACAATGCTTTGCCAGGTAATATGAAACGCTTGGAAACAAGTTGAAATCCAGCTAACAAATAAAGACTATTACTCTGTAAATTATTTATAACTAGTGGACGCCCCGCAGCTTCGCTCGCGTGGAATTAGACATTGACAACTTCAAAAACGGCAAAGTTTCATACTAACTTTGCACCCCCGTTTTACCCCCTTAGGGGGTGAATTTTCAAAAATCCTTTCTTAGTGCTCCCCTACGTTATAAAAGGAACCTCTGTGCAAAATTTCAAGTTTCTAACCCTTATAGTTCAGGCCCTGCGTTGATATGTCAGTCAGTCAGTCAGTCAGTCAGTCAGTCACCTTCTCCCTTTATATATACAGATAGGTAAATGAGAACGTATTTTGATGTTTACAATAATTTGTTTTGCAGCAACTGGCGCGGCGCGGTGTCGGCGCGCGGCGTGAACCGCGCGGAGAGCTGCCGCGAGCGGGACGCGCCGCGCCGCGGGAAGCACCGCAACGCCTCCGACCCGAACCGACTCACCGCGCACCATAACCAGTGAGTGCCACTGCTCTTCTATATGCTTTACATCTCTTTATTTACACTCTTTGTTAACCTTATCTAGGATTTAGATGTAATATTAGACAGTTGTAAGAAATTTGGACTGGAATATGGGTGGATTACTACAGGGTAGTAGTCTGGGGCGCGTGCTTTTCTTTCTAACGTGAATTAGTCCGCGCAACTCCACTACACAGTAAATAATAATAGTCGCCACGGCTGTTACAGCGTTCTAGTGAAGAAGAAAGCGCATTAGGCTTAGGCACTACGAGACAACTGTAAAGAACATTACAGGGTGGGAGATAGTGGCGCACACTTTATTTGTTTAATATGAATAAGTCCGCGTACCACAACCAGTGAGTTTCACAGCTATTCAATAGTTCTAGTGGAATTTCCCTTCTAGGGGAATGATGTCTCATGGAGTTAGAGATTTAGATACTTTTGTCATAGAATTGCGAGGAACTAATGTTGCAACATACGTGGGCTACTACAGAGTAGACAGTAGTACTACAGAGTGACACTTTATTTTTAATGCGAAGAAAACCGCTTATCACAACCAGAGTTATACTGAATTTTGATGAAAACCATTGTTCAAGAATTAACGTATATTTCTTCTTATTTCACCTCACCTCTCCATTCAGTTGCTCTACGAGCGTCCCAAGTAAATACTTGTCATTCCTCCGCCCAGAATAGCACCGCTCGGTATGTAGACGATCATTACGGATTTTCTCTTATTTCCCAACTATCGCCCAACTTAATTCAGCCCTCGCGCATAGACATCCAAACGTTACAACCGAAACTTAGTACAATTGAAAGTCGACAGTAACGCCTTGTGAAACAGTTCAAAGTCCTGTGGTAACTTTAGGGCGAGTTTTCAGCAATTCATCAATGTGATAGTCATCTGAGCTTCAACTTTATTTACTCGGAACAGAGTATCTTTTTTAATGTTATACCTATGTAAATAAATCCACCGAACTTCGACTAAATTTAGACTTTATTGCGTTTGGGATAAAGTGTATATTGTAATGAGTTTCACATCGAACCTACGTCGATCTGTATTCGTCGTATAGCGTACCATCGGGGGTCGCACTACGGCCAGTTAACGTTGACCTGTGATAAGTTTGGGCCTTCGCGGGCGAGGGATCTCTCGCAGGCCGGTCGGTTCGTGCAATACTGCGGGAAAGATTGTTATGGCCGATGCACACGCTCGTCCAGAGCGGAGAGCAACGCATACGGTTGGTGTATTGGTTGATCGGCGGTCACCGTAATTACCAACGGACACCGGAACATTTAATGTGGAAAGTGCTTATTTATTGTGCTATATCAGCTGCTATTATTTATTAAAAAGTTTGACTGGTAGAAAATGCCATAAGGCATTAAGTCCGCCCATTGTATATCTCTTTAGAGGTGTCAATAAAGTTAAATAAATAAATAAATAAAATAAAAATTAAAACATCATAATAATATACTGCCCAAGTCTTAGCAATGGGAGTGCAGGGTCATCTTATATATCAATGGATGTTTCATTGGTTAACAAGTTTATAGTTTTCTATTCTTACAAAATCACACTCCTCTTCTCACATGAATGATAGAGCCCTGTGGCATCACAATAATAACTTGCCAGCACGAATTAAAATCCATGACCCAAGCCCATGTTTAAATTGCTGAATTGATATCTATTTCCGCTTGGATTCGGATCCACATATCTAACGAAACCAAGAAGCCATATTTAGTAGCTTTATATTAAATGCTTTATTGAAATGCTCGCTCTCGTTTTCTCGCGATAGGTCAGAACGAGAGAGTATTCCTCCGACACGCGTCGCTCTCGACGAGACGAGTCGCTCTCTGCCTGTCTCTGGGTGTCTCGACGACAGTGTGCAGCCGGCATAACGTTTCATTACGTTTCACAGTTTCAGTTTTCAGTTCAGTCTCGCTTCAGACGCGACCGCAGACGCATTGCGGTGCTGCCGTTTCGAAATTTGGTGTTAATATGAAATTTATTGCCAGTGTGGAAATTTGTTTTTGACCGAGTGCTACCATATCACGTGTGTTTGCCAGTTTAATTGATAGATTTGTCTGTGTTCGTTAAGAATAACCTTTATAAAAAAAATCTTTTGAATTATCAAAACAACAAAAAAAGCGGTTTTCTTCTATTTCAACCTGTCAAACGAGTTCTGGTATGGTAACAGTTGAATTTTGTTTTTCTTTTTAATTTCATTATTTTAACAGTGTCACCTGAAAAGATGTATAATAAATTACCTTTTGAATTAATTTTAACTGATCTCGAAAAAGGGTTCGACGAGTTAGCCCAGTTGCTAAACGACGTTAATAGAAACATTAGTTGGTCAGTTCGTTAGTAAATACAGGTAGTACTACGAGGACTGTAGGAAAAGGGTCGGTTAGCGAACCTCGGTCCTGCAAGTTGTTTGTTAGTAATATGCAAGTTGGTTGTTAGTATGATATCATTGAGTACTAAGAGAGGTTGTCCCTACAAAAATGGCTTTCCGTGCGACGCATTGGCGATCCCACTGAGGTTGCTCGTGTTCATAGACAAAACCACATGAACCAGGTGACCACTTAACATCAGACCGGGTCCTTTTGATTAAGCTACCCATCAACCTTATAGGTAGGGCAGGGAAACACGGCTGAAAAAGGTCTAGAGTTTTCCACCACGTTGCTCCAATGCGGATCGATGCATGTTTGGGTAAAAATAATCTTACCATGATAGCATTGATTCTGACAATGCATTTATACCTCGCGTGGGAGACGGCTCGGTCGATGAACTTGCTCGCAAACGATTGACATCACCGCGTTTGTTGAAAACTCCACCTACGTAGCGGTCTCGAGTGGGGTGCGAACTCTGTTGTCTTTAGCGGGCTATCCGTCAGGGAATTCTATTCGGTATGAAGGCGGTGACAGCCCAGTGGCTATCGAACTCGCCTCTCACTCGAGCGGTCCGGCTTCAAACCCCAGCGGCACGCACCGATGACTTTTCTAAGTTATGTGCGATTTAAGAGATTAAATGTCACTTGCTGTAACGATGAAGGACACATCGTGAGGAAACCGAAGAGTTCTTCATAATGTTCTCGAAGGCATGTGAAGTCTGCCAATCTACACTAGGCCAGCGTGGTGAACTAAGGCCTAATCCCTGCAATTCTGTGAGGAGATCCGCGCCCAACAGTGGTCAAGTCAAGTCAAGTCAAGCATCGAAGTATAGCAAACATTCTTATGTAAGGTCACAGCTTAATTTCAGTAATCCACGCGGGATACATTGGTCCCGGTTCAAACCTATGCAATTATTAATACTGCGTAAGTACGTACGCAACCTGCTAATGACACTGTTTTCAGCTGACTAGTGATGTGACGTTTGCTTCAGGCATTATCGATACATAAAAATTGTATCACTAATATTATAAAGAGGAAACATTTGTTTGTAAATTTTTTTTTCACACAAAAACTACCGATTTCAAAACTGAGTGACATAGGCTATATAATATTACTAGGTGTAAACGAAACTATTGCTATGTCCAATTTCACGCGAGCGAAGCTGCTGGCGTCCACTAGTATTAAAGTAAATAAACAATTCCGTACTCAGATTGATATAATTAGAATCAGTTAAAACTAAACTATTTTTGTCAAGGTGTCCAGTTGTTTATCTAAATATCGCGTGACGTGGGACAAATTCCAAACAAAAATAACCAAAATTAGCTTGTAGGTATTTAGGTGGACTTGTTTGTGCGGTGGTTGAAATAGAATGTGAAGTATTTCTTAATTAAATGAAATGATTCATGAAATCCTGTTAATATGTAATTCTGTAAGGCCTTGTATTGGAATGCATGTTTTGAATGTTTTAAATTCCGATTTACGATTCGATATTCCTGTTATAAGGGGGGAGTGTGGGAGTTAGAAATTTAATCTAAATACTAATATTTTAAAGAGGAAACATTTGTTTGTAATGTTTTCACACATAAACTACTGGACCGATTTCAAGCTGCATATTCACGGAGTGACATAGGCTATATAATATTACTAGGTGTAAACGAAACTATTGTTGTCTAATTCCATGCAATCATCATGCAGCATGCATCCAAGTCGGATTCCTTTGGGTTTTCGGTTCCGACAAACGAGCTTGATTGAGTTCTCTTAATATTTAACCACCAAATGACAGCTATCGACGTATACCACTAATCAGTATGGCACGATTAAGCTCGTAGTGTAACTAATTATTAATTAATAAAAAAGTGCGTGCGTACAAAGTACACATGTCAGAAGTGAAACTTCTTTGGCAAAATATTCAAATATACACAAACATTGCATGCTGCGTGACGCATTATTGCGTCACGGACGTCACATCCGCTTCATCCGTAAAAATTTTACCCTCATGCGCCTAAAGAAGTTTCACTTCAATAATTATTATTGTAATTAATTTAATTAACTCGCAAGTATCCATAGGCGACAGTGACCGCTTACCATCAGGTCTGGTATGTCTGTTTGTCCGATTAAATTATTTAAAAAAAGTATGTTGGTAACTAATTATCGATATCGATAGTATCCGGAAAGACGTCCCTAGCTCACGGCAGACAATACGATCGTTTACAATAGACAATCGTGCCCCCACATTCCTATAGCGCAGCGGCGAACACCTCACACTATCTATACACCGCTCGGATTCTCGCCTTTGTTAATTACATTCTGTTCCGTGAATAGTGAATACTCGTAGCAAAGTTGTCTTCGAGTTTACGAGTATTCAGAGATAGCGGCACTGCCGACAGCTATGTGAACCTGGAGTAATTGGCTAAGATTGAGATGGTTTTAACACGCTTTTATTTGCTTAGTATGTATGTATGTATTTGTGTGTGTATGCATGTGTGTATGTAACGGAAATTTTGATCGTGATTTTCGCCCACTTCAAAACGTTGGATAATTTGAAACATTGTACACTTGTCAGGGACCGATGACAATGCAATAATTAAAAAAAAAACTTTTTAATTCAGTTATCTACACAAGCGAGTTTTTTTAAGTTTTTTTTAAAAGATGTTACTAAAAATTACCTTGTGTCGAAAATTTTTCACAGTTGCATAAAGTTTAATAGTATCCATAGCAACGATAAATTATTAACTATGACCACTAGAAATAAAACTAATCCCGACCTGCTTTTAGTTGCCTACATGCTTCATTTTTACCACAGAATTAAATAAACGAAACAGCTATAACATACAATAAATATTGTATGCTTCGCTTGAGAGTCAAACTAACAAACTACCAAGCCTCGAGAGGACTTAAAGGAAGTCAAACCTGTAACATCTCTTCACTAAAACCAAGAAAACACGCTCTCAACGGAAACATTCGCTCAACGGCGCTCGCGGCGTGAAATCTATATCGTCCGTATACCGGACGGTCTACCGTACGGTCCGGCAGCCGATACCGGATACGTCGTGAGAGCTTCCGGTAGCGGACACGCGGGGGGTTGGTGGGGGGAGGGGGGAGCCGCAATGCGCCCGTCTGTGCCACCTGGGCTCGGGTTGAAACAGTCTGGTGGGCGGTGCCTGCTCTTGATTGTTTTGTTGTCTATAGGTATCTACGTAGTAGTTTAAACGAGGCATTTTGCTAGTGAAACGTTTGCACAGATAAACATAGCTTTTTATCTACAGAAGCCGAAGGGTTATATTATAGACTAGCTGACCCCTAGCAAACGTTGTTCTGCCATATGAAATGTCAAAGTGACGCGACGCTTCACGTCAATGGACGACGGGTAAAAATAAAAATACTAAAATCGTGTTTAAAAAACATTTTCCGGTGGAGCAAATTGTGAATCTAAACAGCTATTCTCGAATCCCCTTGAACACACACAAAAAATTTCATCAACCTCTATCCAGCCGTTTAGGAGGAGTTCACTGTCATGTCACACATATTATAAAGAGGAAAGATGTGTTTGTAATGTTTTCACACAAAAACTACTGGACCGATTTCAAAAATTCTTTCACCATTGGAAAGCTGCGTCTTCACTGAGTGACATAGGCTATATAATATAACAAGGTGTAAACGAAACTATTGTTATGTCTAATTGCCACGCGAGTGAAGCTGCGGGCCGTCCACTAGTTATTATTAAAAGCTTTTATTTAACTTCACTCGTATGTATGTATGTATGTCCTGGAATCTTGCAATCAATATTTCACCCACTTCCACTGAAGCTATCGAGCTGAAATTCGGCACACATATTTGGTTCCGATGACAATGCACGAAAATAAAAAAAAGTTATAAAAAGCTTTTTTTTTTTTAAACTTTTTTTAATAATTTTTTTTAATTTAAAAATGGTGTATCTCGCTACCGCTCCCGCCTGTGGCTCGTATCGCATCGCTTTGGCCGGCGTCCAGCCGCGTCGCGGGAAACGCTTTAGAATTTAGTGCACTGACTGGACTACGCTTTCGCGGTTCGGACCTATTGTTATGTTGTTTGCGTACGACTGTGTCTGGGGAATAGACACACTGTTAGTCAAAGTCAATGTCAAATAATTTATTTCGCTATCAGGTGATTGGACACGCATTAAATGTCACCATCTATAACGGTGAAGGACACATCTGAGAAAACCTGCATGCTTGAGAATTCTTCATAATGTTCTCGACGGCATGTGAAGTCTGCCAATCCGCACTTGGCCAGCGTGGTGGACTAAGGCCTAATCCCTCCCATTCTGAGAGGAGACCCGTGCCTGTTCACGTTGAAATAGTCATATTAAATTCCGAATTAAAACATTTAAACTCGTACAGTTAAATTTAAAGTCGTACTTAAAAGTTAAAACGTGATATTCAGCAAGAAACTTCAGCGTATAAATTGTAGCGAAATGATATTATGACAATAAAATTGACAATGGAGGAAAAGTAGTGCTTTGCTCGAAGTTCCCGCCCAACAATGGGGATTCAAGTGAGCTTTTTAAAAGCGCTCTCGAAGCTTTCAAAAAACGACCAAGACTTAATGTCTTGCTTTAAGATTGCGGTTGTTCAGTGTTCACTGTGTTTTCTCGTTTTGCGTCGAATTTATTTCTATGAAACTTGGAAAATAAATTTGTTATATGTCTCGCAATTTTATTGTCTATGTGTAGTAGACCTACTTGGAAAAATATTATAGAGTAGCTAAAACCGACCGCGCCGTCATAGCTTGTACTATTAAGTATTCTGTGTGTATACTCTTTCCATGACATTGAATCGACGCGAGCCATTGTGCTATGGACGGTAAGAAATGATTACCGTAATCCATAATGGATTCCTCCCTAATGTCATGATGATGCTGTATCTAGTTTATTTCGATCTGCGGAACCACATGCCGATGCGATTCAAAGGACCCAAGATAAATTAACGTAAAAGCATTCCAAGTGTGTTACGGTAGCAGCAAGAGTGTTTTATTTTGGTATAATGCCGGGCCGCGTTTTACAATATTTACTCGCAGCACCGATTTCAGTTTCAATTAGAGTATGCTGCTATTGTTTTGTATATTCTTTCTATCTTACCGAGTGGCTACTGAAATATTTTTAGAAATACTACTAAGTACTTCAATACCGTGCTTCGGAGGGCACGTAAAGCCGTCGGTCCCGATTGTTTTCAATGTTGGAAACAGTCTTTAAGCCTTGTCGAAGACCTTCGGGTGGCTTGAGAACATTCGACACTGGGTTGGCCACTAACCCCTCCACCAATCCGCATTGGAGCAGCGTGGCGGAGTATGCTCTAGACCTCCTGCAGCAGTGTCTGTGGGGGAGAGCAGTGGGACGTCTATGGGTCGCAGCGAGCGAAGATACTTCAATATCCCCCTCATCTTGCATTTCTATTAGTATCTTCTGGTTGAGCAATTGTACCCTTTTGGAAGAATGTGCTGTGACTTCACATCACTTGGTCTTGTGTTTATAAACAGTGAGCTCAGATATGGGTCGCGCTCGTGAGATGAGCTCATGAATTAAGGATTTATGCTTGAAATAAAAATCAGAAGCGATCGAAGCTTCTCAGTCTCAGGAGAATTATCTTATCAGTCTTCGATTCTTTGTACCTATATTGAGCTACTTTTTATTAAAAGATTTTATTTAACTTCACTCGTATGTATCCATTATTAATGTATGTATGTCCTGGAATCTTGCAATCAATATTTCACCCACTTCCACTGAAGCTATCGAGCTGAAATTTGGCACATATATTTGGTTCCGATGACAATGCATGAAAATAAAAATAAAAGTTTTAAAAAGCTTTTTTAAAAAAAAATATTTAACGGTATAATTATTAAACACTCCAATCCGCGGTTTTTTTCTGCGTCCTAAAATCAAAGCTGACTATTTCATACTAGTAGACGCGCGTAGTTTCGCTCGCGTGGAATTAGATATAACAATAGTTTCGTGTACACCTAGTAATATTATATAGCCTATGTCATTCAGTGAAGATGCAGCTTTCTAATGGTGAAAGAATTTTTTGAAATCGGTCCAGTAGTTTTTGTGTGAAAACATTTCAATTACTTACAAATCTTTCCTCTTTATAATATTAGTATAGATCACTAGCTGTACCCTGCCACGCTTCGCTGTGGCACATTGTGATTTAATGGTTGCGAAATGAGAAACAAAACAAAGAATACGTGTCATATAAGTTTAATTTTGCAATACTTGTGGATATACAATATTTTTCGCGGATATGTGAGTGATGCAAAAATTAGATAAAAACAATCCTTGATGCGGATTATATATCATGCTAAAATTTCAGCTCGATCGGTGCAGAACTTTTTGAGTTTTTGAAGCGTACACAAACCAACATAACATTTTTATATAAGTATATAGATTTTGCTCAGTTGAAATGTTACCAATCGTCCTCTCCTACCGGCGTATGCTTGCTTACCTAAAATCCATAAATAAATTCAGTGTCGCGTATATCAAATTTGTCAGTGAGAAATGATGCGTAACTCAGCGTAACGCAAGCCGGCCGCGCGAGAGCGTTTCATCATCGGCGGCGCTGAAATAGCTACTGGGTCACGGGCGCTTCGCTTCGGCCGCGAGGAGACTCCGTGACTCATGCTTCGCGAGCGAAGCGCTTCCGGGACTTTTTTTTTATGGATACAAGATGGCAAACGAGCTTGCAGCACCACCCATCCGCTGCCGCCCATGACAACTGTGACTGACTTTGAACAAGACTCAATTATGGACTGGGATGGTTAGTCCAATTAGTTGAGAGAGTTAATTAGAACATTTGTTGGTCAGTTCGTTAGTAGGTATGAGGACTGGGGACTGTTAGTGATAGTTAGTCCGTAGTGTTAGTAATAGTCCAGTTAGTACTTGTTAATAGGAGCCTCGTTGTAAGTCAGTCACAGATGTGTTGCTACCCTTGAGGACTAAGATGGTCGCGTCTAAAGAAGTGTAACCGGAAACCACACCCTTCCAACCGGACCATAATTGCTTTAAAAACAATTACTACTCGGCAGAAATGGTACTAGGCACCGTGGCGGGCGGTGGTCGTTCGCCAGTCGCTTCGCTTCGCATGCCATCGCACTAATGGAAACGTGGCAATTCATATTGGGGTCTATATGGAAGCTTGAGGTCGTCAGCGTGCTATGGAACTGTTTATTGTTTTTTTAAATTTATTGTTCATATTACCATAAAGGCCAAGGCTTATTTATAATAGGGCCAACATAATGTCTAATGCCATTTTCTACCAGCCAACCCTGGGTGGATACAGAGAATTTGCTAGGGGCAGGTAAAAACTAGAAAAGATTAATTAATTAATCCATAAACATACTGATACTGAAAACATATTAATACATATCTATGTATTAGTATCTACTAATTCTTATTACAACAATATAACAAACTCAAACTGTTCGGCGTTTACTTTCGTGAAAAGATCACGAACAAAATCATTGGTACGAGAAGCGAAGTCAACATAGCTCTTGGAGTGGCGTGCTTCGGAAGTGGCCTATGATCAGAAGTAAAATAAATTAGGATAAAGAGAGCGCGAATGACTGGATCTTTTACTCCTTCCTTGGTTCCGTAAGTTTTGTAACCTAATTGCTGGACGATGCGTAGTGCGGCGTAGAGCGGTGTAGTGCGGCGTAGAGCGGCGTAGAGCGGTGTAGTGCGGCGTAGAGCGGCGTAGAGCGGTGTAGTGCGGCGTAGAGCGGTGTAGTGCGGCGTAGAGCGGGGTAGTGCGGCGTAGAGCGGCGTGTAGTGTGGCGTAGTACGGCGTAGTGCGCAGTGCGTACCCGATGAGAGATCACTCTCCCGCCAATCGATTGACCTGCCGCCGTGCAATGCGTGACTCTGCTTTTATAACCATTTCCACCACCAACGTCTATCACAGTCGCTTTTAAACACAGATCACCTCGCCGTTGTAATTAATTTGATGTACCTATTGAATTGATTACCCTGTATTACCCACAGAATGGTCTAAAGATAATTGATTCAGAGTAAGATACTATTACACGGATGAATATGTTAGCGTGAGCCAAGGTGAAATGGTTGTTGATCAGGATAAGAAACATGCAGCTGGTATACATTTTTAACCGGCTGTTGTTGCGCAGAAATCCGGAAATCAGTTGCGCAATACGCTTAAAATAATATTACGCATTTAAAATGTAGCAAAGTTGGATAGGCAAGAGTGAATGAATGAATGTGAATGAATTAGACGCGTTTAGCATCGGGACCGCTGAAAGGAGACTCGGAAATAGGTTTTCCTGGTCGAGCGAGGTTGCGTAGTGCCTGGAGTTTACGTTTCGTTCCAATCGTAAATAAATACGTTTTTGTATCTTGTTATTGTTTTAACATTTTAATGTGTTGTGAACCATTTTGGTGTTCGAAAACAACATCTTTCATGTGATATGAAATCGGTCAAATATAAAGTGGGTTTTAGGTGTGCGAATTATTAAAAATTTATGGGTCCAAACATCAATAAATATTCGGAGATTTGAGGTCGTTTGAATCGAACAAGGAAACTATCGTAAATATGTTTGTTTGGCGACTAAGCCCCTTGCCCCTTTGGCTATGGTTATCGAACTCGCCTCTCACTCGAGCGGTCCAGGTTCAAATCGAAGCGGCGAAAGGGTGTTGGTGGTGGCGACCTATGTGCTTATTCTTTATGATGAAATCTATAAAAAGAACGGTGTCATACTGACGACATTTGTATATTACGACGTTGAGACTTATTTTTAACAGGCATTAAGAAAGATCTAAAAACGCAAAATAACTACCATCGTAAATAATGATTGGTAATTAATTGATATTTAGCGTAGCGTCCATAGTCCAATGGCTCGCGTCGATTCTATGTGATCGACAGAGTTAAGCTACAACGGGCGCGGTCTGTTTGTGGATGGGTGATCGCTTGTGGAGAAATTTCATGGGCGCGCTACCGTGCTTTGGAGGTTACCTGTTTTCAATGGTGAAAAGAATCTTGTCGAACATCTTCAGGTGGTTTGAGAACTATCCCCTCCACCGATCAGCATAGGAGCAGCGTGGTGGAGTATGCTTCTAGACCCGCAGCTTAATATTAGGCTGCTTAAATAAAAATACTTCAAAACATTCTCATTGACAGGCCTGTTGGCGCAATCGGTGGTGACCCTGCCTGTTGCGCCAGGGGTCGTGGGGTCGAATCCCACTCAGGACAAATATTCGTGTGAGGAACACTTGTATTTGTTCTGTGTCTGGATGTTTATATTATTTATACAAGTATGTATTTAAAAATATCTATGTATGTATATCAGTCTCTGACACCCATATCACAGGCTCGCGCCTACTTTGGGGTCAGATGGCCGTGTGTGAGAATGTCCAAGATATTTATATTTATTTATATTCTAAGGCCGCTAGCGTCGGAATTAGGGACGCCCCAGTGACAAGTAAGGGCTGACATAGAAAAGCTTAGCGCGTGCCTTCCGAGAGAAGCCTTGCAATGCTGGGTGTACAGTTTCGCAGCCCTGTGCCGGCGGCGACCTAGAAGGGGTTGGTTTGAGCAAGCTTGCATAGGTCATGTCTGCCTTGTCTTGATGGATATTAACCTGAATAACGAAACACTAAACAAACTCCTCCACCAATCCACTTTGGAGCAGCGTGGTGGAGTATGCTCTAGACTTCCAGCAGCTGCGTCTGTGGGGGACACCCGTGCCCAGCAGTGGGACGTCTATGGGTCGCAGCGAAACAAATTCATCCATTTTTCGTCCAGAAGATTCGTTGTGAATGATATTAAGAATGAATCAATTTTGACGGCTCTGTTGGCGCAATCGGTAGTGACCCTGTCTGTTGCGCCAAGGGTCGTGGGTTCGAATCCCACTCAGGACTATAGGATATTCGTATGACGAACACTTGTATTTGTCTGTGTCTGGATGTTAATATTATCTATTGTATGTATGTATTTATAAATATCTACGAGTATGTTTGTATATCAGTCTCTGACACCCATATTACAGGCTCCCACCTACTTTTGTCCTACCAAAGTAAATGTCCAAGATTTATTTAGACATTTATTAATTAATCAATAGAGAATATTCTAAACTCTCTTTCTATGTATATTGATTTGACAGGTAAAAAAATACTAAAAAATTACTAGGCTGGATGTCAATCCATTTATAGTTAGGATAAGCTGGTATTCATGTTATACACATCTTCTTGTCAGTTATCAGTATAGAGTAATGATAAATCTATGGTTATCATTAACAGTAGGTATCGTCGAACATGATTAATACAGAGAAGTGCTCAGTTGACGTCATTGGTGGCTTAAAAAAAAGCTTTAAGCAAATATAGCCGCGGCAGTAATCGTGTTTGAGCCATCAAACGCCAAGCACCTTATGTTTGCGTCTTCGACCACACAAACGTCTATTTGTAAACATACGAGACGCGTGTCGGGCCTGTGGTGGCGGGCTGGACTCGCGTCTACTTACGTAAAGACAAATACCGCACCCTAGACTCAATGCGTAGCGTCTCGATCGTAAAATGTCACCTTTCTGACCCATTTGGCTTGTGAATTAAGACGTTTAGAAACTGACTGCGGTCGGCTGAAGCTAAATAGCTTACTTTGCGCTCTCGAGCTCGCTTATTGAAATCTTGGTTTAACGCGGCTTCGGTTAATTCGCTGTGTTTTAATATACTCTTGACATGTAGCGTCCATAGCTCAATGGCTCGCGTCGTTTCAATGTGATCGAAAGAGTTAAGCTACGACGGGCGCGGTCGGCTTGTGGATGGGTGACCGCTACATTCATGGACGCTACCGTGCTTCCAGAGCTCGTAAAGCCGTCGGTCCCGGTTGTTTTCAATGCTGGAAACAGTCGTTAAACCTTGTCGAAGACCTTCGGGTGGCTTGAGAACATTCGACACTGGATTGGCCACTAACCCCTCCACCGATCCGCATTGGAGCAGCGTGGTGGAGTATGCTCTAGACCTCCCGCAGCTGCGTCTGTGGGGAGACCCGCGCCCAGCAGTGGGACGTCTATGGGTATACTATAATGACGTCTATACAATAACGAAGCACCATCACATCACTATAAAGAGCTGCTCCCTAATCGCGTAGTAAAACTCGTCTCAACCCCACCCAACGCAAGTGGATCGTTCCACTTCGGGTGACGTCACTCAGTGGCCACTCCGCCAGCGCTGGTCTCGTGTAAACAGGGCACAAAGTTTTGCTAGCTACAGCTTGTCATGATGTTTACCGTCAGTCAGCTGTCGAGCAAGTCGTTGGAAAGTTTTACTAGGTTGTAGGAGGGCCGTAGGGGTGTCGAACACCTACGTGGACGGAAACGTACATAGAACTCAACTTGCTGCTTGTGCTCCTAGGGCTGACAGAACGTTTATTTTAGGGAGTAGCATGAACGACAGAACACTTACTGTCCAACTGTTGTGCACGGGTCACTCATTTCAATTGAGAAATTAATGCTTCAAATTAATGACAGTGATGGTTGTGTACAAAAGCATCATATTTGTACCGAAAAGGCGTTATAAAAATTATAATTTTTTTTTAAAAAAAAAGCTTTTTTAAACTTTTTTTTTATTTTCGTGCATTGTCATCGGAACCAAATATGTGTGCCAAATTTCAGCTCGATAGCTTCAGTGGAAGTGGGTGAAATATTGATTGCAAGATTCCAGGACATACATAGATACATACGAGTGAAGTTAAAAGCTTTTAAAAGTTAAAAGCTTTTAAAAAGCTACGCAGTTCCAGCTGGGAAGGTCGCAGGACAGATTAGGTCGTACCGTTCAACACGCCACTGTCATTGTGCCACAAATTATAATAAAAGCCCGTATGAATCCATAGGAGCGCAAAGCTCGGAAAGCTCGGCTACAAGTGCGTGTCCGCTACCCCTTTTCATGAATATTATCTTTTGGACTTTGCGCTAATACACTGTTATGCTGATACACTGTGTAAGGCAGCGTTCAAACAATCGCGTTTTAAAATTGTGTTTCGAGGGTTGTATTTATCATAAAACATAATTCATTGAATCAAAGTCATAAAACATTTTCAAATTTCATATCACGAGCGTAAGAATTTATTCTTTAAAATTCTGCAACATATATTCCTGGTCACATAAATAGTATTTTATTTTTTATCATACGGTAATGATACCAATAATCTTAATAATCGTCTTAGGTACTCGTAAATTATTATGTTAATTATAAAATCGTCAACTTATATGAGAATAATTCCTAAGAATTACACAATGTTAGTTTAAATCGTGTAACTTATAATACTAGCACTATTATGGAACCATAAATTAAATTAAAGTTATTGTCGTTAAACCCTTATAATTGTGTAATAATGATGACTAACTAAGGTAAGTAACTGTACAGGAAATTAATGCAGGTTCAAAAGCAAATGCTGAATGCAGATTTATTTTATTTTATTTTATTTTATTTTTATTTATTCGGAAAACTTACAGCTAAACAAATACAGATTGAGTAAATGAAAAATAAATTAGAAAGCCTCTTACAAGTTTTCCCGTATAGCACAATAAATAGAAAAAAGAAAATCGGTAGTAGGTAAAACTAAACACAACACAGTATTGATATACTTACATACGTCAGAGAGCTTGTGAAAAAAATTTTTGAAGTACATATTGCATCGCAACATCGTGATTTTATTGTAATACAAGTTTGCAACCCAACTTCTGTATATTTTTCCCTATTTTTAAATACATTGTAAGTTGAGACTTAGTAAAAAAAATTATAATTATTGTGTGTTAAAATAAATAAATATATAAGTTTTTCTATACTTCTTAACCTCAATTTAGTATGTAACCTATTCTTTAAATAAATCGCAATTCAATTAGTAGCCTGTCGTAGTTGTCATAGGCGGCAGCGAATGGGTAGTGCTGCGTCCTCGTTTGCTATCTTATGTCCGTTAAAATAAATTCGCTATGTCGACGCGTTAGTTTGAACGCACCCTTAACACCAAAGCTTACACGATACGAGAGCATACGATACTTTTTCATTTCACTGATACATTTCTGTTGCGAGTGTCAGTCGCAGTAGATCCACAGGCGCGGTCAGTCGGCTTTGCTGCTCGCCGGTCAGCACTGAATGAACTCTTGTTATCGGCAACTCGTTACAGTGATAACTTGCGGCATAGTAGAGTCGAAGTGATTAGTCTTTGGTTGACTGCACCGAACGTTGGGGGAAGTGCGGTGTGTGGAAGTGACTTTTTTTTTCTCGTATGAACTACTTTTTTTTCTTTTTTTAGTTTGGTATTTTGGCCCTTCTGGCCTTTAAAGTGACACCGAATAATTTACATCATAAAAGAGTCGGAATTGAGTGTCTTTGGTTGACTGCACCGAAGGGAAGTGCGGTGTGTAGGAGTGACTTTATTTATTTTTTTCACGTATGGGCTACATTTCTCTTTTTTTAGTTTGGTAGTTTGGCCTTAGTGGTCTTTGAAGTGACACCGAATAATTGTCATCATAAAATAGTCGAAATTATGTGGTGCTAGAGATAGCAGCAATGGACTGGCCATTATTTTAATGTTGTTTTCTTCCTGCCCCAATACGCACTGGAGCAGCGTGATGGAGTACTCTCTAGGCCTTCGTAGTGCCCTCCAATGGGACGGGTGTTGCAGACAAAGTCGTATCATATTTTACGTATGTTCGAACATACTAGAGTTATCCTAATCATTCTTCTATACTTCTATACTTATATTATAAAGAGGAAAGATTTGTTTCTAATGTTTTCACACAAAAACAACTGGACCGATTTCAAAAATTATTTCACCATTAGAAAGCTGCACCTTCACTGAGTGACATAGGCTTTCTAATATTACTTGGTGTAAACGAAACTATTGTTATGTCTAATTCCACGCGGGCGAAGCTGCGGGCGTCCGCTAGTCGACTTATATAACTGCGAGGTATTTTAGCGCGATCGTACTTACAAACTCTTAAACATTCCTTTACTTAGAACAGCAAAGTAGTGTAAAATATTACAGTTGGCGATTCTCCTTGTAGTATTTCGTTTATTTGTTGAAAACTTTTTAATTACCTTTGAACGTTCGCGTTGCTGAAAGGAATCTTCATATTTTTTCAGAAACAAGAGAGTTTTTAATCAAACGGCGAGCTTTGAAAGCGCTCCGGGCTCTAAATGGATCGCGTTGCTTCGTTAAACGTTTATTCATGCAAACTTTTTCAATAGAATCAATCCGATTAAATATAAATAGAACCAATATACATTGAAATATAATTTAATTATGTTTTAACAGTGAATCTATATTTTAGTATTGACTAGACTGCTGTTAAGTATTTACTATTTTGTTTTGTCTATTTTGTGAATAGACAAATAACAAAGGTTTTTGGTTAGTTTGTCACGCTAAAAATAAATAAAAAAATATTATCGAGCCTTTATTTCCCAGAAAGGGTAGGCAGAGGTGTACACACACATTTCACCAGTTATGTTTGGTCCATTGAAACCTTAAAAACAAGGTATAATTGCTCTGAGGTAGAATAAAAATAAGAAGTGGTCACAAGTTTACTAACGTAACCTATACTGTGACTACAAATTGAAAATAATTATATAGGAATACGGTCGTGATTGAAAAAAATGGCGTGAGATTTTTTTAAATTAATTAATCACATCCCGTATCCTGAAGATCTAGACTAGACAGTGGTATACAATACAGTCACTTTTTTTCCATTTATGTTTAGGAACCACTTAGTAGTTGGCGATCCAATCCAAATGCATGCTTCGAGCTACTGCTTGGAAATTCAAGTTATAAATCCCTAATATATTGCCCGGGGATCGAATTCGGGACCTCTAGCTAAGATCAATGACATTGGCAATTTACCAATTAGTATTTTATAATTTAACTTATTAAGTTTGACTTTTAAAATAAATATCATGTACATTCTCACACACGGCCAAACTACCCAATCCAAACTAGGCAGAGCCTGTGCTATGCATGTCAGACTCATATATGTACATACATACATAGATATTTTTAAATCCATCCATCCATCCATCAGCCTTTTTGGGTCCACTGCTGGACGTAGGCCTCCCTCAAACGTCGCCACTCCTCCCCAATCTGGCCCTCTGAATCCAACGGTTTCCCGCTGTCTTCTTCAGGGCGTCAGTCCACCTCATATATTATATATACTTAAATAGTTAATATTAACATTCAGACACAGAACAAACACAAGTGTTCGTCACACGAATGTTTGTCCTGAGTGGGCTTCGAACCCACGACCCCTGGCGTAACAGGCAGGGTCACTGCCGATTGCGCCAACGGGCACGTCAACATAACAATACAACATATGTTCGATATGTTTATGCAACACGTTCAATTACATCGATACAGATAAAAAACAGTTCCAACTTTACCAGCGACCATCAATAATTGCGTCTGAATAAGGGCAAAAACTTATAATGAGCAATCCATCAGATACTAGCGCATTCAATTCAATTATCTCGTATACAGGATGTACCGTAAAGAATAAGTAAGTCGTAAGTAGATAAATAGTAGCTAAGCCGTTACTTATGTGTGTCATGAGAGATCCGAAAACCTGAATTTATGTTCAGTTATCATGGTTTTTAAGTTTTAGCTCTTTTCTAAGTTTCGAATATTACTTAATAACACCCTTGTTCTTTCTTTTCGATGGTATACAGAAGATATTTTCTCAATCTGTGTTCAATGTTGTGTTTTGTGTTCTGTGTAATGATCTTGAATAGATGCGCAACTCAGTTTATCTGATCATCAGTCATTAATTACCCACACTGACAATTAATTGGTTGCCAAATCTTTACAAAACACCCTGTACACAGCCTTATGCACGCGAGCAGTAGTTGGTCTCCAATAAACGTTAGCGCCTAAATCGGATGGTAATCGATTGGAACTAGGTTTCCGCCATGGGGACCTTGCCCCGTAAGGGGAAGGCGACCTCTGGCGAGACTGATGCGTACTATAGTTACTTATACATAAGTCGATTTATAGGAGTTACTTGGTTGAACGACTTTAGCGGGTACTTACTATAGCACTATTCTGCGTAGCACTATTCTGGTCCCGAGCTACAGGGACAGGTGGATTATTTATGGCCTAACCTCTCCTATTTTGGGGGCCCAAGCCCAACAGTGGGACATAGGGTTGTGGTGATGGTAGTCTTTCTCAGTTTCAGTCCGTCGTTTGTCTTGTAAACTATAGAGTAACTACTCAGACCTTTTATGTACAAACATAAAGGAGAGGAAAGAAGACATATTAATAATAATAAGAATAAGTTATTGTCATTTAAAACATACATACGAGATTACAAAAGCAGATTGAACAAAATGACAATAGGAGGTTTCTCAGCTGTTGCTACTGCGGGGCTAGAAACACGTGTGGCGCTGGTATTCAGACAGCCCCTTATAATATTGTCTGTAGTAGGTTGTCTATTAATAACTAGGCGTTTTTAAAATAGGTATTATATATCTTATCTATCAAGATCAGATTGTTACCATACTATCATCCAGGAATATTCTAAACAGTGAAAATCTACTTAATTGAATTCAAACGAGTCGCGTTGACTATGTGAACACAGTAAGTGACATTGCGTGATCGATACAAGTGAAGTGCGAGTGACACTTGCGAGTGGAGTGAAGTGTCGCGGCGATGGCGACGCCAGCGCCCCCGCGCGTTGCCCGCAACGTGTCGC
This sequence comes from Carterocephalus palaemon, assembly GCA_944567765.1. Classification (NCBI taxonomy): domain Eukaryota; kingdom Metazoa; phylum Arthropoda; class Insecta; order Lepidoptera; family Hesperiidae; genus Carterocephalus; species Carterocephalus palaemon. The sequence goes on from OX155664.1 coordinate 1,144,229, forward strand.
TACCGGCGGGACGGCAGCCGCCCGCGGCGGCGTTAGCGCGACGGACGCTATCAGAGAGGTATACCATCAAGGACTACTCTGTGTGATTATAATTTACGTTATTAACTGTCTCTGAGATAATATTTCAGACATTTTAAGGTACAGTTGTCGGCACGAAAGATTAGCTCTGAACGAATTTCGGAGGGGATAGTTGCGCACGCGCATGGGGTATGACTGACAACCCGCCCTCTCCCCCGAGCAAGACGATACCTTATTTTGGCTTCTGCGCATTCAAGGTCATAGCTAGACTTCGATGCCGGTTCGTATAGTAGATTCCATATAATAAATAAATAAACGCTCACACCCCCGCGAGTCGGCGTAGGCCTGCTGCGTGTTGGCGGCAAACGTCAGTTAAACGTTAATGACCCGAGTACAAATATTTATCTGCCATAATATCAACTGATTCCATGACAGCCCTCTAAAAGCTGGACTGAAAATCAGCGTTTTCTTTTATCTATTGTAGCCGTAGAAATCGTGCTCTTTTGTGATATTTGACGCTACCACAAATAAGTACAAGGAAGGGAATCGGAAATGGCTTTTAATCAGAGAAGCAAAATTTTATTAATGAAATTCCATGATTATATATTTATGACTTAAGTTCTAATAGTGGTTCAATATTTTTATTTAAATATAATATGTTGATTGAAGATTGGAAATTTTATATCATATAGGTATTCGATGTTAAACACAACAAGATAGATACTAGTTTGCTGGCAATGCTACCAAACAATGAACAAAAAATAATCTAGACTGGTGCAATCTAGACTTCAAAATTAATTCCTGGAAATAGTTTTATCACCAGCTTTAAAAACAGATTCGCAATCGTAAACTTCAGACGAACGGATGACGAATTTCTGAATCCGTGGATCGAATCGTGTTTCGCGTGGGATATTTATTTGTGAATTTATTTAGAGACCGATTGTAAGTTAATTTGTGTAGAAGGGATCTAGAATTAATTTTGAGTGTTGATTTAGATAATAATGTCATAGTATTAACCCTAAATAGTTGATGGATATGCCAAATTATTCGACGCTAGTGAAATTTGTCTAGATTACATCTAATCTCCTTCTAAAGAGTGTGAAACGCTTCCTTCTAGGCAGGCAACGCACCTGTGATACCCCCGGCATCGCACTTGTCCATAGACGACGGTGACCACTTACCATCTGGTTGCCCGTATGTCTGTTTGTAATAAAAATAGGTCTAAGAAAATGGAATAATCGTTTAAAAATAAATATGGATTTAATTAAACCGTATCAATATGTTTTACGATGAATTCTATCACATTTATGAGGATTCCTAAATTAAGTTATTGCATCTGCCTTTCGGTAGTCCGATAATAGGTACAAATATCTCAGTACATGTGCTCTCTGTCAGCCGTATGAATATTTTATTAGTATTAAACAAAAAAATTTAAACAAAAAATTAATTATTTTTAGTTACCTATAGATAAAACCACAGAACAGATTAAAACAATGTAATACATTGCCCGAGATCGTCCCGGGTATCGAACTCAGGACTCTCTCTAGCTAAGCAGTCGCGGTTGCGACCACGAGACCAGAAAGACAGTCAGTCCCAGAATTTCCATCGCGATTCTTAAATGGGCAATCGTTTCGTACAATCGTCGGAAAGTTAAAATCCCTCAGGTATTAGAAAACTTAAAATATTATATTATCATAATTGCATGTTTCGTTACGCTAAGCAGTCGATAAGACGTCGACTTGCGCTTGCCTGAACCCGTAAAAATGTCTCGACAGTAATGGCCAAAGCGACACAAGTGCAGATAGAAACGTCGAGTTTCATTCAACGTCAATAATATCGACGAAGAAAAAACGTATCTACTCGTTATTAATGTTGGTCTTGACTATAAATTGATTAGATTGATATCATCGCAATTTATTGTAATTACATATTTTTTTCAGGCTGGGACCTTTGGAACCTTTTTTATTCTACCTTGCTGACTAACCTTCGGATTACCAACTCGTATCTTTACATGAAAGTCGACAGATTTTGATTGAAATTACCTCGCTGACCTAACTACTCATAACTTTACATGGAAGTCGACAGATTTTGACTAAAACTCTACCTTGCCAACCTGACTAACTACTCGTTGCTTTACATGAAAGTCTACAGCTTTTGATTAAAAATAAGTTTGTCTAACGAAACCATTTAATTTCGTATTGAGCTGTACTCCATCGCGCATAAAACACAGTATTTTACAAGGGCGTTGATGTTTGTATCAAAACGATTACCATATCATGGAAATAGCTTTCGGATTAGCAACATCTGGTGTGGTTCCCTTCACCTGACTTGGCATTCGTCCATTAGCAGAGTGGAATTTGCCACGACCGTGAAAATTACCGCGAACCCATTAGTTCATACTGAGGGCAAGTCTCCCATGGGGTTGATGCGATTAATTGAAGCGTTTGATGGCGACCTGTCATAATTTAATGTATGTGTCCTCCAGGGTGGTGCTTTAGGACCGCTGTTGTTTAATGTTAACCTAGATTATATGAATCTTTTCAGTGATAATATCAGTGAAGAATTTTTATGTAGGTAGTCGTTTATTTTATAGATGTATCAAGATAGTTGGAAAACTGAATTCAGTTCAATTCGGAATTGAGTTTTATGAAAAATAGAGACCTTGCTATTTTTTTTATTTTTATTTTTTTTAGGTATTTTTTAACTGGATATATTGATTGATAAAGCTGTCTGCTCGCTCGTTTTATGAGAAACAATATGACCTATTAATCTACAGCAATACAGGAAAATAACTGCATCAAACGCATGCAATGCATAAAACTGGATGTGAGTAAGCCAGAGGTAATAATCTCAAAAGGTAGTTAATTGCAAAATGTGATGCTGAATGTATTAATGTTTGCATAGAATAGCAATATACATTTTGATCACACAATCTGCATGCCTCATGCAGAATTTAATTTGGATATTAAATACGTATATATGTGTAAATAATATTAGCATGTACGTAATCCGAAGTAAAATACTCGTGAGAGGTCCACTTCTGGATAGTGTTCAACTGTTCTTTACTATTCACTCATTTTACTACATTTTTAATTACTACTTTTTTACCAGCAGCTTTAGGCTTGACAACTAACTATTGTTTATCACGCCTGTTTCCCACCGGGATAGGCATCTATCTTACCACGAGAGTTTTTGTCTTCGCCTTAAATTATGTTAGGCTCCTTTTTGTAATTTGCCGAAATATTATTTTTAGTTTATTTTGTGTTAGTTATGTGTACTCTGAATTTAGCGTTAGAAAATAGTAAAAATAGTTTGTAAAAGTTACTTATTATTTATCAATACGTATTAATGATGAATGAGAATTATTGAATTCACATAAATCAAAATGAAGTAAACATATTCTCTGCGAATTAAAATAACTAACACTGTGTCAGTCCATCTTACACGACCATTTTAACGATGTCTTGTGACGTCTGATTTGCCTCGAACCAATTCGATTTACTATCAGCCTATAGATTTCAGGATTGACACATATTTCTGTTTCTCCGATATATCCCAGGATTGACACATATTTCTCTTTCTCAATAACGCGCGGGTTCCGTTGGGAATGGGAATGGGCGAGCAAGTGAGTTTAACAACTTCCCTGCAATGTTTAGACTGCCGTTTCCTTCGCCGATCGACCTTTGATTCCACCGCTTTTATGGGATCCGTTTCGAATGTGTGTTTGTAATCGCATCTGGCTCTAAGGTCATGTTATAATATCTGATTCTTGCAATGTCCGGCCGATAAAGGCATTTCTGATGTGAAATGGAATATGCTAACAAAACTTTTTATAGCATGTTATTTTAGTTACTTTGTGTTTATTTTGAATTAGTGCATCACAGTGTAAGAAGTTTCTAAAAATAAACGAATCTAAAGAAAATCAGCGCCGTTGCTTCGGAATCACGGCACAGAATATCACGGCAAAAGCTGAGTGTGGTTATATTTCGCTGTGTAATTGTAATGTACTGTGTTATTACAATTTTGCGTTATTGTATTGATTAATCGCAAAGTGAAATAAAATAATTCTATTCTAACCAATGTTCAATGCAAATTTGATCTATCAAGGATTTGTTCGGTTAAGGCGAGGTGTCGCATATAAACGTTATTTTTTAATGTGTTTGATTCATAAACATTACATAATAGAATTCTGAAAACTGAAAAATAAAATGTTATTTTACAGTAGGTATTCGATCTAGGTGTTCAAGATAAAAATTGTGTGTTGCAAATTAGGTCTTAACATGAATCAAATGTCGTTTTATTTTGAGTTAAAAGGAGTTTTAGAAATAAGAAAAAGTTGCTTGGTTAAACCAGATTTTTATAGTTAATAAATTTAAGAAATTTTGAAAATTTATCCCTTCAATTATTTCTTTATCCTACTATACGCGCCGCGCTTAGCTTGCCACGGCAAGCTTCTGTTCCTGTCTAACGCATTCTTTATTCTTCATTGATTTCTATACCTACCGGCCCATTTTATTGTAACTTATAGGTAGAAACAATTTAGAGCATGCCGCCAGTAAGTCCGCCCTTTGTAAAAACATTTTGTTTTTTTACAATAAAGAATATAAATAAATATATAAAAATTTACACGTGCACGTTGTTAAGGCATTGCAATTCTTGAGGTGTGAGGAAAAGAGAAGGACTATGTCGACTAACCTCGCCTTAAAAATGGATTTGGTACGCGACCGTTAGATAGTTCCATCGAATGACGTCATCAGTAACGCGCAGCTCTTTCGCCCGCAGTGACCTGGAGGGCGGAGCGCCCGCCGCGCCCAGCGGCAGCTCGAGCAGCTCCAGCCTGTCGTCGCGCAGCAACGAGAGCAACACCGTCGCCGCCGAGCAGCAGGGTGAGTTACACTCATCATCATCATCATCATCATCACAACCCTTTGTCACACTGTTGGGTGCGGGTCTCCTCTCGGAATGGCAGGGATTAGGCCTTAGTCCACCACGCTCGCCAAGTGCGGATTGGCAGACTTCACATACCTTCGAGAACATTATGAAGAACTCTCAGGGATGCAGGTTTCCTCACGATATGTCCTTCACCGTCATAGCAGGTGCACATTTAATTTCTTAAATCGCACATAACTTAGAAAAGTCATCGGTGCGTGCCGCTGGGTTTTGAACCCGGACCGCTCGAGTGAGAGGCGAGTTCGATAGCTACTAGGCTGTCACCGCTTCGCTCTGAAACACGGTAGCACCCATTAAATTTTCGCCACTACCGGTCACCTATCCACAAACCGACCGCGTCCGTCATTGCTGAGATCTATCGAACACATAAAATCGACGCGAACCGTTAAGCTATCGGTGTGGTTTCCCGTTGGGCACGTGTCTCCTCTCCAAATCAAAGAGGTACGATAAGACCATTTAACCCAAAATTTCTTGCCAACAATAAATAGTAGGTACTTGCATTAAAAAAGTTTTTTGATGAAAAAATACAATCTATCTATCTATATATATAAAAGGAGAAGGTGACTGACTGACTGACTGACTGACTGACATATCAACGCAGGGCCTAAACTATAAGGGCTAGAAACTTGAAATTTTGCACTGGGGTGCCTTTTATAACGTAGGGGAGCACTAAGAAAGGATTTTTGAAAATACACCCCCTAAGGGGGTAAAACGGGGGTGCAAAGTTAGTATGAAACTTTGCCGTTTTTGAAGTCAAGTGGGCAACTAGAACGCGGGCAGACGTCGTTAATGGGTCTAATTCTACGCGAGCGAAGCTGCGGGCGTTCACTAGTTTATTCATAAGAAAAATATCTATTTATACTTGTGTATGGATCTAAAGAGCCGCAGCTTTACATCCAAAGTACCCCAAAGACCCCTGGTATAGACGTCATCTGCTTCCTTACAGCATCCCAGTCGGACTGGTCCGAGGAGGAGGAGCCTCTGGCGGCGCAGTGGGCGGACAGTCTCCCGCCGCACGTGCTGGACTCGCTGCTGCTGTGCGCCAGGCTGCGCAAGCGACAGGAGGTCATCCACGGTAAAGTCAAAGTCAAATCCAAAGCCAAAGTCAAATCATTTATTTCGCTCTGTGGTGATTAGGCACGCCTAACGAAAGTCTAGGTAACTGTTTAAACAAAGGGGATATAATGCTGTTCTAAATTGACGACGGGAATAACGGAAGGAAAACAACCGGGACCGACGGCTTTACGTGCCCTCCGAAGCACGGTAGCGCCCATGCAATTTTTGCCACTAGCGGTCACAAACCGACCGCGCCCGTCGTTGCTTAACACTTTCGATCACATTGAATCGAAGCGAGCCACTGGTTTATGGACGGTACAGCTAGTATTAGTATAGACTGCTATGTCTACTATCACGTCCTTTAACCGACACACATTTGAGCACAGGCCGCCCTTCGACTAGGTGGACAGACGACCTCAAGAAGACGGCGGGAAACCGCTGGTTTCAGAAGGCACAGGACCGGTCGGAGTGGTGTCGTTTAGGAGAGGCCTATGTCCAGCAGGCTGATGGATGGATGGACGTCCTTTAATGTTCCAGAGCTGATAGTATCGGAAGGCTCCCACGTCCGCTGGCTGAAGGTCCTCGGCAAGGTGTTCCTCCGCCCCCTCGAGAAGCGGCCGTCCCTGCTGCCCGCGGACGAGCTGCGCGCGCTGTTCCCCAACCTGCCGGGCGTGCGCGAGCGGCACGCGCGGCTGTACGCCGACCTGCGCGCGGTGCGGGCCGACGCGCCGCACCGCGTGGTCGGCATCGGGCCCGTGGCGGACGCCATGTTGAATACGGTCAGTTGCATGGACCGTTTGTTTCGCGGACGAGCTGCGCGCGCTGTTCCCCAACCTGCCGGGCGTGCGCGAGCGGCACGCGCGGCTGTACGCCGACCTGCGCGCGGTGCGGGCCGACGCGCCGCACCGCGTGGTCGGCATCGGGCCCGTGGCGGACGCCATGTTGAATACGGTCAGTTGCATGGACCGTTTGTTTCGCGGACGAGCTGCGCGCGCTGTTCCCCAACCTGCCGGGCGTGCGCGAGCGGCACGCGCGGCTGTACGCCGACCTGCGCGCGGTGCGGGCCGACGCGCCGCACCGCGTGGTCGGCATCGGGCCCGTGGCGGACGCCATGTTGAATACGGTCAGTTGCATGGACCGTTTGTTTCGCGGACGAGCTGCGCGCGCTGTTCCCCAACCTGCCGGGCGTGCGCGAGCGGCACGCGCGGCTGTACGCCGACCTGCGCGCGGTGCGGGCCGACGCGCCGCACCGCGTGGTCGGCATCGGGCCCGTGGCGGACGCCATGTTGAATACGGTCAGTTGCATGGACCGTTTGTTTCGCGGACGAGCTGCGCGCGCTGTTCCCCAACCTGCCGGGCGTGCGCGAGCGGCACGCGCGGCTGTACGCCGACCTGCGCGCGGTGCGGGCCGACGCGCCGCACCGCGTGGTCGGCATCGGGCCCGTGGCGGACGCCATGTTGAATACGGTCAGTTGCATGGACCGTTTGTTTCGCGGACGAGCTGCGCGCGCTGTTCCCCAACCTGCCGGGCGTGCGCGAGCGGCACGCGCGGCTGTACGCCGACCTGCGCGCGGTGCGGGCCGACGCGCCGCACCGCGTGGTCGGCATCGGGCCCGTGGCGGACGCCATGTTGAATACGGTCAGTTGCATGGACCGTTTGTTTCGCGGACGAGCTGCGCGCGCTGTTCCCCAACCTGCCGGGCGTGCGCGAGCGGCACGCGCGGCTGTACGCCGACCTGCGCGCGGTGCGGGCCGACGCGCCGCACCGCGTGGTCGGCATCGGGCCCGTGGCGGACGCCATGTTGAATACGGTCAGTTGCATGGACCGTTTGTTTCGCGGACGAGCTGCGCGCGCTGTTCCCCAACCTGCCGGGCGTGCGCGAGCGGCACGCGCGGCTGTACGCCGACCTGCGCGCGGTGCGGGCCGACGCGCCGCACCGCGTGGTCGGCATCGGGCCCGTGGCGGACGCCATGTTGAATACGGTCAGTTGCATGGACCGTTTGTTTCGCGGACGAGCTGCGCGCGCTGTTCCCCAACCTGCCGGGCGTGCGCGAGCGGCACGCGCGGCTGTACGCCGACCTGCGCGCGGTGCGGGCCGACGCGCCGCACCGCGTGGTCGGCATCGGGCCCGTGGCGGACGCCATGTTGAATACGGTCAGTTGCATGGACCGTTTGTTTCGCGGACGAGCTGCGCGCGCTGTTCCCCAACCTGCCGGGCGTGCGCGAGCGGCACGCGCGGCTGTACGCCGACCTGCGCGCGGTGCGGGCCGACGCGCCGCACCGCGTGGTCGGCATCGGGCCCGTGGCGGACGCCATGTTGAATACGGTCAGTTGCATGGACCGTTTGTTTCGCGGACGAGCTGCGCGCGCTGTTCCCCAACCTGCCGGGCGTGCGCGAGCGGCACGCGCGGCTGTACGCCGACCTGCGCGCGGTGCGGGCCGACGCGCCGCACCGCGTGGTCGGCATCGGGCCCGTGGCGGACGCCATGTTGAATACGGTCAGTTGCATGGACCGTTTGTTTCGCGGACGAGCTGCGCGCGCTGTTCCCCAACCTGCCGGGCGTGCGCGAGCGGCACGCGCGGCTGTACGCCGACCTGCGCGCGGTGCGGGCCGACGCGCCGCACCGCGTGGTCGGCATCGGGCCCGTGGCGGACGCCATGTTGAATACGGTCAGTTGCATGGACCGTTTGTTTCGCGGACGAGCTGCGCGCGCTGTTCCCCAACCTGCCGGGCGTGCGCGAGCGGCACGCGCGGCTGTACGCCGACCTGCGCGCGGTGCGGGCCGACGCGCCGCACCGCGTGGTCGGCATCGGGCCCGTGGCGGACGCCATGTTGAATACGGTCAGTTGCATGGACCGTTTGTTTCGCGGACGAGCTGCGCGCGCTGTTCCCCAACCTGCCGGGCGTGCGCGAGCGGCACGCGCGGCTGTACGCCGACCTGCGCGCGGTGCGGGCCGACGCGCCGCACCGCGTGGTCGGCATCGGGCCCGTGGCGGACGCCATGTTGAATACGGTCAGTTGCATGGACCGTTTGTTTCGCGGACGAGCTGCGCGCGCTGTTCCCCAACCTGCCGGGCGTGCGCGAGCGGCACGCGCGGCTGTACGCCGACCTGCGCGCGGTGCGGGCCGACGCGCCGCACCGCGTGGTCGGCATCGGGCCCGTGGCGGACGCCATGTTGAATACGGTCAGTTGCATGGACCGTTTGTTTCGCGGACGAGCTGCGCGCGCTGTTCCCCAACCTGCCGGGCGTGCGCGAGCGGCACGCGCGGCTGTACGCCGACCTGCGCGCGGTGCGGGCCGACGCGCCGCACCGCGTGGTCGGCATCGGGCCCGTGGCGGACGCCATGTTGAATACGGTCAGTTGCATGGACCGTTTGTTTCGCGGACGAGCTGCGCGCGCTGTTCCCCAACCTGCCGGGCGTGCGCGAGCGGCACGCGCGGCTGTACGCCGACCTGCGCGCGGTGCGGGCCGACGCGCCGCACCGCGTGGTCGGCATCGGGCCCGTGGCGGACGCCATGTTGAATACGGTCAGTTGCATGGACCGTTTGTTTCGCGGACGAGCTGCGCGCGCTGTTCCCCAACCTGCCGGGCGTGCGCGAGCGGCACGCGCGGCTGTACGCCGACCTGCGCGCGGTGCGGGCCGACGCGCCGCACCGCGTGGTCGGCATCGGGCCCGTGGCGGACGCCATGTTGAATACGGTCAGTTGCATGGACCGTTTGTTTCGCGGACGAGCTGCGCGCGCTGTTCCCCAACCTGCCGGGCGTGCGCGAGCGGCACGCGCGGCTGTACGCCGACCTGCGCGCGGTGCGGGCCGACGCGCCGCACCGCGTGGTCGGCATCGGGCCCGTGGCGGACGCCATGTTGAATACGGTCAGTTGCATGGACCGTTTGTTTCGCGGACGAGCTGCGCGCGCTGTTCCCCAACCTGCCGGGCGTGCGCGAGCGGCACGCGCGGCTGTACGCCGACCTGCGCGCGGTGCGGGCCGACGCGCCGCACCGCGTGGTCGGCATCGGGCCCGTGGCGGACGCCATGTTGAATACGGTCAGTTGCATGGACCGTTTGTTTCGCGGACGAGCTGCGCGCGCTGTTCCCCAACCTGCCGGGCGTGCGCGAGCGGCACGCGCGGCTGTACGCCGACCTGCGCGCGGTGCGGGCCGACGCGCCGCACCGCGTGGTCGGCATCGGGCCCGTGGCGGACGCCATGTTGAATACGGTCAGTTGCATGGACCGTTTGTTTCGCGGACGAGCTGCGCGCGCTGTTCCCCAACCTGCCGGGCGTGCGCGAGCGGCACGCGCGGCTGTACGCCGACCTGCGCGCGGTGCGGGCCGACGCGCCGCACCGCGTGGTCGGCATCGGGCCCGTGGCGGACGCCATGTTGAATACGGTCAGTTGCATGGACCGTTTGTTTCGCGGACGAGCTGCGCGCGCTGTTCCCCAACCTGCCGGGCGTGCGCGAGCGGCACGCGCGGCTGTACGCCGACCTGCGCGCGGTGCGGGCCGACGCGCCGCACCGCGTGGTCGGCATCGGGCCCGTGGCGGACGCCATGTTGAATACGGTCAGTTGCATGGACCGTTTGTTTCGCGGACGAGCTGCGCGCGCTGTTCCCCAACCTGCCGGGCGTGCGCGAGCGGCACGCGCGGCTGTACGCCGACCTGCGCGCGGTGCGGGCCGACGCGCCGCACCGCGTGGTCGGCATCGGGCCCGTGGCGGACGCCATGTTGAATACGGTCAGTTGCATGGACCGTTTGTTTCGCGGACGAGCTGCGCGCGCTGTTCCCCAACCTGCCGGGCGTGCGCGAGCGGCACGCGCGGCTGTACGCCGACCTGCGCGCGGTGCGGGCCGACGCGCCGCACCGCGTGGTCGGCATCGGGCCCGTGGCGGACGCCATGTTGAATACGGTCAGTTGCATGGACCGTTTGTTTCGCGGACGAGCTGCGCGCGCTGTTCCCCAACCTGCCGGGCGTGCGCGAGCGGCACGCGCGGCTGTACGCCGACCTGCGCGCGGTGCGGGCCGACGCGCCGCACCGCGTGGTCGGCATCGGGCCCGTGGCGGACGCCATGTTGAATACGGTCAGTTGCATGGACCGTTTGTTTCGCGGACGAGCTGCGCGCGCTGTTCCCCAACCTGCCGGGCGTGCGCGAGCGGCACGCGCGGCTGTACGCCGACCTGCGCGCGGTGCGGGCCGACGCGCCGCACCGCGTGGTCGGCATCGGGCCCGTGGCGGACGCCATGTTGAATACGGTCAGTTGCATGGACCGTTTGTTTCGCGGACGAGCTGCGCGCGCTGTTCCCCAACCTGCCGGGCGTGCGCGAGCGGCACGCGCGGCTGTACGCCGACCTGCGCGCGGTGCGGGCCGACGCGCCGCACCGCGTGGTCGGCATCGGGCCCGTGGCGGACGCCATGTTGAATACGGTCAGTTGCATGGACCGTTTGTTTCGCGGACGAGCTGCGCGCGCTGTTCCCCAACCTGCCGGGCGTGCGCGAGCGGCACGCGCGGCTGTACGCCGACCTGCGCGCGGTGCGGGCCGACGCGCCGCACCGCGTGGTCGGCATCGGGCCCGTGGCGGACGCCATGTTGAATACGGTCAGTTGCATGGACCGTTTGTTTCGCGGACGAGCTGCGCGCGCTGTTCCCCAACCTGCCGGGCGTGCGCGAGCGGCACGCGCGGCTGTACGCCGACCTGCGCGCGGTGCGGGCCGACGCGCCGCACCGCGTGGTCGGCATCGGGCCCGTGGCGGACGCCATGTTGAATACGGTCAGTTGCATGGACCGTTTGTTTCGCGGACGAGCTGCGCGCGCTGTTCCCCAACCTGCCGGGCGTGCGCGAGCGGCACGCGCGGCTGTACGCCGACCTGCGCGCGGTGCGGGCCGACGCGCCGCACCGCGTGGTCGGCATCGGGCCCGTGGCGGACGCCATGTTGAATACGGTCAGTTGCATGGACCGTTTGTTTCGCGGACGAGCTGCGCGCGCTGTTCCCCAACCTGCCGGGCGTGCGCGAGCGGCACGCGCGGCTGTACGCCGACCTGCGCGCGGTGCGGGCCGACGCGCCGCACCGCGTGGTCGGCATCGGGCCCGTGGCGGACGCCATGTTGAATACGGTCAGTTGCATGGACCGTTTGTTTCGCGGACGAGCTGCGCGCGCTGTTCCCCAACCTGCCGGGCGTGCGCGAGCGGCACGCGCGGCTGTACGCCGACCTGCGCGCGGTGCGGGCCGACGCGCCGCACCGCGTGGTCGGCATCGGGCCCGTGGCGGACGCCATGTTGAATACGGTCAGTTGCATGGACCGTTTGTTTCGCGGACGAGCTGCGCGCGCTGTTCCCCAACCTGCCGGGCGTGCGCGAGCGGCACGCGCGGCTGTACGCCGACCTGCGCGCGGTGCGGGCCGACGCGCCGCACCGCGTGGTCGGCATCGGGCCCGTGGCGGACGCCATGTTGAATACGGTCAGTTGCATGGACCGTTTGTTTCGCGGACGAGCTGCGCGCGCTGTTCCCCAACCTGCCGGGCGTGCGCGAGCGGCACGCGCGGCTGTACGCCGACCTGCGCGCGGTGCGGGCCGACGCGCCGCACCGCGTGGTCGGCATCGGGCCCGTGGCGGACGCCATGTTGAATACGGTCAGTTGCATGGACCGTTTGTTTCGCGGACGAGCTGCGCGCGCTGTTCCCCAACCTGCCGGGCGTGCGCGAGCGGCACGCGCGGCTGTACGCCGACCTGCGCGCGGTGCGGGCCGACGCGCCGCACCGCGTGGTCGGCATCGGGCCCGTGGCGGACGCCATGTTGAATACGGTCAGTTGCATGGACCGTTTGTTTCGCGGACGAGCTGCGCGCGCTGTTCCCCAACCTGCCGGGCGTGCGCGAGCGGCACGCGCGGCTGTACGCCGACCTGCGCGCGGTGCGGGCCGACGCGCCGCACCGCGTGGTCGGCATCGGGCCCGTGGCGGACGCCATGTTGAATACGGTCAGTTGCATGGACCGTTTGTTTCGCGGACGAGCTGCGCGCGCTGTTCCCCAACCTGCCGGGCGTGCGCGAGCGGCACGCGCGGCTGTACGCCGACCTGCGCGCGGTGCGGGCCGACGCGCCGCACCGCGTGGTCGGCATCGGGCCCGTGGCGGACGCCATGTTGAATACGGTCAGTTGCATGGACCGTTTGTTTCGCGGACGAGCTGCGCGCGCTGTTCCCCAACCTGCCGGGCGTGCGCGAGCGGCACGCGCGGCTGTACGCCGACCTGCGCGCGGTGCGGGCCGACGCGCCGCACCGCGTGGTCGGCATCGGGCCCGTGGCGGACGCCATGTTGAATACGGTCAGTTGCATGGACCGTTTGTTTCGCGGACGAGCTGCGCGCGCTGTTCCCCAACCTGCCGGGCGTGCGCGAGCGGCACGCGCGGCTGTACGCCGACCTGCGCGCGGTGCGGGCCGACGCGCCGCACCGCGTGGTCGGCATCGGGCCCGTGGCGGACGCCATGTTGAATACGGTCAGTTGCATGGACTGTTTTTTTTTTTTGCGTATAGATTTTTAGCCAAACGAACAAGCGGACGGGCCACCTGATTGTATCGTCGCCTATGAACATAAGCAACATCAGAGGAGTTAATAATAATAATAATAATAAATATCTTGGACATTCTCACACACGGCCATCTGACCCCAAAGTAGGCGCGAGCCTGTGTTATGGGTGTCAGAGACTGATATACATACATAGATATTTTTTAAATACATACTTAAATAGATAATATTGACATACAGACACAGAACAAAAACAAGTGTTCGTCACACGAATATTTGTCCTGAGTGGGATTCGACCCCTGGCGCAACAGACAGGGTCACTACCGATCACGGGCCTGCCAAAATGCAATGAAAATTTTTATTATTATTATAAAAATATATTTATTGGCAGCTGGGCGAGGCGGGCTACGCGTCTTGCCTCGCGCGCTTCTGCCGCGGACAGCGCATGGCCCTGGACGCGTTGCGCGAGCGGCGGCGCAAGAACAAGGAGTTGCATCAATTTCTGTCCAGCAGCGAGCAGGTGCCGGTGTGCGGCCGCCTGCAGCTGCGCGACCTGCTCGCCTGCGTCTGGCAGAGGTGAGATATCCATCCATCCAATCGTCAATAACCTACACCTACTGTTACTTAGTAATATTCTGTACCATACTATGTTTTAACCCGGCGAGCGCAAGGTTAGAATATGTAACACAAAGCGCTAGGTGGGTGTGGCACACCCATATAGTTATTGTGTGTTTTTAACACACTATAATTTTTAATACTTATTTTCTTGAATATTAAACTGATATTTACTTCTATTATGAACTAATTTAAGGGTGAAATAAAAAGAATAATTTGTTATTGTTATTTATTTATGAAATTAACAAAATTAACAATTTTCACTTACATTTATTAGTTATGGCACATGTTTATCTCTTTTTGTCAAAAATATAAAAACTAAAACAACATAAAGTATTTTTTCTTGTAATAGACTAAATATAAAAGCAAAATAATACATACACTGCATCATAAAACTAATAAAAAAATACTTATGCATCTGGTGATCTTGTGCAATTTTCACAGACGAAAATGGCATGTTCCATACATAGATAACGGCTGCACTGGTAGCAAACGTATTTTGTCTTGCAGTCTTTCTTTGTAGGAAATATTTCACATCTCTTTATAGATCATCATCATTCAACTCCTGCTCTGTCTCACTTTCAAAGGTTCTTACACAATATTATCAATATTATCTTGGTCACTACCAGATTCGTCATAAGAACTGGCTTCAGCTTCTTCAAAAAGACGTAATAACCTATTTTGGGTGTCTTCGTACGACATCCTAGACTTTTATCCTGAAAATAAACTAAAACAATGCACAAAATAATAAAAATAAAATAAAATGTGTTTGTTCAAAATCGTTACAAGTAGCGTAATGTGGGTTTCACGCACCCGCTGACAGCTTCAAACTCATCCACATCATTCGCCGGGTGGCGGTCGACCACCGCAGTGGCAGTCGACGCTTCCGTACCTCCCCCCGCGCAGCTACTCAGGCGCGCGAAGAGTAATACCAATTCGCTATTAAAATATTAATCGATTTTTCTAGGTCTGGGTGTACCACACCCAACCTTACGCTCGCCGGGTTAAGCAAATGAATGAATCAATCAATCAATATTTATTGCTTAAAAACTGTTTACAATTCATTGAGGTGACATTCCTTATAGTAAGTAGGTACAGTTTACCCGCTTCGGGCATGCAATTTTTCTATGAAATAATATACATAGTTACAATATACAATTTACAGTTAAACAATTTATCAAAAAAAAAAAATAATAATAATAACAATAATTTCATCGAAATAATGTAGTAATATTAACTTAATTTTAATTATACAAAATTGAATTTTTAATTATTATTGCCTCTATGGTTAATTTCATTGCATTCTTGTGTCAAATTGAAAAACTAAAACTAAATTATATTCTCCTTCTTCTTCTTATTCTTCTATACCGTCCGTACATCCGGATGTACGGACGAACGAACGGGACGGGGAAGCAGATTATTATTATTGTTTGAAGGAAAGTCGTGTGGGTCAATGCCCACAAGCCACTGCGACCTAAAAAGATCAATTCTAGTTAGCCCCCAAAAAGTTCAAACCTGATCCCAAAGGCCAATTACTCGAATTAATCCCAGGATGCCTTTAGGGTCAAGATCCTTGATTATACAAAGTTAGGACTAGGCCTTACCACCTATGGCTTGTTACATGGGACCTAACCATGACTGGTGAAAGGTGGGTAATACACACCTCTGTCTACTCCTTCCGGAAAATATAGGCGTGATGGTATGTATGTTATGCTATTTAAAATGCATATTGCATTTCTCCAGGTTAACGAAGTACCAGCTGCTGCTCGAGGGCATCCTGAAGACCGTGGAGGAAGTGGAGGGGGGAGGCGGCGACGGGGAGGGGGAGAGCGCGGCGGACGTGGCGCAGCTGCGGCGCGCGCTCGCCACCGCCAAGGACGTGCTGCAGAGCGTGGACACCGCCATCCGGACCGCCGAGAACGAGCACAGGTGGGCGGGGCGCGGGGGGAGCTGGGGGGAGGCGGCGACGGGGAGGGGGAGAGCGAGGCGGACGTGGCGCAGCTGCGGCGCGCGCTCGCCACCGCCAAGGACGTGCTGCAGAGCGTGGACACCGCCATCCGGACCGCCGAGAACGAGCACAGGTGGGCGGGGCGCGGGGGGAGCGGGGGGAGGCGGCGACGGGGAGGGGGAGAGCGCGGCGGACGTGGCGCAGCTGCGGCGCGCGCTCGCCACCGCCAAGGACGTGCTGCAGAGCGTGGACACCGCCATCCGGACCGCCGAGAACGAGCACAGGTGGGCGGGGAGCGGGGGCAGCTGGGGGGAGCGGGGGGAGGCGGCGACGGGGAGGGGGAGAGCGCGGCGGACGTGGCGCAGCTGCGGCGCGCGCTCGCCACCGCCAAGGACGTGCTGCAGAGCGTGGACACCGCCATCCGGACCGCCGAGAACGAGCACAGGTGGGCGGGGCGCGGGGGGAGCGGGGGGAGGCGGCGACGGGGAGGGGGAGAGCGCGGCGGACGTGGCGCAGCTGCGGCGCGCGCTCGCCACCGCCAAGGACGTGCTGCAGAGCGTGGACACCGCCATCCGGACCGCCGAGAACGAGCACAGGTGGGCGGGGAGCGGGGGGAGCTGGGGGGAGCGGGGGGAGGCGGCGACGGGGAGGGGGAGAGCGCGGCGGACGTGGCGCAGCTGCGGTGCGCGCTCGCCTTTTTCATAAATAATTTATTTATGAAATTGTATTATGTTTTTCAGATTGCGCACGATCCAGAACAAGCTGGAGGTGCGCATCCCCAGCTCGATGGGCGGCGAGTGGGACGAGCTGCGGCGGCTGGAGCTGTGCGCGCACGCGCTGCGCATGGAGGGGGAGCTGCTGGTGCGCAACGACGCGAACAAGAAGACCGGCGTGCTGGTGAGTGGGACGAGCTGCGGCGGCTGGAGCTGTGCATGGAGGGGGAGCTGCTGGTGCGCAACGACGCGAACAAGAAGACCGGCGTGCTGGTGAGTGGGACGAGCTGCGGCGGCTGGAGCTGTGCGCGCACGCGCTGCGCATGGAGGGGGAGCTGCTGGTGCGCAACGACGCGAACAAGAAGACCGGCGTGCTGGTGAGTGGGACGAGCTGCGGCGGCTGGAGCTGTGCATGGAGGGGGAGCTGCTGGTGCGCAACGACGCGAACAAGAAGACCGGCGTGCTGGTGAGTGGGACGAGCTGCGGCGGCTGGAGCTGTGCATGGAGGGGGAGCTGCTGGTGCGCAACGACGCGAACAAGAAGACCGGCGTGCTGGTGAGTGGGACGAGCTGCGGCGGCTGGAGCTGTGCATGGAGGGGGAGCTGCTGGTGCGCAACGACGCGAACAAGAAGACCGGCGTGCTGGTGAGTGGGACGAGCTGCGGCGGCTGGAGCTGTGCATGGAGGGGGAGCTGCTGGTGCGCAACGACGCGAACAAGAAGACCGGCGTGCTGGTGAGTGGGACGAGCTGCGGCGGCTGGAGCTGTGCGCGCATGGAGGGGGAGCTGCTGGTGCGCAACGACGCGAACAAGAAGACCGGCGTGCTGGTGAGTGGGACGAGCTGCGGCGGCTGGAGCTGTGCATGGAGGGGGAGCTGCTGGTGCGCAACGACGCGAACAAGAAGACCGGCGTGCTGGTGAGTGGGACGAGCTGCGGCGGCTGGAGCTGTGCATGGAGGGGGAGCTGCTGGTGCGCAACGACGCGAACAAGAAGACCGGCGTGCTGGTGAGTGGGACGAGCTGCGGCGGCTGGAGCTGTGCATGGAGGGGGAGCTGCTGGTGCGCAACGACGCGAACAAGAAGACCGGCGTGCTGGTGAGTGGGACGAGCTGCGGCGGCTGGAGCTGTGCGCGCACGCGCTGCGCATGGAGGGGGAGCTGCTGGTGCGCAACGACGCGAACAAGAAGACCGGCGTGCTGGTGAGTGGGACGAGCTGCGGCGGCTGGAGCTGTGCATGGAGGGGGAGCTGCTGGTGCGCAACGACGCGAACAAGAAGACCGGCGTGCTGGTGAGTGGGACGAGCTGCGGCGGCTGGAGCTGTGCGCGCACGCGCTGCGCATGGAGGGGGAGCTGCTGGTGCGCAACGACGCGAACAAGAAGACCGGCGTGCTGGTGAGTGGGACGAGCTGCGGCGGCTGGAGCTGTGCATGGAGGGGGAGCTGCTGGTGCGCAACGACGCGAACAAGAAGACCGGCGTGCTGGTGAGTGGGACGAGCTGCGGCGGCTGGAGCTGTGCATGGAGGGGGAGCTGCTGGTGCGCAACGACGCGAACAAGAAGACCGGCGTGCTGGTGAGTGGGACGAGCTGCGGCGGCTGGAGCTGTGCATGGAGGGGGAGCTGCTGGTGCGCAACGACGCGAACAAGAATACCGGCGTGCTGGTGAGTGGGACGAGCTGCGGCGGCTGGAGCTGTGCATGGAGGGGGAGCTGCTGGTGCGCAACGACGCGAACAAGAAGACCGGCGTGCTGGTGAGTGGGACGAGCTGCGGCGGCTGGAGCTGTGCATGGAGGGGGAGCTGCTGGTGCGCAACGACGCGAACAAGAAGACCGGCGTGCTGGTGAGTGGGACGAGCTGCGGCGGCTGGAGCTGTGCATGGAGGGGGAGCTGCTGGTGCGCAACGACGCGAACAAGAAGACCGGCGTGCTGGTGAGTGGGACGAGCTGCGGCGGCTGGAGCTGTGCGCGCACGCGCTGCGCATGGAGGGGGAGCTGCTGGTGCGCAACGACGCGAACAAGAAGACCGGCGTGCTGGTGAGTGGGACGAGCTGCGGCGGCTGGAGCTGTGCATGGAGGGGGAGCTGCTGGTGCGCAACGACGCGAACAAGAAGACCGGCGTGCTGGTGAGTGGGACGAGCTGCGGCGGCTGGAGCTGTGCATGGAGGGGGAGCTGCTGGTGCGCAACGACGCGAACAAGAAGACCGGCGTGCTGGTGAGTGGGACGAGCTGCGGCGGCTGGAGCTGTGCATGGAGGGGGAGCTGCTGGTGCGCAACGACGCGAACAAGAAGACCGGCGTGCTGGTGAGTGGGACGAGCTGCGGCGGCTGGAGCTGTGCATGGAGGGGGAGCTGCTGGTGCGCAACGACGCGAACAAGAAGACCGGCGTGCTGGTGAGTGGGCAACCCCCATACACGTCCCACTGCTGGGCACGGGTCTCCACCACAGACGGCTGCGGGAGGTCTAGAGCGTACTCCACCACGCTGCTCCGAAAGACCAGCGTGCTGGTGAGTGGGAAACCCCCATAGACGTCCCACTGCTGGGCACGGGTCTCCCCCACAGACACTGCGGCGGGAGGTCTGGAGCGTACTCCACCACGCTGCTCCGAAAGACCAGCGTGCTGGTGAGTGGGAAACCCCCATAGACGTCCCACTGCTGGGCACGGGTCTCCCCCACAGACACTGCGGCGGGAGGTCTGGAGCGTACTCCACCACGCTGCTCCGAAAGACCAGCGTGCTGGTGAGTGGGAAACCCCCATAGAAATGCTTGGTGCGATGCATCTCCAGCTCCACTTGTTCAATAATAATGTAATGCGATCCAATTATAAAAATTGTAAACTTTGAAAAGAGTAACTACCGAGTTTCTTGCCGTGTTCTTCTCGGTAGCATCAACTTTGTGAACCGGCGGTAGATAAAAAATGTTATGACGTTCATTAAGCGTATACAAAATACCATATAATGAAAACTAAATAAATCTGAAAATCTGAAAATCTGACGTCCCACTGCTGGGCACGGGTCTCCCCCACACACAGCAGCGGGAGGTCTAGAGCGTACTCCAACACGCTGCTCCAATGCGGATTGGTGGAGGGGTTAGTGGCCAACCCAGTGTCGAATGTTCTCAAGCCACCCGAAGGTCTTCGACAAGGCTTAACGACTGTTTTTAGCTTAGAAAAAAACCGGGACCAACGGCTTTACGTGCCCTCAGAAGCACGGTAGCGTCCATGAAATTTAGCCACTAGCGGTCACCCATCCACATACCGACCGCGCCCGTCGTTGCTTAACTCTTTCGATCACATTGAATCAACTCGAGCCATTGGTCTATGGACGCTACATTTATATGGAATAATCTATATTAATATTATAAATGCGAAAGTAACTCTGTCTATCTCGCTTTCACGCTAAAACTACTGAAATTTGGTACACAGATAGTCTAGAGCCTGACTTATAATTCCTGAGAATTCCTCACTATCCCGAGGCTAGAGAATTATACATTGGCGACGAGGAAACGCTTCTTGTAGAAATAATTTATTTTCCAAAAGTGACACATATTATCCATCCAGATTGAAAAGAGTTGTGGTAATGGGGTTTGGGGGAGAAAGATGCTTTGGTTGGTTAGGAGTATATTTCAGTTCTATATTCTAAGTAGTCATGTTCCCGAACACAGATATAAAAAGAAAATTGATGGACGGTAGGTGTCACTGTTGGAAAATAAATTATTGCTATCTCTCTCTTTCTATCTTCACAAGCTTATATCAAAATAGAGGCCAGACGCCAAGTAATCCTTTACACTAGTTGTACCCCTGTCGCTACCCACATGTCCATTTGTTTCCAGGCGCTGATGCTTGAAGAGGCGCTAGTGTTGCTGCAGCGGGAGGGTGACAAGTTCGTGCTGAGGCCGCTGGGGGCGCAGCTGTCACCGCTTATCAAGTGGTGAGTTTACTTATTTATACTAATATTATAAATGCGAAAGTAACTCTGTCTGTCTGTGTCGCTTTCACGCCAAAACTACTGAACCGATTTAAATGAAATTTGGTACACAGATAGTCTAGAACCTGAGAAAGGACATAGGCTACTTTTTATTTGGAAAAAAGTGTTGTAAAGGGTTGAAAGGTTCTATGAAAGTTTTGTCATTTTCAGAACTAGAAGCATAAAATTTATATTATAGGCTGTTGATTATTTATAAATAAATATGGCATTCAAAGTTTGTAAAAATTTTGTAACGGTGTAAAATAAACATATATTATTATGTCTAATTCCACGCGAGGGAAGCTGCGGGCGTCCACTAGTATTACATATTAAAAGTCGCTGATGATGTGACGTGATGTCGATGTGATGTGATGTGAGCGTGTCCCCCGCAGGGACAAGGTGCTGTTCCGGCCGAACGCCGCTGTCCGGAACACGTTCTTCCTGATGAACATCAACGGGGTCCAGATGCACGAGCTGTCCGCCAACACCGCCGCCGAGTACGCCACGTGAGTGTACACCCACACACGTCCCACTGCTGGGCACGGGTCTCCCACACAGACACAGTTGCGGGAGGTCTAACACGTCCCACCGCTGGGCACGGGTCTCCCACACTGACACAGTTGCGGGAGGTCTAGAGCATACTCCACCGCGCTGCTCCGATGCGGATTGGTGGAGGGGTTGGTGGCCAACCCATTGTCGAATGTTCTCAAGCCACCCGGAGGTCTTCGACAAGGCTTAACGACTGTATCTACCATTGAAAACAACACACACGCCTTACATACCTTTTTCTTTATTTTTGTTTAACGAGTGGGAAACCTTGATAAAGGTACCCGAACGTCGTGGGAGCGACGCCGGGTTATGTGGGACTTTCACCCACTGAAACCCGCTCGGTGGCCTACTCCGGCGCTACAGGAGGGCTCCGGGATCTGTAGAACGCGCCGGTAGTAGAACTCTCTCTAACAAGAAAAAAAATACAACACATCGTATAATCACACAGTCAAACGTCGATGGATCCAAAAATATAAAATCAAAATGACTTCACAGCAGCGACTAGTGAGAAAAACGTGAGCAGCGGAAATGTAGCAAAACTGCATCACTGATTTTCAGTGCAGTGCACTTTTTTTCGTTTATTTTTTACCGGAGGGCACGTAAAGCCGTCGGTCCCGGTTGTTTTCAATGGTGTAAACAGTCGTTAAGCCTTGTCGAAGACCTTCGGGTGGCTCGAGAACATTCGACACTGGATTGGCCACTAACCCCTCCACCTATCCGCATTGGAGCAGCGTGGTGGTGTATGCACTAGACCTCCCGCAGCAGTGTCTGCGGGGGAGACCCGTGCTCAGCAGTGGGACGTCGATGGGTCCAAAAATAAATATATATATGTGCGGGTCATATATATATTCAATGAATATGTCAATGTAAAATGAAAGACGCGTTGATGAGGGGAAGCCTTTACTCGAACTGAATACAGTTTACAGAATATGCAAGTATGCAAAAATGTGCGAGCTGGCTCGTACATAGTGCCAAACTCAAAAAAGATAATTGTAAGATAAATGTACATTGAAAATTTACGAAATCATGAAATTGTGTTATTTAAAAGAACACATTAAAAACTTAATTATTTCACTTCAATTGTTGTTCGATCTGCTTATAAGTGCCATCATGGCTTTCAATTACACTGTGTAGAACAGTTTCTGGTAAAGCTGTATTAAATAATTTATTGAGAGGCGAAGTTATGTAGGAATTTTGATTTTTATTTGGTATTATAGCCATCTGACTTTTGTAGTCACAGTGGGCGTGTTAAATTCAGGTTTTTAACAAAAAATCCAGATGTGCACAAAATGCGCACAGTGCATTCTTGGCGGCACGCGCAGAGCCAGGTGCCTTGCTCATGTAATCGGATCCAGGCGTCTCGGCACGGCTTTATCTCTGCTCTACAATACTCTCGAGTGTCACTGTTTGATATTTTTAATTGCATGTCGCAGATAGAGTTATGAATATTTATTTGATAGTTAAGATGATTTTCATTATGCTGTAGTATGTCAATGTCCTTTTCGTATTTATCTGCAAATCTTTCGTCCAAAACTCCAAACAGTGAGTTGGCGATATATCCAATCCCGTTGATCAATCCTCTTCTCATACGTTTATTGGATGCTGTTTTATATTGCATTATGTCATTGTAGTGTTTTAATTCGGATATTTCATGATCTAATTGTGTTATTATAGGTCTGTATAATATTTCATCTTTGCATGTCTTTTTTAAGTGATCAATGTATTGATCTACTACATTAACACCTTGCCAATAGGCTGTCATATTATAATAGATAACTAATTTCCACTCATCTTGCACAAGTCGTAGGTCGGATATCTTATCAAAGTAAAGTGTATTGTTTGCAGTTAGGGTTGTCACACTGACCTGTTGCATTGTAGGAACAATTAATGTTAATAATAACAGTATGACTGTAAATAAGCAATTCGGTTTTTTACGACGAGTTGTTCTACGATCGTTAGGGTTGTCATTTTTGTCAGTTTCTGGTGCATTAAGTAAAGGTGTCAATTTAATTATAGGTCTTTTTAGATATCCCTTTTCAGTTTTCAGTGTCACCACTCTTACGTGTCCGTCCTTTCCAGGATGTAATTCAGTAATTTTTGCAAGTGCCCATTTCGATGGCGGCATGTAGTCTTCATTTACAAGGACTATGTCATTGATATTAGGGTTTTTTGTGGGGTGATTCCACTTGTATCTGGCTTGCAGTTGTTGTAGATAGTCTTTAGACCACTTGTTCCAAAAGGATTTAAACATTTTTTCTGTCAATTGCCATCGAGTTGTCAAAGATGTAGGTTCCGAAAGATCTGATAACGGAGATGATAATAAAGGGGCGCCTATGAGGAAGTGTCCAGGGGTGATGAATCCATCTTCTATATTCTCTGTCAGTCTGTATAGCGGACGTGAGTTGAGACACGCTTCTATTTGTGTCAGTAGAGTGTAAAACTCCTCAAATGTCAGTTTTTGTTCTCCAATTATTCGCTTTAGGTGATGCTTAGTACATCGAACGGCGGACTCCCACAAACCACCAGCACTGGGCCATAGTGGGGCATTAAACTTCCATGTTACACCCATATTATTAATGTCAGTTAAGAAATCTTGGTTAGCTGTCAGTAATCCTGCATGGAAGTCCTTTTTAAGGTATCTGGAAGCCCCAAGAAAGTTTGTTGCATTGTCTGAGTACACATATTTAGGGACACCTCTTCTAGCACACAAGCGTTTAAATGCAGCAAGGAATGTATGTGTAGTAAGATCAGATACCAGTTCTAGGTGTATTGCTTTTGTGCTAAAACAGACGAAAACTGCTATGTATCCCTTTGTCAACTTGATTCCCCTACCCTTTGAGGCCTTCACGTCTACGTATCCAGTGAAGTCTACTCCAGTATGGGTGAATGGCCTTGAAGGTGTCACCCTTGGTTCCGGCAAGTCAGCCATCAGCTGTGTTTGTCGTTGAGTAGTGAATTTTCTGCAGGTTATGCACTGTCGTATATTATTCTTGATTACTCTCATACCTCCGATGATCCAATATTTGTCACGTAGATATGTCAATGTCAGAGATGGACCACCATGGAGAGTTGATCTATGAGCATTGTTAATTAATAGAATTGTCAGTCTTGATTCATGAGGAATCAATATAGGATGTTTAGAATTATATGTCAAATTGGAATGCTTAAGCCTTCCGCCAACCCTAAGTATGTCAGTTTTATCTAGAAACGGGTTGAGGGATAGAATTGAACTTTTTGCATTAAGTTTGTCATTATTTTTTAATCTAGATATTTCACTAGAGAAATATTGTAATTGAGTAACTTTTATAAATAATTGCAATGCATAAAAAAGTTCTTCACTTGTTAAATAATTGCATTTGTTAGCGACAACCCTATTGCGACCGTTTGTTATGAATCGCAAGACCCAAGACAATATTCTGACTGCGCTCGTCAAATTACTGTTATTGTTTAGTAATTCTGATAAAAGGTCGGGCTCTTTACCAATATGCATGGAAATTATTTGATTACACTTTTTTAATTCTATTGTGGGAATCTGAATATCTGGGGTATAGGGGTTTAGGTTATTGTCTTTAAGCCAATCAGGTCCTTCCCACCAAATCTTGTGAGAAATAAGCTGTTGAACGCTTAATCCTCGGGTCGCACAATCTGCGGCATTGTCATTCGATTTGGTATGATTCCAGGAAGTTGCAGGTATAATATCTGTCACGGCGCGTACACGATTAGCCACGAAAGTTTTCCAACGTGTAACCTCTCCACGAAGCCAACCGAGGGTTACCATAGAGTCAGTCCATCCAAAAATTTTGAGGTTTTGCTGAGGTAATGATGCTTGGACTTTTGTCATTAATCTAGCCAGTAGCAATGTTGCAGATAGCTCCAACCTAGGAAGTGTCATGGTTTTGTTTAAGGGTGCTAGTTTTGTTTTAGCTGTAATCAATGTCACTTTGGTTTCTCCCGTTTCGCTCTGAGTTTTTAGGTAAATAGCACATGCGTATACCTTCTCCGAGGCGTCAGCAAAGCCATGAAGCTCTATAGGGCTTTCCGTACTACCCAACCATCGAGGAATGTCAATAATGTCAATATGCTTTAAGTCCTCGAAGAGTTGAACTAGTTCTTGCTGCATGTCACTAGGAATGGCGTCATCCCAATTAATACCTGTCGACCAAATACGTTGAAAATATAATTTTGCCTTGATAGAAATCGGTGAGAGCCATCCTAAAGGGTCGTATATTTTTGAAATTTGAGATAACATTTCTCTCTTTGTAAGGCATTTATTAATGTCAATATCCACCTTGCTTTGAAACTTGAATGAGTCAGATGCAGCGTTCCATTGTAAACCTAGAGTTTTCGGAGAGTTCTCATATTTAAAGTCAATTACCGACGGATGTATTTGATCTTCACATAGGTTTTGTAGAAGCTCAGGTGTGTTGCTACTCCACTTCCTTAGATTAAATCCTGCGCTTTGTAGAATGCTTATCAATTGCGATTGCACATGCTTGGCCTGTTCAATACTGTGACTGCCTGCTAATAAATCGTCAACATAAAAATTATTTTCCAAAATATTAGATGCTAATGGGTACTGTGAGGCGTTGTCATATGCCAATTGTTTGAGGGTCCGCATTGCAATAAATGGCGATGCTTTAAGACCATAAATTAGGGTACATAGAGTAAAAGTGCGTATTATTTGATCAGGGCTGTCTCTCCACACGATTTTCTGCAAATGTTGATCTATGTCATTTAATAAAATCATTCTGTACATTTTTTCACAGTCAGCTGAGTAGACATATTTGAATGAGCGCCAGTGTATTAATAATTTTAAAATGTCCTGTTGTAACTTAGGTCCAGCTTCCATCAGGTCGTTAAGGCTGTAGCTTGTAGAGGTCTTGGAGGACCCATTAAAGGCCACACGAAGCTTAGTTGAACCAGTGTTGTTATGTTTGTAGATGTCATGATGCGGCAGGTAATAGCTGACTTCTGATTTTTTGTCACATTCCTTCATATGTCCTAACTCTTTATATTCTTGCATGAATTTTTTGTAATCCTCTTGAAGTGCAGGTTTTTTCAGGAACCTTTGCTCCAACGATTTCAGCTGTGCTACCGCTTTCGATTTTGATAACCCTAGATGCTCTTGGAAATTTGGTCGCATGGGAAGTCTCACCTCATACTTTCCACTAGGCAATCGCCGTGTCGTGTTAACATACCAATCCTCACAAAACTTTTCACTCTCTGTCAATTCTTCTGTATCCTCTGAGATATCTTCGATCTCCCAGAACTTGCTAATATCCTCATGATTAAGAACAACATGGCAGTTAATATGTTTTGTCACAGTTCCCGACAGAATCCATCCTAGCTTTGTCTGTTGTGCAATAGGTTGTTCTGGTAATCCTCTCAATATTCCATCCATTAAGATCTCAGAATAAATTCTTGCATCGAATAAAATGTCAATTGGAGAGGAAATATTGTAGCAAGGATCAGCCAAGTTAATGTTCTGCAAATGAACATAGTTTTTCTTTGCAAATGATTGTGTAGGAAGGTTATTTACCAGTTTAGGCATAACCAATGCTTCAGTATTGAATGTGAAATTGTCATAAAGTGATTTGCATGTCAATTGGACCTTTCCCTTACTCTTATTGGAAAGAGTTCCTACTCCACATATGTTTGCATTGTATTGATTACGAGGTAATGATAAACGTTGTACTGCATTTTCGGTAATCAATGTAGTTTGAGAACCTTGGTCCAAAAGTCCTCTTAGTGTCAAGTAAGTACCATCGCTTGCTAGAACTTGCAATTGCACGGTTGTCAACAAGGTTTCACCTTCGCTTTGCACGTGGCTTACATTTTCTTGTGTATTTCTCTGTTGCTGGGGGCTTTTAATTGCATGCGAAAATAAATCGTGTATCAATGTATTATGAGCTTGAAAACACTTCTTACACCTTTTCTCTGAGTTGCACAAATTATGTTCATGTGTGTAAAGGCAATTATTGCATATTTTATGCTTCGACAAAACGCTTCGTTTCTCACCGCTACTCATATTAAGGAATTTCTTACATTGAAATAAAGCGTGAGTCGGGTTACTGCAAACACAGCAATGTAACGATGCGATGTTTGTGTGATATGCACGATTATAAGCCGGTTTAGAATATTTTGTAATGAACTGTTTATTAAAATCTTTTTTCGTAGGACTTGTTGAGGTTGATGGCTTATTAAATGATGCGTCAAATTTTCTAGCCATAGGCTCTAATGCGGTAAACTTGTTTTCTAAAAATGACAAGAGTTCGTTAAATGTTGCTAATTTTTTTGGAGATTTTCTTGATTCTCGATAATCTCTTAATGTATCCATGTCTAACTTCTTTGAAATAAGGTGCACCAGCAGCGGACCCCAGGTTGTAGTGTCAATGCCCAGGTTATGTATAGCATTGATGCACTCAGTGCTTGTGTCATGCAATCTCTTAATTTCAAACGATGTTTGTTTTTGAATAGATGGTTGGTTTAGAAATGTCTCTATGTGTTGTGTAAATAAAGCTTGCTCATTGTTGAAGCGTTGATTTATAATGCTCCAGGCAGTATCATAATTATCCGATGAGATGTTTAAGTGTTGAATTAATCTCTCAGGTTCTCCACGTAGTTTACCTTTGAGATGCTGCATTTTTTGTGTTTTTGTTAGAAAGCTATTGTTATGTATAGCTTCTGAGAATAAATCTAAGAATGTTGGCCACTGATTATAATTTCCTGTGAATATTGGAATGTCCACTTGAGGGGTTGAATTTTGAATATGTGCTTTAGAAAGTAGCTGTTTATTTAATGCTTTTTTGCAATTTTCATATATGTTTTCATAATATGAATATTCAATTTCATAGTTGTTGTCAGTACCTTCTAGAATGTTGTCTATTTTCCAGTGCAATGTGTCAATAATTTGCCAGCGTGAGTGTAAGTTTCGCAATTTGTCCTCTATTTCCCATTTTTCTAATTGTTCCTCAACATTACAAGATTCTACAGTTCTTTTAAAAGCTCTAAAATTTGTTTTTTGCAAGCGAATCATGTCCGAAGTCTCTTCATCATGCTGTTCCGGTACTGGACTAGAATCTTGAAATGTAGTTGGTTGTGTTTCGGACACGTCCGAATAATTTGCTATCATTTTCCGTGTCACGTTGTAAAAATCGCTTAACCAAGTATGAACGTCTTTTGTAAAATATTCATGAGATTTGTCAGAAAATGTTTGTAATTGCTCATTATTGAATTGAAAATCTTCATAAAATTTGTCAAGTAATTTGAGTTTTTTAGATATATACTCAGGAGTTTTCCTATCTTTCGGATCTTTTTTAAAATTTGCATTAATTTGCTCAATTGCTTTGATTATTTCTCTTTGACGTAAGATTATTGCTTCCATTGTCAAAAATAAAAGCTAAATGGAAAGATTGATGAACGATGATGGATGATGAGTTCGAGCAGGTTCTTCCTTGAAGGTGGTAGGTATGTCAGTAGCCTCGCGTATGAACAAAAATTCTTGAAATTTAATTTGTGTTGTGTGTTAAATTGGACTGTCACTTAAAATTATTTAGAATGTCACTTAAAATTAATTAGAATGTCACTTAAAATTGTTTAGAATGTCACTTAAAATTGTCAAATTTATTTAAAATTGTCAATGCTTAGAATGTCACTTAAAATTGCTTAAAATTGTCAAAAATATTTTTAAATTGTCATAATGTTATTTAAATTGTCACTAAAATGCACTCAAAATGTCACGTAATAAGAAATGATGTTGAAAATGTCCACAATATTTTTAAAAATGTAAAATTATATTTGTCACTTGTAATCAAGATATTTTATATATGTATGTCAAATAATATTTATAATGTCACTCTTATATTGTCACTTTTTATTTTTATGAATGTCACTTAAATGCAATTATTATTCACCACTTCAATACAAATCGAAATGATAAAAATGTCATAAATTTGTCACAAAAAACACACTAAACACTGTCAATCCTCACTGCAATCCAAAGGCACGCGAGGTCCAAAAATGCTCGAAGGACCAAAAATAAATATATATATGTGCGGGTCATATATATATTCAATGAATATGTCAATGTAAAATGAAAGACGCGTTGATGAGGGGAAGCCTTTACTCGAACTGAATACAGTTTACAGAATATGCAAGTATGCAAAAATGTGCGAGCTGGCTCGTACAGGTCTCCTACACAGACACAGCTGCGGGAGGTCTAGAGCATACTCCACCGCGCCGCTCCAATGCGGATTGGTGGAGGGGTTGGTGGCCAACCCAGTGTCGAACGGGCTCAAGCCACCCGGAGGTCTTCGACAAGGCTTAACGACTGTATCTACCATTGAAAACAACACACACGCCTTACATACCTTTTTCTTTATTTTTGTTTAACGAGTGGGAAACCTTGATAAAGGTACCCGAACGTCGTGGGAGCGACGCCGGGTTATGAAATGAAATGAAATGAAATGAAATGAAAATGAAATGAAATGAAATTTATTTGCTCATAATTAAAAAAACACAACACAAAATTGGTAACACACATTTTCGTACATGAACAAAATGGGTCCGCACTCAGCATAATTGTCATGAACACCATGACGCTGATTTTCAGTGCGGCCCGTGGAAGGTAGATAGGAGGACAGCACCATTTTATCTTAAATTATATTAAATATACATTTATACTTACTATATATTGAATATATGATTTATTTTTACATACTTACTTATATATTTATACATTGTGTTTATATAATAATGAGTTAACATATACTAAAAAAAAATATATATATATATATAAATGAATAGGAAACAAGCAAAAATAATTATTATAAAATAAATTTCTAAACTGTAAATAAAAAATAAAAACGAAGTAGTTGGAGTCAGGCAAATTCTTTTTGTTTTTGCAATAAATAGATTTTATAATTAAATTTAAAACTTTGTACGGATTTTACAGAACGCATGGGGGGAGGCAGGTTATTCCAACACTTCGTAGCACTGTATTTAAAACTCCCCTTAAAAGCAGAACTATGGTGACAGGGGAAGTTCAATTGATAGGTACACGCCCTAGTCTTGTAATAAGTATTTTGATCCCTACTCCAGATAAGTTTTTTATAAAGATACGACGGCTGTTGAAACTTAATTATCCCAAACAGTAAGGTAGCAAAGTGTAACGTTCGCCGGTTGTGCATTTTAAGCATGTTAGCACTGTTTATGAAGGGCGTCACGTGCGCTCTGGGGGGGACGTTAAAACAGTATCGTGTGCAGGCGTTTTGTACTCGTTGAATCATTTTTTTAGAACTCTGTAAAAGACGTGGACCTACGAGAGTGTCTGCATAGTTTAGCTTGGATAGGACTAAGCTTTCACAAAGTGTAATTCTTAAATCTACACTTAAATAATCCCTAATCCGATAAAGCACTTTGAGCCTGTAAAAACAGTTACGAACAATGCTGATTATATATTTCTCAAATCGTAAATTTTGATCAAATATTACTCCCAGATTTCTAGCTTCTGTTACCCGTTCAACTGGCTCATTATTAATTTCCACTAGAGGAGATTTCTCGCTGATTTTTTCAATCTGTTTTGGAGTGCCCAATATAATGTACTTGCTTTTTTTTGGGTTTAAAACTAGTCCATTTCGCTCAGACCACTGATAAATCTGAGCAAGATCATAATTTAATTTGTCTACGGACTCCTGCACATTATTTGGATCTACAGCAATATAAACCTGCAGATCGTCAGCGTAACTGTGATACATACAATGCTTTAAATTTGATGTGACATCTGCGCTATATAGGATGAACATTAATGGCCCCAGAATAGACCCTTGGGGAACACCCCGTGTGAGTGACTTGCTAGAGGATGTTTGCCTTTGACCATTTGTGATGTCTTGTATTTCAACCATTTGCGATCGGTTGTTAAAATAACTATTAAACCAAGACACAGCATTGATACTAAGACCATAGAATGACATTTTGGATAGTAGTAACGATATATTAATAGTATCAAATGCACGGGAATAGTCTAATAGGGTTAGAATGGTTCCTTTACCATTGTCCTGAAACGTAATTATGTCATCGACAACATCAATTAGTGCTGTAGTCGTACTATGTTTTTTCCTGAAGCCAGACTGTTTAGATGGTAAAATATTGTTAGACACCAGATATTCAGTGAGTTGTTTGCATGCCAACTTTTCAATTATTTTAGACATACAGGGAAGTATACTGATGGGTCTCAGATCGGATAATTTTACTGGAGAATTGATTTTAGGGATAGGCTTAATAAGCGCACATTTCCATAAATCTGGAAAGGTATTTGTGCAGAACGATGTATTTATGATTCCAGTTATTACTGTAAGAAAATCTGTAGATAGTAATTTAACCATATCACGCGAAATTCCATCACAGCCTATAGCATTTGAATGTAATGATGAATTTATGACTTTAGCCACCTCTACTTCTGTCACAGGTTTAAAGTGAAAAGACGTCCCACTATACCTATTAAATTCATAATAAGTTAACTGTGAGAATGATGCGTGAGCATTCCCGGGTATATTTAAAAAATGATCATTGATTTGATTTGGATCACTAAACTGCACTGGCAGACTAAAATTACTCTTACAATTTATAACTGTTTGCTGCTTTATGTGCTTCCACATAAGTTTAGGATTTTTCTTGTTACTGTTTATATAATAATTAAAATACGCCTTCTTCTCCGATACTAATGCTAATTCAACAATTTTTTTTAAATCTTTATAGTAGGTTTTATGAATGTCTGATTTAGTTTTTTTAGCTTTATTATGGGCCAGATCGCGTTTCCTTAACATACACCTAACTGTGTATGTGAGCCAAGGGTAAGTGTTTTGTTTTAAAAACACCCTTTTTAGAGGTGCATGCATGTCAAACAATTGTAGTAGCCTGTTGTTTAAATCGTTAACCATGTGGTTCACATTACCTAATGACAAGATGCTATTTAGTTTCAAACTTCGCAAGTCTTCCTGAAACTTTTCTATATTGATATCTTTTAGCGGTCTAAAAGCAGCCCAAGTAGGTATATACTTTTGCTTTATGACTGATAATTTACATATTACCACGGCATGACTACTAAGGTCCTTAACATGGTCCACTTGAATATCACTTATAGGAACATTAGAGCATACCACATCTAGAAGAGTTTCGCTATTGGCAGTGAAATGTGTTGGCACGCGGACATACTGAGTGAGACCATGAACATCCAACAGTTCCATCAACAAATTATTACTAGAAGTCTTTTTGTTCAGAAAATCAATATTAAAGTCTCCAAGCAAAACAATGTGATCATATTTAGAAAAGGCAGATAGCGACTCACTTATTGCATCGAGAAATATTTGAGAACTAAGCCAGGGTGGACGGTAGGCTGTCCCGATAAGTATACTTTGACCTTTCACCTTAACGTTTAACCACATTTGTTCAACTGGTGCTGAATAAGGACACGACAGTACTTGAGTGTCAAGTCCTTGCCTGATGTAATAACCCACCCCCCCGCCACGCTCCCGGACAGCCGGGGGCCGCGGGACGTGCCGCAGCCGGTAGCCGGGCACGCGGGGCGCGCGGCCCTCCTCCCCCGCGCGCAGCCACGTCTCATTGATGGCCATCACATCCGGCCGGTGCCGCATCATGACTGCTACAAACTCATCATGTTTAGTGCCCAGAGAACCCGGATTGAGTAAACTAACTATAAACTTACTGGAAATCATTATAGAATATTAATTTTAAAGATGTAAAAATATATTTATAGGTAAAAGAAATTTTTTCCAATAAAATGAACATTTGGGCACTAACTTTTGTAAAAAACGTGATGAATTCATGTGTGAGTAAATAAGTAGAAGTCTTATGTGTACTCGATACTTTTAACGTGAGTGAGGCACCGATTATGTAATATTTAGAAATTGACAACATTAAAGTGGAAATTAAATTGGTATAGAGATTATATACGTTTATAAACACAATAACGTAACTAAAATAATAATATTGATAAAATAAAATAAATACATAAATTATAAGAGGACTGTCTTTTATATACTTTCCTAGTGTTTGTGAAAAAGTTATAACTATACAGTATTCTCCTACGGAACAGACTAAACAAGTTACATTTCTTACTGTTGCGAAAAATATTGTAAGTACTGAATAGATAGTGATTTTACGACTGATACAAGTAATAACAGGTTTGAAACGGGTTAAATAATATTTAAAACGCAATACATATAGTGCTGTTTTATGGCTACTACTGAACGAAAACATAAAAACATGTAATAACAACCTTACAATAATTAGTTTTATACTAAGCCAATACATATACATGTCCCAACTTAGATCGACCCAAAAACCTTCTCAATGTCATCTTCATTGCGGATACGATATCTTGTCGTGTTCGAATCGCGCCTCACATACACACGACCCAGATGTGTCCAAATATAACGAAAGCCCTTAGGACGCCCTAACCGACGGCAGTTGAAAAATAGTTGCTTATTTGTTTTGGTGAGACGCTCGTTTACGTAGAAACGGCGTGGCGTTCCAAGATCAAGGCCGGCGGTGTCCGCTCCCCGGCGCACCCTGGCCGCCTTGAGCAGCTGCTCCCGGACGGTCTGCCGAGCGAGCCGGACCACAATGGGGCGCGGCCGCGGACCGGCACTATCGGACGCCTGCTCCCGCTTCGCGCCCGCGCGCTGCACGCTCACTACGTCCTTCTCGTCCAGCTGCACGCCTAGCTTGCTGGACAGCGCGGTGACCACGCTCAACAAGCTTTCTCCCGCCTGTTCCGATACGCCGGCAATCTCCACGTCATTCAAATAGGCATCCTGGTCCCTTTCATTTATTTGGTTTTGTAGGTTGGCTATGGTAGCTAACAGTGTAACATCGGGCGCAGCAACAGGCTGGCGCTGCTCGAGCGTGGATACTCTTTTTTCAAGTATGTCTATTCTGCTGTTAAATTCGCTCATTGTTGAATTTAGCATAGCCATTTCCTGTCGAAAAGACGTCATCTCCTGGGCCATCGAGGAAAGTTCAACGCGCAATAGCCGTATTTCATTTAACAGGCTGTTCTCACAGCTGGTGGCGCTAGCAACATCCGTGTTTACGTCAGTGTTATCGTTATCCGTATTGCACTCAGAGCTACTGGAATTGGGTGTGCTGTGTGCGCCGCCGCTCGCGACCACCTTTGCCACCTTGCCCGAGCCCGTGCCCATACACACCCGGCAGCTCCACTTCGTTGTGCGGACCTCATCACCGACATTTGCACATTGGCGATGATATAATGAGCTACATCTCGAACACTTCAAACACTTGACGAAATCCGCCGCGGAGGCAAATTTTTTACAACAGGCACATTTGCTCGTCATGGTAAACGTATTAATGTAATTTTTAATTAACAGCACTGCACCGTTATTCGACGACGATTATAAAGTAAACAAAGATTTAGCACGGCCCACGAAAATATTTTACAAGCGGTAAATATCACAATGAAGATTACACGAACACAGTCAGCTGGTTACCGATTACACGTTAAGCTACAATTTAAGTCCAAATTATTGCAAACTTCACTTTTTAAATAAAGTAGACCACTTCACAACTATACTGTTCATGAAATTTTTCAATTTATTATCGTATAAAACTTGAAAATAGATTTATTTAAAACGCAATCACAAAAACTCGACTTGTCGTCACAACTGTCCAATCTACCAAATTATGTGGGACTTTCACCCACTGAAACCCGCTCGGTGGCCTACTCCGGCGCTACAGGAGGGCTCCGGGATCTGTAGAACGCGCCGGTAGTAGAACTCTCTCTAACAAGAAAAAAAATACAACACATCGTATAATCACACAGTCAAACGTCGATGGATCCAAAAATATAAAATCAAAATGACTTCACAGCAGCGACTAGTGAGAAAAACGTGAGCAGCGGAAATGTAGCAAAACTGCATCACTGATTTTCAGTGCAGTGCACTTTTTTTCGTTTATTTTTTACCGGAGGGCACGTAAAGCCGTCGGTCCCGGTGGTTTTCAATGGTGTAAACAGTCGTTAAGCCTTGTCGAAGACCTTCGGGTGGCTCGAGAACATTCGACACTGGATTGGCCACTAACCCCTCCACCTATCCGCATTGGAGCAGCGTGGTGGTGTATGCACTAGACCTCCCGCAGCAGTGTCTGCGGGGGAGACCCGTGCTCAGCAGTGGGACGTCGATGGGTCGCAGCGAGCACTGTTTTTTTAAAAGCTTTTATTTAACTTCACTCGTATGTATGTATGTCCTGGAATCTTGCAATCAATATTTCACCCACTTCCACTGAAGCTATCGACCTGAAATTCGGCACACATGTTTGGTTCCGATGACAATGCACGAAAATTAAAATAAAAGTTATAAAAAGCTTTTTAAAGTGAAACTTTTATTACATCGTTCTGAAAATTTTGGTTTGTCTGTCGCATGTCGCGTTACGCATGTTTTTATTTTGCATGTTACGTTGTAGTTAAGAGCGAAATTAATTTCATTTTGATTTTGATTTTGATTTTCAATTAAGATTGATATAATTAAATTTAAAAAAATTTATAAAATTTAACGGTATAATTTTCTTTGTAATAACACAGCCTATGTATTCTTTTGTAACAATAAGCCATATCCAGTGACGAAACGTACGTATGTCTGTGTTAGATGGGTGCGGCACATCCAGGAGGCGCCGCTCGCCAAGCTGACCGAGCTGAAGCCCAGCCTGACGCCCGCGCACCACCACACGCGCTCCACCGATGACTCTGGTAAACACCTTGTTTAATTACCCCTTCCCACTTTACCTTTCATCCAGATACTTCGTCCTTCCACGTAGTCCAGGACACAGTAAGCACTAACTTGGTTTACTATAATGTTTAGTACATCAAGTGCATTCATAAAGGATTTCATAACCTCTAGTTCCTGGATTCCTAACCTGGGGGTAATTACCCCCGCGGTAAAACTTGTATTTCGGAGGGGTGACAATGAGCCTAGCTGACCTATGTACAAAGTACATTTTGGAAAAAAAGTAGGTGCTGAAAATCCTATCATGGCAGACAGAGCTTTAAATATGTTGGTACCGTTTGCTACTACTTACAGTACTTAACAGTATATAGTAGCTACACGTATTGCTGACTTCAATGTTGGGAGGAGGGGTAAAATCAGTGACCCTATTTTGATCATAAGGGTAACAGACCTAAAAAGGTTAAGAACCACTGCTCTAGTTTATTTAACTGTGCCATCCCCTTAAATATGAGCTACAATTAATGTATCCTAAAATCAAACAATAGTTTGTAACTACATATTACGATATTATATAAAATATAAACGAATAACTACATATATACGTATAAGATGTAAAATCTATATCTTCTTTATTATATTTAATAAGCTCACTAACTACTGTAAAACGGGGTGAATTGGGTAGGAACTGAGATTTTTGTTACCTACAAGACGATTCCTCCTGTATAGTGGAACCATCGCATGGCAATTCAATCAATTGCATGTGGTCCAAAAAAATATTAACTCACAAAATCTATTTATTGCCCCCGCCACATTATTCTACTATTCAAGACCTTTCATTTGATATCCATATTGAGGGAGTTGTTAAAAAATATATGTTCCGCCATTTTGTGTCAGCAGCCATCTTGGACCAATTTTCATCAAACATATCTAGAACACTCCCGAATAATTCACCTTTCAAACAAAAACAAATCAAAATCGGTTCATCCGTTCGGGAGCTACGATGCCACAGACAGACACACACACACACACACACACACACACACACACACACATCAGTGAAAGAATTTCTAGTAGTTTTTGTGTGAAAACATTACAATAAAATGTTTCCTCTTTATTTGAATTATCTACGTTTTCAGGTATTAACGTATCTCGAAATCCATCGGACGCGTCGACGAAGTCTTCATCCAGTGCGCCCCACTACGAGAGCCCCGAGAGGGACTCCACGCCGCTGGAGCGAGACGGCGACACTCTGCCCGCCGAGAGGGAGCGAGACGGCGACAGGGAGAGGGAGGTGGAGAAGGAGAGGGAGAGCGAGAGGGAGAAGGACGGCGATAGTGATGTCGACTCGCGGTAAGCGATTCTTAATTAATGTCTGCATCCATGCATACATCAGCCTCTTGAGGTCCACTGCTGGACATAGGCCTCTCCAAAACGACACCACTCCGACCGGTCCTGAGCCTTCTGCATCCAGCGGTTTCCCGTCGTCTTCATCAGGTCGTCTGTCCACCTTGTCGAAGGGCGGCCTGTACTCCTTTTTTCAAGTCGTCGTCTCCTGTTTGGTAATACAATGCAATACAAACAAACAACAAAACTATTTTAGAAAAACTAACTTCAAAAACGGCAAAGTTTCATACTAACTTTGCACCCCCGTTTTAACCCCTTAAGGGGTGAATTTTCAAAAATCCTTTCTTAGTGCTCCCCTACGTTATAAAAGGAACCCCTGTGCAAAATTTCAAGTTTCTAACCCTTATAGTTTAGGCCCTGCGTTGATATGTCAGTCAGTCAGTCAGTCAGTCAGTCAGTCAGTCACCTTCTCCTTTTATATCTCGCTCGCTGCGACCCATAGACGTCCCACTGTTGGGCACGGGTCTCCTCTCAGAATGGGAGGGATTAGGCCTTAGTCCACCACGCTGGCCAAGTGCGGATTGGCAGACTTCACATACCTTCGAGAATGTTATGATGAACTCTCAGGCATGCAGGTTTCCTCACGATGTGTCCTTCACCGTTATAGCAGGTGACATTTAATTTCTTAAAACGCACATAACTTAGAGAAGACATCGGTGCGTGCCGCTGGGGTTTGAACCCGGACCGCTCGAGTGAGAGGCGAGTTCGATAGCCGCTGGGCTGTCACCGCCGATGCTGGGCTGTCACCGCCGCCTTTTATATATATAGATTTATATGTTGCAGGCAACGGCGGGCGACTGTGGGGCGTATATCGACGCACGGCGAGGAGGCCCCGCCCACACTCGAGCCCGTTGACGCGCTCACCGTGCGCGCGCCCGCCGCGCACTGCGTGCACACCGCGCACCGCGCGTACTCACATCAGGGTGAGAATTTTGAAAAATATTAAAATTAATTATGACTTTACGATTAAGGCTCTGCGCAAACGGGCCACCGACCACAGCCACCGGTGGCTGTCGCGCGCTACCGCCACCGTGTCAGAAGCGAGCGACAGCCACCGGTGTTCGGAAGTCGCCACATTTTATGACCCGTCCGCTCCAACGATGGACTCCGACGCGGGAAGTGTGCTCGCGCTTTTGTTAATGCATTGAAATAAATAAATAATATAATATATAACTGCGCGGGGGGTGGAGCAGTGCGACAGTGGCGGGTGTCGGCGTTTTGTGTGGCCCGTAGCGACCACTGGTGGCGCGTCGCGGAGCGAGTGGCCGCCACCGGCTACACGTGTGCGGCGCGTCTATACAAAATATGAGAAAGTTTATGTTAAGTGGCTGTCGCTGGCCACCGGTGGCTGTGGTCGGTGGCCCGTTTGCGCAGAGCCTAACCGTCGTAGAGGCTACTTACCCTGAGGATGCCTTGTTTTGGGGCGAAACACGTGTTGGTGTGTGTGTGTATTCATTGATCGCGTGTGCATGTTTTCCTGTGTGGAGCGAGGGAAGTGCTGCGTGCATGAAGGTATACAAACATCATCATACATTTTTGTTCGCAAATTGTTGCAAAGTAGATTAATTTTTGGTTTGTAATTAATTATTCAACAAGTATTTTCTGTTTAGGTAGCGTCCATAGCCCAATGGCTCGCGTCAATTCAATGCTATCGAAAGAATTAAGCGACGACGGGCGCGGTCGATTTGTGGATGGGTGACCGCTAGTGGCAAAATTTCATGGACGCTACCGTGCTTCGGAGGGCACGTAAAGCCGTCGGTCCCAATTGGTTTCAATGATGGAAACAGTCGTTAAGCCTTGTCGTCAACCTTCGGGTAGCTTGAGAACATTCGGCACCACTGGGTTGGCCACTAACCCCTCCACCAATTCGGATTGGAGCAGCGTGGTGGAGTATGCTCTGCAACAGTGTCTGTGGGGGAGACCCGTGCCCAGCGGTGGAACGTCTATGGGTTGTGGCAAATAAGTTTTGATTAGTTTTTAGTTTGTCAAAGTGAAAAACATACTAGATTATTTTGACGTGACAACGTCTTATAAATTGGTTTGCCGGGTGACACTTCAAGAAACTGCGTTACGCTCCGCTCACGTTATGCGCTCACAATGAGAGCGAGTGAGAGGCACGCGTCCCTTCCACTCGGGCATGGTTAGCCCGCCTAAGAGCGAGAGAGACGATACGATACGAGACGATACTACTATACGAATGAATATTCACATTAAAATTATTTTACCACTCAAAGTCGTTGTCACGTAAAACTTTCGCCCGTATACCGACTTTACAGGCAACCAATATTTTTTATTTTACCACAGAGCGGTTGCGGCGTCTCGACGAGGCGATAAGCCGCGCG
The DNA here is from genome assembly GCA_944567765.1 of Carterocephalus palaemon. Taxonomy (NCBI): domain Eukaryota; kingdom Metazoa; phylum Arthropoda; class Insecta; order Lepidoptera; family Hesperiidae; genus Carterocephalus; species Carterocephalus palaemon. Next base: position 1,184,052 of record OX155664.1, read on the forward strand.
CTACGAGCGAAGAGCGCCGTTGTCGGAGAACTTTTGGGCGTCCCGGCCGACAGCTACGCCACGGTCGCCGAGATGGCCATCGCGGACACGCTGAGCCACGGTGAGCCCCATGAAAACACACACATTCTAACACACAAAAAAAAATAATCACATCAATGACCCGAGTACAAGTATTTATTTGCCAAATAAATATCTGTCCCGGCTGAGATTCGAACCCAGGGCTCAAGGCTCGGTAGTGACGGTCACACATCACCACGTCACTGAGTCACATACACATAAACTAGAAAGTATTATCCTGCCGAAATACAGTTTTAGGCATACAAAAGGTATATGTACTAGGATTCCATGCAACTAAATTCCCTTCATTAATTCAAAGCTCTCTAATAATATATTATTATAATGTGTGTGTGTGTGTTTGCAGACGTGAATAGCGGCCGCGAGCCCGACATTCACCAGCTACTGCTGGCTGCGCAGGCGCAAGGTAATTCTATTTTTATATAAAATTCTAAAGTCAAATGATTCAAGGTGAATTGATTGGCCACGTATACGAAAGTCTATCTAAAAGCAATGATATTCTAAATTAACTAATAAGATGCAACTGGTAACTATAAGCCTTGTCGAAGACCTTCGGGTGGCTTGAGAACATGCGACACTGGGTTGGCCACTAACCCCTCCACCAATCCGCATTGGAGCAGCGTGGTGGACTATGCCCTAGACCTCCCGCGGCAGTGTATGTGGGGGAGACTCGAGCCCAGCAGTGGGACGTCTATGGGTCGCAGCGAAGAAGTAACTTTAAGTAATGGTTGAAAAGGCATAAAAATAGCTCTCCTTCAGTGTATTTCTAATTCCTATTAATAATGATTATGAACAATTTTTTATTGTGATGCATATTAAAAATGTCGGAACACAAAAATAAAACAGATATTATAGCAAGGTATACAAATGTTTTCAATGTAAAAAACAATCCATAAGCCTTGTCGAAGACCTTCGAGTGGTTTGAGGACTTCGACACTGGGTTGGCCACTAACTTGCCGACCAATCCGCATTGTAGCAGTGGTGGAGTATGCTCTAAACCTTCCGCTGCCGTCTGTGGGAGAGACCCGTGCCCAGCAGTGGGACGTTTACGGGTTGGAGCTTAGCTATCACAGTTGTTATGGGTGGTAATGGACATTTGCTAAAACTATTGTGTGTGTGACAGCCGATCAGGGTTCAAACCCCAGCGGCACACACCAATGATTTCTCTAAGTTATGTGCGATTTAAGAAAGTAAATGTCACCTGCTATAACGGTGAAGGACACACCGTGAGGAAACCTGCATGCCTGAGAGTTCTTCATAATGTTCTCGAAGGCATGTGAAGTCTGTCAATCCGCACTTGGCCAGCGTGGTGGACTAAGGCCTAATCCCTACCATTCTGAGAGGAGACCCGTGCCCAACAGTGGGACAATGAAAGGGTTGTGATGATGAAGCCGATGACCAGATAGATAGTTTATCGTGACTTAGAGCTTAGCTTAGTGGTAGGTAATTATTGTAAATTAGCCTTATGCACCTGTGTAGGATTAGCTATTCATTCAAGGATCAATAGCTCATCCTTTACTTTATATTAATCAGTTTAGAATAGCATTATATCTCTTCTGTTTAAGTAGTTTGTTTGTTCTAGACTTTCGTTAAGCGTGCACAATCACCTCATGGCGAAATAAATTATTTGACTTTGACTTTGACTTTGATGACAGGCCCGTTGGCGCAATCGGTAGTGACCCTGTCTGTTGCGCCAAAGGTCGTGGGTTCGAATCCCACTCAGGACAAATATTCGTGTGACGAACACTTGTATTTGTTCTGTGTCTGGATGTCAATATTATCTATTTATGTATGTATTTAAAAATATCTATGTATGTATATCAGTCTCTGACACCCATATCACAGGCTCGCGCCTACTTTGGGGTCAGATGGCCGTGTGTGAGAATGTCCAAGATATTTATTTATTTACTAGCTTTTACCCGCGGCTCCGCCCGCGTGGGAAAAGGGAATTAACAATGCCATCTATTAACAACATCCGGAACTAAATATGTATCTAGAAAATAACAAAACATCGATATCTTCCCACGGGGATGTTTTACCGCGGTAAAAAGTAGCCTACGTCACTCTCCACCCTCCTCACTATCTCCACACACAAAAACCATACCATATAATAGCTTCGTTGCGACGTGAAAGCCGGACAAACAAACAAACACACTTTCACATTTATAATATTAGTATGGATTAATTTTTTTTTGTGCAGCGAGCCAGCTGACGGCGGCCATCAGCGCCGCGCTGACGGTGAGCGACGCGGCGGCGGTGGCGGCGCGCGCGGGCCGGTGCCGCGCGTGCGCGCGACGCACGCACCAGCCGGGTGAGAAGTAGCCTATGTCACTCCCAGATTCATGAGCTATTAGACGTGTGAAAAATCCAGTCGCTCCGACTCTCCGTTGCGGCGTGGAAGAGGAACAAACAGACGGACATAGCGCATCTTAGGGGGTATATTTACACCCAGCTGAAATAATTGGTAAAATGTGGCTGATGTCATTTTCTGGTTAATGAGCTTCACGTAGCAATGCATATGTGAAAATATTGAAGTCTATTCAACTATCGTTGTGGTGTGAAAGAGAAACAAATAAAATAACATATACACGGCTATCGCGCAAGAATGGCGGAAACGGTGAACTAAAAATACCTTATCTCACTCTCACATTCACGTGGGAAACTCTGTCTCAACTGGGAATTCAACCGTGATCCTTGTTGAATATAGAAACACTAGCTTTTACCCGCGGCTCCGCCCGCGTGGGAAAAGGGAAATAACAATGCCATCTGTTAACAACATCCGGAACTTAATATCTAGCAAATAACAAAACATCGATATCTTCCCATGGGGATGTTTTACCGCACTAAAAAGTAGCCTACGTCACTCACCACCCTCCTCACTATCTCCATAGACAAAAACCATACCATATAATAGCTTCGTTGCGACGTGAAAGCCGGACAAACAAACAAAGACACTTTCACATTTATAATATTAGTATGGATGAAATGTAGATAAACGAAGTAAAACATCATACAAACTCATAAATAAAACTAAGACGTTATACTATCAGATTGTTCATTTATAACAGTCGCAAAATTTTTCCCCATAGATACACCAGAGCCCCCTCCCGACAGCCACCCCGCGGTCGAAGCGAGCAGGCTGGACCACGCTGGCCGCCCGGATTGGGGCACCGAGGGCTCGCTCGAAATGATGGAGTCCTACGACACGCTGGCGGACCTCAGTGGCCACTGCGACCTGCCGCCCGAGCCGCCGTTTGGTAAGGGTCTTGAGCTTATTTTCCTGTAAAGTATCAATGAATCCTCAATAGAAACACCGTAGCTCCCAACAATTATTGAAACATATTTTTGTAGAGTGGCAAGAGGCATATTATGTGATCTCTAAAAGGCCTTTGACTGCGTTGATTACAGATGTTTATTGTTCTTATTAGGATGCTATGGTATACAAAATTTTCTACGCCTGGTTAGATCTCACTTAGCAAATAGAAAGCAACTGGTTCAAGTAAACGGGTGTCAATTCTCCGGTTCCTTTGTAAATGTAGAGGTTCCGCAAGGTTCTATCTTGGGCCCATTTTTATTTTTCATTTTAGTGTACATGAACTATTACCCTTTACTTTACAACGGATTTTTGTCTCAAAACTCGTTTTGGGAATATTTTTGAGAGTCGTTACCAGTTTCTTGTCACCATAAACTTGAACCAATCACAACCAAGAATTACGTCATGCCTAATTGAATGCTGTTCGCAGAGACCGAGAGAAAGGAGTGTATTTGTAGTGTATCGACAGGCCCGTTGGCGCAATCGGTAGTGACCCTGTCTGTTGCGCCAAAGGTCGTGGGTTCGAATCCCACTCAGGACAAATATTCGTGTGACGAACACTTGTATTTGTTCTGTGTATGGATGTCAATATTATCTATTTAAGTATGTATTTAAAAAATATCTATGTATGTATATCAGTCTCTGCCACCCATAACACAGGCTCGCGTCTACTTTGGGGTCAGATGGCCGTGTGTGAGAGTGTCCAAGATATTTATTATTTATTATCTTATATATAAAATTTCCATGTCACAATGTTTGTTGCAGTACTCCTCCGAAACGGCTTTACCGATTTTTACCAAATTTTATATGCGTATTCAGTAGGTCTGAGAATCGGCTAACATCTATTTTTCATCCCCCTAAATGTTAAGGGTAGTCCATCCCTAATTTTTTTTTTTAATTTTTAGATAAATTTTTATTTTTTATTTTTTTATGATACAGCATTAGAAAATACATACAACCCAAAATTTTCAACCCTCTACGATCAACTCCTATTTTTCCATCGCGATTTTTATTTTTAATAATTTCCTACTTTTATTGAACGCTTTCGATTATAAGTAATGGTAGTGGTAGTGGTAGTGGTAATGGTAGGGGTAGGGGTAGTTGTAGTGATAGGGGTAGTTGTAGGGGTAGTGGTAAAGGTAGTGAAAGGGGTAGTGGTAGTAGTAGTGGTAGTGGTAGGGGTAGTGGTAGGGGTAGTGGTAGTAGTAGGGGTAGTGGTAGGGGTAGTGGTAGGGGTAGTGGTAGGGGTAGTGGTAGTGGTAAAATATTCACTAAAAATTATCTTTATGGCAAAACAACGTTTGCTGGGTCAGCTAGTTATTATATAGACTTTCAAGTGACGTGTTCTTTTGTTTGTTCAGAAGGCGAGTGGGCGGGGTGCGGCGCGCGGCTGGCGGCGCGGCTGGCGGGCGCGGCGGGCGGGCTGCAGGCGGCGCTGGGGCAGCTGGCGGGCTGCGTGCCCGCGCTGCTGGCCGAGCGGGCCGCGCTGCGCCGGGAGCTGCACGCCGCGCGGGAGAGGGGGGGTACGTAGTGTGGGGGGGGCGAGGGGGCGGGGCCGGCGGGCGCGGCGGGCGGGCTGCAGGCGGCGCTGGGGCAGCTGGCGGGCTGCGTGCCCGCGCTGCTGGCCGAGCGGGCCGCGCTGCGCCGGGAGCTGCACGCCGCGCGGGAGAGGGGGGGTACGTAGTGTGGGGGGGGCGAGGGGGCGGGGCCGGCGGGCGCGGCGGGCGGGCTGCAGGCGGCGCTGGGGCAGCTGGCGGGCTGCGTGCCCGCGCTGCTGGCCGAGCGGGCCGCGCTGCGCCGGGAGCTGCACGCCGCGCGGGAGAGGGGGGGTACGTAGTGTGGGGGGGGCGAGGGGGCGGGGCCGGCGGGCGCGGCGGGCGGGCTGCAGGCGGCGCTGGGGCAGCTGGCGGGCTGCGTGCCCGCGCTGCTGGCCGAGCGGGCCGCGCTGCGCCGGGAGCTGCACGCCGCGCGGGAGAGGGGGGGTACGTAGTGTGGGGGGGGCGAGGGGGCGGGGCCGGCGGGCGCGGCGGGCGGGCTGCAGGCGGCGCTGGGGCAGCTGGCGGGCTGCGTGCCCGCGCTGCTGGCCGAGCGGGCCGCGCTGCGCCGGGAGCTGCACGCCGCGCGGGAGAGGGGGGGTACGTAGTGTGGGGGGGGCGAGGGGGCGGGGCCGGCGGGCGCGGCGGGCGGGCTGCAGGCGGCGCTGGGGCAGCTGGCGGGCTGCGTGCCCGCGCTGCTGGCCGAGCGGGCCGCGCTGCGCCGGGAGCTGCACGCCGCGCGGGAGAGGGGGGGTACGTTGCACCGACCACCCCACTGCTGGGCACGGGTCTCCCCCACAGACACTTCTGCGGGAGGTCTAGAGCATACCTACGTTACACCAACCACCCGTGGCCCCACCGACCTCGTGTCCGCTGCGACCCATGACGTCCCACCGCTGGGCACGGGTCTCCCCCACAGACACTTCTGCGGAAGGTCTAGCTCTAGAGCATACTCCACAACGCTGCTCCAATGCGGAACCACCCATGGCCCCACCGACCTTATGTTCGCTGCGACCCATGACGTCCCACTGCTGGGCACGGATCTCCCCCACAGACACTTCTGCGGAAGGTCTAGAGCATACTAACTACACCACGCTGCTCCAATGCGGATTGGTTAGTGGCCAACCCAGTGTCGAATGTTCTCAAGCCACCCGAAGGTCTTCGACAAGGCTCAACGACCGTTTCCAGCATTGAAAACAACCGGGACCAACGGATTTACGTGCCCTCCGAAGCGCGGTGGCGTCCATGAAATTTTGCCACAAGCGGTCACCCATCCACAAACCGACCGCGCCCGTCGTTGCTTAACTCTTTCGATCACATTTAATCGAAGCAAGCCATTGGGCTATGGACGCTACGATGGACCGACCTAATGTTATGAGGGCCGAATCATGGGAGACAAGCTCCCTACAAATTATTTTCGTCTTCCTTGTCCCTTTCTCTACTCGACTCTCTTTCGTAGGGGCTGGACGACACACTTACGCCTCTGGCGTCGGTTCTTTGTTCCTTCTTCTTCTCGCTTCTGCGTGCGTGCCATCCATACTTCCATACTTCCATACTAATATTATAAATGTGAAAGTGTGTTTGTTTGTTTGTCCGGCTGTCACGTCGCAACGAAGCTATTATATGGTATGGTTTTTGTGTGTGGAGATAGTGAGGAGGGTGGAGAGTGACGTAGGCTACTTTTTACCTTGGTAAAACAACCCCATCCATGGAAAGATCGATGTTTTGTTATTTGCTACATATTTAGTTCCGGAAGTTGTTAATAGATGGCGTTAGTAAAATTATATGATAAACAAGTCATTGTTAATTCCCTTTGACCACGCGGGCGGAGCCGCGGGTAAAAGCTAGTTTGAAGCAGAAAGCTACAAGGTTCCTATAGTAGCGGGTGATTTCCATTAAAAAAAGCTACGACTGGCTCCCACGGTCAACAGTGGGCAAGTCACACGGGGTTTACCCCTGGAGCATTTACCCGGATAGAGGGGATATCCCCTTACTCCGAATACCCAACGTAAGAGCGCCCACAGCGCCGCTGGAGAGAAAAAAAAGGTCTTTCTGGCTATCAAACTCGCATCTCAAGAATGGTATGGGTTCAAATCCAATCGGCAGCACCTATGACTTTTTGACAATGTATGTGCGATTTAAGATATTAAATGTCACCTAATGTAATTGGGAAAGAAAACTGCAGGATTGCAGCAAAAACTTAATTTATTCATGCTAAAATTAAACAGAGCTTATGAAATGTTTACATTGTAAAGTTTTTAAATTGTACTGTGTGTTAAAAATGTAATTCATAGTTGAAATTACCGGCTTTTACACACGTGTGATTTAAGTCTGAAATAGGCCGACTAGTTGCGGTCAATTACGACGACCACCTTCGACCACGAATTTAGGACACTCGATAATCACTAATCATTCGGTATTAAAATAGTGTATATTATTGCAGGTTACCAGGCGATGGACGAGCTAGCGTATCCGCGGGGGAACGTAGACCAATCGGTGCAGGTGAATAAAACTGTGTATATTTAAATACTAGTGAACGCCCGCAGCTTCGCTCGCGTGCAATTAGACATAACAATAGTTTCGTTTACACCTAGCCTTACCACCTATCCATATATGTACATAAGGAGAAGGTGACTGACTGACTGACTGACTGACATATCAACGCAGGGCCTAAACTATAAGGGCTAGAAACTTGAAATTTTGCACAGGGGTTCCTTTTATAACGTAGGGGAGCACTAAGAAAGGATTTTTGAAAATTCACCCCCTAAGGGGGTAAAACGGGGGTGCAAAGTTTGTATGAAACTTTGCCGTTTTTGATGTTATTCGAATGAAATTAGTATGTAAATGAAAGTACCTATGAAGGTTTTTTATTGAGTTTCGAAAATCATCTCTTAGGGGGTTAGTAGGTATAAAAGTTTTTCGTATATACCTACATTATTTCAATGAAATTTTGTATTTAGGTTATGTTACGTCTAATTCCACGCGAGCGAAGCTGCGGGCGTCCACTAGTTAAAGCAGGAATGAATAATGACCCGCCAAGTAGACAGGATACAAATTTAAAGTTGCGTTTTATCAAAATAGTTTAGGTTGGATCGCCTTAATTTCGTCACGCCCATGTAAACTGTACTGTAAACTAATCTTTCATCTGAAGAAGAGGCTTATGCTACTTCTACGGCTTTTTCTACATTGTTTAGATAAACTCACTAACTACTAACGAGAAAGAACATTAATATTTTTCGTGAAAGCCATCAAACACGAACTAATTAATTGCTTCAGGAGTCGATTTGTTCGAGGGGCGTGTCAATAAATAATATTGACAAATGACGGGCAAAGTTAGCCTTGCCAAAGGTTAACAATGAACTTAAACCTGGGTAAGGGCCGTATTAATAAATCAAACTCAAGATAGAGAAAGATCTTGAGCAAAGAATAAAGCCAAAAGAATTAATTAACCAGACTCGAGGTGGTGTCAGGCAGCGAAAGAGCCATTATCTTTCCTCATTGTCTCCTGTCCAAATCTGTTGCTTTTCAACTTAATAGTTGAGTTGTTATGTAGAGATTGGTGCTATTCAAAGCGGTATATTGAAATTAAATCAATTCTCATTCCTTTAGATCATACCTACTTTTTAGTTTTTATAAACGTATTACGCTAATTATTAAAAAAGCAAGAGATGTATTGTATTTATTTTTTATGTATTTTATGCTGAAAAAAGTGTACATAAAATATTAAATAAATAAGATATATAAGTGGTTCTGACACAGGTATTCGCTATATTTTAAAGACTTACATATCAACACCATGTAAAAAAGGAGTAAAAAAATCATGTCAATTTATTTTGAATTATTATGAAAATACATGAAAATATTATTTTTTTACCTGTCCAACAAATATCCAGGTTGAATAATAATTTTACTACATGCAGGATCAGCCGAGCAACGGGGGTTGACCGACGCGGCATCGGACGCAAATCGAACCCGAACCGACGCCTCCACTAACCACTGCGCCAGCGGCGCGAACCCACTTTGTGTTATAACGCATTATAACGTAACGACGCCAATTTGTATAACAGACGCATGTAAAAATTAAAACAACGCCATCTTGTGACAAAAAGAAAACATAGTAATCTTTGTTCATGGTTTTAACTTAAAAATTTAAGAGCTATTTTTGTATCAAATCCGGGGTTTCGACTGCGTATAAATAATGAATTCATTGTATATTTTGTAGTATTTTTTTTTGTTTGTTTTTATTATTATTGTCTCTCGTTACCTTTACGCGTTTTGTAAGTAATAAATAGTAAAAATAGAAATATATTCCATACGTACGTAACGTTATATAATTATGTATGTAATTATATAATAATATTTTTTGTGATTTATAATTTTAGTGCAAAGTATGTTTATTATGAATCAGTATGTACTAAAATCGTGTATCGCTGTAATTTATACTCTCGCTTGTAAATATGTATACATACAAAAAATATATATGGATGTATATGTTTAGAATCTGGTTTTTGCCACCGCCGACGGTTTTAAATTTGACTAGCAGGCGTTTAAAATCAATTTCAAAAATTTTTCATTTGAATCTTGTTTGTATTCATATTAATCGCATAAGGCATAAGTATTATCTGACAATATGTCGTATTAAAATTATTCAAAACAAGCGACACGGGAACCGTATGATAATACGTAGTGATAAGATTTAGATGGATTTCTGTCGTTTTGTAGTAAAAAAAGGTGTATTTAATGTATGTAATGATAATTAATAAAAAAAATAAGTGTCCAAGTAACTTTTGCCATATTTAAAACAAGTTTAAAGTTAACGATCCATTTCTTGTGATGCATGTATAAACTGTGTATGTGTACGTTTGTAAGACGTAATTGAGTCTTTAGGAAGACATACAATTTTAATATTTGTAAAGTTAATTAAATGTCGTGATTCAGTGTAGATCAGCGCCATCTATTATCGAGTAGGATGATTAAGTCGTTAAGAGCACAGTAGGAGACAATTTCACCGTTTCACGTATGCATTAGTTTTATTGCTATCTCGTTATCCACTTTCTCTTTCACGGTACGTCGTAGGGAAACATGCGCGTATAGAGACGCATACGCTTACATGACTCGTCGCACTCCCAGTTGTCACTCCAGATATATCTTGTTGACTAATTCTGTCGTTCATTATAAAATATATTACATTCGTTAGTGTAGATTAGTTTGTTATTAATAATTACTTGTTTTTTAATTACTTTTGGCTTTAATAGTTGTTGGATAATCCGGGATATGCTGTCGGACCATAACACAATTTCTCGAATATTCTATAAGGATGAATGATGACGATATAAGAAACATCTTTATTGTATTCACTTTTTTCTTCTGTCACCGAAGGACTAACCCTGACGATTTCACCAGTTAATAAATATATTAAATAGTTAATTCAATAATCATAATTTATTTCATCTTTAAAACTACCATAGAATGTATGAAAGGATCAATTGTAATGTCCGCTCCTTCTTAATGTCTACAGTATGTGCTATACTTTTTTCTATAAAATTCTCGCTCATAGACAGTTTGTACATGTAAAGTGATATGTTTAATATTTCCGTGTCATGTCAACCTGTATCATAAATACATGTCAGTAAGTGTACCGACACCGCATCGCAGCGTCAGCACTTTATATTTAACTAGCTCTTACCCGCAGTTTCGCCCGCGGAAATTATTAAACGGTCACAATTTTTCTGAATGAAAAAAAAAGTGTTAGGTCTTTCAAAAACATCTTTGATTTTTTCATATAAAAAATATTAAATAAAATTCATATTTGTGTTATGGGTTGTCTAGATGTGTTCTGTTATCTGACAGATAAACTTCGATAACTTTATGTAATCAGAACTGACGCTGCGATCATCTTGTCTTTTGTACTGAAGAGCTCGTAAAATTGATGCATTAATCATTATATTCGAGGTTGACACCTTCAGTACAAAACTCTAACAGTCGACGACGCATCGCTACAGTACGTACAAGAGTTTCTATATATTTTGTATGTTAGGCTAGGCTTAGACCAAATGATTAAAACCATCCAATTTTTGACTTTCGCGTAGAAATGTATCGTATTATAATACCTATCGTATCAAACAAGAGCTTTGTTTTTATAATAAAATTTACTGTTAATATATTACGTATGTTTGCAGAACTCTAAATCATAGTGTGTATAATACATCAACTCGAATTGTACGATATACATGTACAGGCGGTTGTCTTACAATATCAGACGATTTCAACTCTTTTGCGGAATAAAATACAAGGTATCTTTTTTTTTTTAAAGATTTACTAATTTATTTGTTAAATAACCTATTTGCTACAAGACATGAAGAGTCTGGTACTGTGTTAGCCGTCTATCGCGGGGCCCCAGCATTGTCTGCGATGACTTATTCTAATATTCTGATCAAACACACATGCATTATGACACTGTATAAGTATATAGTACCTATCCTACATATATAGTATATATCCTAAAGTATCTTGCACGGTCAGGGCATCTGTTTACAAAAAGCATAGCATAATTTTAGACTAATCTTCAGTCGAATTCACCCAGTTCTAAGTTAGTAAGTAGTTGGGACAAGTATATTATACATTGGAAATGATAGTCATTAAAATGTCATCAATAACCACAACTTAAGCACTGCAGCCGGCTTCAGTAACTATTACATGCCTAACCAAAACCTGTTTATCAAAGAAGAGCAACATTTCCTTATTGTACTGAACACTTCCATATACCATACTTCCGTAATGAGCTTATGGAATTTCAAATTTCAAATTTATTAACTGTGGTTCATAATTATCGATGAGGTGTTACATCCACAAAGAAATAGAATAGAAAATATAGACGAAGAACTAGAAATAGACTAACCCCCTCTTATTCATAACAAATTAATAAACCTATTAGTAGCTGTGTAATATTCTGTCGCTTTTATTCGAATTCCGAATTGAATTTGAATTAAGAACACAAAACACTTGAGATTGAATTTAGAACACTAGCTAAAATAAGTTTTTTTTTGTGAGACCCTTATCTATGCCCCACCACACTCCTAAAACCACAAATTACATCAACACATAACGCAGCACCAATTTTTGGATACCAGGAATGATTTTTCCATGAAATGGCTTGACTTCGCAGCCCGTGCTGGCGGCCCGCTCGCTTGTCACCGTTGTAACAGATAGCTAGAGGTATCGTAAATAAATACCGTTACACTGAACTCTCTGTTTTATTTCCCATCCAACCATCCTTATAATAGAAGAGTAGACGATTATCCAAAGATTTGCCATTGGTAGAAAAATCTATGGCAGATGACACAACGCAGAAGAATAATCTAAGTAGGTAGATACAGGTAACTCATTTTGCCGGCAATTCACAACATCTTTAAGTAAACCAAAAATTCATGGAAAACTATATAAATACTTACTGAGGAATTTATTTTTTATTTTGGAAATATTTGTATTTCACTTGGAAAATGAAAGTTTTTGCCTGAAGTACCTGACGGTTTATTAAAAAATACATTTACAAAAATCTTAACGCTAACTTATTTGTACATAATACTTGTTAGGTTTACTTTGAACCCGCGGACTGTCTGGTGGAGAAATGTTTCTTAGAAACTCATTAAATTCCGTGTGAATATGTATGTATGTATATCCATTTGCTAAATGTCCAATAATAACAATAATAAATTCTCACATAAATTATTTCTTTTACTAATACTAAACTCTGAAATGAGAGAAGTAAAAGGTTTCCTACCAAAAGTCATTTAAAGAGATAATTCTCATGACTTCATGGGAGTACGTCAACATTTCACCTTTAAAGGGAATAAGTTTGCCGAATACATTTAACAGCACTAAGCTGAGGTACATGAATTGTCAAACCACACAGTTTATCTTTATTACCTCAAGGTAACTAGTATTGGTGCAAAATATTTATTCGCTATGGCCGTAGAAATATTGGAACAATGAATGAAAATATTTACAAGTCAATAATTATCATCTAATATTGCTCCACTGCCGCGTATTTGTCTGTGTGTCGTGTGGTCAGTGATATCCGGGCGGGCCGTACGCCGGCGACGGTTGGTGGACGCCGATGCCGTTGCCGTTGCCGTTGCCGTTGCCGTGTCCGGCATTGCCGTGGAAACCCGTCAGCGAACCGCTGAACTCTGGATTGTTGTAATTGTAACCACCTGGAAAGGAGTGAGTAAAGAAATGTAACCGATCACACGTTTTCAACCGGACTATTACCTACTATAAAACAAACTATGAAATGATACTAGGTACCGTGCTTCGGAGGGCACGTTAAGCCATCGGTCCCGGTTGTTTTCAATGCTGCAAACAGTCGTTAACCCTCGTCGAAGACCTTCGGGTGGCTTGAGAACATTCGACACTGGGTTGGCCACTAACCCCTCCACCAATCCGCATTGGAGCAGCGTGGTGGAGTATGCTCTAGACCTCCGGCGCTGCGCCCAAGACGGTCTCTTCCCGGTTTACACAACGCTGTGCAGCCACAAACAGGGTCGTCTTTCCCGGGGTCACATGATGGACGATTCGAGCTCCCACTCTCGCCGCCCTCGACCACAGAACAACTTCTGGGCTTACGGGTGCATAACCTGCCTTTTTTTTTTGTATCGGGGGGGGGAAATCTTCAAAAGATACCCAGCCTCAGGGGGTAGAGGCTGCGGTATGTGAGATTTTTCCCCTCGTCAGCCATCCTCCGCATCTATGGAGGCTCCGGGATCTCCTAAGAACGCACCGGTGCCCCCCCTGCTATTCGCCCAGAAGTGGGCCCTGCCCGGGCAACTTTAAGTCCCTATCTGTGGTTATGACCTTCCTGGAGTCGCGAAATAGGAACGGTTAAGGCCCCCGCCTAAATCGTTCCGCGACTCAAAGCCCCATCAGGACTATTAGAGCGGGGCGATTGCCGACTACCCGACGTCTCCGAGCAGGATGCATAACCTGCCTTTTAATTAATTAATTTAGTGGACAGCGGTGACAGCCCAGTGGCTATCAAACTCGCCTCTCACTCGAGCGGTCCGGGTTCAAACCCCAGCGGCACGCACCAATGACTTTCTAAGTTATGTGCGATTTAAGAATTTAAATGTCACTTGCTATAACGGTGAAGGACATCGTGAGGAAACCTGCATGTGAAGGTTCTCGAAGGCATGTGAAGTCTGCCAATCCGCACTTGGCCAGCGTGGTGGACTAAGGCCTAATCCCTCCCATTCTGAGAGGAGACCCGTGCCCAACAGTGGGACGCCTATGGGTCGCAGCGAATTAATTAATTCAAAGCGCTAGTAGTGTTGTATACCTGTGTTGTGTTGGGGCTCGGGGTACCGCGCCTCGCCTTCGTAGCGGACGTCCGCGTGGAAGCCCGTCCGCCAGTCCGCGTGGTACGTCACTGCAACATCAGGAATCAGTCAGACTGACTGCTGATGTCAACTGACTGAGTCAGTTGACACTTGACATATTTTGTTCACCCACGGCCGAACTTCGCAGCTCAGCAGGCGCTTAGGTAGGTTGAAAAATTATGTTGGTATTGAACATTATTGTAATTAATTATTAATTAGAACTAAGTAATGTTATTTGATAAATTATGTTATTATTAAGTTAAAATTATTTATGTATGTTAATTATAGTAGAATCACGCTAACGCATTAGGGTAACCTGTCAAGTTAGTCGTAAGTTTTTATTAAATAAATAAAGAAATAAATAAATAAACACACGATACTTGATAGAGAGAAAAGTTAATCCCTCCACCAATCCGTATTGGAGCAGCGTGGAGTATGCTCTAGAACCTCCAAGTGGGTTGGTCACTAACCGCTCCACCAATCCGCATTGGAGCAGCGTGGAGTATGCTCTAGACGTCCAAGTGTCTGTGGGGGAGACCAGTGTCCAGCAGTGGGACGTGGGGATGCAGCTAAATGACGGGCCAGTTGGCGCAATCGGTAGTCACTATGCCTTCTGTGCTAGGAGTCGTGGGTTCGAATCCCACTCAGGACAAACACTCGTGTGACGAACACTTGTGTTCTTTGTCTGGATGTTAATTATCTATGTAAGTATATAACTGTATGTATTTTATTTATTTATGATACCCATAATACAGGCTCCGCCTAGTTTTGAGGGTTAGATGGCCATGTGTGAGGATGTAAATAATAATAAAAAATTGTGAAAGGACGTGCGAGGTAGAAATTTAAATGACACCTGTTGTAACGGTGCAGAAACCTGCATGCCCAAGTTCTCCGACGGTCTAGAAGGCATGAGTAGTCTCCAATACCCACTTGGCCAGCTCTCTGTCTGTCCGTCCGTCCGTCCGAAAACTGAATGTAAGAGAGTTCTCCAACGGTCTAGAAGGCATGAGTAGTCTCCAATACTTGGCCAGCGTAGATTAAGGTCCTACTTGTCTGTTTCTCTCTCTCTCTGTCTGTCCTTCCGTCCGTCCGAAACCTGCATGCAAGGGAGTTCTCCAACGGTCTAGAAGGCATGAATAGTCTCCAATACTTGGCCAGCGTAGATTAAGGTCCTACTTGTCTGTTTCTCTCTCTCTCTGTCTGTCCGTCCGTCCGTCCGAAACCTGCATGAAAGAGAGTTCTCCAACGGTCTAGAAGGCATGAGTAGTCTCCAATACTTGGCCAGCGTAGATTAAGGTCCTACTTGTCTGTTTCTCTCTGTCTGTCCGTCCGTCCGTCCGAAACCTGCATGCAAGAGAGTTCTCCAACGGTCTAGAAGGCATGAATAGTCTCCAATACTTGGCCAGCTTAGATTAAGGCCCTACTTGTCTGTTTCTCTCTCTGTGTGTCCGTCCGTCCGTCCGAAACCTGCATGCAAGAGAGTTCTCCAAAGGTCTAGAAGGCACGTGAAGTCTGCCTACCCACTTGGCCAGCGTAGATTAAGGCCCTACTTGTCTGTTTCTCTCTGTCTGTCCGTCCGTCCGTCCGAAACCTGAATGTAAGAGAGTTCTCCAACGGTCTAGAAGGCATGAATAGTCTCCACAACTTAGCCAGCTACTTAGCCGCCAGCGTAGATTAAGGTCCTATTTGTCTGTTTCTCTCTCTCCGTCCGTCCCTGTCTGTCTGTCTGTCTGTCCGCCAGCTCACCGATCTGCAGGCGGCCGTCGGGCAGCTGCACGCGGTACTCGCCGCGCACCTCGCTGCCGTCGGAGCTCTCGCGCCGCCCGTAGTCGTTGCCCGACTGCGCGTCCTTCACCGAGTAACCGAACTCGTAGGATTTGGGCTGGAAGAAACACACAATGTCAAATATTTTAACGAATGTCAAAAAATAGATATACATATAGGTATATATCTTTCAAAAAATCCTAATTCCTAAGTTTCGGGTATACATTTCGCTTCTTTTTTTATTATTAAAAGCTTTTTAACTTCACTCGTATGTATGTATGTCGTGGAATCTTGCAATCAATATTTCACCCACTTCCACTGAAGCTATCGAGCTGAAATTCGGCACACATATTTGGTTCCGATCACAATGCACGAAAATAAAAAAAAAGTTAAAAGCTTTATAAAAAAAAAATTTAACAGTATAATTTTAAATGCTTTACGCATCCAACCCTGTCGTGAAGAGCGCCGTAGGACCGCTTGCGCAAGATGCGCATTACTACCGTGGCGCTTCGACGTTAGATACGAGTCCAGCAAAAACGTCTATAAGACCAGCAAAATGATGGACCGACTTGGAACGAGTATCTTACTAATAAATATTAACTGGACTATTACTAACACAAGCTAATAGGACACCTATTTCGTCGAAGGGAAAAGAAACTTTTCTTATTAGTACAAGAAGCATTTTCAGCTGTGGGTTTATCGACTGTGCTAATAAATGATTAAGTACAGTTAAATTAATAATCAAGTTGGTATTCTGACCAGTTGTAATAAAAACGATAACCTCTGACTATGAACCATGCATCATTTAGAACAGCGAAATCAATGCAGTGTTCATTATGTACATATTTTCATGGTGCAAATTTAATACCGGCAAGAAACAAATGGCTGTCATAATGGAATTAAAAGGTAATCGGAAGGCATGTTCTTCTACTATGAAACCCTTCAGAGAGTAGCGTCCATAACCCAATGGCTCGCGTCGATTCAAGGCGCGTAAAGCCGTCGGTGCCGGTTGTTTTCAATGGTGGACAGCTTAACAGTCGTTAAGCCTTGTCGAAGAGCTTCGGGTGGCTTGAGAACATTCGACACTGGGTTGGCCCTTCACCAATCCGCATTGGAGCAGCGTGGTGGAGTATGCTCTAGACCTCCCACAGCTGTGTCTGTGGGGGAGACCCGTGCCCAGCAGTGGGATTTCTATGGGTCGCATCGACGTAACCCTTAGTCTTATTGAGCTTTATTGTACTGCTGGGTATTTCAATTGCTAATAGTTATTGCCCGACCCGGGTTTGAACCTAGGACTTCTAGCTATGCAGTCGCAGTTACAGTCACTAGACAAACAACTGTGATTATTATTGAATAATTAATTATGTTTATAATGTACCTACATACCTACTTTAATCTGAATAATTAGTTCCAAAGATTTCTGTAAACTCCATTGAAGTAATTGTTCTTCTGCTACATATTAATATAGAATCCACTGTTTCAAGCAATATATTATATTCATCAAGTGGTATCCATAATAAACGGTAAGCACTTAGATGTCAATTTATATTATCAACGGGAAAAGTGCAAATTAATTTTAGTAGAAGTAAATTAAACTTTGGTTCAACTATTCAATTAATAGATTTCACATAAGACATATTTCTAATTAAATTCCTTAAATTAAAATTTAACTGTTAAAATTTATTTATTTAAACACTAACCGAAAAATTAAGTTCCCTATTAAGAATAAGTTAAATATATCCAGTTTAATAAAATAACATCCCGACTGTATTTCCCCGAAAGGATAGACAGAGGTATGTAGAACACCCACATTTCTCCAGAAAATTTTAGACCCCACGTGATAAGCCAACTGTCATACATCGGGCACAAATCCAGACCCCAAGCTAATACAGTGAATTTCAAATTAGAATTATTTTGAATTATTTTGAACCCAGCACCTTTAGCTTAGCAATTGCTAGCCTTGCTTGACCAATAAGACAGTCGGGGTTTAATAAAACATTTCCAATTGCAGATATGCGGCTCCTTCTAATCCTATCCAGTGCATTGGCATTGCGTGCGGCAGTGGTCGAAGAGAAGACAGAAGAAAACAAATGCAATGGAGTTACAATCGATAACAAATATTACGACATAGAAGAGCTGAAGGCAGACGTTGATCGACCATTCCTTTTGGCAACTGACTACAGTCGGAACACAGTTTATTTTAGTTACAGTATAAACAAAGACGATGATGTTTTCAAAAGCGCGTATGTAGTTATAGATACTAAGGAATTTGGTGAAATTGAAGTGAACAATGGATTTGCTCAAGCCGTCGACCAGAAAACTCACGACTTATATATCGGAGGCAGCGACGGCATCTACAGATACGATCCCAAATCCAAAAAAGCTGAGTTCGTCGGAGGAAAGGACGAAAACATCTGGTCTGTTTACTACAAAGACAATGTTTACTTCTCAGATTTTCCCGCGCAATTTCTTTATACAATCGTCGATGGAAAATCAGTGAGAGTCAAAGATCTGGAAGACACTAAAGTGGACCACTTTATTCTTGATAATGAAGATACATTCTTCTACACGAATTCTACAGGACTTTTCAGTCAGAAGAAAGGGACAAAAGACGCTGTCTTATACCAAGAGTTTCCTTACGAGGGAGTGAGAGGGATTACAATGGATGTTAACGGTAAAGTGTACGTGTGCCTCCAAGAAGGTATATATAGTGTTGATAAGAAGACTGTTACTTTGCAGAAAGTTAT
This sequence comes from Carterocephalus palaemon, assembly GCA_944567765.1. Taxonomy (NCBI): domain Eukaryota; kingdom Metazoa; phylum Arthropoda; class Insecta; order Lepidoptera; family Hesperiidae; genus Carterocephalus; species Carterocephalus palaemon. Next base: position 1,202,860 of record OX155664.1, read on the forward strand.
AGATTTGGACGATGGTTTTGGAGTAGCCTTTGACAGTGACAATAATATAATTTACTCTGACGCAACACATTTGTTCAGATTGAAACCGAATAAGGATTCGACTTGTGGATAAGATTTGGAGATGATTGTTGTTAAGTATTTATAAATAAAGATAATGTTTGAGATTGTTTCATTTGTGACAAGGTCTCTCAAAATGGGAGGTTGAGGACAAATTCCAGCAAGCTGGCTAAATCGGATTGGTAGTTAATAAACTGTAGTTATTAAGTCGGCTTCCCGAAGTGATAATGATAAGGTTACATAATATTCTTGTCTAAGTATATTCCAATTACTTAGTTCAGTCAAACATTTCAATTTATGCCTAAAGTCTTACGTAAAATACAATACAGTATAAAGCTGCCGGTTATCGTTATGCGTTTTGGAAATCACCCATAAAATTTCATACATTACTGAAATATATTTTGAACATTGTTGAAATCGAAAAAATCTCAAAAGTAAAAGTAAGATCAAGTGCTTATTAGGTACTCTCGCATTCTTTGTGGTATGACTCATTAGCGGGGACAGACGCTAGAAGAACAAAGGAGTATGCATAAAACAATATTTAACGTCTGTGACAGTATTAACCGTTAGGAAGGATGCGACCAATTTCGCAGAGATTTTCTCGCAAGTTTTGTTTTAAGTCTCATTTAGAGTAACAGAATTGAAGTCGATTCCCTGAAAATACGGACACAGTAGATGTACTTCGTTTAACGTGTACAATGTAAGCAAAAAATCCGAAAGTAGAAGGAAGATATGCTCGTTTTTTTTAACCATCCTAACAATTACCTACCACACGACATTCTAAAATGGACTTACCCAAAGGAGAATTCTGTGCCTACCTGACGGCCGAACTGCGAGTCCCGGGTTCGAAGCTCGGCCGAGGTAGATATTTATTTCACTGATAAATATTTGTACTAGAGTCATGGATGTCAAATTGAAACGAAATTCTAACATTGTATTAGGAACAAAACCAATGTATTATGTTATCTCACCGGATCCCTACTGAATCGTGTGAACAAAGCATAGAGCTTATGACCAGCTCGTATGGACCATAATGAGGTGTGCAAATTACTCATCATTTGAATCATCCGTTAACCAAGTAGATCATTCCGAGAAGATAAAATCGCGCAGTTAATGATATTAAACCGTGACCAGCGCACGCGCACTCCTCAGCATGTATTTCGTGTCGCTTATTGTTTTAACACTAAGTACTATTGGTGCAATGGAAGTGTATGTGACGGACGACGCACCCATAGAACGCATAGGGAAGAGATTATACAAGAAGGAACTTCTAACTGACAAATTCAGTGACCCTAAGGAGTTGGCGTATGACTCTGCCAGCAGAAACCTGTTCTTCATGTACATGGACGACGAAATTCAGAATTCTGGTCGAGCTTGTATTAATGTCGTAACAAAAACCGCAGTGAAAGTCAAAGGAATCGAAAGGAATAAGGCAACAGCGGTCGACCAGGAAACAGGAGATGTATACTTCGGCTCTGATGATGGTCTATACAAATACGATCCGATTGAAAACATCGCTACAAACGTAGGACTGTACAATGTGAACGTATACAAATTAGTGGTTCGCGCGAACAATATATACGTAATTGACGCGAATAACCATATGATTTACAAGGTCGACGATTATTTCAGAGCGTCCAGAGTCGGTGATATGAAAACTGTGATGGAATTCGACGTGGATTACGATAAAAACATACATTTTGTGACTATGTGCGGTGTGTTTTGCGATACGGGGAAGGAGATAGTTAAGAACAAAAATTTGACTGTCGTATACCACTTTATTGTCGATGAAAATAATGTCTTAGGGGTTTCAGACGATGGTGTCTATGAAATTGAATGTAAGAAAGGGACTGCTACCAAGGTTGCCGAACTGAACTTCTCTCCGCGAAGCATAATCTTTGGCGACTACGGAGTCATCTTCTACTCTATTGATAACTTCATCTATAGGTTAAGGCCAATCAATTCTTATCTTGTTTACAACATTTACAAGAACAAATCCATGTTTCGTTGAATATTTGATTAAACTTATTTATTTACACATTGTTGTTTATAAGGTCTAGTCCATGCGATAAGTAACTCTCAACGTCGGACTTTCCCGTCGTACCTTGATTATTTTAGACGACAATGCCCAGTTTATTCAAGCTTTTATAACTATAGTTTCACCTTTCCCAGTACTATCTATATTTGTCTAAAATAGTACTCCAACACTGTATGTATAGGGATTGGGTGGTAGCACGAAAAGTCATGGGTTCAAATCCCCATCCTAAAAACCTTGAACTAATTCTGTACAAGTGTACAGAAATATTTCAAGATTTTAATTTGAATTTGATTGTAAAATACAAGTTAGTGTAAAATATCATATTTAAATAAGTAATAGTAGTTTGGTGAGATAATTCTATCACAAATTTCTATTATTATTTAATAGGTCGGTTAACAACCAACATAGATGTTGGAATAAACTGCGAAGTATCTTTTAATCGAAATGTATTTGCAGAGATATTTCGAAATGTTAGTCTTGCCCCATGTAGTCTTACCTTACCCCATCTCAGTATACTTACCTACTATTTTACGTTGTGCTAAAATCAAATCATGAAAGTTTAATTTAGTCACCCGTTGATGTTACTAATGTACATGTCAATATAAATGAATCAAGGTATGGTAGCTTACCACCTCGTTCTCATGGGAATGTCCATGGCTGTCGCCGCTGTGGCCCCCCGACCCCGCAGACCCCCCATAGCCCGCAGACCCCCCAAAGCCCGCAGACCCCCCGTATCCCCCTGAACCACCGGAGCCCCCGTGGTAGCCGGCAGTCGGTGGTAGGTAGCTGTTCGTAGGGGCGGTGTAGCCTGAGAAGGTAAACTTCGGTTATGAATTTTCGTAAAAGATTACAATTACGCTAGGCTAGGGAATGATAGAGCATTAATAATAATAAGCCTTCCAAATTACCGGGTCCACATCTGGACCCGTGAAATTTAAAGAGATACATAATAATAATAATAGTCAATTTATTTCGGATTTCTCCATATTATGTGTTAGTGCCCTCAATCTTATTTTTTAACTAGGTCTTTGTCCTTACGTGTCAGTAAAATGCCGCACTAAAACCCCTCCTCGACCTGCTAGTACTGAACGAGTTTTAATATGTATAAGTAGTTTTAGTTTTATTATTATTCGTCGCAGCGCGAAAATTTAGCTCTTGACGAAATCCGAAGATAGGTGCGCATGGGGTCAGTCATCAATGAATGAAAATGAATAAATGAATCAATCATCAGACATGATACGGCGAACGACTGACTAGCCTCACGCTAGACATCATCCATCCATCCATCCATCAGTCTTTTGAGGTCAACTGCTAGACATAGGCCTTTCCTAAACGTCACTACGACCTGTCCTGTGCCTGCTGAAACCAGCGGTGTCAGGACCGGGACTCAGCCGACTTCAGTTCGTCTGTCTATACCAATTTCGACTGCGCAAGAGAGAGTAACGTATAAACGTTTTAGTAATCTATGGTGGATTCTTGTCTTTTATGCCGATAAGTATGGTATACTAACCAGTCCTCGGAGGTAGGTAACCATTCTGCGTGCCGTGGTATCCCTGCACTGGCGGCTCGCACTTGGCCAGAGCTGCCAGGAGGAATACGCTTGCCAGCTGGAATTAATAAAAGTTAATTAACGAGGATAATAAATAAAATTAAGTTATTAAAAGCTTAAAGGAGATTGCCCAAGTGACTATGGAACTCAGTATCGCTATCAAATCTATTGTGCCATAATGTAATTGAGCCTAAATTTTAGTATGATTTTAGTACTTTAGTAAAAAAAATTATGATTCTCTGCATTCAACAGCAATATGGTAATGAAGGATCAGTAAAATTAGAATTTTCGAAATTGTTAATAAGCCGTTAAGTGCTAAATTACGTTTTTCTGAAATATTTCGTTATATTAGATAATAGTTGCAAATTGGAGAAAAGCGATCCAGCCCCTAAAGAGTGGATATCATAGAATGAAAGCCAATTTAAGCCAATATTTTTATCCATTGAAGGTTAGTTAAGAAATGTAATTTTTATTTCATTAGTAATGCAGCAATGTATATCGAACTAATTAAGTAGCTTTCATTTAGCGATGACCACTCAAATAGAGGAACCCTCTAGGAATTGAAAATACAAATGTAAGTATTTAGCATTTTTATTCGTTTTCATAACAATATTCTTCAAATATAGAATCTAAAAACTGTGCCGGCGCCTGTCGGGCGGATGTCGTGATGCCGACCCCAGGAGACCAGCTCAGATACCAAGTGATGGTCATCACGAGTGCACAACACCCCACTGTTGTTCATCATTAAGTTCTCTCAACGACTGCCAGCGTAAGTATCGCAGTTGGAGGGAACAATTAATGCACCGACGAGATGGATTTTCCATAATTACTCGCTATCACTACTTAGTTTTTATTTGAAATAAACACGATAACTTAAAATGGAGTCTTTTATCTCGCGATTTCGTCAAATAGGTAATAACACAATAACTTAACTAATGGAGTATCTGTCTCTCTATCACTTTGGCTTTCATTTAATGGAAATTGAAAGAACAAAACGAATCAAACACGAATTAATACTTAATGAATTCAAAATGAGTTCAAAAGTAACTGTCGGGGACGGGAAGTAAGTAAGTACGGGAACTTCACTTCGAAAATAATTATTAATGTCATTTGTCAGGCAGGTTACGGATGTCAAACTGAGATTGATTTATCGAAGAATCGATTAAGCATGTTGATCTGAAATCGATCGACAGATCGATCTTGACGCTACATCGTTTGGATGAATTCTTTTAAATCGGACTGTTCTAAGAACCTAGCGACAAAAAGTTGTTGTAAGTTTCATTCCATATGCGTGCCGAGAATTCTCGATAGTATTCGGCACCGTCGGCACACATCAATCCGCTGAAAACTGCTATATTTGTACCATATGGAAGCGATCGCAGCGCCACTTTTGGAGACCATTTTTTAAACATGATAACCGTTATCCTTGTACTATGCAATCCTTAATTTATTATTAATTAATTAATTATTAAATCCTATTACTAATTAATTAAGGCTTTAATCTTAATCAGGCAACACTGTTAAAAACGAAAATATTGACTAGGTATTGTGAGTAGTAGCATATCTGCAATAAATCGAAGATCGATATTAGTGAAAACGTATACATACAGACTAAACTTCAATAACCTTTTTCTTGGTCATTTAAGAATAGACTTTTAAAATGTTGTCAGTGGCTTAGTAGTTGTAAACTATTATTTTTAATCCATTGCCTTAAATATAGTAATAACAGCACCTTATGAAGTCTCCATCAAAATGCTCCACTAAAAGTTATTGTAATCGATTTTATCATCGATTGCTTATTCATCATATTACATGAATAATCGAATTTCACCTAAACTTATCGATTCCTTGATCCACCACTAATCGTATTTTTGCAGTGGCAATTGGCAAAGATGGCGACAAAGTAAATGGTCAAAAGCAAGACAGCGACTTTTAATTTGGTCAGATAATATCCGGAGAATTTGTTATTTTGTAATAGTTACAAAAATTGTTTAAATTAATAATAGGAATTACTGATTTCATGAAGTAGTGACACAACTTAGATTTTAGCGATACTGTCCGTGGGCTTTTTTTTTTTTTTCTCTCCTTTAACTTCACTCGTATGTATGTCGGAATCTTGCAATCAATATTTCACCCACTTCCACTGAAGCTATCGAGCTGAAATTTGGCACACATATTAGGTTCCGATGACAATGCATGAAAATAAAATAAAAAGTTACAAAGCTTTTTAAAAAAAAAATTTTTTTATTCATAATTTACTTTTTTCTATACTAATATTACAAAGATTTCTTTGTCATGTTTTCACACAAAACCTACTGGACCGATTACAAAAATTCTTTCATCATTAGAAAGCTACATCTTCACTGAGTGACATAGGATATATAATATTAGGTACTAGGTGTAAACGAAACTATTGTTATGACTAATTCCACGCGAGCGAAGCTGCGGGTGCCCAGTGTCCACTAGTCTTTAATAATACGGTTACGCAGACCCGAAATATGACAGTACAGACCGCTGGGTTCAGCAGGCACAGGACCGGTCGGAATGGCGTCGTTTAGGAGAGGCCTATGTCCAGCAGTGGACCTCAAAAGGCTGATGGGTGGATGGATGGATGATGTCTAGCGCGAGGCTAGTCAGTCGCTTATTGGTTCGCCGTATCATGGTCAGTCATCAATCATCATTCGTCAGGTGCGCATGGGGTTCCATGCGCACCTATCCCCTTCGGATTTCGTTCAGAGCTAAAGTACAGTACTTACTAAATATTATAGTACGGTTGGCAACCCTAGTCCTTACCGCTGCATATAGGGTTGTTAGTGAAGTAGACATGTTTGGATCAAAATCTTTTGATCAAAACTGAATCGTAACATCTGACACACTTACAAAATCAAGACCCGCGTTGAAATAACACACGGGTACTCGCAAGAATGCTAAGTAGGTACCGCAATAATACGTTGAGATGTGTACTATTATTTCATCTCGTTCCGACCTGATTGGAGTGAATTTGCATAAAACTTTCACCTCATTATGTTGACAAAATTCGTTTGTTCCATGTAGAATTAAATTACATGATCTCTTGTATTGTTTTTTGTTGATAACATTGTCTTATGAAGAAGGTAACGAAGTTAACGTACTAGTGGACGCCCGCAGCTTCGCTCGCGTGGAATTAGACATAACAATAGTTTCGTTTACACCTAGTAATATTATATAGCCTTTAAGTGAAGATGCAGCATTCTAATGGTGAAAGAATTTTTGAAATCGGTCCAGTAGTTTTTGTGTGAAAACTGTACAAACAAATGTTTCTTCTTTATTATATTATTATAGAAGTATAGATTCGTGTGTGAAGGCATGTCTATTTGTTATCTACGTCTTGAACCGGACAGACGACAATGCCTTACATAGGCTCACGTCTCGGCGCTAGATGGCTTACATGCAGTTGGCAGGGTTACTAATAGAATATATTATTATCAACTATAGCAGCAGTGACAGCCCAGTGGCTATCGAACTTGCCTCTCACTCGAGTCCGGGTTCAAATCCAGTGACTAAGTTATTTGATAGACAGAGAGAGATATTTCAACATTTTTTTTGTTTTATTTTTTATTTATTTTGCCACACAACAAGTAAAAATCAAAAACTAAAAAAATAAAAGTACAGGTAATAAGAAAGGAAGAAAATTCGATAACTAAGCTATCTTGGTTGTGCGGCTTGCTTGAGGGTCAGTAAAAGATGTCGATGGAACCTCTTGAAACAAGTTCTGTGTATACTATAAAAGCTCTAACCAATTATGGTAAAATAAGATCGGGATTCAATTAACAAGCAACCAATTATTCGCTCTAGCGCCATTGGTTATAGAATAGATAGACTAAAATTTAATGAATAGGCTTGGCGTAACACTTGGCGTACGAATGGCGTAACAGGAGGATGACGTCACACTTTTTCATATGTTTTTTTATGGATACAAGATAGCAAACGAGCTTGCAGCACCACCCATCCGCTGCCGCCCATGAAAACTGTGACTGACTTTGAACAAGACTCAATTAGGGACTGGGATGGTTAGTTCAATTAGTTGAGAAAGTTAATTAGAACATTAGTTGGTCAGTTCGTTAGTAGGTATGAGGACTGGGGACTGTTAGTGATAGTTAGTCAAAAATATTACTCATGTATTTCAACTGCATATAAGCCGAGCGGCCAGTGCCTTTGATGCACTCAGTCCGTTGCATCAAGATAGGCACAATGCAATGCATATTTCCATGTAGTTGACACACTTGCTAACCCCCAATCACGGCAACGCCGTTCACACAAGCAAGAACTTCCTTGGGCCATTATCAGTTCTGTTCTCACGCGGAGCTGTCAAAACGTCGAATTATGTTCGTGCGTGAATTGTTTCACGTTAGCCGTTAGCAACACATGTGAAGTCTGCAAATACGAACTTGGACAGCCTGGTGGACTAAGGCCTAACCCTTCTGAGGAGACCCGTGCCCAACAGTGGGACTAAAGGGTTGTGGTGGTTTAAAAAAAAACTAACACGGTTAAACTACATCATCATACTGTTCGGTGGCGGTGTAAAGGCCAGTATTAATTGTTGTGAATAATGATCTCATGTTCAGCATGTTAGCGTGATGCCAATGGCACACAAATTTACATTGTATTGACATAGGTATACCTACTTGGAAAACCACAGAAAAGCATCAACAAATATATGTTTACAACAACGAATACGCGAATAGGCCTATTATACGAATATTACGACACTGCCCCAGAATGCCCCAGATAGATGTCATTACTTGCCAAATTATTACGCGTGTACCAAGCTCGTTAAATATCGACATGGAATATGACATGTAGTATGGTCATATTCGAAAATAAAGTATAATAACAGCTACATAAAATTATATTACACTAGCTTTTACCCGTGGCTTTGCCCGCGTGGTTAAAGGAAATTAACAATGAGTTGTTTATCATCTACTATAATACAAAATGTTTATAAAACTCATAAAATAAAATATCTACAAATATCGACAAATCATGTCACCACACCAAACAATCAATGCTTAACTATGCAGACGTCAGCGTGTGGTATGGGAAATAGGTACCACAGGGAAATACAGACCCGTATCAAAGAGCTAAGGTCAGGTAAAAAGTCAAATTTCTCTCAAATAAATAATGTGTTAGCAATAACTGCTTGTGTCATGATATTCCGAAGACAACACTCTGTATATATGCATGTATACTGTGGTACAATAGGTATAGTAACAAACCACGAAATGTACGAAAGTAAAAGCGTCTTATATTGCTAAAGTCGTAAGAAATTCTTGCGGTAAACATTTAGATCTTATTCGAAGTCGAAGTTTAGTAATAGGTACCACCGGACTCAGTAGTCTAGTATTTAGCAACAGTCGGTAAAAGTATGGTACTTGGAACTACTTATAATTTTTACTGACGCGAAGTATCATAAAATATTGATATTTTATATTTACATAATAAATTAAGTATGTACTTTTGGTTTCGGAGCGTGTGTGGAACATTTTTATATAAATTACTTGAATTTTGAAGGATTAATAAATAAATACGAGTAGGTCATTACCGATTTGGAGGCAATTTATTACTGAAGCTTAAAATTAGTACATGGCTCACCCGGTGGGCAAATACCGCCGAGCTTGCATTCTTAGTATAGACCGGATGGCTGAGGCGTAACATAACTCCTCTGACCCTAAGAGGAAAATTATCGGAAGGATCGATTTGAGAATTCCGATAATTTTTCTTATTGAAAATACATCTTGGCGATTTTAGCCAGATTACATAATCGAAAAGACATTTAGGCGATTTTAGCCAGATTACTTAATCTAAATACAATTTTGGCGATTTTAGCCAGATTACATAAACGAAGTACACGAGAATACTTAAAATTACTAAATCAAAAGTTACGTATCCTAAATTTTCACTGAAGTTATAGTCTTTCTTATCACTCAAAACACTTTCAATCGCGGCACTATGTTTTAACGAAAAGGCCATATATTTCACTTCGTCTAAATTAATTTTGAGTACACTTGCACCCGGGTAACTTGCATTCGCGCGTAACTGGGGTAAGGTGGTATTTTCTTAACGACGTCATAACCGCTGTACTTAGTATGTCGTCTTCCATCTACTATAGAGGAGCCAGCTATCTGCGTTAACTTGCTGGACCCTGACGTTCTCAATTTGGACTGTGTCGGACGCAGGGGGTATGGTCATCGTCAAACTTCATAAGCTTCTCTATGCAGGTCAGTTCATAATATAAGGCTTGGTTATCTGCAGTGCATAGGAACTGATCGCCAGCAGAATGTGGACGACATGGTTTTAAAATCGGTAAGTATTTCATTCCTCTCGCCAATAGGTAAGGATATTTAAGGATTATAGCAAAGGATTTGTTTTAGCTTCATTAAAAATTGGTAATGAATAAATTTTAAAATAGTTGTACGTATAATTATCAGTAAGTGGTATTTCTATTATGAATATTATTTGATTATTTTTTATAGGTAAATGATTTTACACATAATGGTCTCCTCTATTTTTAACAAATTTGTTTCTATTGGATACACTAAGTTTTCAGATTTAGAAATTAATTCTAAATGATACAATAATTCTGTAGAGTTCACTATTGATTGATGTAATACAGGCTAAGACAAATGCTGTTTCGATTTCACTTAGTCTAATAAATATAGTACGAAAGCTACTTATAACGTGTAACGTGTATGGGATATGTGTAAAAATCTATACTATAATAAATCTGAAGAGCAACTTTTTCTGTACATTGAATTTTTTTTTAAAATTTCAATTCAGGGGCATTATAATAACGCTTTAGAACTCAGAAATGTGATTTTTGAAAATATTGTCTGTCTGTCTGTCTGTCCGGGCATCACAAGAAAACCCGTGAATGGATTAGGATGTAACTTGGTAAAGTTATTACTCATAGTCCTGGTTAACATATAGGCTATTTTTATTCCCAGAAAAAAAAGAGGTTCCCATGGGATATAGATCGAAAGTTTGTATGGATTTTTTTTTAAATCTCAACTAATTCATTTCAAATTTGCAACAAATATTTTTTACAAAAATTAAAAGAATACGCGTATACCAGTTTTTTTGTTTAATGTAAAAAAGAAAAGAAAAAAAACACGAAATAATGTAAATATTTTCAATTTTACAAAACACGCTCTCGGAGTAATCGTAGGTATTTTCGTATCGTATTTGATTATAATTAGATGAAGATATTATTTTCTCCAAAACAAATTCAGCATTTACTAATTTTCACCCTAGAAATGGTAAAAAAAGGAGTTATGTAATGAGTAAGGTTTGCACGGATTCTATACAGTCCTCACGTAAAAATGAAAACCTATCAACTGATTGATAAAAAATGTTAGTATTTTTAATTAATTAGTTAGTAAGTCTCATAAAATAAATTTACCAATCTCATATAGTGCATAAAACCCGAAGAAAGTATTTTCAACCACCAAACTATTCACTAATTTTCACTAGATGGCATTTTGATTTTTCCTTACGATTTTGTCGATAACTGAATATTTCATGTGATACACACCAAATTTTACTCGACTGATACCTGTTTGGAAACTAAAATAAGTTGAATTTGTATATTCCGACATTCTTTTCAGTTTTAATTAAGCTCTTAGAAAGCAAATATGCCTTCACGAAAACAAACAAGCCTTTCTCAAAATTCTAGAGATGCTAAAAGAAAGATACTTCAAAGGTCTCAAGAGACAGAGGAAGAGCGTGAGCTACGATTCGTCGCTGCGACCCATATAGACGTCCCACTGCTGGGCACGGGTCTCTCCCACAGACACTTCTGCGGGAGGTCTAGCTAGAGCATACTCCACCACGCTGCTCCAATGCGGATTGGTGGAGGGGTTAGTGGCCAACCCAGTGTCGAATGTTCTCAAGCCACCCGAAGGTCTTCGACAAGGCTTAACGACTGTTTCCAGCATTGAAAACAACCGGGACCGACGGCTTTACGTGCCCTCCGAAGCACGGTAGCGCCCATGAAATTTTTGCCACTAGCGGTCACCTATCCACAAACCGACCGCGCCCGTCATTGCTTAACACTTTCGATCACATTGAATCGAAGCGAGCCACTGGGCTATGGACGCTACGATTAAATGCTGATTAATAATAAATAAAATAATTAAATACTGATTAATGCTATTACGTGCTGCTGAAACTCATTCTCAGCGTGATTTTCGAGTAACATATAGCTGCAGTAAGGATGCGTGGCCATCAAGTTACTGTGGACAATAGATGGGTTGCTCCTTATTCTCCGGTATTGACTAAGACTTTTATTGCCCATATAAATGTAATATGGAAGTTTGTAATACCGTAGAAAGTATCAAATACATAATGACCAAAACCACTTTTGCGCTAAGCAATGACTGAGATAAAGTTTGTCGGTTTCAATCTGGGCGTTATATTAGTTCTTCTGAAGCTGTGTGGCGTATATAATTTTTCGTATTCATGAACGATATCCGCCAGTCGTACATATCGATGCGCATGTTCTTATGTGGGAGGGAGGGAGGTGCTTTAGGCATGAAAGCATACACCATCATACACCTTAGTCGCGGATTGTTGTAAAGTAAAAACTTATGCATAACATAACATAACATCTCGCCTGTATTTCCCCGAAGTGTAAACTTTATTTCCCCTCTTATCAACATTTATGTATGGGTCCCATGTAATGGGTGGTAAGCCTATTGCCATATACCGGGCACATTGATCGATACTTAATTATCGATTCAAAATCAAACGAATTTTTTTTTGTCAATTTTACGAGATTTTCCGGGATAAAAAGTACCTTAAGTCACTCTCAGGCCGTATAGTATACCTATCCAAAAAATCACATTGATCCATCATTTCGTTGAGGAGGAGAAGGAGTAAAAGCCAACAAGCACACTTTCTCATTGAAATTTTAGTAAGGATTTGTACTTTACATCCAGTTTCTATTTTGGAACTACACTATTTATCTTTTGTATTTCGTGCCGTGTTCTTTGCAATTTAAAACCCGATTACTACGCGGACAGAGTCGCGGGTACTGCTAGTTTATCATAAAATTCCTGACGAAATAAAAATAATGACCAATAATAAACTAAAAATAAAATTGAAGCAAAACTTAATAAGTAACTGCTACTATGACATGCAAAAATTTTTTAATCAGAAATAATGACATTTATCATATTTATTTGACATATATTACACAAAATTTGACTATATATATAACATGTAGACATTTATTTGGTAAATTAATAAATTGCCTAATAGCAAGTAAATTTTAAAATTTTAATTTGTATGCATGATAAGTTTGTAATTGAAATTATTAATTGGAATTATTATATTAGTATGCCTGAATTGGTTATGTCACTTAGATGTACTTATGACAAATAAATAATTTGAAATTGATTTGAATTATAAATTCAGTAAATAATTCTGAAAGATAAGTTGAGAAAATCCAATTGTTTTGGTTAACAGGTAAATCCTTCAGTAATAATTCAATCTTAGTAAGGCGATTATGAAAATTATTAATATTCTGATTTATTGTGTCAGTTGTATTTATAGTACTATCAAACATTTTGGAGACTAGGGTTAATTTTTTTTGTAGTAATTATTTGATTAAGAGTCAACTTAGAAATAAGTTCGTCATATTTAACTGCATCATAATGGTCTAAATTAACAGTTACCATCTAAAAAGCTTTCACCTGAATTAATTTTTAATGATTCTACTTAATTCAATATTAATACAAGCTTCACTACGTGGGTCTCCAAAATGCTGAATTAGCAAATTCTTTAATGCGGGCTATGTAACAACATCGTCTCGTTGCGATAAGAGCGCCGCTGCATCCTCTTTTAATCTACTCGTCAAAACATTAAAAACGTAAAGATTTTGTTCTACACATCCTTTATACCGCTCGACCACCTATGCACATTGTCTCACGTTAGGTATTAAATCTGTCATTTCTTTTGGAATTAGGTTGATTGTCGTGGTTGTCATGATGAAAGACTAATAACTGTTCAGAGGAAGCAACTAGCACTTAACATAAAACAATTTTCTTTAAAGGTACATATAACACTATAAAACACATACAGTAAAAGTAAAGCAGTAATTAAGGAATACTGAAAAACAATGAATAAAATTTGTAAAAGTTACAAAATTATTTGTATAAAAATTATAAGTATTTTATCTTCACAATTACCACATTACATGTATAATTTTATGATCGATTTTTAGATCAATAAGATATTTTATTTCGTTCAACAAATTATTTAAGTATAAAATTAATATTAAAATGTGAACTCTCTAACTTAAAATTACTCTGTGATATATTCTATGAATTAAAATAGAGATAAGACCATAAAATTTCATACGGAGTTATCAGACTAAACAATGATATATTCTATGAATTAAAATAGAGATAAGACCATAAAATTTCATACGGAGTTATCAGACTAAACAATGTTAGAATGAGCGAGTTTCTATCTCAAAACTAACAATCAAGTAATTCGTATAAAATTATGAAAAATACAGGAGGATCAGGAACAAAGGATTGGCGAAAAGTTTTACTCACCAACCGACTGCTACTCCCATACTCGGCTTCTCCACACTCAGACGACACAAAAGAATATTTATTTGGTTCGACGGATTTACTCTGTCTTCGTAGAATTTACGTATAATTTTCCGGAACGGATTTTGACGGCGGAAAAACGCGAAAACTACGGATTTCAAGAGGAAAATCCGCGCCGGCTGCGCCACTTTTGGTTTCGGAGCGTGTGTGGAACATTTTTATATAAATTACTTGAATTTTGAAGGATTAATAAATAAATACGAGTAGGTCATTACCGATTTGGAGGCAATTTATTACTGAAGCTTAAAATTAGTACATGGCTCACCCGGTGGGCAAATACCGCCGAGCTTGCATTCTTAGTATAGACCGGATGGCTGAGGCGTAACATAACTATGTACTTACTGTATAGAGCATCGTGCTTGTTTCTGCGACGGACAAGTGAAACGCGTTTTATCTGAAAGTATAAAAAAAATTACATTATGTTATCGTCATCACCATAGAATTAAGAGTCCATCCTAATTTAGGACGTTTTTGATACATTGGGTCGACTCACACTGGCGCAGAGTCGAAGCGACGCGTCATGTTTTTTTTTTTCGCCTACAGCATATTCAGCTCTATTGCTCTATTATTAAAGCACAGCTCCACTCCAGCCCGCTCGACTCCAGCCACCATATTTACATAGCAGAAATGTGTACTTAAATAATAGAGCTGAATATGCTGTAGGCGGAAAAACATGACGCGTCGCGTCGCTTCGACTCTGCGCCAATGTGAGTCGACCCTTACAGTCCCTTTATCAGGTTCTGCTTCTTTTAAAAACTTCTTATATCTATGGATGTTATTAATTTAAAAAAACTAAAGCAATCGTAACAGTACCGTACACCTATGTTTTCTATTCTGTACGCTTTATTGCATTGCGGTATTTTTTTGCTCGAAATAAATTTGAAAAATCCAAGTTTGGTAAAAGGTAATAAAGGTATTATTTGTATTATATCCTTCACTTATTAATTATAAGTCAACGTATTTTTAAGTTCAAGTACGTACCTACCCACCTAACTACTTCATCACCCCTAAGTGTAAGTTATTAACAGTTTTCTAATATTGTGTCATTGTTTTAGACTGGTCACCCATTAACAGGACTCAGCTAAAACGATGACCGTTGAAAGTACTTGAAAGCTGAAGAATTAGCGGTTATATGACTATTAATAACACTACCCCAGAGTAAATAGTTAATAGGTACTTACTTGGTTTTTCTCTAGTAGGTACGTCCTACTAGGTATATTATTTTAACTCTAGTTCATAACAAAATCACTCGCTAATGATTAACCATAGAATATACACAACCGTACAGACGGATAGTTCATATCCATTGATAACAGAACTAATATCAAAGTTCATATCCTAGGTTTTAATGGCAGTTTTTATAAATCTTAGTTCCTAAAAAGCTTTCAGATAAGTAGTTATAAAATACAATTAATCAAGTAATCTCAGCAAATATCAATAAGGATAGAAAGGTCTTGGGGTGGAATGGAATCCATCAAGAGTTGAATGATTTTTTCTTTTTTCATTTTTTTTTAAAAACGTATAACCAAAGAGAAAGGGGTAACGTAGTCCATGTTATTACCAGGCGGTATAGCAATGTTACCAATAATTAATTATTCCTACTCGGTGACGCCGTAAAAGTCTGTATGACCATACTACAGCTATTCAATTCGAAAAAAAATTGTTACCAATGTCCTCGATTGTTTAGTTTTAGTTTACAAATACTGTGATGAAGTTGAAGAACTTTATTGTAAAATAATGAAGTGCTTGAAGATATAAAAATATTCAGGTTTCATCCCTTAATCGGTATACTGATCAATTTGATACCGACCCGTGGCAAAACTGCTACATATGTGCAACCAACTACCTGAATGCTATTATTTTTTTATAGTGCCTTACTTTGCCTTTCGTCTCACAGTGATAGAGGCAATATATTGTGTTATTTTCTTGAAAATAATGCCTGACTTCGCACAATTAAGTTAGTTTGTTAGTTATCAATATTTTCATCGCAGTCGACGCAGTCCCACCGTCCGTCGTCACTTTACTTATAGAATATAAATGTATGCATGGGAACATTAGGTTCCGTACTTCTTTACGATTGATATTTTACAATTAAACGACCTTAGTATAGTTCGATTGTAATTATGTGAACGATTTAATCGAAGTGATATATTTCGACACCTGCAAGGAAGAACATCGTAACTCATTTTTAGCAACTTTACAGGAGAGCGCGTTAAAGTTTAAAAAAATTCTTAGTCAGTTCTGTTATGTCCTAACGCCATTCACACTAGAAAGTTGTAGTCAAAAAGGGATAATTTATAGTACTGTATGATTAATATGCTATTACTACGTTCGTTTTACTACCTTTTATGAGTTACAATGAGTTTGCACGTTATAAACTTTATAAAATGACATTGTAACTCAGATTTACAATTCAAAATTGTACGCCTATGTTTGCTTCATAGAAAAAAAAAATTGTAAGTCTGACATACAATGCGCAACATGTATTTTAATTTGATTTGAAGTTACCATATAAGTAAAACAAGTGAAATAATTTAATTATTCATTATTAATTCCAAAGTGTTTGCTCGAGATCAATGCATTGGGCAAACGGCAAAGCCAGTTATCAAGGTTGAAGACAGATTCCGGTACCATAGTCTCGTCCAAACCTGAAGTTTTGATAGAAATTGAGAAGTATTACGGACAACTGTACACTTCCTCGCAAGCCCCAGCTCCAGCTGGCGCTCACGATAAGCGAGCTAGATTAACCCGGAACTATACCGAAGATATCCTGGACGTCAGCCTGTACGAGATTAGGGAGGCTCTCAAACAACTGAAAAACAACAAAGCACCGGGTGATGACGGAATCACAGCAGAGCTGCTAAGAGCTGGTGGGAAACCTGTCCTAGTGGCGCTCCAGAAGCTGTTCGATACTGTCATCAATAGCGGAACCACCCCAGAGGCGTGGCGCGCGAGCGAGGTTGTGTTGTTCTTCAAGAAGGGCGACAAAACCCTTCTTAAGAACTACAGGCCCCTTGCGCTCCTGAGCCACGTCTACAAGTTGTTTTCGAGAGTCCTTACTAATCGCATTGCGCGCAGGCTTGACGACTTCCAGCCTCCCGAACAAGCCGGTTTCCGAAAAGGCTACAGCACCATGGACCACATACAGACACTGCGGCAAGTTATACAAAAGACCGAGGAGTATAACCAGCCGTTGTGTGTCGCGTTTGTGGACTATGAGAAAGCCTTCGATTCTATCGAGACCTGGGCAGTGTTGGCGTCTCTGCAGCGGTGCCAGATTGACTATAGGTACATCGAGGTGTTGAAGTGGATATATGAAGCCGCCACAATGACAGTCCGAGTACACGACAGAAGCACGAACCCCATTCAATTGCAGAGAGGTGTTAGGCAAGGGGACGTTATCTACCCGAAGCTTTTCACTGCTGCATTGGAAGGCGTGTTTAAGCTGATGGAGTGGAAAGCACTAGGCATCAACGTCAATGGCTAACGCCTCACACACCTTCGATTTGCCGATGATATAGTTATCTTGGCTGAATCGCTGGACGACCTCAACACTATGCTAGGGGACCTCACCAGTGCCTCACAATGGGTGGGTTTGAAGATGAACATGGACAAGACTAAGATCATGTCCAATGTGCATGTCAAACCTATACCAGTTGTTGTTGATGGCGCTGCACTCGAAGTTGTTGACGAGTATATTTACCTGGGACAAGTGGTCCAGATGGGTAAGGCCAACTTCGAGAAAGAGGTCACTCGAAGAATCCAACTCGGCTGGGCAGCGTTCGGGAAGCTACGACATATCTTTTCATCGAGATTACCTCAGTGCCTGAAGATGAAAGTTTTCGAACAGTGTGTGTTGCCAGTGATGACATATGGATCCGAGACGTGGTCCTTTACCGTCGGCGTCATTCGCAAGCTCAAAGTCGCTCAGTGTCGCTATGGAAAGAGCTATGCTCGGTATTTCGCTACGAGACCGGATTCGAAACGATGAAATCCGTAGACGAACGAGGGTTACCGACATAGCTCGTCGACTAAGCACGCTGAAATGGCAATGGGCAGGCCACGTCGCTCGTAGGACGGACAACCGATGGGTTAGAAAGGTCCTCGAGTGGAGACCAGGGCTCGGGAAACGGAGCACAGGCCGCCCTCCAACCAGATGGACTGATGACCTGAAAAAGTCAGCGGGAAATCGCTGGATTCAGAAGGCACAGGATCGGGAGGAGTGGCACCTATTAAGGGAGGCCTATGTCCAGCAGTGGACTCTGAAAGGCTGATGGATGGATGGATGGATGGTGCCCATATCATAGATCGTAAAATTATATGTAGCAAGTTTTCTTTTATAATAAAACAGAGATACTTCCGACTGTGGAGTATTAAAGATCTTTTGTAAGTCGAAACAAGCTGCTACAACAGAATCAGAGTGCTTGGCTCGGTGTTTATCGCTATCTTTTAAAATGTTACAATTTTAGAATCGAAAATATTAATCTTCGTTTGAGAATGAAAACATTGTAACTAAGATTGCAATGAAAGATTGTTTAACGTTCACGTTCACGTTCACAACATCTTGCGAAAGACAAGAGGGTATCTCGTATTGCAATTTTTTCTTAGTAATATTATCAATTACTGGCAAATTATCAATAAGTAACTAAATATACATTTTTATCATTTTCTGTAAACGTTGACTTACAATGCTTTAATACTGGCTAAAAACATAATTAGAAATAATTCAGATATGGGAGTGAGTGCAAAAAATAGAGCTTTTTTTTTTAATAAAGAATATGATTGTAACTCAAATTCATCAAAAAGTGAGTTACGATGTTCTTCCTTGCAGGTGTCGATTTGTTTATTGAAATGTTTGAAGAAAAATAAAATTATTTCAATTTAGTAACAAAATAACTACTATCACTCGTATACGAACATCGCCCGTCTACGAATTGTATGTCCCAAAATTGTCTCTATTTTTCAAATTCACTCGGGCGACTCACACAAAGAACAACTCAAATTGTAATTTCGCCTTGCAATAGAATGAGTGCCCTGAAGTTACTTGTTATTGTTCAGCATGCCATGCATTAATTTTACTTTGTCGACGTTTCTCTCATTTTTTTTCTTAATGTTCACAACAAATACAGAACATTTACATACCTACATGTAATGTGTAGTGTGTGTAGTCTCTGTTTGATGTATATTCTGTGGTCTAACCGCACTTTTTCCCACGGGGAAAGTAAGATTGCCATCTTTAATTTATTATTACACAACTAGCCAAGAAAATACGGGTAATCCAGTACTTGTGAAACTACGGTCAATTACTCTATTATGATGAATTATTATTGCTTGTTCTTGCTATACCATAGATTTTAGGGCTACAAAATAACTACAAGGTAGGTATCTAATATTTAAATTTATTGTTTATTTTGTTAATACTAATTTTGTAATATTTCAAAATATGACGAGTAGAAAAGTGCTGAAGACCTTCAGACCAGGTATTTTATTATAAGCTCAACTTAATGAAAATCAGTTAATTCGTTTGTTAGCTATGTAAATTATTTGATATACAGACAGATACTTACTCTAAACTTACTAGAACCCCCTTTATTTCGTCAGGGGTTTAAACACAATTCAAAATGCAGGTAGCAGAGCTTTATCCGATTTTAGATTTGTTAACTTGACTAAGAATTTTAGAAGAGCCAATTATAATAGAATAGAAATGAGGATTTAAACATTGTTAGTCTTGCCACATGCGGTAAGGTAATGCCCAAATGCCTAAGAAAGATTAAAAAGTCGTAAGTAGGTAGATTATTTTTCACTTGATGTTAACTTAATTTTTTTTTCAATATTTTTGTTCTTAGTTAACAATATTAATAAATACTAGGTAGTAATTATTTACCTAAATAACTGTCAAAATGTATGTACATAAAAATATTTTAATATTTAAAATTGTGTAAGTACCTACTTGATAGAGAGTTGATATTTTTTTAATTCATAAAATATATATTTTTAACACCTTGTTTCCACTTCATTCCCAACACTAAACTAATTAAAAAACTAACGCATACAACACAGTCAAAAGTTTTCCAAAAATCACAGCGGACCAACCTTTGTAAACACACTTCACAGATTAAAAACGATTCGTAACGTTACGTCCGTTCGTTTTGGCGCGAACTCCACGTTCGTTGTTCGTTCAGAAACTGCACTGCTCTAGTTTCGGCCACGCACTGTGATACAGTTTGGCGAAATGATGTTTTTATAGAGCAAAGTGGAGGGCCCATCTTCTATTGTGATGTATTAATTTTATTTACTGGACTGATTAGCGTGCAATACTTACCTAGTAAACTACTAATGCCATTGCGTTCGTAAAATAGATTAGAATCTTGTTACTTTAGTTACAGGGTATGAAATCCGTAGAGCAATTATCGTATTTTACTTTTGCAAATGCCGTTTTCAGTAAGTAGGTACATACCTACATTATAACCATCTATCACTTCAGATATAGGTGACTAGAAAGGATAAAGGTACGTAAGTAGGTATATCATTATTAGGATATTATGTTTTATACAAACTGGCGTTGATTCCTTCATAGGAAGACCACACGTTAATTACGAAAAATATGTACTAGGTACAATTAAGAACCCGGTTATTGACCTAACATTGATTACTAGGAAATGTAAAAATAACTTCGTCAACAGTCTTCAACAACATTTCCGTATAATAAGATTGCGATCTAGGATAATCCGCGTAAAAACAACTTTATTACCTACTTGAACTAGCGACAATGTGCGGCAATGAAATATAATTGTCAAGTTCGTCGTATAATAAAGTTCAACTAGAGAGTTCAACGAACTTAACATGACACTATAAAACCTGAAGAATTATGTATTTTGTGCTACTGGCTGCAATTTGCTACAACACATTATCACGGACAAAATAATATAGGTAAGTACTCCATTAGCGTCCTACAGCTGGGCACGATTTTAATCTCTACATCGCTGCTCGAATGCGGATTATCAGATTTGGTAGTACCTATACTCAATTTTCAGAAGTTACTAGGCTGTATTAGACAGTTGAAATTTTCACAGATGGTGTATTTCTGTTGCCGCTATAACAAAAAATACTAAAAATAGAATTAAATAAAATTTAAGGGGGCCATACAACACACATGATTATTTTGCCATTTGTATTGATAATGGCACGGAACCCTTCGTGCGCGAGTCCGACTCGCACTTGGCCGGTTTTATCTTTCTACATAAAACATGGTGGACCTGGTGCTTCCGAGGGTTTCAGGGAATGTGTGTCCTGCTAGGCACTATGGATCCTGCGGTCACTAACTGGCATAGTCCTTATACCTTGACTGTGTATTCAACTATGGGGTCGGCTCTCTAAGAAAGGTAGGTATGTATGGTACAAGCAGGGCCGGAGTTAGGGGAGGGTAACCAGGGCTACAGCCCCGGAACCTCCATAAAAGAGGGTTCGGACCCCACAATAGAGACTTCGGAAAAAAAATGTTTCAAATTCCGACTAGTAAACACTAGCAGTACCTTCGTACAAACATAATTATATTGTTCTTAAATATTAACAAAAATAATGATCTATATTTTTTTATGTTTGTTAAATACTAAAAGATTCTACTCGGTTTCACAATAAATTATTGCTTGAAAAACTCGACTGAAAAAAGTTGTTCATCTCCGTAAACAGTTTTACCAGCTTTTTTTCGTCACCGACTAGGGATATAATTTTACCAGCAATGCTTTAGATTCTTCCTGAAACCGTGCATAGATAAGTAAAAGTAACTTGACAAGGCAGTATTTCCGGCAGCACAGTAGGTACAGGTAGGTATGCTTAATAACCTTTGATTGATGCATACTGCTATTCGATTAAAAAGTAAAATCCAGCTGAGTCAATTAATCAACAGCTAAGACATGCAGTCTAACCAGATAAACTTTCAGGTAGAAATATCTTTAAGTATTTGTATGTAGTCCCGTGGTATCACAGTGTAGGTGAATATTTCTGTAGTTTCTTAGCAATGTCGACTCCCTTCATAATAATATATTGCCATTGCATAATGACAAACCATGTATCTTGAAAAGGACTCTATTATGGCACAATAATTGTATTCTTACTTTCGGCAGTCTAATAAAATAAATTAATTCATATGGATTGACAAATAAACCTATTCTAATCCTTATCAGCTGTGAAAACGAATGACGGATGCTACTGGGTTGCAGCGAATCCGCATGAAAAGTTAGTCTTGAACTTTCCACCGTACAGCCTCCGTAGAAGTCAAAGGCATTCCAACCGGTTCGGCCACTAGCGTGTAAATGGTACTTCATGGCGTGATGGTTAGATAATATCATATCTTATCTCTTATATGTCCGCAGATTTTCTCGCGTGCAATTATTTGCGCCAATTTTGCTTTAAAGATTAGCTTTGCTATCTAACTCAAGAGACAATCTCTACCTAGTGAAACAGAAAGAGAGAAAGAAAGAAAGAAAATGTATGATATCTAGCTTCACCCGGCCGATCATAATCCGAGATAGATAGATTAAAAACCGATCGATAGTTATTGATTAAAAATCGATAATTATTTATTAAAAAAAAAACTTAAAAAAAAAAGAACTTTTAAAAATTATTTATTAAAAATCGATAGTTATTGATTAAAAATCGATAATTATTTAAGTATAAAATAAATAATCTATAAAAAAAAAGATCTTTTAAATATTATTGATTAAAAATCGATACTATGACAGGGCAAAGGTAGTCAGTTAATTAGTGCGTGCTGAAACAAATATAAACATGTTTTATTCCCGCGAAAACCCACAATTTTAGAACAACTCCAGATTCGATTGGCTACATTGGTACATTGAATCGTGAGAGCAACCTTGGACCTTTCGATTTATATTTTTTCTATAACACAATATCATTTGCATTTTGCATGCATTTAGCAATATGGCGTTTTTCTATGTAGTGCCTAAACGTGGGAAAATCAGCTTTTAGCACGGTTAATTATTACATATAACATATTATATTAGTAAATTTAGTTGGTATGTGTTAAATTAAATAGAATATCCAAATTCATACAACAAAAAGCAGAATTTATAATTGCCGGTAAGGGAGAATAAAAAGTATTTTAGAAAAACGACACAATTTGAAATTAACATCTACTAATCAATGCAATGTTGTATCATTAAATAAATAAATAAATACATAGATAAATAGATAATAAATAAATAAATTAATTAATTACTTAATTAATATGTACATAAATAAATAAATAAATTAGGCTGAGCGCTCCCCAATTACATACAACTTTAAATAATACCTACATAACGTATTACCTAGGCTGTGATATTATGATTATGTAAGTGACTACATTGAATTGCTTAAAAACTAATTACACTCATACATAATAATTAATATGCTAATTAATGGTGTCTCAAGTTATCTGCGTAGCGTAAACATCTAATCTAAAGTCATTCTATAATTGCGGTTGGCGTAAAGCGTATGTAATACGCATAAGCGTGCCATTAACAATGTTTAGTAGAACGTTTTAGTTTTTGTGGGCTATCTGACCATCGACCATGGAATGCTTTCGTCAGCAAACCATATCAAATCAAATAATTTATTTGCCATAAATATGGGTACACTATTTAGTGTCACTTTGTTTCTAGGTACACGATGAGAGGCTGATACCACGTAACTTGAATTTGGAAAAGCGTAGATTCATAAAATATTTTCTGTACACGATGGTTACCAGTGAAAGTGAATTGAGGTTACCATAGACATTAATAATAACACAACATTAGTTTCAAATGTTCTGGTTAACCTCATAAGCTATTATTTTTATTATAACATTTTGTTTTAGTTACACCATGAGGAAGTCATAATTAAATTTTGGATTGTTTTGTTCTCGTAAAGTACACGCATCCTTATCGCTAAACACCGATTTATTCCAGGTAACTATGAGTTGAGGAGGATAAACATAACCTCATAGATACAGGGTCATGAAACATGAAAGGCCTCGATGGGTAGGCTGTAGGCCTCGATGTAATAGGGTAGGCACGATATAAAGCAAGAAACTTGTTTGGAAGGAAGAAACAAGAATACAAATAGGTCACAGAGAACAATATTCGGGTCTACTTACGGGTTTAGGATACATTCAGATTCAGTTATTTGTTTTTAGTGTACCTGTGAAATAGGTGGTAAAAGATTCAAAGCTATATGATAGAAAAAAAAACATGTACTTGAATGAAACAGCAACAACAGTAGACTACGCTGTTTTCAGCCTTAATATTTTAGCCAAACGAAAAAGGACATGGGCCACCTGAAGGTAAGGCAGGTTGCATATGGACACGAGCAACACCAGAAAAGTCACCAATGCGTTGCTTGCCAACTTAAAAGTCCCAATGCGTTGCTTGCCCTGAAACTTAAAACAGCTCCTCGTAAGTAAGAGAGGTCGTCGAGTGGAGGCCACTCGGAAGACGGAACACAGGCGACCATCCAACTATAAATGAACTGATGTTGAAGAAGTCACCGGGTAACCACTGTATTAAGAAGGCACTGTCTAGCAGTGGTCTTAAAAAGTCTGATAGATGTATGAAAAAAAGTGTGTGTGTACTTATGTATACGCGTTAGAAGTTATGCTTCTTTAGCGTAACAAGATAAAAATCTTTTCAAAATTTTTATCTTTCGCCTTATTCTACGTTTGTAGAAAAAACGACACTAATATAACAATAGAAAAAAGGTATTTATTACGTTGAAAGTTTTACTATCTAGTTATCAAAAAAATTATCAAGATTTTTAAATAAAGTTTATTTAAATATCACAAACATTATTTCTACATTGACAGCAACTGACTAGCAGACTTTGACAATTAAAAGTGTACACTGTCAAACCATTTTTTGACAATGTTGACTATAATAGCTAACTTCAGGGTGTCGGTTTTATGTGACGGTGTGCGCGCGCATCGTAAAAATTTACTCTCATCATTTTTCCCTAACGCGCCAAAAGAAGTAAGTATAACATCAAAAACAAGGGGTGATTTGTGTAATCAGGTTAAGCATCCATTAGTAGAATAGAGGTCAGCGCAAGGCAACATAAAGCAATATAATTATTTCGTCACACCACGTCACTAAGTAGATCTCATCTCTCAATGCTCCAATCGTGATGGCCATTACCAGCTAACTAATGGTGCAAATGTGTAATCTTCCACCATTACAACAATTCAATCAGCCGTCACTAATTATTGTGTTTTATTAATTCGAAAACGTGGTATCTATTCAAGATCATATTCGTAAGTTTGATATTAAATTTTTTTATTATTATTATTTACTTACATAGCTTAAATATATACAGATTATGAATAAAGTCTAAGCTAGTACGTTTTCAATAAATAAATAAACATCATGGACATCTTACACACGCACGGCCATCTGACGACAAACTAGGCGCGAGCCCGTACTATGCTATGGGTGTCAGAGTCTGATACACTACTCTACTCTACACACATAGATATTTTTAAATACATATCTAAATAGATAATATTAACATCCAGATACAGAAAAAGCAAAAGTGTTTGTCACATGAACGTATGTCCTGATAGGGATTCGAACCCACGACACCTGGCGTAACAGGCAGGGTCACTCACTACAGATTGGCCAGCGTCGCCGTTTTCTTTTCATAATTTATATTAGTAATAACTAGTTTTTCTGATTATCTGAAAATATCAATAAAATTGGTCGATTTTAGTCATATTAAAAGATTTTTTTTCTCTTCTATTAATCTACTTAAGTAATAATGGAAAAATCAAAACGTAAAGTCCTGACCGAGGTATGTATATCTCGTACCTACCTATGATAATTTAATTTTTGCTGTTTATTAAACAGGGGACTAATTTCATATGGAAGAAATGCCTCCCGATAATTCCTCCTCCGATCCTCTTAACAAAAACAAATATCAAAATCTATGGTCAAAACATAAATGCAGAGGACCACAGGAGACAGAGCATACTGATGTTCCTTGCCAGATGCCAGTAGATTTAAAAAGAAAATATTACATAAAATAATATTGTGTTGAAATTGCCGCCAAAATTATCGCGCGCCATATTCGGTAAGTAAGATGCTATGGTTTGGACAAAGACAATTTGGGAGTTTGAAGTAACTATGTAGAATAATAAAGACGCGCTCAAAAGACACAAAAATTTAATTGAAACAAGTGTTCAAGCTGCACTCGATACATAAAATTACCGACTTAATACTATTTATTTGTATATGTATTTATTTATTTATTTTATTTTATTATTTTATGTAGTATATTATTTTTTCTGTGATACCACAAAGTGATACCACGTATCATATACCTTTCTTATTGACCACCTATTTATTACCTACAACTGGTGAAAAGATAGTACTATACATATTTACCTAACCCCTTAGAAAAACACAGGCGTGATGTTAATTTATTAAAACAAGCAACAATAAAGAATCAGAGGATTCGTATCCTGGACCAGACTAAACACTCGACCATCGCTCTATCAGCAGTAGCAGAGCAGACCACAGAGTACCATTTACTACGCAGTAGTGTGCGTTCGGCTTTACCGCGGCCATCTTTCTCTCAAGGTCGAAAGCTCCACGAGTTTCGAACAATGCGAGCGACTTACGTAATTTGAATAATGATCTTGTTTTATGAACCATAGATAGATTAGGTGCTTTATGGCTGCAATTAAAAGTTGCCAATCGTTTTTGCCTACGGGTCAGTTGTTTAGTTATTGTAGGCTACATTATCGATCGAGGAGCTACGACGAGGGTCAAAAAGGCGGGCCTTGTTGCGCTGGCGTGAGCGATTGGCAGAGCCTCGCAGTGCGCGCCAGCGT
Source organism: Carterocephalus palaemon (assembly GCA_944567765.1). Classification (NCBI taxonomy): domain Eukaryota; kingdom Metazoa; phylum Arthropoda; class Insecta; order Lepidoptera; family Hesperiidae; genus Carterocephalus; species Carterocephalus palaemon. The sequence goes on from OX155664.1 coordinate 1,230,021, forward strand.
ATAGTAAGGGCTGTCTTGGCAAACCTCAAGAGCTGGCTTGAGAACAACGGAAACGTCACCTATCACCTCACCCAGATACTCACCGGACATGGCTGCTTCGGTGAGTATCTGCATAGGATAGGAAGGGAGGAGGCGGCGCAGTGCCACCACTGCGGGCATTTAGAGGATTCCGCGCAGCACACGCTCGAAAACTGCCCTGCATGGGAGTCAGAGCGGCGGATCCTCACGGACATAATCGGGCAAGATCTTTCCCCGGCAGCCGTGGTCGCGGCGATGCTCCGGAGCGGGGAAGCGTGGCGAAGCGTCACCTCCTTCTGCGACGCAGTAATGCTCGCGAAGGAGGACGCCGAGCGAAGCCGAGAACGCTCGGATCCCGCTCGGAGGAGGAGCCGCCGCGGCAGACGTCACCAACGTCCCGCGCCGGGGGAGTCTTGACTCCCGTGACGAGCCTGCCCAGGCACCGCGCTGGAGGGCTCCGGTGCGTTCTACACAGAGATCCCGGAGCCCTCCCAGAGCGCTGAGGATGGTGCCCGATGGGTTTTAGTGGGTATTCCGGCAGTAGGCCGGCGAGTCCCACACTCCGTGCGTAAAGGCATTTCCCATCGTTAAAAAAAAAAAAAAAAAGGCTACATTATTTAGAACTTTTAGTTTATAACTCGGCTCGGCTTGCCTCGTTGCTCTAGTGATCCCAAGCGCTAAGCTAGAGGTCCTGGGTTCAATCCCCGAGTCGGGCAACACGTTTTGGGTGTTTCTAACTTGTTATGTTGTAATTTAACTTAAATAGGACTATTTAAACTATTTGCTTTAACTCTTAGTAGGTAAGTAAATAAATAATAACTGTCAGCAAATCTTAATAATTTCTGAAGTGATTTCTGAAATTTCGAAGTTCACTGTCATACACACGTATTTACGTGTGTATGACAGTGAACTTCGAAATAACTTGAACTTCGTATATATTTCTCCTAAACGGCTGGATAGATGTTGATGAAATTGTTTGTGTGTGTTCGATTCGAGGATGGTTTAGTTAGTTAGATTCACAATTTGTTCCACTGGAAAATGTTTTTTAAACACAATTTTAGTATTTTTATTTTTTAATTCATAGTGTTCATTTAAAAACACTTGAATTAAATTTAAGTCCTTAATAAAAGGCAGAGTACTCAGTGTTTTACCCTACCCCCTCGGGAAAACACAAGCGTAGTGTAATATTAACAAACTGACCAACTTATGTTTTTATTAACTCTATCAGCTGACTGGACTATCCCAGTCCCTAATTGAGTCTTGTTCAATGTCAGTCACAGTTTGTCATGGGCGGCAGCGGATGGGTGGTGCTGCAAGCTCGTTTGCTATCCATACTAATATTATATATGCGAAAGTAACTATGTCTGTCTGTCTCGTTGTCAAGCCAAAACTACTGGACCGATTTAAATGAAATTTGGTACACAGTTAATCTAGAGCCTGAGAAAAGACATTGGCTACTTTTTAATTGGAAAAAGTGTTGAAAAGGAGGATGAAAGGTTGTATGAAAGTATTGTCATTTTCAGAACTGGAAGCATAAAATATATATTTAGGCTGTTGATTAGATACAAATAAATATGGCATTGAAAGTTTGTAAAAATGTTAAAAATAAACATAGGGGATAACACATTTACGGATTCATTACAGTGGAGCTAATGTTAACGCGTTAAGAAGAATCTATTATTATGTCTAATTCCACGCGAGCGAAGCTGCGGGCGTCCACTAGTATTATACATATTATACATAAAAATATACGGCCACCCTACACGACCACATAAGGCTGCCGAGTACGGAGTGCCCTAGTCGACCATTAGAGCAGACTCGATGCCGACAGCAGATAATTATTGCCAAAAAGAGAAACAGCTTGCAACATCGCCTCATTACAATACAAATAAGCTGGTACATGTACGAATAATAACATTGGCGTGACGACATGAAACAATGATTCATTTATTTGGACGTTTGTTTGTATAGACACAATCCCTTGTAAGTCGGTACGTTGTTTTGTCCATTCTCATCAAAAACATTTTAAGAAAGACAAACCTAGTAATTACATAGTACTTACATAAAATAAATAAATAATCTTTATGGACATTCTCACGCGTCCATCTGACCCTAAAGTAGGCACGAGCCTTAATTGGTGTCAGAGACTGATTTACTTATATAGATATTTTCAAATAGGTACCTATTTATCAGCTTTGAAAGTCCACTGCTGGACATAGGCTTCCCTTGATCGGTGCCACTAATCCTGTTTATAATAGATAATATTAACATCCTGGCACAGAACAAATACAAATGTTCATCACACAAATGTTTGTCCTGAGTGGGATTCGAACCCACGATCCCCGGCTTAACAGACAGGATCACTACCGAATGCGCCAACAGCCCTGTCAACTTACATAGAGCGGCTTCTCTAAAGGTACAAAAACATTGATTCCAAAAGCTCGCATCATTTACAAAAGCGAATTGTAAATGACTTCCAAATACGAGCAACTTATCAAGCGTGTATTATTGTAATCCTTATGTGTACGATCTTCTAGGAACTTTCATCTTGATTGTATGTGAAGCCGAGTATAATTGTCCTGAGTAGTTTTTAAAAGCTTTTATTTAACTTCAATCGTATGTAGGTATGTAGTATGTCCTGGAATCTTGCAATCAATATTTCACCCACTTCCACTGAAGCTATCGAGCTGAAATTCGGCACACATAATTAGTATGTAACATTTTAAGCGGTGACAGCCCAGTGGCTATCGAACTCGCCTCTCACTTGAGCGGTCCGGGTTCAAGCTCCAGTAGCACGCACTAAAGTTTTCTAAGTTATGTGCGATTTAAGAAATTTAATGTCACTTGCTGTAACGGTGAAGGACACATCAGGAAACCTGCACGCCTGAGAGTTCTTCATAATGTTCTCGAAGGAATGTGAAGTCTGCCAATCTGCACTTGGCCAGCGTGGCGGATTAAGGCCTAATGCCTCCCATTCTGAGAGGAGACCCGTCGTGACCTTGGCGCTATTCATGATAAGAAACCACAGAACAGATAAAGGAGGTAAGAAACATACGAGAAACACATTGACAAAGCCAACAATTCTAGCAGTCAATCATTCGACAAAGCTCACCTCGAGTATTTTCGAACGCGCAATACCGGATCTACAGTGGCTTGCGTAGATTCAATGTGATCGAAAGAGTTCAGCAACGACGGGCGCGGACGGTTTGTTTATGGGTGACAGCTAGGGTTGCCAGATGTGTTGGAAAAAAAAACCGGACAAGATTTTTTAAATTTTTACTAGTGATAAATTCCTTGGAAAATAGATATAACCTATACTTTACTAAATTTCTTTCTAATTAATCACAATCAAAGGTTAATAATTTAACAGTTTATCTACTTTTTTGCATAATATTTTGCATTCGACGACACTGCTTTTAATAAAAAATCTAAAATCGGCTTTCATACTGTCATTCATAATACATATTAATCAAAGTGTGAGTTTTGACTAATTAGGCTTACTAGCCTAGTTTCCCTGTACTTCGGACCTGTCCTGTACCTGTCGATCGGTGTCGGCTGAAGTGCTAGTGTTCTTTATTAGACGAATTTTCTTGAAAACCGGACAATCTTTAGTCCGTTTTTCCAATATTTCCTTGACCGGACAGACGTGACGAAAACCGTACTGTCCGGTCGAAAACCGGACATCTGGCAAATCTACTTGGATTTGAACTGACAGCTAGTTGCAAAATTTCATGGACGCAACCGTGCTTCGGAGGGCACGTAAAGCCGTCGGTCCCGGTTGTTTTCAATGCTGGAAACAGTCGTTAAGCCTTGCCGAAGACCTTCGGGTGGCTTGAGAACATTCGACACATGGTTGGCCACTAACCCCTCCACCGATCCGCATTGGAGCAGCGTGGTGGAGTATGCTCTCTCAGCTGCGTTTGTGGCGGAGACCCGTGCCCAGCAGTGGGACGTCAATGGGTCGCAGCTTCTACTGGACCCTACTTGTAAAATACGGGTGGATGAAACGACGCGAGGAATTAACGACTTGACACAGTAATTAAGTGTAATTAGATAGATATGTAGATAATATGCAAATGCAATCGTAACGATTGCTACGCGGAAGAGATATCGCCAGATGTTCCCATGGCGATGGTTCGAGATTCGCATGCGAAATAGGTAGGTAGGTAAGTATAGTGCAACGCCATAGTGCCGTGCCATACTTAATTAGGCAATCACCCTCTTTCCCATAACACATATTGTAATAGATCGCTCTCTGCAAGCCATAGACGTCCCACTGCTGGGCACGGGTCTCCCTCACAGACGAAGCTGCGGGAGGTCTAGAGCATACTCCACCACGCTGCTCCATCCAATGCGGATTGGTGTAGGTGGAGGAGTTATTGTAATAGATCTGGTGATCAGTATGTGGTGAGCAGAGGAATAATATATGTATTTGTGATGTTTTCACACAAAAACTACTGGACCGATTCCAAAAATTCTTTCACCATTAGAAAGCTGCATCCTCACCGAGTGACAAAGGCTGTATAATATCACTAGGTTTAAACGAAACTATTGTTATGTCTAATTCCACGCGAGCGAAGCTGCGGGCGTCAACTAATTAAACAATAAAACGGTATATAAATAATAAATATTAACAGCATTAATAGCAATGTCCAAATTCTTAAAAGTAATAATAATAATCAATCAATCAATAATGTGGGTCATTCATTCATGGCCCATGGGCCGTCAAAACCACCATGACATGACATGACTGCACGTGTACGCACTCTCTGCACCTGCTCTTTCTTTAATCTTTGGGCGGCCCGCGTAGGGTTGCCTTCTATCCGGTAACGGCTTAACGTACATTTTTGGCTATTTTGGGTCCTGTCAACTCTTTTCCAGCCAAATATTTATGTGTCTGGCCTTAGGATAAACTTGTAAGGGTTAGTTCAATCGGAAACATCTTTCAGTAGGATGGAAAATAGACTGACGCATTCACTTCACTAAACATAAAAGCGAGCTTGTGTTGTTGAAAACAACCGGGACCGGTGGCTTTACGTGCACTCCGAAGCACGGTAGCGTCCATGAAATTTTCCCACTAGCGGTCACCCATCCACATACCGACCGCGCCCGTCGTTGCTTAACTCTTTCGATCACATTGAATCGACGCGAGCCATTTGGCTATGGACTCTACAGCAAGCGCTTAAAAGTAGTAAAATGATAACAAACGCGTAGCAATATTATGTTATTTGTTAGACCAGCACGCTTTATTTTATTTCAGATCAGCAGAAACAGCTTTTATTTTATTTCAGGTCTCACTGTCGAAAAATTAAACGTATATTTTCATACATAACATCACGCCTGTATTTCTTCGAAGGGCTAGGCAGAGGTGTGCGATACACACACTTTACACCACTTATGTTTCAAAAATTCTTTCACCATCATAAAGCTGCATCTTCACTGAGTGACATAGGCTATATACTATTACTAGGCGTAAAATAATTCTCACTAATTCCACGCGTCCACTAGTATTTTATAAAGTTTATTGTTATTGTAGTTTCCCTATCAATTTTTAAAATGTAGGTTCGGCATTGCATTGAGAGCCGAAGAGAGAAGTCTGGCTTTTTACAGCGCTGTGTCCGGCTCTCTTATTTTGGGAGGTGGCAACCCTATGCCTGCGGCCTCAATAGACGCGGCATCGTTTGAGGTGTCCTACACGTGCCGAATGTAAACATTGACCACAGCACATAAAAAGCAGTAAGTAAGTCACGAATTGGCTCATTATATTTTTCATCCGTGGCATAACCAAGCATGAAAATGATTGTGTTATCAAGTTATCATGTCAATAGCCAATCATTTTCTATTTAGCTAAGACTATGCATTATGTATTTCAAAATATGCGTTTGACACGATAGAAGAATGAAAGATTTGCTTAAAAAGTGCAGTACAATTCATAAAAAATAAAAAACCTTAACGTTTAGCATTATATACAATAGAGCAATATGGCACATAAAAATAAAATAACAAAAAAATAATTTTATTTTGAAAATTTTATTCTGTACTGTACCAAACAGTGATCACACTCAATACCGTAACCGTAAGGCCACTACGCTGATTTATGCATTAATTCACAAACAAACAACCATAATGTCTTGTACTATTTGTTGGCAGCAGACGGACCCGAGTGAATCGTGCTATGATTCTACCATCTCATCCTACTGTCATAGTTTATGCTGTGTCTCTTTGAGCGGCGTGCGCCGCGGCGGTGTCCTTTGACACGGGCTATGCATGCGCCGAAAGGAACCGAAAACAAAACAAAAATACCGAATTTCTTCAGTTCAACTCAAATCGTGTGCCTAGAAGGTTGTGCTTTTGAAAGAAAAAATAAGTTCGGTGTTCTTCATGGTTGTCTTGGTAAGTTCAGTTTAATTTTTATATTTTATTTTTATTTCTTGTAATTTAACTTATTCGATCTTAAATGACTTTTCTAAATTATGTGCGATTTAAGAAATTAAATGTCACTTGCTGTAACGGTGAAGGACACATCGTGTGGAACTGTGGAAACCTGCATGTCTGAGAGTTCATCATAATGTTCTCGTAGGCTAATTGCTACTAGAGTTACAAATAAAACGCTATTCTTTCTCATACTTGACGGGGTGCTCTCGACCACTCTTCCCTTGAGCAGATTGAGAGGAGTGGCCAACCCAATCGTCGCAAGTTATTAATTTTGTTAAGCCGCTTGTCCTACGACTTTATTAAACAACCGTCGCGTGCCCTCTGAAGCACGAAAGCGCTTAGATCTTAGAATAATTACATATTTTTCGCCACTAGCGGTCACATAATTTTACAACTGCAGGTATTATAGCCAGGAGACAAGCGCTTCAATGGCTAATTAAATTACGCCATATCCGACTATTACATTAGGACATAGCCCAATGGCTCGCGTCGATTCAATGCGATCGAAAGAGTTAAGCAACGACGGGCGCGGTCGGTTTGTGGACGGGTGACCACTAGTGGCAAAATTTCATGGACGCTTTACGTCCCCACCGAAGCACGAGCTTCGGAGGGGACGTAAAGCCTTCGGTCACGGTTGTTTTCAACGCTGGAAACAGTCGTTAAGCCTTGTCGAAGACCTTCGGCTGGCTTGAGAACATTCGACACTGGGTTGGCCACTAACCCCTCCACCAAGCAGCGTGGTGGAGTATGCTCTAGACCTCCCGCAGAAGTGTCTGTGGGGGAGACCCGTGCCCAGCAGTGGGACATCTATGGGTCGCAGCGACATTAAGGACTGCTGGTTGATGTTTCTGGAATCCTATTGCTAAATACTTTCTCTGTTGCAACATCGATAGTTTTGGAACTTTTTGGAAGCATGTATGTTTGATTAAATTTTTTATTGATGTTTTCATTGACTAATCGTCTGCCGATTTTTTTAGAAGGAATTAATATTGAAGGACCTTTATGTATCACCAATCGTATGATATGTAGAAACAATTTGGATTTTTAATTATTAGATTAATTATAAAGTACGTAATTAAGAATTCAGTTGGTTGAATTTTATTAAAATTTGTAAGTGGCTTTTACTTGTCTCGTAGGCGATTTCCGTTTTCCGTTCAGCTATGAATGAATGAAAAAATACTATCTAAAATGGCCCCTTTTACTATGTCGTCGTAATATTTATAAATGAAAGATTTTTCATGTGTTTTTGATATAAATCGTGATCATGCGCTAATTTATTACAGAATAAAATGTTCCCGTCCAAAAGCATGATGGAGTATTTGGCAGAAATGAACAGACTATTCCCTAGGAACGAAAGTGGTAAGATTTTAAATTTAGAACTCATGCATGACTTTGTTATATTCCATAAACATAATAAAGGTCTATAAGACGTAAACAAAAGTTGATAAATAGGTCTTTCGTACATTATTTAATTTTAATTAATTCGCCAATGTCCTATTAAGTGTCAACATAATATTTTATTCACTTTTATACTTAATTTATTTTCTTTTCATTTTCAGAGGATCCACAGTACTCATTCAATCCTTACCATTCTTCATATCAATCTGCAATGGTTAATCGCTCCTCTAGCTCCACAGACTCGACATCACCAGAATCCTATCCTGAACTATTGTTTCGTACCACAGACTCACCCAGACCATTAGATACTCCTACACACATTCCTAATTACTACACCGCTCAGAGACGTCAACGCCCAATAGTGGGCAGAAAGATATTGGGAAGCTCCCAAAATTCTCAGAAAATGTTGCCAGTAGATAAAATGGAAACCGATTTTAATTTCTGGCAACCGGAAGAGCCTTTAGCTGAAACACCCCCAGAAAGCACGTTGCATCCGAAAAGCTTCTATGAACTGTTTCCAATTGAGCATAAATTTGATTTCAAAACTCCAGTTAAAACTGAACCGAGAATGTATCGGGTATCTCCCAACATGCCTAACATATCCCCAACATTTTCTAACAGGTCTCCACCATCCTACACTACAAGACTGGGGAACTCCCCAGTCTATAGCAATTATTTCAACCCATCACAGTCTTCCCAACGGTCACACCAATCACCATTACCCAATAATCCAGCAATACCTCGATCACCAACATGGTCGAATTCATCACAAAGATCAATGACTCCCTCCTTTAGACATAATCCTGACTTTTCCAGTTTCTCCCGTCCTCAAAATTTACCGAAGTATATTAATATGGGAGCCACCTCTTCAACAGAAGACATACCACAAACCAAGATGTGTACTTTCTGTCGCAAGAATGGGGAGACTCCTGTGGTGTATATGACCCATTCTGTAAAGGAGCTGATTGGGAAAAGACATGTGGTCACATGTCCTATACTAAGGTCCCATGTCTGCCATACCTGTGGTGAATCCGGAGACAATGCCCATACTATGTAAGTGATTTAATTGGCCTGGTAGTGAGAGAGCTAGAACTGTGACAGCCGTGTGGCTAACAAACTTGCCTCACTCGAGCAGCTCAGGGTCAAATTCAAGCAGCACCAATGACTTTTCCTAGTGAGATTTATGAATTAAAATGTCACCTGCTGAAATGGTGAAGGTAAAATCTTGAACAAGGCATGCCCAAGAGTTCTCCATTATGATCTTAAAGGCTTAATTATTCTTTTTTTTCTTTATTTATTTATTTTTATGTGGAATCTGCCAATCTGCTGCAATTGCAGTTTGCTGGTATGGTGGACTATGTGGTGACGTGGTACTTGTGGTGGTGGCTATGAGAGTTGTGGTGAGAGACCCTGACTTGAATTGCGGGTCCTGGGATCAAAACCCAGCAGGAACCCATAAATATTTGTCCTTCATTCATGTACATTAAATTGTTTTCTCTGTGCCACCCACAACACTGGGAATCTTAGTGCCTGGTGTGTGTATAATCCTTTGTTTGTCTGTCTTGCTTGACTTTAAGTGAGTCTCACTCCTTGATGTGACGATTTCGTTAACAGTGGGCCCAGCCTGGCACATTTATTTTGCAGATAAAGTATTTGTGCTCTGGTCATGGATGTTAAATTGTGTTTTCCATGAGTGTCAAATGTCCACCTGCAACAGGAAATGCAGGCATGTGATTGTAATGTTTATATAATGAATTTTACTACTCTTCCAGCACCTACTGTCCTGTACTTCGCAGCACCAACAATGGGAGGCCTTTGCAGTCCACGACCATCACACTGAAGAATACCCGCATCAAAAGCAATGGCAGGAGACGGTATTAAAACCCTTAGTATCCTACATAATATTAACTAGTTCTTAAAGCCCACACTAAAAAACTTGAGGTGACTCTGGTCAGGATCAGGTAACTCTTATATTATAATTGTGAGCCATCTTTATTCTTTCCTCAGTCATTTCTCATACATTACTATGGTTTTATTTAATATGGGCATGGAGGTATTGCGTGATTATTGAGATATTATTTTTAATCTACATATTTTATTGTAGAGAATTGACTTCTCACTTCGGAGATATTTCAGTAAACAACCCTTTGTTACACAGTATAAAGTCGACAATTGTATGTCAACAGTTTCGGCAGTTAAGAGGCTATGGTTTACTATTATGAAAAGTATTATGTGCTATGGTTTGCAATTAGGCTTAGTTAAAAAGTTCATAATGTGTTAAATGTAATAGGTAAGTATACATTGAAGCATTGGATAGGCTCTTTATTTTCGAGAAAACCATGGATTAGTAGTGGACTTCTAATACTTACTAATATTATAATAATCAATATTTCAATTACATTACATATAATGTTATGGAGTTGGACATGTATGTTTTAGTGACTTTACTGTTAAACTTTTAAAAATACCTACTTTATAAAAATACCTATTTAAAAAAAAATTAGGTACCGAAATTAAAATATAATTATAATTTTTATTACATTTCTACATAATTATATGTGATTTAATAAGATTTTAATCATGAACCATTTTTTAAATTTACATTTTGACACCATGTTTTAAAATTGATATTATAACTTGCTTAATTAAGAGGATATTGGGCGACCGAGACTTGTAGAAAAATAGGTATTTACCAAAAATATTGCTGTCGCGCTGATCTCCGCGGATCCCCTTATTGGCCCCATATACGGTACGATTGATCTGTACGATCGATCTGACGGAAAGAGTAAACGATCGATCGTCACAAAATAAATAAGTAATTCGTTAACGATCTTGACACACATACAATATCAATTCGTCTTTCCAATCGATCTGAAACGATGGATCGTACAGATCAATTCAATTTTTTTAGAGCGATATTATAGAGATATAACCCTGTTCCCTGGAAATCTGTGCAGTTTTCTATATTTCTTTCGTATTAAATAACGTTTTTCTTTAACCAATTTGCATTAATGTCTGAAAATATCAATAAAATTAATCTATTCTGGTTATTTTAAAAAATTGTTTCTTTTCTTTTGATCAGATAATGGAAAAAATAAAACGTTAAGTTATAGAGGTGTGTATATATCGCAAGGTAATTTTATTTTGCTGTAGCTTCAGTATCCTAGTAGATGGAAACGGGATTGCGTTTGTATGGAAAAAATGTCGCCCAATATCCTCTTAGTCAATTTAAATGTTCAAATTGATTAGCTAGGTATTAAAAATTATGACAAATGACGTTTTAATATCATTCAAATTATATTTTATAACGAATTAACATAAAAATCATGTGTTTTCAAAGTTGACTGACAATTTATAAATTGACTAATTTTCAATTTTTATACCTTTGACTTATCTATATAGAACAATCATAAGAAACAATAATGTGGACCAACAATTTTGTGTAAATAATTTGACTAAGATAAAAGGAACCCCCCACCATACTTTGTATTTTACTTTCAAATATTAGATATAATGTGACAAATTTTGAATATACTCGTATCATGGTTATAACTAAATATTATCGATAATTAGCATGTACTGATTATAATATAGGTGTCAATATAAAGCATTTTGAATCCTATGGATGATGACTGCAATAAATAAATGTAATCTTACCTTTTGACAAAGATATTTTGATCTCAAGTGTGTAAACAAAGTAGCTATTTATGCCCACCTATTTTAAACTACCTGTTGACTCTGTAAGATAAAAAGTTTTTACTATTCATAAATTTATTTTGTTTTAAATGTTTTAATTGTAGAATACTTTATTTCTTCTAGTTTACTGAATGTAGTGTTGTGAATAATACTAATAATACTAATATTAATTATTCTTTATATGTAGCTACTTAGGGCACCTAATTATTTTTACAAGCTAGAAGCTTGTATTCCTTTTTTCATACTTGTCCTATTGTGAACAATGTTGGTGTCTTACTGTCGTAATTTTTGATTTAAAAAATGGATAAAAACAAAAAAAAATTGAAATTCAAAGTAAAATGCTTATTATTAATTATTTTTAACATTGTTTACCAAATAAGAGAACTCTATTAAAAACGCGTAATAATTTAATTAGATATTAGTGTTAAATTAGAAAAAAAATATTTTATTCCTAATGATGGAAATTCTATTTTTGTTATCCAGAGTGGATATTTTTGTTATTTGCTACTGTAAATTTATACGTTTTCAAACTGTTCATTGTAAAAAGAAAAACTTATGAAATACTAACCAAATAGGTACAGCATATTTATGTGATACGTCCTAAAAGTGCCTTACTAAATTTTAAACATTTTGGCCGTTTAAAAGGACTGAGTTGAAAAGCTGGTAAATAGTTTTAAAAACTTTGTACATTGAGTACTTCACCATTTTATTGATATGAATTAGTCCAAAACGAATATTTTAAAATTACATTCCATATAATTTGTGGTAAATTCTTGTAATTATTTTCAGTGATTAATTTAATTTTATAAACTCTTACAATATGTGCTGAAAGTTTATAATTACACATTTTTTTTGTTCATATTGTTGAAACTGTATTACAATTTTTTATTGTATGTGCATTGCATGTTGAGTGAATATTAAGTACATATTTACTTTGATTTGATACAATATATTGATTGATTAAAAAACATTTTTTTTATTACATACCTTCTTTGTTGCACAATACCCCTATTGTTAATTATCTTTACAAAGGAATAATGTTTAATTATATTCTTGATATGGCAACTACACAACTTTTTTGGGCTGGTCTTGATTAGGTTAGTAAGCAACGCATCTAGCCGTTGGTACAACCTCAGATTCGTTTGCTACTTTCCAAAAGTTCGTTAGAGTCCTATCACGTGACGGGACATGTCGGTGCACCTTTGTTCTTCGTACTACGTTCGTACATAAGCAATGTTTCGTCCAGTCAATACGAGATGGCAGTAGCCAACCGAACGTAGGGTATAACAACACTTGTGGCGTACAGACAAACACCATTTCTGTACCATTCTGGCACAGAATAAATAAAGTATTAATCTTGTGATAGGAACAGGGCCCATCTTGTTACATTCTTTCGCCAATTTCTACTATATATTGAAATGAGTCTAGCCACAATTTCCGCCACTCGACAAGAGATGGCGATAGTTACTCTATATTATTATTTGCTTCCCTTCTATACAAAAACCTAAACGAATACGATATTGGATCCAGACATTAAACATACAATAATTTATTTATATATTGGAAACGAATTGTACCAAGAATTGATAAAGATGCGAGTGGAGAAAAAATTGCACGCAGAGGAGTATCCATATTACTCGTATTATGCCTGAGGCGCCTTTGAGCAAAACAAAACAAAAAAACCATCCTTTGCTTTATATTAATCAGTTTAGAATAGCATTATATCTCTTTAAGTAGTTTGTAGTTACCTAGACTTTCGTTAAGCGTGTGTAATCACCTCATAGCGAAATAAATTATTTGAATTTTGAATTTTGAAAAAGTAGGTATATTGACAGTAAAATTAAATGCTCTACATGTTCCATTACAGCAAAAAATATGAGCAAACGTGTTTTTGTACCACAGGCAAATTCTGCTTCTGAAGAGCTTAACATAAAGGATTTAAGTGTGGCTGCGATTGATTTAAGTGTGGCTAAGTACCATTGATATGGGTAATCGTTCAGGAGGTAGCTATATAACTGCCATCATTCATGTCGCATTTGAATTTTGATTTAATACCCAGATTTTTTTTGTTTTTTTATTCCTGATGCAATTGGAAACTTTGATTGAAAACAGTCACCATCATGCAATTGTCGATGTTTTCTTTTGAAATGATTTATGTCATTAACTCAATAATTCATAGAAAGTTGCGATCTCAATCACTGAAATCTTCGCAATACAATAATAAATGTGCTTTGCAATATATGATACAGAAATAGGCATCGAGCTATTTCTCTATTTTTAGTTCGTTCATGGTCAGCTGTAGATACACTCGAGTTAAGCGTCCACAAGTTTTGTAGCAATAGTGGTTTTTATTCCTTCAGAAATTCAAAAAGAGAGAGATTAAAACAGAGATGGCGGCCTACGACTGGCCTATTGATACTGAAAATTTACCAGTGATGCGAATCGTCACGCCAAGAAATCTTGTTATGTGTGGTACATTTGGCATGTGAGTACCTAACCTACTGATCTATGTATTATTTTTAATTAAAGATAACCAAATAATTAGGGATTTATCGTAATAAGAGCCAAAATTCCAATTTCAACGAATATCAATATGGTAAAACAAAAAAATCGCGACTTTTTATTTTTTAGCATTCACGAAGCATTTTACAAAATTCACTGAAGAATAATATTTTTTCAATATGTATTTAAGCAATATACGAGATACAATGGTACGTACATGTAAAAGTTAATCGAACCCGAATTATTTATTAGATATTTTTCTATTCTATATACTATTAAGTTAGGTAGCTACTTGCTCCGTAAACGTTGACACGTCTGTCACTATCAAATCTATCATCATGTCAATTTGAAATTTTGAATTGAAAATCAAATTGAAATTTTGTTCTCCATCACAAGATTCACAAGTCGCAAAACATTGAAATGTTGTTTTGATTTAAAATTAATGTGTGAATAAAAATAGAAAAATGAGTAAAACATCGAATAAAATGTCGCCACAGCTGTCGGCCGCGGCCAGCGAGGCTAGCGTGAAGAAAGACGAAGAAGAGGACTATTTTACCAAACCTGAATTTATATACGGGGGTCCTTTTATAAAAGTTGAACAGATTAGTCCGTTTCTAAACACATCGACGCCGATAAATCTGCAACTGCAGGCGACGTTCAAAAAGTATGTACCTATTTTACCTTTTTCATTTAGTTTTTATCAGCCATCAGTGTACCTACTACAATTTACAGCAAATTTTATTTTAATTTTTTTATTTATTCAACTTTATTGACACCTCTAAAGAGATATACAAAGAGCGGACTTAATGCCTTATGGCATTTTCTACAAATTATCAAATGATTGGTGCCGTGCTTCACCGGTCTCGGATGCCAATAGGTGACCACTAGTGGCAATATTTCTTTAGTGCTTGCGTGTGTCAAAAGACAAGTTATGTTATCGGTCCTGGTTGTTGTCGTAATATAGGTTGTTTGGCCATGACAGAGGCATTCGTTCGGCCACTAACCCTTCTGCCAATTTGCACTAGTGCAGCATGATAATATACGCTTCGGATACATACTTGTTTGTTATCGAAGTAAAAATGTTACATAAATATATGATGGTTTTATTTGTGTTTGTTAGTAAAAAGTATTCTCTCAATTTAATCATAAATTATGATTATTATGGGCAAATTCTGCTGAAGTATAAATAAGTTTTAAGCTCTATCTGAAAGCCTGTTTTATTTTGTTTTATTTTATTTATTTATCCTATCCTATCTCATTTTTGTACATAAACATTTTATGCTTTGGAAATATTCTTTCAAATGAGTCGCACTTAAGAAAACATTTGCTAAATGTGCACATTATAGCTAAGCATTAGTATATATTTCACAAGTAAAATTATTATATGTGAGTTAACTGCCATATTTCAAGGTTCAAGAATCCATTATTGTGGAGATAATTAGTTCTATTTGAACTCATTGCTGTATGATTCAAATGAAATGATAATGTGTTATATGTCTATCAGGAAGTGGTATTAAGATAGCATAACAGATAGTTTAACACATGATAATATTACCTATATCTAAGGGCCCATGTACACAAAGAGTTTTTCCTCTACAAGATACCTAAGTAATTAGAAATTTGTATGAAAATCTAAAAATATATAAATATTTTGGTTTATTTTTTCATTTTAGCTATTCAAAGTACTGACCAAAATAA